>OZ010589.1:69858703-69893703 GCA_963932145.1 Acanthosepion lycidas
ATTCCTCCATTACCTTACTATATATATATATGTGTGTGTGTGTGTGTATGTGTAGATTCATAAATCTGGTTCTTTATATATACAAGCGAATGGATAATCATTAAATCTGATTTTAATTGTCCAGAACAAAGTATGCATTTTTGAAGGAATCGATGAGCAAAACATAGCTTCTGAAAATTATAATAATCAATTAGTGCGCTGTATACAGCTATCATTCACCGCTATTCTTGTAGGGCATCAAGCTGTAGCAAGGTCGGCCTTTAGCTGCCCTCTCATTTCTGGCCTACACTGTATCGGACATGAATTTAACATACGTCTAGCATCAATTAAAAACGAACCAATAAAAAGAAAGTTATTTTTTTCCGTTCATCCTGAATTAACTCACATCCGTGCCAAACGAGCTTGACATTTTTTTTTTCAAGTTTTCAAGTTTGTATTTCTTTCTTTTGCCTAAATCGTCCCATATGTTCACACATGGCGTATAAAAGGGACCGTTCCTTATTTTCCCTGATCCTTAATTCAAAGGTCGATTAGATTTCTTCGGTTCCAATCATCCGCTTAATGTTCGTTTACTTGTTGCTGTATTTATATCTATGTTCTTGGTCGATATTTTCTGTTTTTGGTTGAACCTGAACTCTGGCGTCAGTGAGTCGAGGGTACGATGCGTTCCACCCAGATTGCTACCCATATTGCCATGTCTTTCTCGAAGCCGAAGAATCCGAATGTTCTCTCACCCGGTCTGAAGCCTTTTACTACTTATTTAATGAGTATGTAGTTTAAATTTCTTGGACACATAATGAGGAAAGAAGGCTTGGAAAATCTGACACTCATAGCACTTACTGAAAGCAAGAGGGTTGGATAGAGAGAAACAGCGAATAAATGGCCTAAAGCGCTTGAGTAAATCGATGGCAAAACAGAAAGCAGAAAGGTTAGTATAAATATTGCTTAAAACTGCAAAGAATAGAAAGTTGTGGAGAGCTATAAGCGCCAGCGAGATGGCACGTAGAAGAAGAAAAACCTGCTGTAGTATAAGCAATAGCCTAACTAAATTCCTTTAAGAAGTTTATTACTTATGTTTCGTGAAGGCTTCTCAAGGCCTCCATGGTCGATCGGAGCTGTTTTAAAACAGAGTTATGCCAGGACGGCCCAGATGATTTAATATCAAATTTAATTCGAGCTTTTAATTTGAGATGAAGCATTGTCGTTATTAATCTCTTGTAATTGTTATTTTTATTAGCTTAATTCCCTTTTATCGCAATTTACACGTTGATCTTAAATCTATACTGCGACCGGGAAGTAAGCTTCATAGGAGAGAAATACCGTATACACTCGTGTATAAGACGGCTTCTTCTATTAGGTTGGTGCAAAAATAATGCCGTTTTTTGACGTTAACAAATACGACAAAAAACGCCATTATTTTTGCACCAACCTAATATAATGCAACCTCTATTTTTTTTTTTTTTTTTGCGTGTGCGCAATACTAGTTGGGCCTGCCGTAGTCACATATTGCAGTACTGACCATCATAAATGTTCCTCTTTTATTTTTATTTTTTTTTTTACAAAGCTACCCACAAAAAGGTAAGAAAAAACATTAACCGTAAAATGTTTGATACGAAGATTTAGATACCGTAGTTTTGTTTTCATTCATGCCTGATTTTTAACCACTTCAAAAATATACTTGTGTATAGTGCGCCACCACTCTTAATTTTGCATTGCTGATCGTAAAACAAACACGTACTATATTCGAGTATATACGGTAAGAAATAACGTTATTTACTCAAGCCCTTTGTTAAAAATCATTTGCCCATAACTCCCTGTAAAAATGGTGTAAAATAATTTTAGTGTCCAAATTCTTACTCACGACCCACTTGACTTGAAAATCACTCCCTCCTCAAAATAGGCTGTTGACGGGCCTGTATTTATCATTAACTATAAACAACTATTATAATATAATATTAATATTATTTAATATTAAAAGAAAAGAAAAAAACGCCGGAAAGTTCCGGTATAAAAAGCAACAGAAATTAAGATAAAAGAAAATTAGTAATAAAGTAAAAGTTAAAAAAAAAGAATAATAATTTCGGTTTTCTTTTCTTTTCTTTCTTTTTGCTTCCAACATCAAAAATTCATGCATGACTTCGCAATGATTACCTACTAATTAAAAAGTTGTTTAACTGTAATTTTTAAGCGGGAAACAAAGTGTCGGCGAGTTTCGATCGAAAAATATATGAAACTATCAAATTGTAATCATGAAAAATGTGCGCTTCCGTACAAGATAAAACCAAAGATATATAAACAATGGGTAAGCAGAAACGTGGGTACCCAATGAGGATCGATTTCCCTATTAATAACTTATTAAAAAAGAGTCTATTAACCACTGCGCCCCTTCAACGCTACACCATCAAAGGCCGTTTTATTTACTGGTGAAAGCAGTATTTATTTTAATGAAGCCTAAACGTCTGAAAATGTACCATATGTGTATATATTTTGCTCGGATTTAAAAAAGTACGAGTGACTAAATTATTATTTCATTAAAAGGGCGGATTCAGTTCATTGATTTAAAAATATGGTGTGCATCAAGTAAAAATTGTCAACTTTCTTAAAAATTAAACAAATTATTCTTTTGACTTAAAATAAAAAGAAAATTAAATTCTTAGTTAAAGACCAAATTACTTCCTTTTTCTCTCGCTAATGAAGCATGAAGGGTATCGTTATGGAAAGACACTTGATAGGGAAAGTGTAGGTATAAGTAAAAAAAAAGTGGGATATATAGAAAGAAAGAAAGAAAGAAAAAAAGAAAGAAAGAAAAAAAAGTGTAGAAAGCGGGAGATAAAACAAAAAGAAAAATACAGAGAAAGGATATAGAAAAAGTAACTTTGGAAGGGAAAGGCGAGATCTCATTATTGTAAATTATGCGAAGACGAAAACAAAGAAAGAGAAAGAAACAAATATGGAAAAGAAAATAGAAGAATAGTAAATATTTATGTATAAAGGAAAGAAACACAAGTAACCGGATTAAAAAAAAAAAAAGAAAAGAAAAAAGAAAAAAAAGAAACTAAAAGAAAAAAAACTAAAAAAAAAAAAAAAACAGAGCGAGAAAGAAAGAGGGAATAGCTACTACTGCAACTACAAGTGATAAAGGCCTACGATGATGACGACAGAAGGTAACAATGGCATGAAATTCTGCCGCTACCATTTTTCCCCCATTTTTATAATTATCTACAGATTTTTTTTTTTTTTTTTACTCTTTTGCTTTATATCATTTCCTATTTGTTTCCCATCTTTAAAAAAAAAAAGACAGAATTTAAAGGCATGTAGGCAAAAGGAATAATCGAAGCATTTGAGAATAACACCTCGTAAATGGATGGTTAAACTCACGGGCAGGCGCCACCGAATATTGCTATTTGTTTGAGAAACGTGCGATGGAAGAGGCAGAAATTCTAAGGACGGAGTTAATTTCAATTCAGAACTTTCAGGATTTTTTTTTAAAAATACAGAAAATTTTCCTTTCCAACTGAAAAAAAAAAATCCAGATGTTAAAACGAAATAACAAAAAAAAAAAAATGATGATATTTTTTGAGGGAAAAGAAGAAAGATTTTTTTAAATTGTTTAAATTTCTGTATTCCTTATGGCGACATCGATTTTCACCAAAAATTATATGAAAAATTTTAAAAAGTTTAATTTATATATTTATTGTTACCTGCAAGTTAGAATATCCATATAGGTTGAAAGAAACATATGCGTAAACTTGCAATATATATATATATATATATATATATATATATATATATATATATATATATATATATATATATATGTATATATATATATATAATTTAACATATACAGAGAGAGAGATGGTTTAATATATCGCCTAATATACTAGATGAATCTGAAAAGGCCTCGTCCTGACCAAATGACAATGCATCAGATGTGTTTTTCTCAAAGAGCTTCTTGAGCAATAAGTTTCAGCAACGCCGTATATATGAAACAAATAATTCTTTTCATAATTTTTTTTAAAACGGTCGATCAGGGTATTTCTGGAGAATAACGCTTTTAAGGCAAGCAGTCTTTCTAAATAAAGTACACAACAACAAGAGATTAATCGTAATAACTAAAATTAAATGTTCGCAGATTTTCAGGTTCCCAAACGAGTTGATGTAATATCTGCAAAAATCAGTGTAGGGATAAAATAAATGAACATTAAAGTTTTATACACACACCCTCACATATATATATATAAATATATATATATATAAAAATTACTAATTACAATAAAAAATTATTAATTAACAAAATTAGTAGATCAACATATGGCATATAAGACGCAGGGGAATTTATAGATATTTTTAGTAAAAAAGTGGGCCTTATATGCTGTCAAATACGGTTTACATACATATATATATATATATATATATATATATATATATATATATATAGGTGTATGTGTGAGAGTACATGAGTGTGTGTGTGCATTTTACAAATTACTATGCCAAGAGATTATGCGACTTTATTTCACGAAAATCCAAATGCAAAAAAATATATATACATATATATATCCAAAATGCAAAATATATATATATATATATATATATATATATATATATATATATATATATATATATATATATATATATATATATAAAGTTGAATTAGACCAGGAAACAGCAGTATTAAAAAAAGTGCTCAAAAGTGTGAATAATAAAATAAACCGTAAAAATATGTAGAGGTTTTAACTTTAAAAATTAGGAGGTCATTTGAATCCGCCAGTTTGGTTTCAACCTCATAGTGATACTCTAAGGTTGTAACCAGGGTAGCAAATTCAACTGACGTTCTAATTATTATATATATATATATATATATATATATATATATATATATATATATATATATCGTATATATATATATATATATATATATATATATATATATATATATATACAGAACTTAAGATATGTAGAATATATATATTCGTATAATATATATATATATATATATATATATATATATATATATATATATATATATATATATATATATATATATATATATATATATATATATATATATATATATATATATATATATATATATACATACATACAGAACCTAAGAAATGTAGAATAAAAAATAAAACCTAGTCAAGTCATGATTCACCCTAAAAAATTAAGTATCTTCATGCTAGGTTCAATCTCACTCGTAGTGTGTATATATATACATAAATACATACATATATCTATATATATCTATCTATCTATATATATATATATATATATATATATATATATGTATCAATCTCTGACGAAGATTTCTAGATTGTTTGATATGTTTCCTATTTCTTATTTTCTTTTCTTTAGCTCATATATATATATATATATATATATATATATATATATATATATATATATAATATATTTTTGTTCCTTACATTGCCCCTTTTTACCTTTTTATCCTCTCTTATTTTCTCTGACTTTTTCCTTCCTTTTATCAATATATCTTTACAAATTTATCCACACCTAATATGTTACATGATCTTCCTTCAGCCGACAACTTTGACGACATCGTACGGGTTAAACTCATGCGACGGCCGGTAATGTTCTTCTTATCTGTTTGGCCAACCATTATTACCACGGTGCAAAACTTGATGTTGATGTGAAAAACATTTCTCCATTTTTTCAGCAATTTTTGCCCTTGCCACAAGTGTACGCGCTCGGTTCCTTCACATTACACCCAACATTTTGTCATATCTCGTCTCAGTGGAGTGGCTGGGGTAAATAAATTATTGTCCCCGATGGGCGTCTCGCATGGCGTAACGAGCAACGACCTGTTCTTGTTGACTATTACTACTGAATAGTGAGTTCGATCCACATCGAATGACTCATGTTTGTGTCTTTGTGCCCAAACTAAGCCAAGCTTACTAATAACAGATCACACCGATGTAGTGTAATGCTTAACAAGCTTGTCTCGCTAGATCAGTTGGGACTGAATAGTGACTTCGATCCTCACTGGGTGCCTCATATTTTCGGCTTTGTGCTATATCTAAGATACGCTTAGAAAATCACCACTATGATAGTCGATCTTCTCTGGGTACCGCATACTTGCAGCCTTATGCCAAATCTAAGCTGCGCTTAGTAAATGACTATGACAGTCGAGGATGCTAAAGATCATGTAGCGTCATACGTCCGTAGAGCTTTCTTGGGGACATTTTACAGCTTATTATTCCAATTCCTTGCTTTGCATATTAATATGCCGAACTTCGGGAGGCCTGTTAATTATGGTCAAAATAATTGAAGAGTAGTTTCGTACAATCATCGACGTTAAGCAATGTCGAGCCCAGTCAGTACCTACATGGGTGACCGTTTAGAAATACCAGGTGCTGGAAAACGTGGATGTGCGTATGAGGCAATGGATAACAGCTCAGAATTAGAAACCGGAGAGCCGAGTTTCACTTCCATTCGGGTTCGTTAAATTCACGCGCAAATATCCTTAGGAAAGGTATAAATTCACCACAGCTATGGGTTAATTAGTAAGACTTGTATCAATAATTTATTATTATTATTATTAGCTCCAAACATATTTTTGCAATGTAAAAATATTTTCTTAAAATAACCGGCAAAAGGTTACTAAATCAAATACAGGCCACCATTTAATATTAATTTTCTGATAATTTGATATTCACGTTTCAGTGTCTAGGGCCTGGACACATAAATGCCTAATTACAGCTGAATGCATTTATATCAGTTATTTTTTACGACGAGTAGTGAGCTCGATCCTCACTAGGTGCCCCATACTTTCGGCTTTGTGTCACAACTAAGCTACGCTTAGAAAACACTTTATCAGTCATTTTTACCAGCTTCTAGACAAGAGTAATCACATCCCATTCTCTGAATTAGTTTCCTATTCTCATAGTTAATACCAATAGTAAAGACTTTTTTTACAAGGCCCGCGAGCCACTCGAGATAGAGGGTTACGTTAGAAGGCCATTTGTGTGTATAGGAATGGAAGATAACAGTTAACCCTAGCCTTGAACAGGTTAATATTGTAGTGATCGGGGAAATATCCTCTTGGGAATCGATTCTATAGAGCAGTGGTTCCTGGCAAGAAGCTGTTAAAATGGAACTTCCTTCTCACCGATTGAATACAGAGGGAATGTGGGTAGTTTGCTACTATGTAAGTGACAGGAAGGGTTTGCCTCGGTGGGACCAAGGAATGTAGTTCGTCTGTGCCCTTTCCGTGAAAGTCGCAATAGAGTAGAGCGAGCCTTGCCATTTCCCGCCCTATGGACGGGGAGGGTGGAACAGAAGTTTTAGTCTTATCTATTTTATACCCCGAACTACAAAGTAGACCAGTTTCGATTATAGCCCGTCAGTTATTCTGGACCAGGCTTCACTGTACCCCGTTATATGATGGAAGGGCCTAGTCTGGGATCTTATGTCGGTTTTTGATTGAAAACCTTTGTACACACCTATGTTCGCTCCAATGCAATTTGTATCTCTACGAATTCTTGTCTGCCAAAATGCAACGTCTTCTGCATCTTAACATTGACTTTTCATTCCATTGAAAAAAAAAATGAAAGCGATTTGTGTCCTCTGGCTATTTTAAAAGAGTTTAACTGGTTGCTTAATATTGCGCTACAGTCATCTTCTCTCACCTGTTCCTCTTTTAATTTGTTCCTGCAGGTATCCGGCAGATTTTCATTGGATATTTCAATGATACTATATATTCAAAACACGCCCCCAACTGGTGTAATGATCAAGAAGCCAAGTAGTGAGTTCGATCCTCACTGGGTTTCAAATATTTCTTTTACATTGTTTCAAACTACTATAATATTCAGAATATTAATCGATATTTAAATGATTATAACCTTCTTTGCTTAAACTTAAGTGCATGTCTACCACAAATAAAAAGTGACGGGATCGAATCCCACCGAACATATTTCTATAAATTTCGATATTAAAAAAAAATAATAATAATAATTTAGAGTGTAGTATAGTCTTAGGTTTGTCTTTACAAATTAATTTAATTATTAGAATAAAAATTTTGAACTTAATTTAATTATTAAAAATTATTAAAAAAATTTTAATTTAATTATTAGAATAAAAATTTAGAATTTAATTTAATTAGACTATTAAATTTTGAATTTAATTATAAAAAAATATTTAATCATTATTAGAATAAAAAAATTGAATTTAATTATTTAGAAGATTTTAATTTAATTTAATCAGAATAAAATTTAGAAGGAAATGATATTTGTAAATGAAAATTTAAACTGAGATGTGAATGTACTGTTTGCTTCACAACTGTGTTCTTATCCTGGACGAAGTTAAAAATGGTGGATGGATACCTTGACATGGGAGATTTTGTTTTGTTGTCGTTTTGAATAGAGTTGAGCCTCATCATACTTAACAAACTTGAGTTTTATTTTACGCTTATTTAATATAACCAAAATAACAGAAATTTCAACTATTTTAAATTGGGGATAACTTTTTTTAGGTCGTTTTTTAGACGGGGGAAACGCATTCTAAGCGGGATGGTTACTTGCGTCATTTTATCCTTATGTTTTGGTTTTCAATGATAACGATTTACTTGTGATATAAAATTTGCGCAGTATATAGTAAATAAAATTTCAGAGTTTAAGCAGAGACGTTAGAAGTACAGAGTTGAAGTAACCCTTAAGAAAACCCGGAAACCCAATCCGAAACAGGAAACAAAGCATAAACCTACACCCCGGCTTAAAAAGAAAGAGAAGGAGTGTGAACCGGACGTACCTATCTACTCTTGATGAAAAGAAAAAAATAAATAATTAGGAATAAAAATTTCAGAGTTTAGGCGGAGCCTTCGGAAGGAACCGGACAATGAATCAGGAAACAATAAATTAACCTCTATACCTGTTCAAAAAGATCAGGGAGGAGTGTGAACGGAATGATATGAAGTTTATATATATATATATATATATATATGTGTGTGTGTGTGTGTGTGTGTGTGTGTGTGTGTGTGTGTGCTTTGTATTTCAATATACGTATCATCATCATACATCTGATAAATATGTCTATGTAAATATATATTTTGTATATCCTTGCTTGACCCAGCTAATGCCCTGAGATGGAGTAGTTCGGGGGGAAAGGAAAGTCGTGGTTCTTGAGATACAATCTGTTGGGTTATGAATACTTGGATGAGTATCACCACGGAATTTGTGAGTAGCGGCGCTATATCGAGTCTATTTAGTTTCTTCTTCGTCACCGAGGCCCGTTGGTACAGTTGGTATGATGCTTGCATTGTATCAAAAACCGTCCGGGTTTGAATCTTGATAGTGAATGCACACTACTAGTGAGTTCCAAAAATAGGACAAAACAGCCGTCCAGTGCTTTCTACATTCTGTTGACGATTCTTCTAAACTCAATGAATTACTATAATGATTTACCTAAATCCCCCAAATTCTATTACTTGTGTATCCTTGCTTGACCCAGCTAATGCTCTTTGATGGAGCAATTCAGGGGAATGGAAAGACGTGTCTCTTGTGGCACAATCTGTTGGGTGAATATCTTGGATGAGTATCACCACGGAATTTGTGAGTAGCGGCGCTATATCAAGTGTATTCAGTTTCTTCTTCGTAACCAAGTCCCTTTGGTGCGGTTGGTATGACGCTTGCATTGTATCGAAACGATAAGCATTGGACAGTGGATGCGCACTGCTGATGAGGACTAAAAATAGGATGAAACGTCTGTCCAGTGCTTTCTGCGTTCTGTTGAGGATTCTTCTAGAGTCAATGAATTACTATAATGATTTGCCTAAATCCCCCAAATCCTATTACTTATATATATATATATATATATATATATATATATATATATATATATATACAGATTCAGCCAACAAAAGTTATACACACTTCAAAAAATTAAAAACTTTTAAAAACTTTCAAATTGCGAGAATACTGTTTACTGCAGTCTTTTTACCTGTTTACCTATGGATGTCGGGTATCACAGAAAAAATTCTACATTGGCGTCCCTTAGACAAGAAACTGAAAATGCATGTGTAGCAATACCGCTGGACACTTTGGCCAATGTTGACCAAGCAGTAGTTCGCCATACTAATAAAAGTATGGAAGCTAAAGGAATTGTCGTATCCAAACGAAACTTGTATTAATCCCTGAATGCCAGAATCTGAGCGGGGAACCACCTCTAAATTCCTGTTGTTCCCAGGTCCACCCTGACCCAGGTTGGTAGCACCTGTTAGGGATCATGATATGGGTAAATAGTTAACTCCCAAACTGGGATCAAAAATCTATGAATGTATAAAAATAGATTTTTAACAATATATTTTTGAAAAAAAAAAATTTAAATATTACCAGCAATGTGTTCTTTGTAAGAAATCAGTTTGTGAATCAGGTTTCATTGACGTATTTTTGTAAAGAGGTTTTTTGTTCAGAGTCAAATGTATTGCCGATAATATTTTTTTTCAAAAATTTATTCCTGGTATTTTTACTATAAAAATCTATTTTTATACTTTCATAATGTTTTGACCCCAGTTTGGGTGTTCACTATTTGTCCATAGATGGGACCCTGACAGGTACTACCACCACAGGTTAGAGTGGAGCTGGGAACAACAGCAAATAATATGTGGTTCCACGCTCTTCAAAACCTCCCAATCATAGGCCTTTGCTGCCGGATATAGTTTATCGTCACACCCAGGACGCTTACCATTATTTGGAAGGTATTTCTGCCGCACCCTGTACAATTTATTTGCAGGGGGGAAAAGAGTGACAATATCGAATACATTACTAGAAAATTTTAATAAAATATTGTTTTGTTTTTTTCTTCAAAGCCAAAGATATCGGAATTTTATTATTTCTGATGAAATATCCTTCAATAAAAAGATATATTTTTAGATATTATTTGTTACCAAACTCTACAGCATTGAAACTAAGAAAAAAATATGAATATATAGCAGTTCCCAAAATAATACTTTGAAAGAAATTATTTTTTAAAAAATCAATATTTAGTGTGACTACCTTTATTTATTTTTTTTTCGTTGTTTGTTGTCTTCCTAATATTGAATTTACGTGATTTGCCATTGAGATGTTGTTTCTTCCGCCATAACTCTGATGCACTGTTTTAATTCTGTCATGTTGGATGGTCGTTGTGTTTTTCTAAATTCTGTTTAAGTTGACTCTACAGCTGCTGAATTAGATTTAAATCCAGTGACATGCCAGGCCAATCAAGCAATTTTACCTTTTCTGAAACTGTCTTCCGAATGGAATGTTTTTTGAATCAGTGAAGGAACACAGCTCTTCTTCCCAAATATCTGAACGAAGACAACATATTTCCTTTCAATATTATGATGTAATCTTCAATATTCAGGATTCCATTAAGAAAATTCAGCTTAGTCCTATCAGAGCTCATACAACCTCAGATCATATTTCTTTCACCATGCTTAACTGTTGAGACCAAAGCCTTTCCTTTGTACGCATCAGGATGCACCTCAAATTCATCAGACTCAAACTGAACACCGGTTCGCGTATAATCACAATTTAAGCAACGTCTAGCCTGGTCAATGCCTAGATGGGTGGTCGCTCGGTAATCCCAGTTCCTGCCAAATAACATGATATTATATACAAGTCTATCACTTCTTTCTTTGTTGCGTACGTGTTAGAATTTTGCTTAATATTTAGTGGGCATCTTTTGTTGTTCCAATGCTATTTTCGTTTTCTGTGCGATATTTTCCATCGCCCCTTAAGAAAACTTCCGAGATATTTATTTTTGAATGTGTTTGATTGTGACTATAAGATTGGATGTGCAGGTGGTGTAAAGGATAATGGCTCGGAATTGTTAATCGGAAACTCAAATTGATTTTTTGTTTCATCTATACCGAAACTTTGTATCGTTATCCCCCCGTGTAAAATTTAAACGAGCCTGTCTGCTGTATTTCAAATTCAGCAGCAGTTCCCTAGGTGCTTGTCAGCAATATAAGCCAATTCTTTTGATTGCTGTAACCGAAACACTTTTTTTTCTTTTTATTAGGTTGGTGCAAAAATAATGTCGGTTTTTGACGTATTATTTAACGTCAAAAACGACATTATTTTTTAACCAATCTACGACTTCATTAGCAATATACACAGCCGAGTTTCTTCCTGCACCAATATCCTGAATAGAACTTAGCGGGGGGGGTAGTTTGCATAGTCGGCGAAGTCACTTCCGTGTTTTCCAATTTTGACAACAGTGTTTTATTTGTTTTTTCTTTTGCTTAACATCACTCTAATAGCTATTTTTGCTAGCCATTGTTGTTTCTGTGCAAATAAATAATACATCACTTCATATCAAAATAGTTCCGCGTGAGGCAATTTTTTAAATAAATGCTAAATATTCACATTTTGGGTTTCAAACTTTCAATACTGGCAGCAAATGATGCCTAATAAGATTCAATGTGATCAAATAATGTTTCTTTAAAAGTCATAAAAAGGATAGCATTTTGCTTTAGAAGGGAATTAAGTTTTCATAAAAATCTGATAAGTGTGAATTTATAGGCGATATCATAGATAGATAGAAACATTGTAAGAAAGAAAGAAAGAAAGAAAGAAAGAAAGAAAGAAAGAAAGAAGGGAAAAAGTGCGCACAGAGGGCAAGACAGTCTATTTCATGCTTGACAATTGTCGCCGCTTAGTGTTGACCTTATACCTTGAAATTATATTATCATCATATATATATATATATATATATATATATATATATATTGCACATATAGAACTGGTGTTAATAAAATAAAGTGCTCAATGTAATACAACAGATCTGTTAAGTATATATCAATAAATATACATATTATCCCTGACCGATAGCACGACTCGAAATTACAAGCACAACGTAATCTACAGCTGCTTTAGAATGGCCGTTATGTAATTGAATTTTTTTTTAAATATATCTGTTTATTGTAATGTTGGGGTAAATATATATTATACTGGTATTACGGTTTTCTTATATTTTAAAAATGATATTTGGCATTTAAAATAAACGGGATGTGTAAAACAAATTAAAGATTTTTTTTTATTTTAGAGTTTTGAATATTAATTCCTTATTATTAAAGGGAGATTACTTGTTCCTTTTTCATCTCTCTCTCTCTCTCTCTCTCTCTCTCTATATATATATATATATATATATATATATATATATATATATATATATAATTATTACTAATTAACCCATATCTGGGTGGAGAAGAGGTGGATTCATACCTTTCCGAAGGGTGTTTGTGCGTAGGTGAATATAACGAACCAAATGGAAACTGGAAATCAACAAATCCGAACCATCATCCATTATAAAACACACAAATCCAAGCTTACAGCACCTGGTATTCCTCTGATCACTTATCTAGGTACTGACTAGTTGCCAAATTTCGGTGATCGTACCGGAACCGTTGTTTCAACGCGATGTGGCGGTAAGCCTACCAAGTCGCAGAGGTAATAGTCATGTTGTTGACTTTTTAAAACACTCCATACTTTTTTTAAGATTGCATGAAAAATTATATATTATGCACACAATAAATGCAAATCAAATAAAAAAAATAAGGATAATATATAAGTAACTAATAAAAAAATAATTTAATAATAATAATAATTTCTAACTGGGCCTCACCTACAAAATGATGCAATCTTTTTATTTAAACTTATCGCCATATCGTGTACATTTATATATCCTAATCAGTCTGGGTGTCATCAAGCGTATATTGTGCTTCCTACATTTGTACCCAAGCCTCAATTTGTTGGCATGCTGCTCTCAAACTCAATAATAATAATAACAATAATGATAATAACAATAATAAGTACAGCACAATACACCAGCTGAAACTGCAAAATACTTAAAAAAAAGACAGCAAAGACGACCAGATACAGAAGCGATGGCAAGATAAACCGCCTCATGGCCAATACTCTGCCCGTACCAAACAAGCTGACGTAGACAAAACCCGTACCCATCAGTGGCTACGCAGTGCAGGGTTGAAAGCGGAAACTGAAAGTTTAATCCTTGCTGCACAGGACCAATGCTTGCTAACTAGGAATTATCAAGCACATATACTAAAATATTGTGTCAGCCCAAAATGCAGATTCTGTGATAAAGATCCAGAAATGATTGATCATCTTGTATCAGGTTGCACGATATTGGCACCCACTGAATATAAAACCCGGCATGACAGAGTGGGCCAATATCTGCACTGGAGAATCTGCAACTTCTACGGGAAGGAAACTGAAAGAAAATGAACAACACCAGACCCGGTTACGGAAATAGGACCTGTTACAATTCTATGGGACTGCACAATTCACACTGACAGAACAATCAAGGCCAACTGCCCAGATATTGTTATTAAAGACCACAAACAAAAAAAGTGTCTTCTTATTGATATGGCAGTCCCTGCTGACTGCAATGTATCTTTGAAGATATTCAAAAAGCTGTCAAAATACAAGGACCTTGAAATAGAAATCTCAAAATGTGGCATATGGGAACATCAACAATCCCTGTTGTAGTTGGAGCCCTAGGACTGGTTGGAAAAGATTGCAGTAGAGTAATTGAAGGGATTCCTGGAAGTCCATGCCTCATGGAGGCACAAAAAATGTTCTGACAAGTACAGCCCACACTCTACGAAGGGCTTTATCTATGTAATTTTTTTTTTTTTTTTTTTTTGTCAGTGGAAAGAAATGTGTAAATGCCAGAAATCAAAGAAAATAATAATAATAATAATAATAATAATAATAACTACACAATACACACACAGAGAACAATCACGGCTAACCGCCTAGACATTGTTATTAGGGATCGCACACAAAAAAGAATTGCCTCCTTATTAATATAGCAGTCTCTGCAGACTGCAATGTATCTTTGAAGATCTTCAAAAAGCTATCAAAATACAAGGACCTTGAAATCGAAATCTCAAAAATGTGGCACATGGGAACATCAACAATCACCGTTGTAGTTGGAGCCCTGGGATTGTTTGGAAAATATTCCAGTAGACTAATTGAAGAGATTCCTGGAAGCACATGCCTTAAAGAAATACAAAAAAAATGTTCTCACGAGTACAGCCCACACTTTACGAAGGGCTTTGTCTATGTAAAATGTTTATTTTTTGTTTTATTTTCTTTTTTTTTTTCTTTTTTGTTTTTGTTTTTTCAGTGGAAAATGTCATGATGCCATTTCTAACCTTAGGTTCCTGGGCGAGATCCGGAAAGAAATGAGTACACATCAGAAATCAAAGGAAATAAAATAATAATAATAATAATGTGTCTGGTATACCCGTATCAGACCGGGTGTCATGATGGGTATGTTGACCTTCGATATCACTTTGTCAGCGTGCGGGTTTCTCACTCAATAATAATAATAATAATAATAATAATAATAATAATTAACAGTTAACATGATCTCTCTACATGAGCCCCAGGAAAAATATTGTGAACAACAGATGACACATCGATCTCTCAAAGGCGTTCGACATTGTTAGCAGGAAACATCTGTTTAAGTTACAAATGAAAATTGGCTGCCCCCCACCACCACCACCGCCACCGTTTATAAGCACCATCACCTCGTTTCACAAGAACATGCAGGGTGTTGCCAGCTATGTTAATGAAACTTCAGTACTCTCCATAGTTCATAGTGGCGTAAAACAAGGATGCTTTGTTTGGCGTCTTCTTTTCCGTGCTATTGGGCTTTATACATACAGACAAGAAGCATTGGTAAGCTATTCAACTTGGCCCGCCTGAAAACACAGAGCAAGGTGTGCACAGTACTCATCAGAGAAATGCTGTTTGCTGATGACGCAGCTCTGACCACGCACACCGAACACGAACTTCAACAGTTAGTCTGTTCAACGATGCCTCTAGGGAACTCGGGTTATCAATATAAAAAAAAAATAAATGTCATAGGTTAAGATCTTCCTGTATCTCAATCAATTAGCATCGATGACGTGGTGCTTGAAATCACTGATCACCTTCACATATCTGGGATCTACCATCACGAACAATTTATCGCTCGACAGGGAAATTGACAAACGCATCACCAACGCGGCAGCAGTGATGGCCAAAGAGTATGGGACAAGAGTTAGCTGACTTTACACACTAAACTAAAAGTGTTCCAGACATGTGTCCTTAATACTTTATGGTCACGAAAAGTCGACGACATACGCCAGACTGAAAAACCGCTTGGAAAGCTTCTATCTACGCTACCAACGGCGTATCATCGGCATCACATGGAGAGATAAAGTTACCAATAATGCTCCACTGGCACAAGCAGATTCCTGGTGTATGCATCTTCACCTCTGAGAATGTCGTCTTCGATAGCTGGATCGCGTACATTGAATGAATGACGGTCGTATACCAAAAGGCATCATGAACGGTGAGCTGGCCACGGAACACCGTCCGGTAGGCCGTCCTGCACTACGTTTCAAAGAAATCTGCAAATGAGGCCTGTAACTCACAGACATCGACTCTGGCAGCTGGGAACAGCTAGAAGACGATCGCAGGGGCTGTTGCCATGCTGTTCAATGAGAAATCATGAAGGCCTGGAAAAAGCGAAACCAACAGATGGAGATCAGAAGACAACGCAGGAAGCAGAGAGAACAATCTCAGACCTGCCACACGTCACACCTGCAGAAGAGAGTGCCACGCAAAGATCAGACTTTTATGCCACTCCTGACGCTGCTTACAAAAGGACTGAATTTTGACCAAGCAGGGCGCTGTCATTATCTCACAAGATAAATGGATGCCTATTATGATTAAAAATTAGCACTAAACCCATGGAATTTCTACGGGTGCTGATAACTAAAATATTATTATTGCATAGATATTCCATATGACATATAGGATATTTTTGTAGAAAGTGTATTTCTAGGGCAAATTGCAACATATCTGCCATCTGGTAGAACTCCGTTTACACCAATGAAGATAGCAAATCATTGTTGAAAAATTAAGCCAACTAAAATCTAGGCCTCGTCTAAAATTAAATTTCTCTTTCTGGAACAGTAATATTTTCTCAAAGAGCTCATGCTTTTGATTGACACAAAATGCACGTGTTTATATAATTCAACATATGAGCTAATCAAATAAATCACATATTTTATGATATTCCTCACATTAGGCAAGCATTGTGTATTTTTGAGGGGTTTCCATCCGCTGTTGCATGACTTCAGTTGCATGAATTTATACATCGTTAACCGTACTGGGTATATTGATTCCCAGCTTGAATAGTCGATGTTGGGTGCTAAGTCTCTGCCTGAACTGTGAAGCAATAAAAGGCCTTCGTACTTGACGTGCAATTATTTTTATTCAGAATTACAAAAAGAAAGGCAGCTGTATTAACTGATGTCTTTGAGAATTAAATTAAAAGTTTAAATTAGAAGTTTAGATTCGGGAGTATGAAATGCGAAAGTAAATAAATTTGAGACTATGGAAGGTATGAGACTCGAAAGAAAAAGGATCTAGATTCGGGAGCTTAAAAGCAATTTGATTGGGGATTTTGAGAGGATTTAGATTTTCCCATAAAAAAGCATTCTAAATTCATGTAAACAGGCAAGCAGCTGATAGAAGCTATTTTTTTCCATTTTAGCAACAAAATATAGATTAATTAGCAAATATCCTAACTTTAAAAGAATTACATGGAATGTTTATATCACCCATGCTGTAAGTCTCGTCTGAGTAATTTTGATGCCTGTTTAATGCAGGACACGTCGAAGTCCCGCTATTTATAGTCTAGTTATGGATTAAATAGCGAGATAGCCTGCGTTCTCTAACCTTGGGTGAAAGATAGCCTTGAGGGTCTATTCTGAATTGAAAACCTTGGAGAAGACAAAAAGAAACCACTTGACTAAAATCACAGGACAGCCAGTCTTGGAGAAAGCCATGTCTCTCTAGCCTTGGGCAGTAGCCAGTCTAGGAGAAAGACAGCCTTCTTTTTCTTTCATTTGCGTTTTCTTTTTTCTCCTTTCCTTCCTTCCTTCCTTCCTTCCTTTCTTCCTTCTTTCCTTCCTTCCTTCCTCTCTCCCTTTTCTTCCTTCCTTTCCTTCCTTCCTTCCTTTCCTTCCTTCCTCTCTCCCTTTTCTTCCTTCCTTCCTTCCTTTTCTTCCTTCCTTTCCTTCCTTCCTTTTCTTCCTTCCTTTCTCCCTTTTCTTCCTTCCTTCCATCCTTCCTTCCTTCATTCCTTCTTCCCTTCCTTCCTCCCTTCCTTCCTTCCTTCCTTCTTTCCTTCCTTCCTTCCTCCCTTCCTTCCTCCTTTCCTTCCTTCCTTCCTCCCTTCCTTCCTTCATTCCTTCCTCCCTTCCTTCCTTCTTTCTTTTCTATATATCCTTTCTTCGCGTTTTCTTTTTCTTTTTTGGTTTCTTCCTTGTTTTTCCCAATTTCTTCCGCTTAATATTACTCGATGTTTCTCGATCAAAAAAGAATAACTGATTCCAGCTCAACTGGACAGTAAACCGAACACTGATACTACACTCTGATCATAGGTAGTCATGATAGTCATAAAATGAGAAACGTAATTCATTATCCATTATGTGTCCGTGAATAATAGCTTTCACTGGGGGCAGAGATGCTACACTCCTGATCCCAAAAATAATCCCACATTTATTGCAGCTTGTAATAATAAAATATAATAAAGTTTGTTTGATATTTAGGCTTAATACTAGTTCTGCTAATTGTAACTCTAATTTGTTTGCTGCTTATATATATATATATATATATATATATATATATATTAAATAAACAAACAAACATTGGCGAATTCGATAATGAATTCTTGCTGCTTATGTATATATATATATATATATATAAGTGAACATTGATGTCAACACTCAGAGGCGACAGGCTTTTTCATGCTAGACGCAATCGTCAGGCCGCCTGACGATAACGTCTAGCATGAAACAGTCTGTTGTATCTGAGTGTTGACGTCTATGTTCACTTTTATATTTATATTTACATACGCTCTATCTCTGATATTGAGCACTTTATCCCATGAATGTAGTACACTTTAAAACTATATTTTTTCATATATATATATATATATATATATATATATATATATATATATATATATATATATATATAGCGGCTGCATGTGCATTTATATAATGAATTTTTACTAACTGTTTATCTGAATATAACATCAATCAGCAAAGTGACACATTTTATATTTGTATTAATCATATATATATATACATATATATATATATATATATATATATATATATATATATATATATATATATATATATATATATACAAAGAGAGAGAAAGAGAGAGAGAAAAAGAGAGAGAGAGAAGTGGGGATCGACCCTCTATCTCTTTTTCCCATCAGGGAAACAATTTTTAGATAAAGAGTGCCGATACAAGTTTGGCTAGCCTAACAGAGCAAGGTTTGAATTAACTATTTAAGGAAACCACGTTTTCTCGTTGGGACTTATAAAAATCTATATTTGTTAGCCTCAGTTTCGTACTCGAAACGTAAACAACATTAATTTTTTAGGAAATTTTTTATCCGACATTTTTTCTCATTGCTCTAAACGTTCTTGTAATAGGTACTCGTGCTTGAGTTGCTATTCCTGTTTTTTTTAATTTTCCAAAATAGTAAAATTAATTACCCACCCCGCCTAGATTGGGAAGTCTAAAGGAAAACTGTGCCTCCTGCAAAGAATCGAACCTGTATCCCTTTTCCCATCATGGCAACCATTTCTATAGCCGAAACTTGCCACTACCAGTTTGTTCACGGGAGACTATCTTTATAGGGTAAGATTTGAATTACCTATTTAGGGAACGCACATCTCTTTTTAAGATTTCTACGAATCTACTTCTTCTATCTTTATTTTCCTACTCGAATATAAATATCAGTAATTTTCAAATGGATTTTTATCAAACCTTAATTCTTATTACCCAAACATTATTTTTTGTGGAAACTCGTTTAAGTAATACAAATTTATCGTATTAATAAATAAAAACTCCATTCTTTTCTTTAGAAATTGCGTTGTTTGCGTGTCCTAAACACGAAAGTGAGAAACTATTTCGAGAGTCGGAGAAAAATCTGTGTTTAAAGGCACTTTGCTTAGTTATCGACTCATTCCGTAGCTGAGAGGTTCAAAGCACGTCAAATCTAATGACGTTTTCTCCTTAAGGAATGCAGGTTCGAATCTTGCCGGAAAGCGTGTATTTTTCTCTAGTAATATTTACTGAATATTCAGTTCGGGTAGACGAAAATAAATTAATATGCTGTTTAATAAATAGATGGGGCGTCAACCCAAATACGAGTATCCACTAAAAGGAACGTTTAATTAATAAAAATCTGTTGGATTAATAAATAAAAATGTCCATTCCTTTCTTTAGAAACGTTATTTATAAAACGTTATTTTATATTATAAAGCCCAAATTGTTTGCATTGCTAACACTGATTTTATTTTCCTAAGCTGCTTGTTCTTAATTTTGCTGTTTAAGAAAATAAAAAACACAAGGATATTCAAACAATACAAACAAGTGTAGCCATTTAAAATAAAGTTAATACGAAACAATGTCGAATTAAAATATCCATTTGAAATTGCAGCTTGTTGCTTATAATTTACTCTTCATTTAAAGAGAATTTAAAGATATTTGAGGCGATACCAATTATAATAATTTGAATTATTAATTGCAAAATTGTGTAACAAAACATCAAGTAATAAGCATGGCAGTTAGTTTCAAAGTAAGATTTTGTGGGGACACTCTGTATATATGACAGATTTTAAAATTAAGCGAAGTAGATTCAGTTTCCATTTTAATGTCAAACATCGTTGGCTGCAGACTTTACAGAAATGCTTTGTTATTTTTCAAGTTGTGAATAACAGAGGAATAAATAAAATATTAAAAAAATGCTTATTAAATAAAATAATCTTTGATCAGGAAGATTTATTGTAAAACAATCTTGCTTCCGCGCTTTATCACTTTTAATCTATGAATCTATAGCTATCTATCTATCTATCTATCTATATATATATATATATATATATATATATATATATATATATATATATATATATATATATCCCTCTCTCTCTCTCTCTCTCTCTCTCTATATATATATATATATATATATATATATATATATATATATATATAGGGAAAAGTTAAAGTTGTTTCAAGAAATATGTATATTTTAAACAATAGAGAAACCGCAAACGTTTTTGATTATGATGTAGATTAAAAAGGGATAACGATTTGTTTTTAAATTCCCCAACTAATTCATTTTTTATCACAAGTTATCAACCATCACCTGAAGAAGTACCATCTTAGTATTGAAACATGAATGTTTTTGTGTAGCGATGTTAAATGTTTTTACTGTAATTTATTATAATAAGAATATTATAATATGTTGCTTCACTTTGTATTGAGCATTTATTTTTTTTTTTAAGTAAATGCTACGAAATGTATTTTTATTTCATCTGTTCTTTACCTTATTTGTATATATATATATATATATATATATATATATATATATATATATATACTCTGCACCTGAAGATTGTGTTGTGCATGAAGCTCCGAGTCGTACAAGTGGTGGGGGATGATATGTATATTTATTAATATATACTTAATAGCTCTGTTATATTACATCGAGCACTGTTTTATTAACACCAGTGCTACATGTGCGATATATATATATATATATATATATATATATATATATATATATGCGTTTATGTGGGGGAGACCATAAGTGTTCTAAAAGTCTACATCTACGAGAGGCTTGCGTTTGTACAAACGATCTAAAATACATTGGAAACTGGATAATAACATTATTATCAACTATAAATACACGCTTAAACCATTACATTGCATCTCCATCTTTCTTTAAATCCATTCTTGGAGAATGTAACACATATCTATCTGATACAAAGAATACATGCTTAAACAGATTAGCCAAAATCAAAATGATGACACCGCACTGCGCTGGCTGCCCTTACAAAGGTGAACACATTAGAACTTCCACTAGACATACACACAAACACAATTACGAATACACATTACAACCCGATGCCCACTTAGACATAAGAATCTTCACAAATTTACACGCATATAGAATTATCTACGGTTTTAATGCACGTATCTGAACAATGAGAACAGACCCAAACAAAATTGAAATTTTTTATTCCTAAAATTTCGCTTGAAGATGAAACGGGACTAAACACCTCAGTTCAACTTAATTTTAATAATTATTTGAATGGTTTCGGCTCTCGTTTTTGAAACATGAGAACTCTTATGTAGCGAAGGAATCATATTTTTAAACAAAAAATATTATATATATATATATATATATATATATATATATATATATATATATATATATATAACACCGCCTTACCAGTAATACAACAATCTATGTCTCATAAACTGTAAAACATGACTACAAATACTAGACAAAAAAAGAAGTGTTAAATTTTTGAAGTTTTGAACAACACAGGAATAAATAAATTAAGGAATCGCAGAATTGCAGGAAAAATATGCCTCGTCAGTCATGTATCGAAAGATACATGATCGCCTAAGCATGTATCACGTTTGACACATAACTGATTCACTGTGTATCCTACCGCCACATTTGTATCGTAAGACATTGTACTTATTTTTTATTTTAAATCTTATAATAAAACAATAAATGGCATCCCTCCTTCCGTTTCTTTCTTTTCCCTTTACGTGAGATAATGTAGGATATTAATGTCGTGGTAGGATACACTTATCGGTACGGCGCACGCTAAAGCGGCAACTCTATCTTTTAAAAGTATTGACACAGCGCAGCAGAAAGAATACCATTTTAGGGCACCTAGTGAGGATAGAACTTATTAACTGTATTAATGCTCTGCGTCACCGGCTTTTCTTACCATTGTTCGACAGAGGGGCGATGTTATCGTGTATATTTATACACGCACATTTCTATTCAGCAAACCCTCGATTTCACTCTATATGTATCGAGGATCGTGCGCGTCTACTTGCGTGTCTGATGCAAGTCCCTAATATCTATCAAAGTAGACATTTTATAGGTTCTCGCTCATTTCCTCATTTGGTGATATTTAGTAAATTTGACAAAAATTTGATTTACGGTTCTCTTATATATATATATATATATATATATATATATATATATATATATATAGTGAACTTTCGCATTGTATTCGACGTATGAGGGTCAAGCAGCTCAGTTCCTAGGAACCGACATGATTCGATGGTGAAGGGCTGAATACAGAGATCTGGTGCACTACGACCTCCTGCAGGTTTTGAATTCAGAGTTCTCCTTCTCCTAGACCAGTTGCCAACCAAGGCTATAGAACCCAGACTATCCTGCTTTTTACCCATAGCTGAGGGGAGAAGAGGATTAATACCTTTCCCAAGGGTATTAGCACATAAGTGAATGCAAGGGATTCGACTTGAATCGACTCCGATTCCTCAATCCGAGCCGCTATCCACTACTTCAGCGTCACTTTCTGATATATATATATATATATATATATATATATATAATGTCAAAATTATATATATATATATATATATATATGTGTGTGTGTGTGTGTGTGTGTGTCTGTGCCTAGGTGCGTGTGTGTGTGCAATTAGGCAGCAAATTCTCTTTTAGACATGTCTGAATAACTCACAAACATTACGTCTGCTTATTTTTATTATAATCACGAAAGGATTATGATAAAAATAAGCTGATATAATGTTTATAATTTATTCAATCATATATATATATATATATATATATATATATATATATATATATATATATATATATATATGTATGTATGTATGTAAGTATGCATGTATATATATATATATTTTTATTTTGGCATTATGAACTAATGTTTGTTTTATACTAATATTCGTTTTTTGGTTATTTGTTATACACTGGTAGATATGTGCAGAAATTGCACTAAGTTTGTGTAAGTATCAAGTTCACCTATTTGAGAATCTGGTGCATGAGTGGCTAATGTAAGAACTTGGGGCTTTTTTGTACTATTGATTATTTTAGGTGAGATTTAGTCAAATTCATGATCATATCAATCATCGCCCAACAAAGAACCAAAATACAGCTATTAACATAAGTTAAATGACCAGACGGATGTATATTGGGTACACTCCCTTACAAAATTCAACATTACATGACACAACAATGGGGTGGAATGTCTTAAAATCAATCATCTTAGCAATACAGACAGTTGATTATGTTCCCCACTGGACGCCCTGTGGAAAAATCCATTATATAACCCGACAAGTAGTGATATGTCGTAAAATCAACGAAACTAACCTGAATATTACTGGCTCCAAAGAGATATGAACACACACACACATACATACATCCATATATACTCATTCAAGCAAACGAAACCAACAAGCCTGGCCCCAGTAGCAAAGACTTCCTTAAGCGAACTACTCACTTCAGAGCATTAGAAGCTGGATCGAGCATAGCTTTATATAATTGATACCATTCATTCACACACACACACACACACACACACACACGCACACATACACGCACACACACATACACACACACACACACACACATATATATATATATATATATATGAAGAAATATTGCTTTAAGTTGTGCTATATTTATGGGATAAAGTGCTTAATATCAGAGATAGAGCGTATGTAAATATAAATATAAAAGTGAACATTGAAGTCAAAACTCAGAGGCGACAGACTGTTTCTTGCTGGACGTTATCGCGGCCTGACGATTGCATCCAGCATGAAACAGCCTGTCCCCTCTGAGTGGTTGACTTCAATGTTCACTTATATATATATATATATATATATATATATATATATATATATATATATATATTCAAAAAATCAAACTGAACTGTCAAAAACGTTTATATGAATAAAAAGTGACCAATCAGGCAGTGAGTTAGACATTACGTCCTTTGAGATATATATATATATATATATGTGTGTGTGTGTGTGTGTGTGTGTGTGTGTGTGTGTGTGTGTGTGTGTATAGTCCCTGACGATCTACTTTGGTGAAACCGTGGCAGGTTTATCTGTCTCTTTAGGCTTAACTTAGGTTTGCTCTACTTACCGTATTGAGCACTTTACTTAGTTACTTAGTTATTTTACCTACTCGTATCGGGATTTTTTCTTTGGATTCCGAACTTGGATGCTAGACGATTGTCTTCGGCTGACGGACATGTTCTCTGTTCTTTCTTTTTTTTTTTTGTACCATTTTTTCCCTTTGGTATTGGTTTGTTTATTCACAAATCAAGGCACCTAAGGTTTTCCGGGCGAGTATAATTTCTTATATTTATAAGATTACAACAAGTATATATATATGTGTGTGTGTGTGTGTGTGTGTAGAGGTGTGTGCGTGTGTGTACATACGCATATATATATACACACGTATACATACATATATATTTATGGCAGCATTTCTCGGAGAAAGACAACTCGAAATTCGAAACCGTAGAGAAGACAAGAGGAAACCAATGCACGCCCTTTCCCCACAACCAATCATGATAATGTACAGTTTACAAATATTAAAGAAAAGTCAACTGTAGAGAGAAGTGATCGCCTATGTCCTGAAGGGGAGATGTCACTGGAAGAGAGAGAGAGAGAGAGAAAAAAAAGAGAAAGAAAGAAAGTAAGAGAGATGCTCGACGATTCAGGTCAGTCAATCTGACCGCTGGCCCTCTGTACTTATATTAGCTATTAGTACCAAAGTGGATTTATTATGTAATGTAATTAGCAATCATGATACTAACGAGAAGGAAATGTTTTCTTTTCGGCGCATCGAAATTAATGTAACTGGAGCGTCCGGAAAAGTCCATCACAACTGATTAGCTTCTGGGATATTCGGGCCGCTGGGAATGGATCGAAGATTAATTTATTTGTTGGGAAGTTTAGTGGAGGTGGGGTGCAAATACTGTGCATGTGTAAGAGAATATAGGCACAATTCAGGAGATATTTTTAATCACTGACGATAATACAGGATTTGTAAGTTGAAATCTCATTTTAACTTATACCTAGCTTTAACATTTTAATATTAAATTCAATATCTGTAAAATTATGAATTTTTAACACGTATTTATTTCATCTTAATTTCTGCTGCTTTTTATCGCAACTACTCCAACCACCATACTACGGCAGTGGTTCCCAAATGGTAATCAATTTTGTATTTCATCACCCCCATCACTGATTGATACATTTGTAATTTACTTACAACCACACATACACACACACACACACACATATATATATATATATATATATATATATATATATATATATAGTAATTTTTAAGATAGGGAGCATAATTTAATATTTAACGATTAAAATGGAATTAAATAAATATAACCTAAGGTGCCTTTCGACGCCTTCGTCAGAAGTCATTTATCGGTATTAAAATACTACTGAAGAGGTTTTTTTTTTTTAATACGATCTTAAAATTGGAAAGAAGCCAAGCGGGGACTATTATTGTCATCCTGATCGTGCCAATGACTCCCCAAATAGTTCTAATTTAGGTTTGAACTCATTCTGTCTACACAGAGTCGAACACTGTGTGTTAATTACGATTTACACACACACACACACACACACACACACACATATATATATATATATATATATATATATAGTTTTTAAGTGCTCAATATCAGAGATAGAGTGTTTGTAAATATACCAAGCGGCAACAGTCTGTTTCAGACTTGACACCAATCTTCCGAGCATCTGCATTGTGTTTCGGCTCGACCATTCATATATGCCGGTCAATGGTGCATTATGGGTAGATGGTCTGTTGGATTATCTTGACTGTTATTGGGTGGGCGGTAACGCTTAAATTTCAAATTGTTCTAGAGGCTATTGAGTAGAAATTATTGTGGGTCCCGCATGTGGTTTTTGTATCTACTTTATAGAGTTGTTTGTTAACTTTTTACTCATTGTTTTCACTTTTATATTTACATATATCCACTCATATATATATATACATATATCCACTCATATATATATATATATATATATATATATATATATATATATATATATATATAATTATTTATTCAAAAATTATACCATGAACATGTTATAAAATCACTACAAAAATAGTAATTTTCTTTCAACACTTCTGGTCTCTTATCAAGTGATGGTGTTGAATGTAGATACACCAAACCTATACTTGGTATATATATATATATATATATATATATATATATATATATATATATATATATATATATATATATATAATGTATATTTGGACAGCAACCTTTCTTTCAAACATATCTCATTGAATATGACAGACAAGGAAAATTTGATGAAGATTATATTGAGTTTTTCTAGCATTCTTGGATATTTCGGTTTGGTGGGTTGGGGTAAGGGGTGTCAAAATTGTCAATCTAAGTTGGTGTCCTTCCATTTAAAAAAAAACAAACCTTTAGCATATTGTTTACTCTTTTAAATAAAGTGAGATGGTTTTATATAGAGTGCTTCTCTTCCAACGAGATGTTTTCGGTTACGGGATATATGAAGGATGATCGTTTTATCCAGCAGAATTTTCATTATTTGCATTAGCCATTTTGAAGGGTTCCTTGTTAGTGTATTTTTCTGGCGTTTACGTTTTAAAGTCTATTGTGTAGTAGTAATTCTAAGCCACCGGTTGGAAGTAGTTTCCTCACTCGCTTAGTTTCCATCAAAGAAAAACTTTAAAAAAAACTTAAAAGCATCATTATTTTTTTTACAAAATGTCATTATGACTCGTGACTTCGTTCTAGTACAACTGTCAACGGCTTTCGAGAACTTTTGTCAGCTTAGTTTCATTTCCGAACAATGCCGATGTTATAAAGAAGTCATCTTCTTGACGTAAGATTCGAACACGGGACGCTAACATTCTATGCGTTCGGATATATATATATATATTCGGTATATCTGTCTGGATGGATTGATTCCATTTCTTAAAAACTTTCGTTCCGGTAACAATATTCATGAAAGAAATTATAATCGATATGGATTTTTAAGGTATTTCCTTAATAAGTCATTATATATATATATATATATATATATATATATATATATATATATATATATATATATATATATATATAATTAGGGAAAAGATGTGAACCTAGATAGCATTTCTGAAGCGTCCAAAGAGACCTTAATTCCTTGTAATGCCTCTCCATCGCAAACGTTCTAAAAGAAGGATAACTTTAAATTCGCTCTGCCACCCAACAAAAATGTGGAACACAATGAAGCAGGATTGAAGCTGAACTGGCAAAACGTCGAGACTAACGTTAATGTATTTTTGTCTTTTTGCGTGCTGAACCCGAAAATACGTATAAATTACATCGGATAAACAGGGAGACCTTAAGTGTCTAAAAGGCGTTATCATATATATATATATATATATATAGATAACTAAACTCGTTTCGAAAAACCCTCGAATTTTTGATTTGCAAATAATCAAATCAATCTCGGGGGAAAAAATAGGTTTTGAAAACAGAAAGAGCTACAAACATGAACTACCGCCGAAAAAAATCGCACAGATGCAGGTCTGAAGCCCAAAGAAAAAAAACCGATACGAGTAAACAACTAACTAACAAAAGAGCTCAATACAACCGTAGAGCAGACCTAGATACACCTAGTGAGCCAGACAAACCTACCTAGGTTTCACCTAAACGGATCGTCAGGGAAAGCCGTACTTTCCCTGACGATCCGTTTAGGTGAAACCTAGGTAGGTTTGTCTGGCTCACTAGGTTTATATATATATATATATATATATATATATATATATATTGCATATATTTCCCCTTGTTGATGAGCCGAGAGAGGGTCAATCTATTCAATTTCGCCTCTACAGAAATTTGAAACTGCAAAAGCGACTGTCCAGAGTGTGAGCATAGGAATATCAAAATCAAGACTGTATAGAAACTGAATTATATGTGTAGCGTAGCAAGAGACGACGGAAAATGTGGCTCAGAAATCCGAAGATGCAAAAGAAAAATCCCTTCCATGAACTAAACAAAGCATTAAAACATGAGAAAATAATGTTAGAAACAAAAGAAAAAGTACTCTATAATGTTTAATTTCCTTTAGAGCAGTGAATGCTGGACAAATTCTTCAAAGACGAAGAAAAACAAACATAATGCAAGAGATATGGTTCTAGAAATGGATGCTGAGATTAGCATGGACAGTACATGTGAGCAATGTGGGAGTCTTAAAGAACATAAGAAACTGCGACTTACGATCAGAAAGAGACAGATGAAATTTCTGGGACACATAGTGAGGAAAGAGGATCTAGGGAATTTAATACTCACGGGTCATCGATTGCACGACAGGAAGAGGGAATAGCGAGTAACCGATTTAATGAATTCGTATGAATGGAGGGCAAAACAAAGACAAAGGAAGAAGAAAAAAGAAGAGACAAAAGTTACTTAGAACAAAAAAAACAAGGAAAGTGTGGAGAGACATAACTCATAAAAAAGAAGTCATGTCTACGTTCAGGAATGTGTTCATGCGGAGACTGGATTCACTTCCGGATTACGGCTTTGAGCATGCGTTGTTCGGCAGTGGTAGGAAAGTATATTAGATAAGTAATAGCTTGTCACATTGGTCATCACATGTTTTTGAATAGCGTCTTGCGAATGTCACAAGTTAAGAAACATTATTATTATTATTATTATTATTATTATTATTATTATCATTATTATTATTATTATTATTATTACTGTCGTTGTTGTTGTTGCTTTCTCGGATTTGACAATTAATGCATGGATAGCAGACCACAATCAGCAGCCTTAGGTATCATATAATGTTCTTCTAGATTATTTTTGCCGTTCCTAAGAGGCTTCCTTCCTGCAACAGTTCCACTTGGCAATCAATGCCTCTATACTGCCAGTCAATATACTAAACACACCCATGACAACTGGTAGGAATGTCACCTTCTTCATCTTTCAAAGGTTTACGTATTCAACTTCAATGTCTTTTTTTCTTTTGTTCTATACATGTATGAAAAGGACACGGTGAATCAATAATTAGCCATTTCTTTTTTTTTTTCTTTTTTCTATTTTATCTTCCATGAATATATCCGATTTGTTGTGGTCCAGTTACTTATTTGCTTGTATCGCAAAGCCCCACAAAATCTTGCATGTTTCTCACTCAAGAACCTATTCAGGTTTATGTATGTACCATTCTTTTCCTCAATGAAAATCTACTTTCTAAGACTAAGTCTCATGGTTGATTTTGACAACTTGATCATCTCTCGACTTTTATAACAAAACTGAGCAAAACTTGGGCACTATTTTCCACAATGATATAGTAAAATAGTTTTGCTTTCGTTGGAACCCACACACATACATATATATATATCTAAACATATATATATATATATATTAATATTTGATATATTTATAGATGAACAGTGTTCACTACAATTATATATATATATATATATATATATATATATATATATATATATATATATATATATGGTACTTAGTCCTTGAATTTCATGTAACTATAAAACATTCCGACTAAGTACTATTTTCCGATTGTCTATTTTATTCAATTTGTTTTCTCTACAGATATATTCTGAGAACATTCACACACACACACACATATATATATATATATATATATATATATATATATATATATATTATATATATATATATATGTATTATAAAATACTGCACATTGAGTGCTGTTGTTAATGATATATATATATATATATATATATATATATATATATGTGTGTGTGTGTGTGTGTGTGTATTAAGATTAGCTATATTTAATAAGATAGCCACAGCGGAAGAAAGGGAGAAAGAAAGCGATGAAAAACATATTTCTAGTATACTGACTTGATTTATTTTGTGAGTAGATTAGTAATGACTTTCATTTGGGCGTCTTTTCGTGTCTGTTTTAGACTCTCATATGATTGTGAGATCCATGCCAGACAGATATGGCCTTCCACGACTGCTGGGAGGGCTCCGGTAGCCGGCTAAAGCACCGGACTTGTGATGTTGTTTCTCTCCTTCTGGTCTCTTTTAGCGGCTTGCTTCAGCGGACGCAACGTAATCCTGTCTCTCAGTTACCCTTTTCGACGCGCCTATTTCTCAACCTGACGGTGATTGCGACTCCAGGCGACAGGTTTCTTTTTCAGTGAGTTTTTCTATCTCTTCAGGGATGGCGTGAACCATTCTCCACCAGTCTGAGAATAGTTTTCTGAGGAGGATTGACTTTGGAAGCCACAAAATGGGAAGTTCAAGTATTGACATGAACTCCGAACTGAGCTATTAAAAATATTCACCAACAGGGATTTGGAAGCGTAGGGTGTCAAGGAAAAGCTCTAGATTCAAGATTGAGAGTTACTTCGTGAGCTTCTTGTATAGATGTAAGAGGGGGAAGTAATTACAGATTATGAGGATATGTGGGATAGATAACGGCTAATCCTCGACTTGAAGCGGTTAAGATTTTACTATTTGAACTCGCATCCTAGCTACTACAAAATAGCAGTTCTTGAAAAGAAGCTGTCCGAACTTCTTCTTTAATAATGGAATACAAAAGAAATGCGGATGATTTGACACTTTGTATATGGCATGGCGGCTACAAAGACCCAAGAGCCATTCAAGGTAGATGTTGCGCGAGTGCAAGAGGATAAAATAAGTATATACTTAATGACGATATGTAGGATAAATAACGGTTGAATGAAGACATGAAGAGGTTAACATTGTAGCGATCAAAGAAACCTTCTACGGAAGTCTGTTCTTCAAAAAATGAAGTTCGCAACATAAAAGTACTTAAAGCTGTCATTGTCGCGTAGTGATCCCACAATGCTTTTTCAAAATCATTATGAAGTAATTATTCCTCTAAGTTAAAATAGGAAACGTGTGAAAAGTATGAATTTTAATATCAAAGCATAAAAGTTTTACCAAAAGGATTTTGTGAAGTGGATTGTCTATAAAGAGCGGGAAAGAAAACAGCAAAGAATTCAAAAAAGACTTGTTTGTTTCGGTAAAGGTCATTGAATAAGTCAAGTGGACAAAAGAAAGAAATAAGTAAAACACGCACTCAGTATAACACAACAATTGTTTAATAGATTTGTTTTCGTTCACACACATATATATATATATATATATATATATATATATATACAGAGAGAGAGACGAAGAGTGTTCATTAATATATATATATATATAAATATATATATATATATATATATATATATATATATATATATATATATATATATATAAATTATATATGGGATGTGCATATATATATATATATATATATATATATATATATAGAGAGAGAGAGAGAGAGAGAGTGCGATGAATAAATTGTCGTCTAAATTACGCAAAAATAAAAATAACACTAATATCTTATTTTAACAGATATATTTACAATTCATGCAAAACGCTTTCCTCTCGTAGCCATTTCTTGTAAAAGTTATAGTTGATAAATAAATTATAAGTATTTTAAAATGTCTATATCGTCGTCGTCGTCGTTGGCGGAACTCGTTGCCGAGTATTAGGGTGCTCATCGATATTTCCTTCTGTGTGAAATGAGTTCTTATGTTGGAACTGAAGAGATGTCCGCAACTATTGCATGGCAGGGTAAGAAATGTTCAGAAGATGGAGAACTCTGGCTTTTCTTTGATCTTTTTTCCTATCATCTATTTGTCTTCTGGTGTTTTTTCCTCAGACTGACACCCTAACACTCTGAAATGTTCATACAGGTTCTTCCGACGCGAATGCCAAGCAGCACAGCATACCGTTTGCAAATTTCTGGCGAAGTGAATCGCGTCATGGTGCACTTTTTACACACACGATGTATGTATATATGTATATATATATATATATATATATATATATATATATATATATATATATATATTAATTTATAATATTAATAATTAATTAATTTATAATATATATATATATATATATATATATATATATATATATATTATAAATTAATTGGTTTAGAATATGTTTTTTTCGCTACACAGTTCTAACCATGTTTCAAAAATGGAAGCTGAAAGCTCCGAATTTAATTTTGTAATTAAATTAAAGACATTAGTTCCATTTCATCCTCAAGCGAATTTTCCTTGAATTGTTTTACAATGTAGACTAGGTTACATTTGTCACTTGTGTACATTTGTGGCTAGTCTGTCTTCAAAGTTTAACGTGTGTCGTAGTGAGTTAACTGAGAAGTGTTCCGTTTAACAATGGCAGGATATTCATATCGTGAGCAGGCATCATTTTTATATACGGCTATGCGAAAGGTAATGGACGCGAGGCTGCACGGCTTTATCAGAGTGTGTTTCCAGACAAAGGCATCCGAGTCATCCAACCTTTGCTGTTACTTATGGTCGCATTGCCGAGACTGCATCCGTAGCACCACAAACTATGCATCGTAGAAGACCGTGATCCGCTCGTACACTTGACCATGAAGAACACATTATACAGGCTGTCAGCGACGATCTAGGTATCAGCATACATCAAGTGGTCTTAGCATGTCGTACATTTCATAGTAACGCATGGAGGGAACCTCAAGTGCACATCCTGTATCCGTATTATTTGAAACATGTGCAGGGTTTTTGCGCTCTGATCACTCACCACGGGAGAACTTTTGCCGATGGTTTATTTCACAAACTGCTTATTCGTTCTCTGATTCTACAGTCTTGTTTAATGATGAGCCAACATTTGGAAGAGATGGAATAACAAATTTACACAGTCAACATTTGTGGGTGGTCCGGATCGGAACACTTATGGTACAATGCAGATTGGTGACCAATATCAGTTTACAATCAATGCGTAGGTAGAATTGTGGGTGACTGTCTATATATGTTTATATCAACATTTGTCCTTGTTTTGGTGTGAGGAACCCACCCTCAAATGTTTTAAGTTTTTGATACACACTCTATATGTTATTAAGATTAATATCAAGATTTGCTATATTTATAGGGGAATAGTGCTCACTACAATATATATATATATATATATATATATATATATATATATATATATATATATATATATATATATATATATAATATAATATAAAAGGCTCAAACGCTAATATTCCATGGTTATAATTTATTACATTTGAATTGTAATCACGATCCAATTCATCAGACTTAGGAATTCAAAACGATATCTGAAAATATAACCTGGATTCTATCATTTGGGAATTTATTTATATATATACATATATATATATATATATATATATATATATATATATATATATATATATATATATATATATATATATGAAAAGTGTGTGTATATAAATATAAAAATATATATACATATATATGTAATCTATTATATATTATATATATTATTATTTATATATTATATGCGCGGTACTTATTAGAAAGCGCTCAATACCAGAGATGGAGCTAACATATTTGTTTGGATTGATGTGAGTTTGTGACAAACTCACATACATCGAACCAATATATATATATATATATATATATATATATATATATATATATATATATATATATATATATATATATATATCAAATGGAAGAACAGTAAGATATATAATCCGGTGTCCTTATTGATATTTTTATTTTTAGAAAACAGTGATCAATGTAAATTTACAGAGCATAAATATTATAAATTAACTGATTTAAAAATATGGTTCCTTCGCTACACAGGAATTACCATGTTTCAAAAACCGAAGCTAAAACCTTCAAATTTAAGTATAATTAAAAGCATTAGTTTTGTTTCATCTTCAAGCGAATTTTGGAATAACTTATTTTTAAATTTACTGAGTTTTAAACGCACATACAATTCATAATTTTTGGTTTCCAAGTATACACACACACACACACACACACACACATACATACATACATACATACATATATATATATATATATATATATATATATTGACCACTAATATTATCTATCTATCGATATATATATATATATATATATATATATATATATATATATATATATATATATATATATACATATATATATATATATATTTAAGTTATAAGGAACTT
>OZ010589.1:69898703-69908703 GCA_963932145.1 Acanthosepion lycidas
GATAGGAGGGGGAGTAAACTTTTAAGCTTAGACTTGAATAGCTTAAGATTGTATTGATCGGGGAAATATCCTCTTTGGAGTCGGTTCTACAGAGCAGTGGTTCGCGGAAAAATTCTGTTAGAGTTGAACCTCCTTCTCACCGATTGAATATGGTAGGAATGAGGGTGGTTTGCTACAATATGAGTGGCATGGTGGGTCCTAGCCGTGAAGGTTAGACCAAGAAATGTAGTTAGTCCGAGTAGATGCCATCGGCTATTTGCTTAACACATGGACATTCATCTTTAAAAACTATCTGAAAGTTTAAGAATGCTTTCGGGTTGACTTCAGAGAGCGAAATCAAGATACAACTTTAGATAACGTCATTTCAAATTTAGCCGCGAATCGATTGAAAGTGATTCACAATGTGGAAGCTAGAATGCCCGAAAATAAAATTGATTCTGGGGGTTCCACACAATGTCGGGAAGGTATTCAACCATTTCAAAGGTATTCAACCTATTTTTCATGTCACTTGTAGAGATTTTGTGACAAAATGTCGCATCATCCAAATCTACCAACACTCGCCTACAGACTGGATTTGTGCCCTGTGATTTTGGGCTTTAGCCAAAACTAAAACCGCCATATTGAAAATGAGGAAATTTCAAGCCTCGTACGAGATTAGGAAGAATGCTGTTGATGATGATGAACCCTGAAAGAAGTCGTTTTTAGTTAGTCTTGAAGAGTGGAAAGGGTAGTTGAGATAACTGTGTGAGTCGCTATTCTCTTTGTTAGGCTTCTTCTTCTTTTCGGTGACATGTTCCTTCAAAAGATGATCGATTATGACTCTCTACGGCATTCTGTCCTTTGTTAGCTCTACGCAATGTCCTTACTAATCCCCCACTGCCAGTTCTCTCATCCATTTGCACAAGCCCAATTAGTTAGGGTAGCGATGTTTCCCTCTAGCTCTCTTGAGCTAGAGTGAAACATCGCTGGATGGAACACTTATTCGGCCGTATTGATGTTCGACATTATAACATATATATATATATATATGTGTGTGTGTTATGTATGTGTTTGTGTGTGTGTATAAAAATATTATTTACACATTACTAGTCTGTTTCACGCTGTGCACATTTTCAAAATGGGTGTCTGTTTGTTTCCTTTAGACGATCTCGAGCTCTACAGTTCTTTTTCACGTTTTTTACAAGAAATGTGTCAGCGTGCAAAGTTAGAAAAAAATGTAATTCCTTTTGTTTATTAATCCATTCACGTTCTATGATTTTCAGTTTCATCTCCATCCATAGATGCAATTTCTGACTCTGGTTTTCCTCATTTTTTTTTATTATTATTATATCCAATTCTACAACTAGCGTTTTTCCTATCATTTTTTTTAGTTCCAGTATATATATATATATATATATATATATATATATATATATATATAAACGAAATATCAGTTAAGAACAACAAAAGTTCTTTGTTTAATAAATTTTTATTTTATTTTTCTACGGTTCGGACGATTTGTCTGGTTTCCGAGAGAAAATACTGGACAATTTATGATCGGGTCTTCACGGGAAAACAGAAAATTGGTCCAAAGTTTGAAAAACTAAAATTATTGAACTAAAACTTCAATACTTATCGATGTCAACTTGCAATAATATGTATTGAATTCTATTAATTCTTATTCTATAATTATTGGTCTAGGCAAATATCGACCACTTTATTGGAAGAAATCTTACACCTTGAGTTACGTTAAATTATATAATTGTATGTAAATCAACAGATAACAATATTTTATATATATATATATATATATATATATATATATATATATATATATATATATATATATATATATATATATATAGTTTTAAGGTGTACTATGTTTATGGAATAATGTGCTCAATATCAAGAATAGAGCGTATGTAAATATAAATATAAGAGTGAACATTGAAGTGAACACTCAGAGGCAACAGGCTGTTTCATGATAGACGCAATTGTCAGGCGGCCTGACGATTGCTTCTAGCATGAAAGAGCCTGTCGCCTCTGAGTGCTGACTTCAATATTCACTTTTATATTTATATATATATATATATATATATATATATATATATATATATATATATACCTCGAGGTACGTTAAATTATATAATTGTATGTAAATCAACAGTATCAACAATATTTCATATATATACATATATATATATATATATATATATATATATATATATATACATATATATATATATACACACACACACACACATTCAACATCATCACTTGATAAGACACCAGAGGTGTTGAAATAAAATGGCTATTTTTGTATTAATTTTATAACATATTTATGTTATAATTTTCGAATAAATAATTATATTCGCTCTAGTCTGTATTGAGCACTCTTTTAAGAACAGTAATTGTTGGTTATTGGAATTTATTCGGTATACACCGATCCTATCCTTGTACACACACACACATATATATATATATATATATATATATATATATATATATATATATATATATATATATATAACCTTGAGGTACGTTAAATTTTATAATTATATGTAAATCAACAGATAACAATATTTTATATGGTGTAATGGATAATGTCTCAAAGTTGTTAATCGGAAAGCCGATTACACTTGGGATCGCAATATTGACTTACGCACAAATATCCTTGGGAAAGTTATGAATCCATCTCTTCTTCCTCTAGCTATGGGTTAATTAGTAAGACTTGTATTACTAATCCATTATTATCTCAAAAAAATAAATTCTTACAATCTGAAAATATTTTCTGGCTTTAAATAACCTGCAAATGGTTGGTAAGTCGTCGAAAATGTATCAATCAATCAATACAGTATAGTGGAATCAACTTTATATACATACATGAAATAAGATTTGGAATAAAGGTCTGCAAAAACCCCATGTTAGATAGATAGATAGATAGATAGATAGATAGATAGATAGAAACACATTGCAATAGATAGATAGATAGATAGATAGATAGATAGATAGATAGATAGAAACACATTGCAATAGATAGATAGATAGATAGATAGATAGATAGATAGATAGATAGATAGATAGATAGATAGAAACACATTGCAATAGATAGATAGATAGATAGATAGATAGATAGATAGATAGATAGAAACACATTGCAATAGATAGATAGATAGATAGATAGATAGATAGATAGATAGATAGATAGGAACACATTGCAATAGATAGATAGATAGATTGATAGATAGATAGATAGATAGAAACACATTGCAATAGATAGATAGATAGATAGATAGATAGATAGGAACACATTGCAATAGATAGATAGATAGATAGATAGATAGATAGATAGATAGATAGATAGATAGATAGATAGATAGATAGAAACACATTGCAATAGATAGATAGATAGATAGATAGATAGATAGATAGATAGAAACACATTGCAATAGATAGATAGATAGATAGATAGATAGATAGATAGATAGATAGATAGATAGAAACACATTGCAATAGATAGATAGATAGATAGATAGATAGATAGATAGAAACACATTGCAATAGATAGATAGATAGATAGATAGATAGATAGATAGATAGATAGGAACACATTGCAATAGATAGATAGATAGATAGATAGATAGATAGATAGATAGATAGATAGGAACACATTGCAATAGCTAGCTAGCTAGATAGATAGATAGGAACAGATTGCAATAGATAGCTAGATAGCTAGCTAGCTAGCTAGATAGATAGATAGATATATAGATAGATAGATAGATAGATAGATAGATAGGAACTGATTACAATTTATAGTTCTATGTGAACCAACTGCAATAAAAAAAGAAAGAAAGAAAGACGAAGAGAAAATCAACATTCAGTACGAACTATTGATGTTTATGTTCACATTATTAAAATGATTTCTATATCCACATTATTTATCTCTCTACCTGATACTGCATATATTCTTCCCCTATAAAGGATATCTAATTTTAAACAATATATATCACCGTGTGGTATATATTACTGCGGTGTTATGTAATGGTAGTCTCGCTAGATCAATTACGACTGAGTATTGAGTTCGAAACTCCCTGGATGTTCCTTAATCTAGACGTTGTGCCACAAGTAAGCTATGCTAGGGCACTTCTACGTAGCGTAATGGTTAACAAGTTTGTCTCAGCCGTCGTTTCGATCCTCACTGGGTACTTCATGCTTTCAGCAATGCTTAATAAATGGCAATATCACCGCGTGACGGAAAGATTACTGTTAACGTTCCGGCCATAAGACCCTGGTTCAAATCTTATCATGGTTAATTAACCAACTTATGAGGCACGTTGGAGTATTGGATAGCGGCTCAGATTGAGGAATCGGAGAATCTATTATATTCACTTACGTGCTAATACACTTGTGAAAGGTATGAATCCTCTTCTCCTCCCCCCCGCAAGCTATGGACAAATAGCAGGACACACCGGGTTCTATAGCCTTGGATGGCAACTAGTCTACCGCAGAAAGAAATGGCAACCTACTGCGGGAAAAAAATCTGCCTCATCGGTTATGTACCGAAAGATACATGAATCGCCTAAGCGTGTATCACATAACTGGTCTTGCTGTCATCATCCTGGTGAAGAAGGTCTCAGCATTTTACACTGTTGTAAAATGCTTGAATATCTTGTTTTGTGGAGTGATATTGGGTGAAGGAAACTGATATGCTAGTACGCAGTCCTTAATTAATTGGATGATACAAGCGCTTTAACCTTGGTTGGCCATCTGTTTAAAGATGATTTGTCGATCAAAACAGTCAAACCTTCCAGCAGCCTGGTTCCTGGTATGGATGTATCGATCTAAAAAATCACGATGAAATTCTTAAAGAAGAAATAAGTCACTTGAGTTCGAAATCTGTCGCAAGCGGGAAAAAAAACGGACGACATGATGATGACTTTTTGCTGTTATCGGCCTGGCGATGCAATCGTAGCATGTCGACCTGTTAGAAAGTGCCCGAAAACCACACTACAGTTTGACGCAAACTCTACGAATGACATTGGATAGAGGAAACCGTTCGTAAGTCGTCGATAGTTTGTGATAGTACGTAGTCATATGTCCTCATCTAATGGTGAAATGAAAGCTTTTTAGCTTTTTCACTCAATCTATTTAGAGACGGTGTCGATTAAACAAAAAAAAGCACCCATTCCTTAGCAGCCTGTCCCTCATTCCCACTCACGATGACTGAAATCCTTATCTCTTGAGTTCGCAATTACGCACACTCAGACAGACACACATACGCACTCAAACAGACACGCACACACACACACATACATATTTATGTGCGTGTGTGTGTGTATGGTAAGTTCTAGTTATTAATACAATTGACGTAAACCCACGCAAAACACACGTATGCACACACACAAACAAACAAAACACACGCATGCACACACACACACACATATATATATGTGTGTGTGTTTGTGCGTTTGTGTGTGTGTGTGTGTATCCCAATAGCCGTTACACATGACGTCACTCCAGATCATTTCAAACATCCAGCTTCTCAAAGAATACCAGGATGTAAACAAATGGCTTTTAACTACCACACAGACACCACATTGGTTCTCAGTAATGACTGCGACAGTCAAAAGTACAATATTTCACACACACACACACACACACACACATATATATATATATATATATATATATATATATATATATATATATATATTTATATATATATATATATATATATATATATATAGAGAGAGAGAGAGGGAGAGAGAGAGAAAGATATATATGTATTGATGACTCAATGCGATTTGTGCTGTCGCGCCTTAATAAAAAGTTCAGAGTAAATAAAATAATCATGAATATAGCCATTTTCTTTAATAATATATATGGGTGTTTCTATATACATATATACGGCATATGCACACACTCACATACCCTTCCACATTCATATGCACATGCACACACACACACACACACAGTCATGTTTTGCAATATGTAAAAGTATAACGCCACTGTACCTTAACGTCACAGAAATGCGCAGACCATTATCAGATGTGATCTGACATGTGGTGAGTCAGTGTGAACAACGGCAAGGCTGCTCACATCAAGCTGAATTATCAGAGGTCGAACAGAGCATATCATAGTGGATACCAGACGGATGAAGCCTTCCATCACTAAAATTCTGGTGACATTTGACATCAGAGCGATCTATTCATTCAAAGATCATTCATCTACTAATATGAAGTAGTTGTAGATAGCTATCGAAATTGCAAGGCTCAATATCTGTCGATAAGTCTTCTAACCACTTGTGGAATTAATACCACACCTTTACGTGTTCTGATAAGCTTATCCATTTATTTGTATGGGAGCGTTTAACATTTTTGTAACCTTACGACATAGCCAAAATATTTCTGCTAAATGCTGCCCTAGAGGCTAGAAAGATCATACAGGCACCTAGCCCACAACTTTTGGCACGTCATTGTATATAGAGATGTGGCAGTGCCGAAAAGTTCTCGACCCAATCCACTTGCGAAAATCTGACCAAATGGTGATCCAAACATCAGATTGCATTTTTATATCCCTTCTAGGCCAACCCGAGAACTATTAACACCGTCGCCACCTATACATACATATATATATATATATATATATATATATATATATATATATATATATATATATGGGGGGGATATTTAGGCAATATATCTTCATTCATTTTTGGTTAAATTATCTAGACATATGTCTATTTTATTTTAATCCTCTCAAATTTACGGATCAATTTCTTAGTGCTGTTACTAGAATGATTACGAAAGACGCCGTAGTTTTGGTTATTTCTTTTATTTTCCCAGGTACTTTCAATCTCATTCAAGATCATCTTCAGTAATGAATTGCTAAGACAAAAAATTAATGTAATTGATAGTTGTGAATATTTTTTGTAAATGCGCATGAAACAAGCTCGGTTATATTCACTTTAAAAATTGATGTTAAGAATACGTAAGAGATGTAGCTAATAAAAAAGAGCCGATTTTCGGATGACTTTCATATTGGTATGGTATGCCCAGCTGGTTAAGGAAGTCCCACGGTTTTAATGGGATCGATCACCACTGGAATCACCTTAACATTCCTTTCCTGCATTCCAAACAATCTTGCCATATCAACATTCAAATCAGAATAGCTTTTAATATTCTCAATCATCTTGTTTGCTATATTTGTGTCATTTGGTCTGGAAACATTAATAATATGACAGTTCTTGGCGCCTTTATATAACACAATAATATCCGGATGGAGATGGTGTATTACTGTCTGTCTGAAAATAAGTCCCACCATATAGTGGGCTTTACAACTTCTTCAATTGTTCTGCAAGGCACAAGCTCGTACTATTTATTATTAGTAGTAGTAGTAGTAGGAGGAGGAGGAGGAGGAGTAATTGTAGTAGTATATATGCATATTAAAAATTATACATATATATATATATATATATATATATATATATATATATATATATATATATATATATATAAGTAAAAATGCTTCAAATTAAGATTAAATATAGGTTAACTATCATTAACAAGGCCATCCTTTTTCTTTTTAACCTTATCATATTTTTGTCTCTCCTACACCCGAATTAATCCCAGTAACGTGAGACGATGCTTCAAGTCTTCTCCTTTGCGTGTTCTGATAAGCTTATCCATTTATTTGTATGGGAGCGTTTAACATTTTTGTAACCTTACGACATGGCCAAAATATTTCTGCTAAATGCTTGTCTACAAATTACGTCACGCGGACTCTAATTATTCGCTTTACATTTTGGAGAATGAGTTCTTATAATTGGCCGTCGGTTTAAGTAGTTGTCTCCAAAGGAGTGGATGTCGGGTTCGATCCACAACTCATATAACGGTATCAGACAATTACTATATAAAATTAACACACACACATATATACATATCTATATATAGTGTGAGAGAGAGAGAGAGAGAGAGAAATATGACAAACTGGAAAGGTATTTTGTGACGCGTTTCATCAGACTGGGCTTTGTTGACGGATGAAGCGCGTCACAAAAAACTTTCCAGTTTGACATATTTTTTCTAAATACTGTTTGTTGATATATAAAATTGTGCAAAACTATATATATATATTCAGTTGTATGGATATTAGTTTGTAACCCTGGGTTTCACGCTTTTGCGATCATCAGACAAACTGTTTGTCTGCTGACCGGAAAAGCGTGAAACCCAGAGTTACAAACTAATATTCATACAACTGAATATGTTAGCTCTATCACAAATATTGGGCACTTTCCACTAAGTACCGCGCACACATATATATATATATATATATATATATATATATATATATATGTGTGTGTGTGTATGTGTGTGTGTGTGTGTATGTGTGCCCTAACGATTAGCATGAAACGGACTGTCGCTACTGGGTGTCGATTTCAATGTCCGCTTTTATATATATATATATATATATATATATATATATATATATATATAGTCATCGACAGATAAACTCTTTTCGCTGTATCTCATCAATGTGGCTAGAAATATGTACGTGTGTGTGTGCGTGCGTGTGATATTCGGCGATAATAATTATAAATTATAAATATTTGATACATTCTTTACGGGTGTGGTCTAATTCCATATATGTTCAAGTTCCATGTTACCGTTTTGCACATGGTATCACGTTGAACTAATTCAAATCCCACTGCTCTAACGCTTTAAAATTGTCCGGACGTATCCAACAAATTATTGTCTGCCATGCAAGCAACATCCAGTTCATAATAGAAAACATTCAACAAACAGACATTATCGATTGAAATTAACCAGACTCGTTAATAATAAGAGTTGACGAAAATAAATTACTGGCAAGATATCTTGTCATCTGGTTCAAAGTGACGAAAAATTAATTACAATGCAGTAGGATTAACGCGAAAACTCGTGATAGATAGATAGATAGATAGATAGATAGATAGATAGATAGATAGATAGATAGATAGATAGATAGATAGATAATGAAAGAAACAGGAAAAGAGAGAGCAGGATAGGGAGAGAGGGAGAGGCTGAAAGAATTGCAAAATCCGAGAGAGAATGAAAAGAGATAAAAAGAGACACAGACCGATTCATTTCTGTTCCTGATAAAGATAGGTAGATAATGGAAAAGAGAGATAGAAAAAGAACGTGTGAGAGAAACTAAACGAAGCGCTAAAAAAGATGGAGAAGGAAATGAAATGATAGATAGAAATATACACAGATATATATTTTTAGATAGATTGATAGATAGATAATTGAAAGGACTGAGATAGATAGATAGATAATAGAAAGGACTGAGATAGATAGATAGATAGATAGATAGATAGATAGATAGATAGATACGATCAGACTGATAGATAGATAGATAGATAGATAGATAGATACGATCAGACTGATAGATAGATAGATAGATAGATAGATAGATAGATAGATAGATAGATAGATAGATAGATAGATAATGAGTAGACTGGGATAGATAGATAGAGAGATAGATAGATAGATAGATAGATAGATAGATAGATAGATAGATAGATAGATAGATAGATGGGAAAAGACTGAGATAGATAGATAGATAGATAGATAGATAGATAGATAGATAGATAGATAGATAATGAGTAGACTGGGATAGATAGATAGATAGATAGATAGATAGATAGATAGATAGATAGATAGATAGATAGATAGATAGATAGATAGATAGATAGATAGATAGATAATGAGTAGACTGGGATAGATAGATAGATAATGAGTAGACTGGGATAGATAGATAGATAGATAGATAGATAGATAGATAGATAGATAGATAGATAGATAGATAGATAGATGCGATCAGCTCGGAAAAGGTAGATACCTCGTGCGTGCAATATACGTGGTTCTGTTTTAAAGTTGCCAAACGATTTAAAGTCGCCCAGGAATAAGAAAATGAATTTTTTTTTTCTTGCACTTTCCAATCATTTCATCGCTTTTTTTTCCTTGTGACTTCCAGAATAAGT
>OZ010589.1:69913703-69921203 GCA_963932145.1 Acanthosepion lycidas
CTGAGGAGAGTCGGTTGAGGACCTTTGTGGCACACGGTTCACGGTTTGGCCTTTCAAAAAGTGTGGTTGGGTTTGCACAAAGACTTCACCACTATAATCAAATCATATCTATGTGCTGGTGTCTGGCTGTCGGTTCCTAGAAACTGAGCCGCTTGACCCCGTAGAATACGACGGGAGAGTCCACCATATATATATATATATATATATATATATATATATATATATATATATATATATATATATATATATATATATATATGGTGGACTCTCCCGTTTAAGTAACGTTTAAGTAATAATCATTAATAAATAATAATCATGTATAATTATTTTTATTTTTTTTAAAGACGTGTCTCGAATTTCATATAGCTTAGGGAATCAGTAGGCGAATGTCTGGCCCCGGCCATAACCGAGTTCTGGAAGCGCTTCAGGCTACTTATTTTTGGTGGAACTGAAAACTTTCTTTACTTGGCCTTGGTCTGTCTGTAATAATACTACTGAGCTAAGCTGTATCATTTGCTGAAAATCATTACTACAATTAATTTTCATAATATATAATAAAACTCCATCCCGCTTTGTTTTCCAAAACATTCACTTCTAAAACTTATTGTATAAATCTTATATGTACAGAAAAGTCTATAGAATTCATTTCAGAAAAGAGGTACAGATGGACAACAAAAATATTTACCTAAAATCAAAACATCCAAAGAATCGTTTAGAGAAGAAAATAGATCTAAAAATATCCATTTATTGAGAGGATCAGATCAGAAGTAGAATCAGGAACCTTTAAAACTTAACATCTGATCTTTTTATTGAGCGGCGTTCTGCACAATCAGCCTTTAGTGATGACATCTTTGTCAATTTGAATTTTACAGAACGTTAAGTGATCCTAATGGCTAAAAATGCAACGTTATTGTCAGACCGTAAAATAATTCTGAGACTGGGGGGAAAGTGGCGAAATATGAGAAATAGAATCAGAATTGTATTGAGCAACAGAAACAGTAGTGCCAATAATCCCCGGAGCGCCAAAATGATCCCCGAAGACGCGAATCGAATAGGAACTGTGGAAAATGTCAATTAGAAACGATGTTCCAATACTGTGGAAACGTGGTGTTTTTTTGATTTCAACGATATTTGCACCGTTTATAATTATAAGTCTAATGGAAATAAAAAATAAATGAATGAATGAAAGAAAGAATAAACGAATGAAAGAATGAACGAATGAAAGAATGAATGAATGAATGAATGAACGAAAAGAAGAACGAATGAATGAATTGGAAATCCAAGAAAGGATTAAGAGATTGTCTAGTCCACAGTGTTGCTAATGTCTGCGAGAATATTGAGAAAAACGTAGGCGATTTGACGACACTTACTATCATTTAATCTCCAGCGATAATCACCTGCCAATTGACAAAACAACATACAATTGTTTGAAACAACAACAACAACAACAACAATAATAATAATAAGAAGAAGAAGAAGAAGAAGAAGAAGAAGAAGAAGAAGAAGAAGATTATTGGTTGGCTGAATTTGTTTAGCGGCATATCAATCTCTATGGGTTATTTAGTGCCGAAATAGTAAAGACATGTTTTTTTAGATATATAGTTTGTAGATCGTAAAATACATTGTATGCATTTTACTATAAAAACTTATTGTTCGTGATTTTATTATAAAAGATCTACTGTTGAGTTTCGTTTGGGGTTCACTATTTGTCCATAGCTGGGACCCTAACAGAAGCTACCACCCAGGGCCTGGGTGGACTGGGGGACAAAAGCAGTTAACAAGTGTTTCCACGCTCCTCAAAACCTCCGATCTCTCGATCAGAGGCTTTGCTGCCGGATGTAGTTTATCGTCATACCCAGGACGCAAGAAGAAGAATATTGCTCATGTGATAAAAGATAAAATCAAAGATAAATATGGTAAGGTAGAACAAGATTTCCATTGGAAGATAGGCCATTAGAAGTAGCCGCTTACATAAAAATGCTATCAACAAAAGCAAGCACTAGTACCAGAAGGTGATTATGCTGCTCGATTGCGACACTCCTCAATCACATCGACCACACTATACAAACTACGAAAGTCGATTTTGTCATAAAAGACTTCAAAGAACATAAATGTTGCTTTACAGACAGAATCATACCGTTTGATATACAAAATAAAAAAATTCAGCCAAAAAAATTTGATAAATTCCACGAATATAAAGTTGTGGGAATATAAGTTACAAGAACATGGCCTTTAACCAAAAGCGAAGTCCATTCTTCTTCAAAATTTGCTAAGTTTGAAGAAGAATGGTCCTCGCGTGTGGTTAAATGACTGGCGCTACATAATCACAAACAAAGAACGGTGCCAAATAACATAAATCACATCACTAGAGAACTTTCAACAAGTGCAACAGCTAAAACTAAAAGGTGTTTCATTAAGACGGATTATATATTACGGTGTTTCATTAAAACGGATCAAAGTTAACAGTAAGTAAATTAGTGTTATTGGAGAAAATTTATTTATTTCTCTATTGGATCATGTTATTTAAGTCATGGCAATTATGTGTGAAAAATAATATCGTACAAATGCACGCCAAATCTGAAAGAATAAAATCATTAGACACTTAAACTTAATTCACATTTAAAATCGGTCCAAGTTATTGGAATATACTTTAGAAGAGAAAATTATGACATAACGAAGATGTTGACGATCCATACGACTTCAAATAAATGGTTAGGAAGGAAACTCCCTCCCCATCAATGCTGGAAAGAGCGATAACAGTTATTGGACTTAAGAAACCGATTTTCCTGTAAAATTGCTTTAAAAAAATTATAAATGTTATAGGAAATTAGCACTGGCAGCTCGGTCAATAAATGCTGAAGATTTACTTATAAGGAAACGGCTAAGATTACAATTACCATAGATGAGGGGAACATGTGCTTCACTTTATTCCCAACCTGAAGGCCATAGATTGAAGAAAACTTTAACTCGTTTAGCGCTGATTGCTCGGTCAACGAACACCGAAGATTTTCTTTTAAGGAAATGGCTAATATTAATATTACTATTAGAGATGACAGAACAGATGGTAAACTTTGGTCCCAGCCTAATGGCCAGGAAATGAAGGAAAACATAAATCGTGTAGCACTGGCTGCACGGTCAATGAATGAGGAATGTTTCCTTATAAGGAAACTGCTAATATTACCATTCCGACTATTCCAGTATATGTACAAGTCCGAAGAATGATTCTTCTTCTATATGCCGTGTTCTTTCAAGGCGTGAGTGATTATGGCTGTCCACAGTTAAAAAAAAACACAGAAAATCCATCTTTCTTAGAAATACAAAAGACTGCATCAATGATTATTACTCACATACTTTGAAAAAAGCTCTTTCAATAATATCCGAAGAAAGAGTTAACATCGGGGTACGGCTGTCGAGAGAGTTGTTTCTTTTTTAAGTTTGGAAGATGAAATCAGCTAAAGCGACTTGGGAGTCCCATCCGGATATTTGGGAATTCCCTCAATCGGAGGCCGTCCGTGGGAATTGAGTTACTTCTAACTGACAGGCTTCTGCGCTGCTTTTAGCAAATATCTGTCATCATATCGCGCACATTCGGCTGCATTTGAATGCTCTTATCAAACACGGTGTCGTAATGGTTACATCGGGCTTTGTGTTTTTTCCTTCACTTAATTTCTTTTATTTCTGGTAATGACTAAAGTGGAAAAAAAAACAGGAACATAGTCATTGTAAGTTGATGGAATTGTTCCTGTAAAGTTTTCAGCTGTTCTTTCATCTCTTTTGCATGCTTTTTTTCATCTTCGAGTTCCTGCTTATATGCCTTAGCTTTGGCTCTTTGTTCTTCGAGAAGCTGATTAGCCTCACACAAACTGTCAACCACAGACTGAGTAAAAACAAAATCATATAAAGATTCATATATTATTAAATTATTTTTTGTAAGTATCTAATGTTCAATCATAAAGAAAATCTGTAGTAGTAATAGGTGTTGCGACAAAAGAAATGACTTACCCCAGAGATCGAAATGAGCACAGACGTGTTTTGCGTGCAAAGTGCTGAAAAGAAAATATGGCTGCTCTTGTGGGGTGCAATTTATGAGTGCTTGTCTTGTCTCTACAAGACGGGATTTGTACATATACAAATTCTGGCCTGCTTGAGGAGACATAAAAAGCGAGATGCTAAGAGCAACGGGGGACATGTTTTTTTTTTGGGGTGGGGAGCAGATTATATTTGCTAGTCTGATGAGTGGATTGACAGGGAAAATGGTTAAGGAGACATGATTAACTTTGTCAACTGAAAAGTGCCCAGTGTGGTGGTGAAGAAATAGAATTCCAGAATCTATTTCCTTGAGGCGAGTGAGGAAGAAGAAGATTTGGTCTACCAGTGAATCTCGCATTTGATGTTTTTACCCACCTCATTTTTTTTTTTTTTTTTTTTTTGCTACAAAATCCTAATTAAGTCACTTGCAAGTATGATTATTGTTAAAAAAGAAAACAAACCTGTAGCTATAAGCAATACATCCAGGATTGCACAATTCCTATTTTATAAGTTAACTAATGTTGAACACTTATTGCAGTGTAATGGTAAACAAGCTCATTTCACAGACCAATTTACTATAGTAGTGATTTGATTCTTATTAGACACCTAAATATTGTGCCAGACTAAGCTAAATAAATAATTAATCTTCAGTAAAATTATTATTGTAATGGGTCACATGGCAGAGTGGATAAAGGCGTTGGTTAGATCCAGTGACAGGACCCAAAGTTCAATACCTGGTTAAGGCAGTGAAGAACTTTCAGAGGGGAATTAACAGGAGATAACTGATAACTGACATCCATTAAACATGGCACGTGGAACTAGAACAGTCAACCCAGTGAGCGAAATAAAAGGTTCAGTTCGACATTCCAACCACCTGAAGAAGGCCGGAGTGTACAACGGTCAAAACATTGTATATGCTAAACTACATTACAGCTAAGTGGCTGCTAGGGAGACCCTTTATTTATCAAGGATTCTTCATATAACAATAAATATCTGGTAGTATGTGAACTCATAGAAAATGTCCAATGCGAATAAACAGAAACAGAAAAATTCATTTATGTACAGAATATCATCTTTACGACTTAAGATGCAACAACCCAAAAGTGTGGTAATGAATGCAGTTCTGAATTGTAATGACTGACATAAATTTTCAAAAAGAATTTGTTTCAAATTTTCTTCATAGTTGTTAATACCTGATACAAATTTGATTTAGTGTAACATTATTTTGAAGAAAACGGGCAACTATTGTATATTTTAATTAATTTCTTTGATTGATAAATTAATTTCTGTACCAGAAATGTGGTTCTACAGAAGGATGCTGAGAATACCATGAACCAAACATGTGAGCAACAACAAAACTTTAGAGAAAATGGTAACGAAAAGGACACGTATACATAACATCAGAAAAAAGACATTTGGAATTTCTCTGGCACATAATGAGGAAAAAGGTCTTAGAATATATGTCACTAACAGGACATATTCAAGGCAAATGTTACAGAGGAAAAGCAGTGAGTAAGCTACCTAACAAGCTTGGGTAACAAGGTTCCGGAAATATAGCGAAAAGACAAAATTTACTAAGAGCTACAAAGGCCAGAAAATTGTGGAGAGCCACGATCGCCAACGTCCTGAAGGGACTCGGCACATAGAAAAAGAAGTCCAATATAACAAAATCCCCACCCTCCCAGCTAATTCACTTTGGACAGTTGGTTGCATTTGATACATTTTAAAATGCGTCTTGTACTCGGAAAAATATCGTAAAAAATTGATTTCAATACAAAGGCAATATTACATTTTACTTTAAGTCTGCCTTCTTACGTTTATTTCTTTTTATTGTCTATGATTTTTTAATCTGATAAAAGAATTGTTTGAAGTTCGTTAAATTATCCGACTCACTCAAAAAAAAAAAAAAAAAAAAAAAAAAAAACAACGCTTTATCAACATTTTTAAAAATAGTTCATTGCGCATGCACTAACTAAGCCATTCTTTAAAAGACAACATTTAGAGAAAGAAATACAGAAGAACGGTGCACATAATTAGACAAAGATTTTCAAAGCATTAATTAAATAATGTTTGGGATTTTCTCTCTGTTAAAATTTTTTCCCGATTTTGGTTTGAAGTTAAAAACCGCAACTTCTAATTATTAAAAACAAAAAAAAAAGTAAATAAATTTTATAATTAATCTACCGAAAATGATCGATGCTTCTTCGATAATTAAAAAAAAAAGAAAACAGTAAATAAATAAAAGGAAAATCGTCTTCGATTTATGTTCCGGTCTTAGAGTACAGATGAATAGACAAATGTTGCTTCATAGTGTTATTAATTCGACCAGAGCGAACAGAGTCGAGTGTTCAAAAGACAGCTTCTCGGACTGCAGGTAGAGCTGAGAAAAAAATATGCCATCACTGAAAATACATGTGAGACTGCGAATGCATCTTGTCTCATATCCCAACTAGGAACACGATGCAAACACGATGTACAGTCGTCCCTCGCCACATCGCGCTTCTACTTTCGCGGTTTCTCTCTATCGCGGTTTTTTTCAGATATTTCATTAAAAAAATCATATCGCTGTTCCTCGCTGCTTTGCGGTTGACTACGGTCCACTACAGAGTTGGAAAAAAACTGTTCTTGCTCAGATCTCAAGAGCAGACATACAGCCGATCTTTTAGGTGATCGAGACAGTGAAAATAATACAGCGGGCGCTCAGTTGTCTGAGTCAATTATACACATTGTATTAAAATTACCGTAGGCCTATGCATTAGAGCACCCCCGTAAATCCTTCAACGCTTGACCACGCCTTGTGTGTGGGCAAGAACCTTTTTCCAAGTCTGTATTATTCAAAAATCGGGTGTGGTTTAAACCAGACCAATCAAAACTTGCTGTTCATCGATTGGCTATTGATGCGGGTGTGCTGTGCGTCACTTGTACAATAATAATAATAATATGATATTTGTAACGTCTAATATGTCTAATTTTCTCTTATTTTGTCTAATATATTGGGTTATATAAGTGTAAAGGTGACTACAAGGGTGTTATTTCATGTCTAGAGAGCTCTTATAATGCCAAAAATCGTATTTAGAAAGACGTAAACAGGTTTTCTATGCTCTAACTACGAAGATATTCGATTTATAAATAAAGAATCCTATTTCGCGGAAATTCACTTATCGCGGTAGGTTCGGAACTGATTAACCGTGATAAACGAGGGACGACTGTGTAAAAAAATGTCACACATATTAAAGGAAAACAAGAAAGAGACCTGGAGTAAATATTAAGAAAATACATTGGTTACAAGCTAAGTCTGAGTGGGGGTATCCCTGTTCCTCTCTAACTCGCCTCTACTGATTTTATGACGGTCTGCTGCTCCAAAAGAAATAGCGTTCCTTGTTCTTTGTTCTGTCAGACTTAATTTAGTCTCCCATTGATCAGAAGCCAGTTTTATGTTAGCCTTCTGCTGATCAGAGGCGTCGATGAAAG
>OZ010589.1:69926203-69928703 GCA_963932145.1 Acanthosepion lycidas
GTTATAATTCAAGTGTAATTAATAGATTTTGTATTACTAAAATAAATGTATTCCTACTGCATAATTTATAACACAAAATTGCAAAGATTAAACTTAGACATTCCTCTGTTTCTGCAAAGGATGGTAGTAGTAGTAGTAGTAGTAGTAGTAGTAGTAGTAGTAGTAGTAGTAGTAGTAGTAAAGAAGAATAAGAAGAAATGCGGAACAATGGATTTCATTATTGCGGCTGAAAGGATTTGAAAAACCACAATAGTGGAATAAGCAAAACTATTGATGAAGGTACTGGTAGATTCTAATGGTTTGCTGTCTCTAGATCTCGATTGTGAACTATCAGATATTATAGGTGTGAGAAGAAATTATTCATTTTTGTAAAAAAAAAGAAATATGCACGTTTTACTGTTGTTTACAATTAAGATGTTGGATTGCCTGTTTTTTGTTTTTTTTATCTTATGTTAGATTCTTTACGCAACGAATCTGCAATGTTTCTCATATCATTTCTTCCTTCACGAATAATTAGTTTTATTTTTTAAAGGAACGAAGGAAAGAATCAATGAGAAAGAAACAAAGAAAGAAAAAAAATCAATGAGAAAGAAAGAAAGAAAAAAGAAAGAATCAAAGATAAACATAGAAAGAAAGAACGAAAGAACGAAAGAACATGAAAAAACAGAAAAAAGAAAGAAAGAACACTGACAAACAGAAAACAATGAAAAAGAAATAAAAACAATGAAAACGATAGTGAAAAACAGTAAAAGATGGCAAATTAAAAGAAAGAAAGAGAAAAAGAAACAACGAACATAGGAAAAACAAAAAACAAAATGAAAGAACAATGAAAGACAGAAAACAATGAAAAAAAAAACAAAGAAAATCAGTAAAAAAACATAGGAAAATGCAGAAATAAATTTTTTAAAAACCAGTAAAACAATGAAAAAGGTAATGAAAAACAAAAAAGAAAAATATTAAAACATTCAAGCAAAGAAAAACAATGAGCAAACCAAAAAAGAAAGAAAAAAATGATGTCACGTGTCAGACGTCTTGCCCCACTCACCATTCAATGGACGATCGGCCCACAAAATGTTTTTAAAAGACATGAATATATATGGCTTTTTGTCAGATTTGATTGATAGTAGTTGTTGTATATAATTTACTGACATAAGTAAAAAAAGAAAAATGAAAAAGAGAAATAGAAATTATATTAGCTGATTATAAAAGATCATTAAACAACGGCAAAAGGCAACGTCAAAATTCAAAATAATACAACCGAGTCATATTACAATGAAAATTACGACAAAAGTCATTATCACATGAACAAGGGAGAAATAATACGACAAACTATTTAATGATTTTTTATACTGCTCTCATCTTTCAGTGAAATTTCGTAGATGAAGCAGTGATGTTATCATTACTTGATTCGCTGTACTTTTATCGTATTTGTTTGCTTCAAATAGTAGTAGTCGTAATAGTTATAATTTCTCTAAAAGAAATCGTTGTCATTATTAATGTTTGACTAGTTAGTTTTTACCTCATCTAGGAATTGTTTTTTTTTTAAATGCTCTGATCTCTAAACAACATGGAACAAAAATAGCATTATGTGTATTTCTAACACAACCATTATCGCCGAAGTCTGTCGGGCCAAATATCGTCGAAAGCTACTTCATTGAATTCCAATTCAAAAAGCTTATTTAACTTAATACAAAAATACCCTAAAATATGATATAATATTATATATCTTATATAAAGATATTTATAAATATATATGTAATGAAAGAAAAAACAGTCGAAAATTAATCTTGTTCTCAACTGTGACAGTAATATTAAGTTTCTTACTCAAATACTAGCCAAATGAATAGTAAATATGGCGGTTACTGTCTAAAAACTGATCAGTAAACATTAACAATGGCTTATATCAAATTCTTACTATACATAATCACAGAGAAATAGGAAATTAATTTAACGATAGGAAACAATTAATATAGAAAAGAGTTTACAAACAGGAAGGAATGTGTGTGTGATTCTTTCTGGGAAATCCTAATCATTTGGTGCTATTTTGAGAAAAGAAAAAATGGTATTTGATGATTTCGCTATAAAAAATCTCATAAAATATTTGAGCATGATTCAAATAATATCATTTTCAATTATCGTTGTCGCAAAGAATTATAACTATTAACTGAAAGTATAAGCATGCATATAACACAAAATAGGAGTGAAAATCATGTACATAAACAAATGAGTCTTCATATATATGTACAGATAATATATATATATATATATATATATATATATATATATATATATATATATATATATATATGTATCTACATACATATATATATATATATATATGTATCTACATACATATATATATATATATATATCTGCATACATATATATATATGTATCTACATAGATATATATATAGATATATATATATATATATATATATATATATATATATATATATATATATATATATATATATATATATAGGTAATAACAAAAATGT
>OZ010589.1:69931203-69933703 GCA_963932145.1 Acanthosepion lycidas
GGGGCGGTTGGTAGATATCCTGCAGTTGGAAATTCATTGTGGAATTCACACGACTTCTTCTACGCGCCGCTGGCGAATCTTATATGTGTTGTTCTTGTCCTAAGTATTATCGTTCGTTACCAACCTTCATTTGATTATTCTATTCAGTAAACTCTCCCTAGGTTACAACAAAAACGAAGTGAGCACTATAATAACGTATGAACGTATATATATATATGTGTGTGTGTGTGTGTGTGTGTGTGTGTGTGTGTGTGTGTGTGTGTGTGTGTGTGTGTGTGTGTGTTTGTTTTTACCCGTTCATCCACTCTTATATGTTCGGATAATTATTTATAGCTTTATGAATCTGTCCCTGCGGTGTCTAAATTATTTCGTGTTTTAACTACTTCATTAATCGCCTTATAATTACCCAGAGAAAAAATATCGGTTATTTTTTTTCTAAAATCTCCAACCAGCATGTAAATAAAGATTTGAAAAAAAAAGATTTTGAATGATTCATTTTCATTTTTATTTCTTTTAACCTTCTTTTCTTTTCTTTTTTTTTCCTTCTTTTCTCCATTTTCGACTCTCCCATTTCATTTTTATTATCGCAAATTAAATTTCGTTCAGAATGAAATGACAAAACTCTTTTACCGAGCGCAGCGCATGCACAGAAGAAGAAGAAAAAAATATTTCCGTGAAGATTAATCGGAAACAAGGATTTAAAATGTTCCTTTTAAAATTTTAATGAAACGCAGCCGTTACAGGAAATGCCGCCTGTCCAATTGTGGGTCTTTGAATATTAAAAGAAAAATTGAGTTGAAGAAAAATTGTGTTTAAGTGTTGATGAAAAAAAAAAAAAAAGAAGGAACTGTAAATTTATCAAGAAAATAAAACAATTACTACAATGTAAATTGAAATCGCTTTAAATAGTTTTATGAAGCGATGCTGTCGATCGTTAAGCTGATTGTAAATAAATTATTTCCTAAATGTGTATAAGATTAAAATCCAGGGCCTTGCAATAACCAAGTGAAAAACAAGGACAAATTTGAATTCGTTTGAATCAGGCTTTTTAATTTGATTCAGGTAATTGGTGCTACACAGTCTTAACCGCCTCGTGAAGAGGACGGTGATTAGTAACGGGTGAGAATGACTTCCACTCTCTATTAATGCTAAACTAACGTCCATATTAACATACAACAGTCTCGTAAATATCGAGTAAATAATTGGAATGTTTCAGACAATATTTATCGGAGACGAACTTCTGTAAAATAAATAAAATTGATATTGATATATATGTTATATAGGAAGGACGGAGGAGTAATGGATAGCGGCTTGGATTGAGGGATCGGAGAGCTGAGTTTGAATTCCAGTCGAATACATTACATTCATTTACGTACTAATAACCTGGAGAAAGGTATGAATCCTCTTCTTCTCCCTCCAGCTATAGGTGAATAGCAAGACAGACCGGGTTCTATAGCCTTGGATGGCAACTGGTCTACCGCAGAAAGAAATGGCAACCTACTACAGGAAAAAATCTGCCTCGTCACTCATGTGTCGAAAGATACATGATCGCCTCACGCATCGCATATAACTGACTAATAAATTATATATATATATATATATATATATATATATATATATATATATATATATATATATATATATATATCGCGTCGTATTCAAGCTGCTCAGTGCAGGAAACGACAGCCCAGACAACAGCAAAAAATATGATTTGATTTTTGTAGTGAAGGCTTTGTGCAGGACCAATCACATTTTTTGAAGGGCCGAATAGAGGGACCACAAGGTCCCCAATCGAACTACCGCAGGTTTTGAATATATATATGTGTATGTGTGTGTGTGTGTGTGTGTGTGTGTGTGTGTGTGTGTCTCTTTATGTACGTGAAATTGACAATCATGGTGCAGTTATGATCCGTATGTTCACACTGTCTATATCTATAAAGTGCTTTGATATAGAGCACTATTTCTCTATAAATATAGCACATTTTAACAATATATATTAATAATAGATAGATAGATAGATAGATAGTACAAATGAATCAAAGTTCTTTTGTAATGCCATATCCTTCAGGATATAGACAGTTATGGCTCTCCACACGTTTCTTTTCACGCAGTCCAGTCCCGATTCATGCGTTTCCCAAGTACATTTGCGTTATAGTGAAAAAGTTGGCTCTCTTGTAGATAGATAGATAGATAGATAGATAGATAGATACGAACAGATTGCGATAGATAGATAGATAGATAGATAGATAGATAGATATATAGATGCACCGAACACTTCGCTAGAAAGAAGTTGATAGCCATTTCGTCTCTCAGCTAATTTCTATTGTTTTCAGTTTGATTACCACCGCGTTACCCACATATATGGCGTCGTGTTAGACTAAAGTTAATTTAGCAACTACCTATAACGTTATGCGACATTCATGCCACAACTACTACAAAAGATGCCCAACGTTGCCACATCGGTGCAAGAGAATGTAAGACCATAGCAGGACTAAAAATC
>OZ010589.1:69938703-69981203 GCA_963932145.1 Acanthosepion lycidas
TTTGCTACTGATTTGTCCTCTCCCCTTTACTATCATTAGTTGTAGTCACATTATTATTATTATTATTATTATTATTATTATTATTATTATTATTATTATTATTATTATGACGATTTTTATCTCTGTTTCGCTCGTGTAATGGAGTAATGGTTAGCGCCACGGATTGAGGAATCGGAGGGCCGAGTTCGAATTCCAGTCAAGTTCATTGCATTCACTTACGTGCTAAAACCTTTGAGCAAGGTATAAATACATATCTTCCCGCGCCGACTATTGGTAAATAGCGGGGCAGACTGAGTTCTATAGCCTTAGGTGGCAGCCGGTTTAGGAGAAGGATAAACTCTGACTTCAAACCAACCTGGAGAGGGCTGTGATTCGTCAGGCTATCTTGGCAAAGACACATTATTCTACTGCGGCTTTAGTACATGTGTTTCCCCTACGATTCATTAGAGTTATGCCATACACACATAGAGACACACACATACACACACATACAAACACACATACACACACGCATTCACACACACAGACACACAAACACACACACATTCACACACACACAAACACACACAAACACATATACACACACATTCACACACACACACAGAGACACACACACATACACACACACACACACACACACACATATATATATATATATATATATATATATATAATATATATATATATATATATATATATATATATATATATATATATATATGGCCTAACGATTGCATTTAGCATGAAACAGGCTGTTACCTCTGGGTTATGTCCACTTTTATATTTACATACGTTCTCCTCCTGATATTCAGCATTTTAATTCATAAATATAGCATAGCTTAAAACTATATTTTATCACACACACACACACACACACACACACACACACACATATATATATATATATATATATATATATATGAAGACATGTCTCATTAAATAATGTAGACAAGTTTTGTCCACTTATTTTTATTGTATCTCCAACGCAACAAATAATATATATGTTGGTCATACCACTATTACGTTGTCTCGACGGTGAAGCTTTCATTTGAATGATGCATTTAACATCTCTCAACATTTACAACAGCATGCCTGTTCGCATTCCCAGTTTAAGAAAATACTTGTTGAAAATTCTTCTAAACTTTTTCATAAAAATAATAAACATAAACTAAAATTCCTGACGCTAATCAAAAAATTGAAACCAGACTTTAACAAAATTAATTATGAATATAGCGCATTTTTTAAAAATGTTTACAATAGATAGTTTAAAATATCTTGGTTTTAATTAATAGCTTTAAATAGTTTTCTTTAATAACTTACCGTTTAAGAAAAGAAACTTTTCTTAGTTATCTCCCTTGATCTTTGCACGTGTCTACATGATAAAATTTAAAAATTGTATAAGATAGAATTTCTCACTTCACGACATTTTTTCTCTTAGAAAAAACAAGACCCTGATGATGACAGTATACTAATGTCGAAAGTACTTGAAATAAAATGAATATGTATCAACATGGTAATTTTCTTTCTTCCTTTAATAAGGATACTAACAAGCTTGTCCGTAATTATGAGAGGATCCTATTAAAAATAAGTAGACAAAACTTGTCTAAATTATTTAGTGAGGCATGTCTTAATGAAAACATAATGCCAAAATATACGCAATATATATATATATATATATGTGTGTGTGTGTGTGTGTGTGTATGTGTGTGTGTGTGTGTGTGTGTGTGAAATTGTATTTCCAGTTACTATTTCAATATTCACCGTTTCATCAGCAATTTGTTGTTATCTGTCTTTCATTATGGAACATTATGAGACATTATGGAGTGAATAAATTCATCTACGATAGATATACACTCAGCAGGCATATAAATATAGACCCATACACTCACTGAAGGGAATTCAGTTTTTAAAGTTTGCTCCACAAATCCGAGCTTCTAGACAGCCCGATAAAAATAATTTTCTCCGCGACAAATTAGTGTGGTTCCAACAGAACACTATCGAAATTTAGCTTTGCGCCAGTCTAAGTTCATTGTATCTTGAATTAATATGAAGACACATAAAGCAACGGAAGGGCCAAAACAGATACAGCAATACACGGTATAGTTTCCCCTTTTACTACTTATAGAAATGAACTTAAACGCATATGGGACGTGATAGGTAAAGAGGTAGTGTAGCTGTGACAATGCAGTTGTGGTAGAGAGGACAGGATTTAATACGGTTTAACCGCTGGTGGCAGAAAGATGATGATGATTTGTCTTAACAGGCTAACGGCATCTAACGTGAAACTGGTTCCAGGATCACTCAGCTTCCTTCCAAACAACTCTAATGGCTATCTAAATTCCTTATCCTCACGACCTTCACTTTCTACCACCTTCTCTTCTATTCATATCACGCACTTCATTCATTATTACTATCTGGATCGTAAACCCTCTACCACGGCTGCTTCTTGAGCCTTGTACTGGGTGAAATATTTTGCAGATCTCGCTAAATTCCAAGCAAATATAGCTCAGCAATGGACAGCAAATATAGCTCAGTTATGGACTGCCTACATATGTAAGCAGTCCATAACTGAGACTAGCCAACGGAGCATGGACAACTCCATCACTTCGGAGACTCCATGCTCCGTTGGCTAGTCTCTGTTATTCAGATGAAGGGTACTTAATTACTTAGGTTTATATATTAAACTGGTTAAAGGTGCGAACGATTGATGTTGACATAATGGAAAAGGCGAGAAGCCTAAATTTGCTAACTCTAGGCAATCTTAGCCTGTTCAAGGCTTGGATCAACCGTTATCTTTCTTACATATCCTCATGATCTGCACTTCTTCCCTCCCTCCTCTTTTACGTTCAACATCCTCATTTAGTAACTCTCTACCTTGAGTGGCTCTTGGGCCTTATACTGGGGAAACAATTAGTAAAAAGAATTATGAATAATAAAAAAAAAATCTCGCTCAGTCTCGGCCAGTTTTATAACTACGAGTAAATGTGATATTTTTTTTTTTGTATGACGTCATATCTCATCAACCAATTATTGCTTTCTTTTTCTTTATCCTGTATAAATTCTACATGATCGGTTTTCGGTTATATCATTTCGAAACCCCGGTTCTCGCACGATTGTCGAAGTTAAGCAACGTCGAGCCTGGTCAGTACCTACCTAGACAAGTGACCGCTTTGGAACATGCAGGTGCTGTGAGCTTGAATTTGCAGGTGGTGTAATGGATTACGACTCGGAATTGTTAATCAGAGAGCCGAGTTCCAATTCCAGTCGAGTTCGTTATATCCATTTACGTGCAAATACACTTGGAAAAGGCATGAATCTACTATGTGTTAATTAATAGTTGTATCAGTAAATCATTATTATCTCCCAAAAATCTTGCGATCTAAAAATATTTTCTGGCTTTAAATAACCGACAAAAGATTTATAAGCCGTAAAAAAACAAATGAATCTATAGGATCACTGTCCGATTTCCTATCACAATAAAACCCAGGCCAAAGACATTTCTCGCGAAATCAGTCAGTCAGCTAAGTGCCACACGTGATACACGCTTGGGCGATCATGACTGATGAGGCAGGAGATTTTTCCCTCAATAGTTTGCCATTTCTTTCTGCAGTAGACTCGTTGCCAACCAAGGCTAAAGAACACGGTTTGTCCTGCTATTTAAGCCATAGCTGGGGGAGAAGAGATGAATGTATACCTTTCCGAAGAGTATTTGTACGTAAGTGAATATAACAAACTCGAATTCAAACAGCGAGATAGCAAAGTCATTAGCAGATAAGTATTAGGTTGGTGCAAAAATAATTTCGTTTTCTAACATATGTTACTATGTGAGAAAACGAAATTATTTTTGCACCAACCTAATAAAAGGTCCTATGAGTTATCGACATGAAAATAAATGAGGGCTTCAGCTGATGTGTGTTGTTGTAGTCTCACTGCCAAATGAAAACACGAAACATAATCTCAGAGTTTACATCTTATTCAATTCCGGACATCTTTACTTACCGTCAGCCTGTGGGTGGTTGTAGCCCTGGGACTCTATCCTGTCTGAATTAGGTGTTTATATATATACTTGTCATGTGACTTTTTCAAACGCATACACAACCTTGGTACAGCCATGCTGATCACGTGTTCACATGTCAGAGCACCCGCTCGTATCGGGTGAATCACAGCTCTTTATCCTCGGCTAGGATGTTATCCCACGGGTCATCTCGATGATCTAATTGTTTTCCCTGAAATTACATAGAGCGTAAAGTATATACAGTCATCATCTGGGATGAGCCACATACTATATAGCAGTGGTAGCTAAACTTGCTTCATGTAAGAACAACACAAGTTAAACTTCAGATATTTGAGAGCCGCAACATATACGTTTTGTTACATACACATTTTCTTATAAACTTCTTATATAAATATTAAGAAATGCATGGATGCAATATTTATTCATGTATGGTGTTTTTTAAACTGTTGATTTGTATTGGTTTCAGTAAGCACATATTAAACATATATATATCAAATGTTTTCAAAATCTGTCTATATTTCTGAGATGAGATATTATGTACACTATTTACCTTATTCGGACTATTGTCCTTATCTTTATCGCCATATTTATTACAACGTTTCGGCTGTTGTACACTCCAGCCTTCTTCAGGTGGTTGGAATGTCGAACTGAACCCTTTATTTCGCTCACTGGGGTAGACTGTTCTAGTTCCACATGCCATGTTTAATGGATGTCAGTTATCAGTTATCTCCTGTTAATTCCCCTCTCCAAGTTCTCCACTGCCTTAACCGGGTATTGAACTCCCACTCTTGGGGACACATAGCACAGTGGATAAAGGCGTTGGTTAGATCCAGTGACAGGACCCAAAGATACCCGTTTTTATAGTGAAAGGGTGGAACTGAGATGCCAACCTAAGTTTGAAACAAGGCCTAAAATATGAGCTAGCTAACATTTAACAGAAACCGAGGGACCCGGGTTATTAGCCTAGTTAGCTTCAAGGATAAAAACTCAAATATCTCTGCCCGATTTGCTAACCATTGAATTCTTTCTACATAGGATTTGATGGAAATGTCGATAAAAGGTATTAAAATGCTAGTTGATTTCTGCGCTCCAGGAGAAATTAGTTAAATTTACATTTTTTTTTAATTTAATTTTTTATTTTTTATTGAGATTTGTCTATTTATTTATTGACTGATTTGCTTAGTCATTTGTTTATTAGGTTTTCTGAGAAGGCAAGTGCAGCTTGGTCGGCTGCAGTAGACGAGAGGTTTGCAGATTGGATGGAAGGAAGGAGAGAAAAAAAGTCCCAGACGTGTATTACTTTTTTATTGTTTTTGTTTATCAGTTGCAGAGGACTCCCTTCACAGGGAAACTCAGTTGGAACAGAATAAACTAGAAATGTCTAATAACTTTGATCCTGACATAATTGAGATGGCAATTGCATTTTAAAAGCTGACCAATCGTTTCTCATCTCCTGAGCCTTTCCCAAATTCTCCCTGCTCTTCTCCCCCGACGTACATTCTCGGCCACGTATTTTTTTTTTTTTTAACTTCATTTTTGCTTTATTTTTCAACCACTCTCCTTTCATTCTGCCCCTTTCGCTAACACTCACCCCTGTTCTTTTTACTATTAGGTTGGTGCAAAAATAATGTCGTTTTCTCACATTTGTTACTATGTGAGAAAACGACATTATTTTTGCACCAATCTAATACTTTCCTCCCTCTCTCTTTTTGCTACTTCTCTCTCTTTCTCTGCTAGTCCCCTCTCTTTCTATCTCCATCTAGATCTTTCTCTGTCTGTCTATCTATCTATCTATCTATCTATAGATATATAGATAGATAGATAGATAGATAGATAGATAGATAGATAGATACGAATTGACTGAGATAGATAGATAGATAGATAGATACGAATTGACTGAGATAGATAGATAGATAGATAGATAGATAGATACGAATTGACTGAGATAGATAGATAGATAGATAGATACGAATTGACTGAGATAGATAGATAGATAGATAGATAGATAGATAGATAGATAGATAGATAGATAGATACGAATTGACTGAGATAGATACGAATTGACTGCGATAGATAGATAGATAGATAGATAGATAGATAGATAGATAGATAGATAGATAGATAGATAGATAGATAGATACGAATTGACTGAGATAGATAGATAGATAGATAATATAGATAGATAGATAGATAGATAGATAGATAGATAGATAGATAGATAGATAGATAGATGACAATAGGGCTTCATCGGATTAGGTTTCTTTACGTTGATGCGACTACACATGCGCATGAACAAGGGACGCTGGGAATTTTAAATTTAGAAAAAAAAAATGTTTTTATGTGCTTTGGGCATACCATCTAGCCAATTTCATTAAGATTCTTTTCCATTTTCTTTCCATTATCTTTCTTATTAAATATCCCACATTGTGATAACAGAAGTTCTACCAAGAATACTGAAACGTTGTCGGAACCTGAGCGCAAATTTACTGTAGATGAACTGGAGATGAAAACACTTTCTAAACATGGCGTCCCGGCTTCAATCACTTTACCACCGCCACAAATTTGCTTCCCTGTGCCTTTTCTACATTTATTGTAATTGTTCGAATGATCTCTTCGCAATGGTACCTAGACTTTATGAATTTAAGCGCAGTACTAGATTAGCAACAATGTCTCATGTTTACAGTTGAATTGGCTAGATGTAACCGTAAGTTCTATGCTGACAGTCTCTTTTCTCGCACTTCTCAGTTGTGGAACTCTTTTCTTCCTCCCTGATTTCAGCGAACTTTGCTCTTCAAAAATTTAAATGCAATGCCAAACATTATTTACTGTCTTCCTGGTTACTCTTCTATCGTTTTCGATCCTTAGTAATGTTTCTGCGTTCTAGTCCTTCCACACCGAGTAACCCCTTGTGTCTTATTGGCTTTACTGTCTTGCCGAGTAAATCCGATTAAAGCAAAACAAAAAGCAGATCGATTGATTGATTCGTTTTCTACAGCTTATCAACCCTTTTCAGGTTATTTAAAGCCAGTAATTATTTTTAGATTTTCTTTTTGGTGGTGGGGGTAGAGAGATAATAATGAATTGGTGATACAAGTCTTACTAATTAACCCATATATGGGGAGAAAAGAAGTGAATTCATCTGCGCGTAAATGAATATAACGAACCCGACTGGAATTGGAACTCCGCTCTCCGATTAACTATTCCGTGTCATTATCCCTTAAAGCCACCCGCAAATCCAAGCTTACAAAATTGGTATTCCGAAGTGATCACCCATCTAGGTACTGATCAGGCTCGACGTTGCTTAACTTCGTTGATTGTACGAGAACCGGTGTTTCAATGTGATATGGCTGTAAGCCCTTTGAGGCAACAGAAATGTGGTTCTACAGAAGGATGCTGAGAATACCGAAGATGGTGTATGTGAGCAAGGAAGACGTTTTAAGTAAAATAGAAAACAAAAGGATGCTTGTAGTTTGAATCTGAAAGAGGCAGTTGTAATTTCTAAGATACTTAATGAGGAAAGAGGGTTTGGGGAATTTGACACTCAAATGACATACTGAAGGCAACTGAGACAGAGTAACCTATCTAATATGTTTGTGTAAATGGATGGCAGAAGAGAAACTAATAGCTACATATATTGGGAAGTTGTGGAGAGCCGTGATCGCCAACGTTCTGAAAGGACATGAGACATAAAAGAAGAATGCTGTTGTTTGATATATTCAGTTCTATAAAATATTGTTCCCTTTTTTTAATTTTTTTCCTGTTTTTTCTTTGCTGTTACTTAAATTTTTATGGCGCGCTGCTTTTAAATTTGTTTCTTTATATTCTGCATCTTTTCTTTTTTCCTTCCTATCATTTCCATTTCATTTGCATCCCAAATACCTGCATTTAATTCCACATGATTAGCCAATCATTGTTTTATCTGTGCTCCGTTCCTCCTTCTGATTGGTTGATTCTGTGCTTCCATTTTGGCGCCACTCGCTATCTTTACACGCCGACAGCGCCCTTCTGATTCCATTTTGACAAGTAGCGCCACCCGTTTGACCGCCGCCATGCCACTAAAGGATCAACACGGTGACAAACGTTTAACTAGTTTTAATTAACAAAAGAGCTGCTTCTTGTTTCTTTTGTCTGAAGGCCAAGCTATCTTTTCTTGTTTCGTTTTCACTCACCTCTCCCGTTTTATTTATTGAACGCCTTTGCTGATTCTAATTCAGAATTAAATCTTCAGTAATTACTTAAGTTTTTCCCTTTTTTTTAACTGTATGCATGAGTCAAAATTTAATTTAATTTCATGGTATTTTAGTTAGTGAATTTATTGACTTAAGAGATTATTGGTAAATATCTGCCTTTTTTATAAATATAGCTATCATTATAGCTATCATTATAATTAGCATTATAGCTATCATTCTAGCTATCATTATAATTAGCATTATAGCTATCATTATAACATTATAGCTATCATTATAACTAACATTATGGCTACCATTATTGCGATTATTATAACTATCATTACAGCTATCATTATAGCTATCATAATAATTAATATTATAGCTATCATAATAATTAATATTATAGCTATCATTATAGCTATCATTATAGCTATTATTATAACTGTCATTACAATTATCATTACAGCTATCAATATAACATTATAGCTATCATTATAACTAACATTATGGCTATCATTATAGCTATTATTATTATAACTATCATTATAGCTATCATTATAACTATCATTACAACTATCATTATAGCTATCATTATAACTAACAGTATAGCTATCATTATAGCTATTATAATAACTATCATTACGGCTATCATTATAGCTATCATTATATTTAGCATTATAGTTATCATTATAGATTTTAATTAGTGCCACAAAAGACCACTAATATAGAGCCCCAGTGGGAATCAGACTCACTACACTAGCTAACGGTCTTCTTGATGACTCTTAAGTGCTTAATAGAGTGGAGGGACTTAGGGGTATTTTCAAACCATACACGAAATTGTTTTTTAATAATTTTTCGAAGCCCACCTTTTATTAAGACCTCTAACCCTGGTTATTGTATTCTGAGAAAAGTTCCCCCCCCACACCGATAAGTAAAAACCTCCTTCGTATGAGGCGTCTAATTTAGGTTGCCAGCCATTGCTTTTGAAAAATCATAATATTTATTGTCTACCAGATTTCAGAAGAGCGGTTGCTTTCTCTGTAGGTAGAATTTGAGGGCTGAGAACCCGACGTGCTTAAGACTGTAAGAACTGAGATTTATTCAGTTTCGATTGGCAACGATCATTAAGTAATAGAAATACAAATTCTATAAAGATCGTAAACACCAAGAGGATATAGATAATAATGCATCGGACAGACGATAGGCAACAAAATACTTAGTGAGATTTTGTCTTTATTTTTTTAATTATTTCACCCCAAGCAAAGCGAATCTCGAAAGAATTTCGACTTGGCTAACAACCAAAACTTCTTATGACATTAATGGATTAATTTAATGGTTAATGGAAATGAGTTAATTTAATGGTTAATAGAAATGGGTTAATTTAATGTTTAATGGAAATGTGTTAATGTGCTGTGATAAGGCACAGGGTGGAGAACTGAGTGACAAAGAATATAAGAAAAAGAAATTATATTATTAACGAACGAAAAGAATAATAGAACAAGAATTAAGAAGACAAAAGGTAAAGACTGACATTACATTTAAATTTCTGAAAATCAAAGTTGACTAGAAAGCAAGAAGCCGAGAGAGAAGTGCGATAGAAGAAACTGCTAGCATAGAACTTACGGTTACATCTAGTCATTTCTTCTAACCGCTAATCTTGTACTGAATTTAAATTCTTAAGCTTGTGATACCAAAAACAGAAGTAATATTTATTTTTCAAATATAAAAAGGTGGCACAAGGCCAAAGGGGGGTTTAAGGAGGTTGGTCTTCAGTCTGTCCTATCTTAAACTTATCTAGTCACAATTCCTGACCCAAACATAGCATACATCACCAAACATTCCTTACACCAAAACAACAATTTCTTACTTACCATTCTTACTACAGTTACCACAATACCTCGTGGTCTCTATGAAGTACTAATTAGTTCCCATATGTACAATTTAGAAACTAGTTAGGACTTCAAAGAGGAAAGCTCATGAGAAAATTACCATCAAAAGAGGCTCAGGGTAGCTATATTACGGCGGTGAGAAAATGACTGAAGCCGGGATGCTAGGACAGAGGCAGGTTTTGAAGGTTAAATATATAGCGGGGTACCAAACTAGATGTGACAGCAATATTTAAAGCATGGACGAATGGTAGACTTATCAATATGTAAGATAGATTTGGGTGAGAAAAATTGCCTATCACAGCACATTAACACATTTTTATTAACCATTAAATTAACCCATTTCCATTAACCATTAAATTAACCGATTTTCGCCAATACACGCCATGAGAAGTTTTGGTTGTTAGCCAAGTCGAAATTCTTTCTAGATTCGCTCCTCTTCAAAGTGGTAGTTGTATTAGGAGGGAAAAGTTCTCAGCTCGACGCAGAAGAGAATGACCTCAAAGCCATGAAACATCCATGATACTCCACGTTTTCGCCTAGTAGTAGTTCAACACATTTGAAACATCATTTTTCAAATATCTCTAACCCTTCCAGCAAGAGATTATTAGGAGCGATCATTGAACTACAACTCCTTCGGGTGTCCTTAAAAGATGAAATAGTCAAATGGAGCAAGGACTGGTGCGTAAGTTGGACAATTCTATGTAGTCAAACTTTTCAAAAAATCCATTGTCTGGCGAGCCCTTTAAGAAGGTGCATTGTTCCACAACAAAAGAACACTTTTCTTCAGGTTCCAATATTATTTCAGCACCTTCTTTAAACAACACAAGTTAAAGTAGTCAGTCAGTTATGTGCCATGCGTGATACACGCTTAGACGTATCTTTCGATACATGACTGACGAGGCAGACTTTTTTCCCCGCAGTATGGTGGCATTTCTTTCTGCGGTAGACCAGTTGCCATCCAAGGCTATAGAACCTGGTCTGTCCTGCTGTTTAGTCATAGTTAGATGTGGGGGAGAGAAGAAGAGGATTCATACCTTTCCCAAAGGTATTAGCACGTAAGTGAATGTAATAGATTCGACTGGAATTCGAACTCGGCTCTCCGATTCCTCCATCCGAGCCGATATCCACCTTTGGCCCGCCTTCATAGTCACCAAAATATATTTCGTGTTCCAAAAGATCTGTGACTATATCCTTTGCTGATGACAATTTTAATGTTTTCAGTTTCTTCGGGATTGGACAACCCAAGTGCCGTCATCTTGTGGACTATTGTTTAGCGTCTGGATCATAGAAATGTAACCACGTTTCATAAAAAGTAAGCATTAATTCCAAAATATTATCGTTAAAATTATTGAAAAATCTACTCGACACTGTTTTCTGGTCGCCATTCAATCACTTTGGAATTAACTTTTCTGACAATTCCAACATTCTAAACTTCTTATGAATTAGAAATTCAATGTGTTCACTGGGTATTTTGAAAGCTTCAGTGACCTTTCCTTCAGTGATTGGTTCGTTTTCTACGCTTTATCAACCCATTTCCGGTTTTTTAAAGATAGAAAATGTTTTTAGATTGTAAGATTTTTTTTAGACGATAATGATTTAATGATACACGGTTTACTAATTAACCCATAGCTGGAAGAGAAAAGTTGAATCCATACCTTTCGCAAGAGTATTTGCACGTAAGTGAAAATGACGAACCCGACTGGAATTGGAACTCAGCTCTCCGATTTACAATTCCGAGACATTAATCATTACACCACCTGCACATCCAAGCTTACATCACCTGGTATTCCCAAGTGGGGATCCATATAGGTACTGACAAGGTCCGACGTTGCTTAACTTCGGTGATTGTTACCAATACAATTTCTTCTTAATGCCGTGTGACCTAGATGATGACTACTTTCTTATGATACCTTTTGATCTCTTTATCTGTCCATCGGACTGAGATCAAAGTGTAGTATTTGTTCTCTTCTCTAAACTATGAGGAAAGCCTATTCCCGGGGATTCCAAACATAACGGCACCCAGTGCCGAGTTCTAATTCCACTCAAGTTCGTCATATTCACTTACGTGCAAATACTCTTGGCGTTGGTGGGGGGGGACTATGGATCTACCTCTTCTCCTCCAGCTATGGGTTAATTAGTAAAATGGGTATCAGTAAATCATTATTATCTCCAAAATATACTTACAATCTAAAAATATATCCTGGTTTTAAATAAACTGTAAAAGATTGATAAACCGTAAAAAATAAATCAGTGAAATAATTTATACTGTATATTTTCGCTTATTTAAAAAAAAAAACTTTTCGCTTAATTTTACTTTTAAAAAATTTTTCGCTTAATTTATAATTTTTTTTTAAAAACAGTAATTTTTAAAAACTGTAAAAGGTTGATAAACCGTAAAAAATAAATCAGTGAAATAATTTATATTGTAAATTTTCGCTTATTTAAAAAAAAAACATTTTCAGCTCATTGAAAGAATCAAAGTGTGAAATTTTGAAGCGCCAAACTACGGGCTTTCACGAACGAAATTAATAAGCATATTGAAAAGTAGCTGGGTGACATGGAGCCATTATATTAGGTTGGTGCAAAAATAATGACGTAATAATGTCGTTTTTTGACGTATTTTTTAACGGCAAAAAACGACATTATTACGTCATTATTTTTGCATCACCCTAATATTTAACTCTAAGGTAGTCATGTGATGTCTTCCAGTTTGAAGATTTTGATTGAAAACCAGTTTCTCATTTGGAATGGATCACTGAATTTTGGTAAATACAATGCTGGCTCAACCATGAAGACATGTCACGTCGACTTAAAACCCTACAGTTGCTTCCATATTAAGGATAATTATAAAGTTAGCACCATGTACTGCAGAAGTGTTATCAAATAGGGAATTATTTAAATCGGTCAATAATTTCCATCCGTACTTCAGCCAAAAGCTGCTGTACACACACGTCAGGGCTTTAGCTGTCTTTTTAAGTTCGTATGCATGTGAAAATCCGATTATACAAATGGCATAGCTTCCCTCCTGCTCCCTGTGGCGTCAGAAATATATATATATATATATATATATATATATATATATATATATATATATATATATATATATATATGGAGGGATAACTAAATATATGGGTTATATAAATTTTTATATATCAAGAATAATTTTGAGGGAAAGATGTATGTCTTTTCTTTTTATGTGCCATGTTCTTTCAGGACGTAGGTGATCATGGCCCTCCACTACTCCGCCCTATCCCTTGTGGCTCTTAACGGGTTTTGTGTTTCTGCCAACTCCCGCCCCCCAGACCACGCTCCGCCATCCACCTGCCCAAGCCCGCCACGTATGTCATGCGCTGCTCTCCCCTGTCTCTTTTTCCACCCTCTATTTGTCCCGTGAGTATCAGATTCTCTAGGCCCTCCTTTTTCATCACGTGAGATTCCATCTGCCTCTTCCTTATGTTAAGCATAGGCTTCCACCTTACGTGGAAAAAGTGTTCGTGTGACGCGTCTCGTCCCTTAGGACTACATTGGACTAGGTTAGTTTATGTTGATACGACTGCACATGCGCATAAATGAGAGACGCTGGGAATTTTTAATTTATAAATTTTTGTTTTTTGTTTTTTTTTTTTGTTTTTTGAGAATTGCAAGTTCATCCAGTGTAAATTTGTGGCCAGTTTCTTACAACGTTTCACCATTGTTGGCAGATCTTCTGTTATAACATGGTGGGATATTTAATAGCAAAAAGGATGGAAGCAAAAAACAAAAGAAAAAGCATCAAATGAAATTGTCTAGATGATACCCCTAAATCACATTAAGCAAAATAAATAAATAAATTTTTCTAAATTTAAAATTCCCATCGTCTCCCGTTCGTGCGCATATATAGTTGCATGAATGTACACAAAATTAGTCTGATGAAGTCCTAAGGGTCGAAACGCCTCACAAGAAAACTTTTTCCATATATATATATATATATATATATATGCAAAAATGTTTGTATATATATATATATATATATATATATATATATATATACAAACATTTTGCATATATATATATATATATACAAACATTTTGCATATATATATATATATATATATATATATATATATTATGCAGTCTTACATTAGAACATGCACATACCCACTACAAAAATGTACATCTTATTTCAACATTAAAAAAACGAAAACTTTTTTAACGTTTCATTAGGGGTGGGGGTGAGGAATCACGATGCAACTGAAATATTTTATTTAGAAATGCAATTATCGAAGCATACCTTCCACTTCCGTCATTAGGAAGTTTCCCATAAAAACTGTTCGTTCTTTTACATTGATATATATATATATATATATATATATATATATATATATATAATCGTTGTTTTTATGGTAGTGGCAGGAATAATTGTCGTCGGAACGGCACTCATGCACCCACGTTCACGTATTGCAGCTCACACAAACATAAACATACATCTGACGATCGCAAAGGGCGTCAAATCAAGGGTCACAAACACACATCCATCCAACTAAATATTTATATATGTGTGTGTGTGTATGTGTGTGTGCGCGTGCGTGTCTGTTTGTGTGCGCGCGCGTGCGTGTCTGTGTGTAAACATATTCAAATCGACAGACAAAAATTTTATGTTTAAATCTTTTTAATTTTTCCAGTTTGCGTATAAGTTGTCGTTTATCTGGATAAAACTGATTATGAAATTGTTCAAATTTCGCCATCTTTTTGCTCGAGTACTTTCGGATATTTTTGCTCATTATCGGGAACATAATTTTTTTTCCAGCGTCATAGAGAAGCCTGTTTATTAGCTTCATCCTGGGACTTTCTATAAACGTTATAGTTTTCATTTAAATATTCGTGTATCGAATACAAGTGACGTCATCTATCCGGTGCTTCGTAACTATATGTTAGGGTTATACGTTTTAAATTTTTAAAAAGATTAGACAGTTAGGATGTCTCAAAACTTGGCAGTACCTACAGATCAATATATTTTTATCGGATTTTAATTGTTAAACATTTTCAAAAAAATTCCCTTGGTGAAACGTATAATGCTTAAGGTTGGATGTTTCTAGAGTATGGGCTTGCAGACAAATCACGCTAAAAACACTTGTTCTGGCTCGATCACCGAGGCAGTGTCGACCACTTAGATGACGACCGCCTGGGAACACTGTGTGCTGTAAGCAAACTCCTACAATCCGAAATGTTTCGGCTTTAAATAACTAAAAAGGGTTGATAAGCCATAAAAAATATTTTTGTATAGTTCGAATGAAAGGTGGCCTAAACGAACTTCTTACCCTCACCGTCTTTAGAACCATACACTTGTCTTTTTTTTTTTTTTTTACAGTGAAGTTCACCGGGCTTGGTGTTGCGTTTGGTGTCATCAATAATATCAACGAAAAGGACAATTTCCTTTTCTTATTCGTTTTTTATTAGAAGAAAGGTGCAGACGTAAGAGCTTGGATTTTAATAGGCAGTGGGAGGAATGACGTCACAGGAACGCATGTCGCACGTTCACCCAGCGTCCTTCCGCGAGTGGTCTTAGTAGGTCTCTCAACCCGGGTGTGGGAAGCTTATCAACGCATCAGAATTCTTGCAGCCCTCTGCTGAATTCATTGAAAAAGGTGCTCGAGTAGAACTTACATATCACCAATGGAATACAAATATGATGGTTCCAAAACAATGTGTGTAGCATGGCGGGCCTTAGCCGTGAAGGTTAGAACCGGCGTAATTAAGGAATGTAGTTCTTCTGGGCACTTTCCATGGAAGAAGAAATAGAGCAGTGTAAGGGTTGTGACATCTCATCTGTGAGAAAGGTGTTGCAGGGTGGAAAGTAATTTGTCGTCGACAAGGACGCAGAGACGCTTTTGGAATCTATCGCGATTCAAAAGTGAAGACTGGACAGCTCCTGTTCATACACGGCAGCAGAACTTCCATTTTTGGGCCTGATCTGTTTTTTTTTTTAAAGGTTGAGGATAGAAGTTGGAGTCAGGTACTTACTGGAGCGGTATGAGGAACTGACCATTTTTCCAGTACACTCGTTTCAAATTTGATCAAATGAGGAGTTATCTGAAAAGATGGCAATATACAAAAATCCCATTGCAATGACATAGTAAATGTGACTGGTTAAAAATTGGGTTTCTTTTCGCTGTTCTGTCATCATTTTGATATTGTACAGTTGTTTCGGCTGGGATGATTTAGACACAACCTGCTCAAAAATACGGCTCCTACGGTTCTCCTTCAGCTTGCGGAAAAACCAAAGGTCACAAAGATCAGGGTCTGAATTGTAGGGAGTTTTGATGCCCATCTCAGTCAGCACCAAACTTTATTGCATAGCTAGCTTCCAAATTGTTTTCACGTCCCGACTGCATTCTACAAAATAGTCATCTGTGAGAAGCAGTATTTTGTAGGGTGTGTCCAAAGAGTTGTTATAGACGTCTCCTTCATTATGGAATAACAAAAGTTGTCAGGTCAGATTATTAGATGTATAGTAATGATAAAAATTACGATAATCTGGCACAGTAAAAATCTGTCTCTGCTTAAAAAAATTCAAATCTTCTGGAAAGCACTTAATCTTAATCGCAATGCCTTGTCAATCGCCTAAAAGAGAGATTGTTGCCCAAATACGCAATTTGAAGATTTGAGACTTTTCCAGGAAAGACATTTATTAATTTAAAAGTACAGAATTTGCCTTAAAGTCTGATAAGTCATTGCACTTGTTTTACTGCTCAAAGTACTTCGTACAGGCCCCGTGGAAGTCATCCAAAGTGAAGATGTCCATGACCCTTGTCTGGGTTGCTCCGAGATTCTGTTTCAGCTTAGTTAACCAAAAGACACAGGGATCAAGATCTGTGCTTTTGGGTGGGTGAGGGACAGTTTTGATGTTCATCTCAGTCAACACCAAACTTTATTGCATAGCTAGCTTCTAAACTGTCTTCACGTCCCAACTGCATTCTACAAAATAGTCATCTGTGAGAAGCAGTGTTTTGTAGGGTGTGTCCAAAGAGCTGTTACAGACGTCTCCTTCATTATGGAATAACAAAAGTTGGCAGGTCAGCTTAGTAGATGTATAGTAATGATATACTAAAATTACTATAGCCTAAGACTCTTATAACTGGTACTCCTAAAAAAAATTCAAATCTTCTAGGATGCACTTGTATATATATCAGGGCTTCGGTTTCGCCCCCACAAAAAATAAATAAATAAATAAACGGTCAGCCAGTGCATTTATGGATGATAACTCTTTGAATGCGAGCAGTCTTTGAAATTAAAGTGCCCAATATAAAAAAAAATAAGCATTAATTTTAATAAATAAAATATTCAACTTCTTTATCTCTACTCAGAATTTCGCAGATAGGTTATTCACTTTTTGGATCAAATTTCAACATGATAAATTGGTTCTAGCCGATAAGGATAATTACCCGATGGAAAATGCCTGATGTTTATATATATGTAGAATATTTAAATATTTTCGCTGTCATTCAAAAAGGAAAAGTATCATATTATAATTTCAGAGCAATAGCAGTTTTACTCATGTTACACATTGAAAAACACAACCAATTTTTCAAGTGAAAGGGAGACATTTTGATTCTTTACTTCTGATCGTACTAAAAAGTAAGTTTCAATAGCTTTAAAACTTTCATATTTTCATATTTATTTCATATTCTTTAGGATTTCGCTGTTTTTATTACAAAAATATTAGGTTGGTGCAAAAATAATGACTTAATAATGTCATTTTTTGACGTTAAAAAATACGTCAAATGTTAAACGACATTATTACGTCATTATTTTTGCACCAACCTATTAATAACAATGATGTTCCAGTAATGATAATAATGTTAGCAATAATATAAATAATGCAAATAGTAATAATAATCTGAAATATTTATTAAGAAAGCAATAATGAAACAAATAATGAAACAAATAATATAAATAATTTTATATTAAAGAAACTAATTCTTGCAGACTCAAGACAATTTTTTGGTTCCTGTCGGTTCATATCATGTTGGAAAATATTTATATACATAAACATTCCGCTATTTAACATACCTGCCCGAATATTTGGTTTGTTGTTGACTGACTTTGATTTGACACACACGTGAGCTCTCTCTCTCTCTCTCTCTCTCTCTCTCTCTATATATATATATATATATATATATATATATATATATATATATATATATCCCACAAAAAAAATTGATTGTATTTTTCAACGTGTAACACGAGGAAAACTTCTAGTGCACTGAAATGCTATGATACTTTCCTTTTTGAATGACAGCAAAAATATCTAAATATTCTACATATATATAAACATCGGCCATTTTTCCGTCGGGCACTTGTCAGTTGGGCAGTTGCCAGTCGGGCTCTTGTTAGTCGGGCATTTCTCCGGATACTTATTCACTCATCTCTAGTCTTTATCAGAAATGTTAACTTTATCAGTGCCACAGACAAGGGTTTTTATAAGGTTAAGCCTAGCATTTTTTTCTTTTAACATTAGAATTTTCCCTTAAATATACTGCATTGAATACAAGTGATGCCATGTGTCCGGGTTTTGTAACTATATGTTAGGGTTACACATCTTAAAGTCTAAAATATTTGTGCGTTAGGGTGTCACAAAACTTAACAACTAAAGATCAATAAACACAACCCTTTTAGATTCAATGTTTTTTTAAACATTTTTTGACAGGGACAAAAATGTCCCAAAACTGTTATTATGTAACAAACAACTGAGGTTCTTTACAGAAATGAACAACTGATATTATTAAGAGTTGTTTTCTTGGGATGTAATGCGTCAGATTAAAGAGTCATTGAATCGAATTTGTTGGGTGACTTTTCGCCACCAGCCAGAAACTAGTTTAAACTTCACAACTTCTTAATATCGTATATACTCGTATATAAGACGACTTCCTGTAGAGTCAATTCTGTGCAATGCGTGATACATGACTGACGAGGAAGATTTTTGCCTCAGTAGGTTGCCATTTCTTTCTGCGGTAGACCAGTTGCCATCCAATGTTATAGAACCCGGTCTGTCCTGCAGGAGGGAGAAGAAGAAGGGGATTCATACCTTTCCCAAGGCGTATTAGCGCGTAAGTGAATGTAATGGATTCAACTGGAATTCGAACTCGGCTCTCCGATTCCTCAATCCGAAAAAAAAGGATTTTCGAAAGTCGATAATCCTCATGGTCTACCTAGTGTAGATGAGTTTTCTGGAGCCTAACTTGAATTTTAGCGGCCTTGTTTGACTTGCAGTTCTCAGTGTTAGTCGCTCAACTTGCAAGTTGAGAATGGCGCAGAGGAAACGCTGATGGAAGCGCTCGAGTAAGGCTCGAACTCGGCTCTCCGATTCTTTAATCCGAGCCGCTATCCATTACTCCACCGTGCTTCCTCCCTTGCGTATTGTACGACCCTTGGATTTTTGGTATGAATTTTAACCCTCTCCAGAAGTGTGTAATGCAACCAGTCATCTAAAATAAATGTTTTTAACCTCTTCAAAAATAATTATGTGTATAGTGTGACCCCCTATATCTGGCCAAAGAAAAGATCATTAAAACTTGCATTATATTCGAGTATATACGGTAAGTTGCCTTATTTGTTTGTTTTATATGTATTTACTGTTTTTTATATATGTGTATTTAATGTTTTTTTGTATACAACCGGTCACCGAAGAAAGGGGATTTCGAGTGGGTAAAGAAGTGCAAATAAACCATAATGCACCTATTGCAAAGAAGCTAAAAAAGAAAGCAAATGCAATGTTCCAAATGCAGAATCGATGACAAGATTAACCTCTTCATGTTCAATATTCTGCCCCTACCAAACAAGCTGACTTAGATAAACTCTGTACCCATCAGTGGTTACATAGTGCAGGGTTAAAAGCTGAAACCGAACTTTTTATTCATGCTGTAGAGGATAAATAGTTGCTAACTAAAAATTACCAAACACACATACTAAAAAATTCTCTTAACCCGAAAGACAGATTCTGTGATAAATATCCCGAATGAATTGGCCATCTTGTATCAGGTTGCACGGCGTTAGCAACCACTAAATATAAAACTCGGTATGATAGAGTTGGCCAATATGAAACTTTTACGGGAAAGAAACTGAAAAAACCTCACCCAGAGTCGGTGACAAAGATAGGACCTGTAACAATTTTAGGGGACTTTGCAATAGTTACAGACAGAACAATCAAAGCTAATCACGGTCAAAGATCACAGAAACAGAATGTCATTTCCTATTGGTATGGCAGGTCCTGCAGATGGTAATGTATCTTTGAAGATCTTCATAAAACTATCAAAATGCAAGGACCTTGAAATGGAAATCTCAAAAATGTGGCACATGAGGACATCAATAATTTCAGTTGTAGTTGCAGTCCTTGGATTGGTTTGAAAAGGTTCCGATAGACTCATTGAAGGGATTCCTGGCAGTCCATGCCTTAAAGAAATACAAAAAATTGTACCCACAAAGCTCACACATTACGAAAAGCTTTATTTATATAAAATGTGTGGGGGTCTTTGTTTTTTTTTTGGGGGGGGAGGTTGCTTTTTTTTACAAAAATGATCAGTGGAAAATGTCATGAAGCAATAATAATAATAATAATATGAAGAAGAAGAAGAAGAAGAAGAAGAAGAAGAAGAAGAAGAAGAACAACAACAACAACAACAATAATAATAATGGTATTGATAATAATAATAATAATAATAATAATAATAATAATAATAATAATAATGGTATTAATAATAATAATAATAAATAAATAAAGGTAGAATTCTAGTAATATATACAATCAAGTTCGTCGCTATTATGAATATTATGCTGTCGTCTTTAGGACTGCATACACCGTCTCCACCCAGAAATCTCATATTTACCGCAGCCACACCCTCTTTATCGGCATTCTTGTTATCATCGCTATCATCGTCTCCACCTTCCTCATCAAAATTAATACAATTCCCCCCCCCTCCTACTTATGCCTACTTTCACAACCGACACCTCTGAAACTAGCACTGTCAGTAACATCATCAATATATTTGCTATGGTCAGGAGGCTTACTCTTCCAACATGACTGTTCCTGCCGGCACCCATCTCCTCCCACCCTTGCCACCACTTGTTGTGTATTGCCGTGTCATTTTGTTGTAGAAACAACGCTGCCCACGGGGGACTAAAAGCCCAGGAATATGCAGATGCACAGACGTCATCTGCTGCCATGGCAACGAGGTGGGTGGGAGAGGAGAGGGTTGAGGGGAAGGTTGGTCAGGGTGGGAAGAGGAAGTATTGATATTTTCCACTCAGCGGTCACGAGAGACTGAGAATAGAAAAAGTCATAAAAGGATAGAATTTTCTTATTTCCTTCTCCATCAATTCTTGCCTCCGACTCTCCGACTCACCGACACACACACACACATAGTCTCTCCCCCCTCTTTCTCTCTCTCTATCACTCTCATTCTGTCTATCATTCTCTCTTTCACGTTTTATCTTTCTCTTTTATATCTATCTCAAAAAAAATAAAAAATATGTATATGTCTTTCTATCTTTTCTTTTCCCTCTCCCCCTTTTTTGCACTTCCTTCAGTCTCCTCCATCTTGCTTCTTTTCTGTCATTTCGCTATCTATCTGTTTGTTCATATCTATCTATCTATCTATCTATCTATCTCAAAAAGAAATAAAAAATGTCTATATCTTTCAATATACCTTTTCCTTTCCTTCTCCCTCTTTTTTGACACTCCTTCAGTTTCTCTCACTTTCTCTTTTCCTTTCTCTCGCTCGTCTATCTTTTATCTATCTTTTCATTTCCTTTCCTTCTCCCTCTGTTTTTGCACTTCTTTCAGTCTCTGTCTCTCTTTCCAAATCTCTTCTTTTCTGCCTCTTTCACTATGTATCTATTAGGTTGGTGCAAAAATAATGACGTAATAATGTCGTTTTTGACGTTAAAAAATACGTCAAAAAACGACATTATTACGTCATTATCTTTGCACCAACCTAATATCTATCTATCTATCTCAGTCTAGTTATTATCTATTTATCTGTCTATCTCAGTCTACTTATCTATCATCTATCTATCTATATCAGTCTACTTATCTATCTATCTATATCAGTCTACTTATCTATCTATCTATCTCAGTCTAGTTATCTATTTATCTATCTATATCAGTCTACTTATCTATCTATCTATATCAGTCTACTTATCTATCTATCTATCTATCTATCTATTTCAGTCTACTTATTATCTCGTTAGCTAGCTGTGTCTCTCTCTCTCTCTCTTTTTCCCTCAAAAAGAAATAAAAAAATACCTGCATGCTTTTCTATCTTTCTGTCTTAATTGCCTTTCTTTCTCTTTCTGATTTTGCATTTCTTTCAATATCTCCTGCTCTCTCTTCTCTCTCTCTCTCTCTCTCTCTCTCTCTATCTATCTATCTATCTATCTATCTATCTATCTATTTATCTATCTATCTCTATCTATCTATCTATCTATCTTGACTGAATCACGTGTCACGTAGAATGTAGAGGAAGTGCTAGATGCATTCACGTGACTATAGAAAAGTTAAAATTTACCCAAGGAGACAGCAGGGCGTAAAACTGCGACTGAAAAATAAATAAGGGAGAACAGACAGACAGATAGATAGATAGATAGATACGAACAGACAGGTATATAGATTATTGATTCTATGATTCATACGGATGTTAGATTTTTTAACCTACCTTCCCACCCCAAGCTAGGCAATAAGGTCAATAAAACACAAGGAGTTCCTGAGTTTAAAACAATATAAGAAAAAAATATTATTATTAAGAAGTGAGAACAATAAAAGAACAGGAATTAAGAAGATAACCATTGACATTGCATTTAAATTTTTGAAGATCAGAGTTGACTGGAAAGCATGAAACTGGAAGAGAGTTCAACAAGTGAGAAGCGCGAGAGAAGAAACATATAACTTACGTTTGCATTTAGCCATTTCAACTGTACAATTATGGGACCTTGCTGCCAACCTAGTACTGCGCTTAAATTTATAAAGTCTAGGTGCCATAGAGGAAAGTTCATCAGAACAATTACCATCAAAGTATTTATAGAAAAGGCACAGGGAAGCTACATTACAGCGGGTGGGAAAGTGACTGTAGCGGATATTTGAGGTCAGGACCAGTAAGTCTGATGATTCTTCTTTGGATTTTATCAAGAATCCTTCAATATAATAGCAGAAGAACCAGACCAGATGTAGCAGAAATATCGAAAGTCTGAATAAATGGCAGACTCATAAATATATAATGGCAAATGGATAAATGATCTGTAGTGATATATATATATATATATATATATATATATATATATATATATATATATATATATATATATATATATATACTCTTTACAATTAGAATTAAGATACCTTTAGTTAATGTCCATTTTCACCTACGAATTTTAATTTTAAAAAATGGCCATTAACTGAAGCTATCTTAATTCCAATTGTAAATAAAAGTTGCTCTGTTTAATGAAAATAAACATTGAACACTTTTTTGTGAGTCATTTTAACATATTTCAAATTGTATATTGTGTTAATAGGACTCTCCTGGATTATACCAACGGATTACCACCTATATATATATATATATGTGTGTGTGTGTAAAAGAATTTAAAAATTGACATGTTTCGCCAATGATCTGTTATCATCGGAAAAAAAAGGTATGTTATTAGGCAAGAACAAACTCTATATTACTGATCTACTAGACCCCTATAATTATTATATGATTGGTCTATTTCAATATACCGCTTACTAAATTAACATCATTTTCGCAGATGAAGCCGCATTGAATGTTGTATGTTTGGTGAATCTCTGACGTTTAATATATGGTAATTTTCAAAGCGCATCTTAGATGTGGCACAAGGCCGAAATGAAAATCAAACTCACTACTCAGTCGTAAATGTTCTAGTGAGAAAAGCTTGCTAAGATTAGACCACGTCGAGGTGCTCCTTAAGATTAATATGTCTGGGCTATTTTAATATACCGCCTCTGTTTACTAAATTAACATAATTTCTGTAGATGAAGAAAATGTAGACGAATCCGCAGTGATTAATATATAACTGGATCGAAATATTTTCCCCCGTTAAAACTTACATTTTTAGTATTCCATCGGCTTCTAACCCAACTTTACTTATACACAAACATAGATAGATAGATAGATAGATAGATAGATAGATAGATAGATAGATAGATAGATAGACATGAATAGCATGAGATAGATAGGTAGACATGAATAGCATGAGATAGATAGATAGATAGATAGATAGACATGAATAGCATGAGATAGATAGGTAGACATGAATAGCATGAGATAGATAGATAGATAGATAGATAGATAGATAGATAGATAGACATGAATAGCATGAGATAGATAGGTAGACATGAATAGCATGAGATAGATAGATAGATAGATAGACATCAATAGCATGAGATAGATAGGTAGACATGAATAGCATGAGATAGATAGATAAATAGATAGATAGATAGATAGATAGATAGATAGATAGATAGATAGATAGACATGAATAGCATGAGATAGATAGGTAGACATGAATAGCATGAGATAGATAGGTAGACATGAATAGCATGAGATAGATAAATAGATAAATAGATAGATAGATAGATAGATAGATAGATAGATAAGTTCATGCAAGTAGATGAAAAGTTTATACGAACAAATAGTTAAGTTAGATCAAATGGCAATGATAGATAGATAGATAGATAGATAGATAGATAGATAGATAGATAGATAGATATGACATAGAAATTAATACTGCATGGTGACTCCTGTTTTCACTAATTATATAAGCTAGTGTGGGTCTAAAGAATGTGGGCAAAGGTTGGAATCATCCTTCTTTAGTTCTTTCTTTCGGGCTAATGTTTTCACTGATTTATATGCATTACCTTTACTTTGCTAATTTTATATCCTTTCATTCTTTTGTATATTTTCTTCAATTCTAAATTTCTGTAATTGAAAAAACTCATTAGACTTACGCTATGGGATTTTATTTAGTCCTTTGAGCTGTAATGTGGTTGTAGGTACCGTAATAAGAAATTGATTTTGTGTATGCATTTGAAAGAGAGCTCTGATCTTTTTCTCTGCAGAAAATGATTTTCCTCAAAATAAACTCTCTTTTTATTGAAACTTTTGCTATGTATAATTTACATATAATTTATACAGCCTTTACGAGTCATATACATTGTTCTCTTTGAATTTCCGTCATAACGCATTATTATTATTATTATTATTATTAGTAGTAGTAGTAGTAGTAGTAGTAGTAGTAGTAGTAGTAGTAGTAGTAGTAGTAGTAGTATCATCATCATCATCATCATAATACACTGATTTATTCGAATCGATGTCCTTATCTTGATTAATATAGCCAGAACGTTTCATCCGTTGTACCTCCTGGCCATCTTCAGGTGCTCGGTGTATTTGATAATGTTCTGTGAATTTGAAACTGAACCCTTTATTCATGCCGCTAGAGTGGGGGGGGGGGAAATTGTTCTGGTTCCGCTGTCCACCACTTGATTTTCCAACGTGACAATAGTCAAGTGGGTATAAGCGGTCATGAGTTCAATCCTTGGGTCAGGGAGTGGAAATCAGATAATCCGGTACCGGGGGAATGAACAGAGGTGTCGCCACAAGGAGGGATTAATTAAAAATAATGACTGATCCCCTCGAAACATGGACAGCAGAGTCAGAATAATCTATTGCCGTGGATTGAATAAAGGATTCTGTTCGACATTCTTAGAAGGTTGCCAAATAAGATGTCCCCTTGAAGAAAACTCAAACACTGGGACAACAACAACAACAACAACAACAACAACAAAGATGAGATCTGCAATTAAAGATGAGAAAAGTATTGGGTTTGCCTTAAAATAAACAAGGGGTAATCGATAATTTGAAATCATCATCCCAGACGCAAAGATTGCCGATAATCCAACTCTTGCATCCAACACTCTTTTTAAACAAGCACAACTATTTCTTCATGAATTAGAATCTGCTGCAGCACAAGTTGGATTCTTATATAAATTGCATCAAAACAATGAATGTCTTAATCAAGCAGAAAGAGATCTTATAATATTCTAGGGTGACAGACAAAATAAAGTGGATGACCTTTTTATATTTTGGATCATGCTTGAACTCCTCACAGATACGGATGTTTTAACTGCTAGAGTAACAAAACTGAATACCATCTGGAAGAGAAAAAAAGTTTTTAAAAAATGTCTGAAAGTGCAACTCTTTATGGTCAGCAGTAGTGTTGGATCATTCCACCATGTCTATGAGGGGATTTTACTTAAGAGGTGGCATTGCAATAAGAACTCTAAAAAGGAAAGGATATAAACCCTCTTTCTCTTTTTTTTTTTTTTTTTTTTCAAACCCAGGATGTTTTAGTGGTAGAACGTTTCATTCCTTCCAGGGTAAAAGTCCTCTGGGTCGTGACTTTAGAAATCTTATCCCCTTGGAAACTACTGGTTAAAAAATAGGGTTTAGAAAATCTACAACTTTGTAAAAGTTGTACATTTCCAAAAACTTGTACATTTTTGTTGGTTGATTTTGTTTAGCGGCATATCAAAACCTCTATGGGTTATTTAATGTCAAAATCTAAATAATTTGTACAGAATTTGATACTTTCATAGTAAAGGTATGTTTTTTTAGATATATAGTTTATAGATCCTAAAATGTATTGTTGGTATTTTTAAAAATGTATTTCTGGTAATTTCACTACAAAAATCTATTGTTGCTAATGTTTTTATGAGAATGTATTTTTATAACTTTTTAGCGATACACTGATTGTTATTTTACTATAAAAATGAACTTTTGATTTGTTTGGGGGTCAATATATGTCTATAGCAAATCTATCTATCTATCTATCATTGCCATTTTATCTAATTTAACTATCTGTTCGTATAAACCTTTTATCTACTTGCATGAATCTATCTATCTCATGCTATTCGTGTCTACCTATCTATCTGGTAGTCTGTTCATATCTAACAGGTGCTACCACCCTGAGTTAGGGTGGACCTAGGAACAACAGCAATTAAGAGATGATTCCATGCTCCTTAAAATCTCCTGGTCAGAGGCTTTGCTGCAGAATATAGTTTACTGTCATACTAAGGACGTGTACATTTCTGGCGCTTCTAGTCATCATGTGACATCTACATAGTGTGTATTGAAATATACTGCTACCCATTCCTGGATTCATGGTCGAGTGTAAAACTCGCAGGCACTTTTGGACGATCCTGGATTTAAAGGGTTCAATTAATTTTATAACTTATATATTATGATTTTTATTAGTTTATAAGATGAGAAAATTATTGGGTTTACCTTCTTCTCAAATTAGAATCTACTGCTGCTTAAGTTGGACTATATAAACGAAATCAAAAAAATTGTGCAGAAGGAAATCTTATGGCATTGAAAGGTAACAATCTCAATCAAGTGGATGATTTTTTTAATATCTGGGATTATTGTTGAATAGCTCACAAAATGATGCAGATATCAGAATTTCAATGACATTGAGAGCACTGTGATTTTGTATGAGCGTAGGCAAAAGCAAGAAGTTCGTGAGGTTATAAAAGTAAGATAACGGTTAACCATAGACTTGAAGAGGTCAAGATTGGTTAAGGACATAATCTCTGTAAAAATCAGTGCCATTTAGCGACCATTGTTTGGAGAGGTATCAAATGCTATCGATTAATTTCTTTGATGAATTCAAAACCTTTATCCGTCTTTATAAAGTTGATCATATTAACCATCTGAAAAAAAAAGTTCGATAACTATTTCTACATCAATGAGATTCTCCAATAGCAAACCCCACCAATCAAATATGACGATTGCATATTTAAATGAAAGTAACAAATCCGCATATACTATGAAATCCAAATTATAGAAATGATGAAAAGATTAGACCAAACCCAGAATCTTTATCAAAGACGATACTGAAATCAAATAGGAAGAACTGGATAAAATTGCGGATGAAAGAAATATTTGGAAAGAAGTGATCCGCCGACTGTCAAATAGATCGGTAAAGGCAGGTCGGTGAAAAAGTAAATCCTGTTGTTCTTTAAGTACAACATGTTTAATAGAATAAACACACAAAGCATAATAAAATTAACACTCAAAACTACAAATCTAATCTTCAATGGAGGTATTACATCTTGCAATTACATTAACATATGTATACTCACGTCCTACGAGGAGAGTATACTGTCTTCATGTTTCTTGACTGCATTCTTAACTATGCGAGAATTGCCACTTTCACCTCATCATTATTGGAGAACCGCTGTCTATTAAATGCTATCCATATTATGTAGTTTTCTACCATTTCATGGAGTCTGCTAAATTTCTGGGAACCCGATATGCACAGGCCTTTGACATTAACCCGAAAAATTTTCCTTGATTTCTTTAATCTCACTTCTGTTGTAAAATGTTACCCCATAGAATTCTCTAACCAAAGCGCCGTTTCAGTTCATCATATTTTTTTCCTGACAAATAACAACCATATATCTTGTTCCAGAGGATGACCAGAGAATGGTCGAATATAATCGGTAACATGAACTATGGACATTTCCTGAATATTCGTTCTTTTTTTTTTACGAAAACATGAGAAACTAAATTTTTTTTTTTAAATTAGCAAAGTATACCTGACGAAGACGGCCCTCTTCAGGTCAGACCACATCCAATGTCTTCAACTTGAAGGTTCGCCTTCGTCATGGTCACGTGACGATCGACACCATTGAGAGAACCCTCCGCTCTGGCAGTATCATCACTAAAACAATCTATCTAATGGCGCTAGATGGGTGTTGACTCTACAAAAAAAAGGTTCGTCCGCCCTTTGAAAGCTTTTATAATCCTGCTGAGTGGTCAGCCACCGTCATCACCAGAAAAGCCTGGTGGAGGAACCGGTTTAGTCGCAGCTTACCCGACGATGTGACATAGAACACTAGGTTACATTGTACCATTAGCACTCAGAGAATGACCTGACATAATAGGATTACATTATTTTCCTTTAATTTGCATTGCTCTTGAAAGTGTCACCGGCTTTTGTCTCGGCAAGCTCGTTCATCTATTCGCGTCCTTATCTTGTATTTACTGTCTCATCATTTAAGACGATAATAATGACGTTGTGCTAGCTAATAGCAGCGCTACGATAACGCTTTATATGCCATCATTATCAGATAGATAAAGTATGCAATGTCGTGGCTAAAACGAAAATAGATGTTCTGAGCAGGCGCTAGAAGACCCTGAGTTACATGCATATCGAAGCAATCATTCTCAACGTGGGTAGTTGTGTCCCCTTGAGAGCACTGTGAACTCTCAAGGCTGGGGGCTGGTGTCTAAGAGAGTTATTCTTCGTCTATGCGTTGTGTCCCTTCAGGGCGGAAGTGTTTATGGCTCTCCACAAGTCCCTCTTAATTTCTCGTTCTTCAATCCATTCACACAAGCTTGTTAGATAGGTTAGCCATTGTTTCTAATTCCGTCCATATGCCCCACGAGTGTTATATTTTCCAAACCTTCTTTCCTCATTATATGTCCTAGAACGTTCAACTCTTTACACTTCTAAGTATAAGTGTCCTTTTTGTATCCTATTTCTTTAAAATTTCCTCGTTGCTGACAAGATTCGTCCATGGTATTCTCAGCAGAGAGAAAAGGATGGGTAGACTGAAGCAGATAGATATGAAAGGGACAAATTAACTTTAACAGGGCAACATTGTTATTTAAGTCTTTCATCTCATACGCGGGTAACGTAACCGTTATCAGCGAGGAGGTTGAAATCGTTGGGTGGAGTTCAAATTCTACCCTAACCTTTTGTGTTCACCCTTACAATAATGTTTTTTTTTTTATGAATCAATAACATATAAGCCAAAGTCTGGCAGCTTCGATTATCCGACATGGATGTTCCGCACTGGTTTCGCTTGATTCTTCCACAACTTGGTTTTCCCGCCGCGGCTTGCTTCCGCTTTTGATCATCTACTGAAAAGTTCAGATGGGCGTCACTCTTTAATTCTACAAGTTCAGAGCTTTCAAACTAGCACACGCCATGCTATTTACTCCCGTATTTCATTTGTAAAGAGAAAGTTACACTGAAACAGCTTTTTCCCCGGTAATTGCTACTTTTGGGAACAACCTCCAGCATGGATGCTTCCCTCAACACGACTGCTTTAACCTTTTCATGTCAAGAGTTAATCACTATCTATACTCCTTATCCCCATAATCTTCACTTCCATCTACATCGGTTCGTTGCACCGTTCCAGAAAGTACTTGACTTCTCCAACCATGCTCTACTTCTCTAAGAGTTAGATTAGACCAAAAATGGAATCTTGCTGTCCAATCCTCACTCTCCAGCCTTCAAAAGGCGCTTACGCTTTCGATCAATTCTTTTCTACCTATGTGTTTCCAATTGCACCTGTCTACCAGTGTGGCTAGCCAAACTCTACTACAGTGGTATGCTCTGTTGTTTATGCTAAGCAGACCATACAGCCCTCTCTCGGTGAGAGAGTGCATAATCTCCTAAATAGACCTGAGCTACAGTTTCTGGCGTGATCAACGTCTTGAACAAGACTAGTATGACCAAACTCTCGCTGACAATGGTGGGCACAACCAGTACCATTTACCTAATTTTACTCAATTGGTTCAACTTTGCAATGATGCCGCGCGATGGGTTCGTCTCCCTAGATCGATGCCATCAAAAAGTCACCTCCTCACCAATCGATCAAGGTGATATTTGAACCCGGGTATCGTGGTTAGATAACAAGCGTTCCAACCACTCGTTCACATGCTTGGGTCTGATAAATGCAACTAAACAAATAGAATTGGTAGAATTCTTGAAAATAATAAAATAATTTCATTGTACGGTTTTTTTTCTTTCTTTTCTTTTTACCTTACTCTAGCTGCAATGACATCAGTTTAAGATTTCGTCAAATTCGAGTAGAGTTGTTTATAAAAGAATTACATATAACAAGCTTAGTGGATAAAGACATTGGTTAGAGCAATTGTCTAGAGTTGTGAGTTCAATACCAGGCCGCAGCAGTGGGGAACCAAAATTTGTAGAGTTCAGCTAAAGGGAAATAACTGAGGCATCCGAAAGAGGTATGGTACGTGGACGAAATAAAGGATTCGGATCGAAATTCCAGTCACCTGAAGAAGGCCGAGTCGTACAATGGTCGAAATGTTGTGAATATGGCAATGAAGATGAGTATAACAGTCCGGATAATGTAAATAATGCAAGATGCTTAGCTTAATTTGGTTCAAGCTAACAAGTATGGAGCTATGATAAAAGTCAAGCAGACTAACTCGTTAACCATTACCCGACGCCCTTGAGTATTTATCGCTTGTCCGGTGTTTCTATACATCTTTTGTTCGGCTTGTTTTGTCCATATATTTGTCTTATCATTTCGTGCCGTCTTTACTATTGTGGCCGAGATGACGTTCGCGTTGCTTATATTCATTCCATTCATGGTGCATCAATCCTTATCGAAAGTATCGTCTAAAATGGCCTGTTTATATTTCTGTGAGATTTCTCTATGATCTCTCATACTTTAGAAAGTATCATTGACGTCTTTTTTCGTCATTCCTCTTTATCGACTTTGACATTTAGTCATATCCCAATTTCACTCACAAGGCTTGAGTATGGTTTTCAGGCACTTTCGAAATGTGCAGCACGATGGGATCGACGCCCCCAGTCCGATAACATCAGAAAGTCTCCTTCCTGACAAATAGACTATTGTGAGATTCGAACCCGGATCTCATGGTCAGAATGCGAACGTTCTAACCACTCGGCAACGGACCCATACGGAACCCTTGGGTTCCCTCGATAGCTGTTCTAGCACGAAGTCACAAATCATCATGGCCGAGGGCTTGAGCGCACTGGCCTTGTTCGAATTGTTGATCATGTTAGATAACACGTTCTTTCCCAGAAACAGTAACTAAAGTCTGCTCAGATAGTTGCACATTAAACCACAGGTGGGCTCTGTGGGTGTTGAATAAACAAAAATGCGCCTGAGCAAGCGTCTGCAACAGGGATTGGCTATCCGCCTTAGTAAACACGTATCCTCGAATACGAGTGACCAGCTATAATATAATATTAAATATATATGTCTTATATATATATATATATATATATATATATATATATATATATATATATATATATTATGAGTCCTAATTGTAGGATGAAAGGGCCGTCCTCTGCTTTCTGCAATCTGTTGAGGTTTCTTCTAGACTCGATGCATTACTTAATTATAATTATTTCCTATCCTCCTAATAATTTCTATCACACACACATACACACACACACACACACACACACATATATATATATATATATATATATATATATATATATATATATATATATATATATATGTTGATCGTGTCTAATAGATGTATATATGTATATTTAGGCAGCATATCTTCAGTCAAACATGTTTCATTGAATAATATAGACATATTGTGTCTAGTTATTTTTAGACTGATCCTTTACAGTTCTCGAATCAGTTTCTTGATGTAAAGATAAAATTCACCAAGCAAGGCGCCTTAGTTTTTTCCTACCCAAGTACTTTCGATCTCCTCCGAGATCATCCTCAGGGATGAATTACAAAAACAAACTTATTGGGATCGGTGTGATGGTAATTTTTTTTTTTAAATACTTTTGAAAAATATTCCATTGCTACAACGGATAAATTCAAAATTTAAAAATAATTATAACAGATCCCGTTCGTGCGTGTTTTTTTAAATCAACATCACAACTTATTAGAGAACTAGAAAGGCTTATTATAAAAATAGACATATTATGTCTCTATTATTCAATGATACACACACACACATACACACACACACACACACATATATATAGATATAGATATAGCGAGAGAGAGAATGTGTGTTTAAATATCAACGTTTACTCATTATATTATATAAAAATTGTATGACAAAATTTTTTTTGTATACTTTTTATTTATTTGACACGTGGAAACGCAATAAATTTTGGGAAGAAAATACATTTTCGTTTGCTCCTGTAACCTTTGTCAGTGTTGCCTGGAGACCAGCAGAAAATTCTGTGATGTCAAATGAATATAAGTAATTTTGATTCCCATTTTTCATATATTTTTCATAGATAGATAGATAGATAGATAGATAGATAGATAGATAGATCATCTCTTCGTTATGGTACCTATACTTTTTTAAAAATTTAAGCGCAGTACTAGACTGACGTCGAAATTTCACCAATTTACAGTTGAGTTGGCTAGATGTAACCTTAAATTCAATCCTAACAGGTTTTTTTCTCGCACTTCTCACTTGTGGAATTCTCTTCTCGCTCCATACTTTCTAGTCAATCTCCAAAAATTTAAATGCAATGTCAATCGCTATCTACTGTCGTCCTGATTACTCTTCTTTTGTTCTCAATCCTTAATAATGTTTCTAACACTTAGAAACCAGTAACTCCTTAATGCCTTCTTTGGGGTCACCTCGATTTAATATATATATATATATATATATATATATATATATATATATATATATATAATTTTTTTTTAGAAATTGTGTCTATCTAAAAAAACGAACCTGTATAATATCGAACTAAAAAATCCATTAATCGCTTATATGTAAATATATATGTGTGTGCGCGTGTCTGTGTGTGTGTGCGCATACTTGTTCATCTGTCAAAACACACACTATATATATATTTATATATATAATTGTGTAGTTGGGCAGCAATCACTCTTCCATACAAGTTACATTTAAGACTACTGTGATTAAGCTTTTTATTCAAAAGTGTGTAAAACTATTCAAATGCTTCAAATGTTCTATATATCCAAGCGCTTTCGGTTATTCAGTTAGCCATTAACAATGATGTTTTTCTTTATTTTTAACTGAATAGGTTGATTTTCATATATGTCTATCTATAATGAAGGAAATTTCTTCTTTATTTTCCAAACACGTTCAGCGCATTGTGATCATGTTCATATTTGATACTTTTGAGTGCTGGATTTTTCTTTTTTATTATTAATGATTACATTCATAGATAGATAGATAGATAGATAGATAGATAGATAGATAGATAGATAGATAGATTCTAATGTTCTACATTTTTATTTCTATAATCTTCTCCATGAACATCGCTACGGTTCATAAATCGAATAATTTTATCAAAATCTTCATCTATAACTTTAAAATTAAAAAAAAAATGTTATCATCTTTTTTTCCTCAACGAACTATTTAATATTCTCATTAATGTTAGCAATCTTATCAGTGAATTGTTTACAAGCCCAATTCTCGTTATCATCTGTATTCTTATCATTTCTAATTTCACGGACGATACCGCCATTTTCCATTCGACATTATCCCCATCATCTCCATCCTTTACATTTTAATTTGACTTATCATCCTTTTATTTATTCATATCACTGCTATTTTCAATCATTTTCCTTAATGTCATCTCCGAGGATCAGCCAAAGAAACAACCAAATATATTTTTTTCCTTTCATGTTCCAACTTGCCTCGTAGTGATTTCGACAGTAATGTCTTCTTACAAGAAACACGAAATAAATATGGCTGGCGTTGGGGAGGTATATAACATCGGACAGCAGTCGTTAACACCCGGAAATTTTCGGGTTTGCTTTTAAGGCTATGAATTTTTTTTCTTCTTTTTCTATCTTATTTTACATTTTATATATATATATATTTTTAAATTCCAGCGATTACCAGCAACGCTTTGTTTATTCTGAGTCAGACTTCATTTCGACTTTTCTTTCTTTTCTTTTTTTTTTTTTTTTTTCTTTTTTTAATTCTCCTGGGGTGTTCAACCTATAGACTTATTTTCGTTGACTTCGTCAAATCTCACATTTCTCACTCTGTGCCAGTATCCAACTCTTTTCTCTCACCCTTTTACCCTGACTTCATCCTCCACCCAATATCCCTTCCAACGTCAGTTTCCTTAGTCACTGTGTACACAGCACAACTCCAGACAGCTTGCATGAACATGCACACTGAGAATAAAACTAGAGAAAGACAAGAATCTTCGATTAGATCCTGCAGAATACATTCACGTACATGTGCGTACGTGCACGACATGATATGTATTCAGGCACAGAGATGTGTGCGCCTGCATATCGAAACAGTTGCCTTAAAATCACATCTTATAAAGGCTTGATTTGGAGTTGTTATGTTGGCTTTCTTAGATAAAGCATTATCAGTTTGTGTTATTTGTTGTTGTTGTTGTTGTTGTTGTTATTGTTTTGTTTTTTACACACCCTTCTGTAATTTTAATTTCAATCGATCTTTTTAAATCTTATCTCTCAGATCATAATTCCATGATCATTACTAAGCAATGGGGACAGCTGTCACAGTAAGACACGCTCCCCAGAATAAAAGAACACCTCAGCGTCGGGTAAGATTAGCGAAGCTATTTTTTTTTTTTTTTTTACGAATTCTAATGAGTAGTGATTTCGATCATCACTGGGTGCCTGATGCAAAAAGTAATCGATATTTCGATATTAAATAACTAAGGGTTAGAATTCCCTAAAATCAACCAACCTATTTACATAATTATAAGTTTACCATTCGTCAATGCTTAGAATATTGCGGCCACATATGGTCCAGTACCTTTCGAGCTCCTTAATAAAATCCAAGGAAGAATCAGCAATGTTATTGTTTCCTGATCTGGTGGCTCCACTTCAATCACTTTACCACCGCCGTAACTTTGCCTCCCTGTCTCTTTTCTATAAATACTTTCATGGTAATTGTTCAGATGAACTCTTCGCTATGGTACCTAGAGATTTTTTCAAATTTAAGCACAGTACTGTACTGGCGTGGAGATTTCATCAATTTACAGTTGAGCTGGCTAAATGTAGCTTAAGTTCTATGCTAACAGTTTCTTCTCTTGCACTTCTCGCTTCTGGAACTCCCTTCCGGCTCCATGCTTTTCCAGCCAACTTTAAGCTGCAAAAATGGAAATGCAATGTCAATAGCTATCTAATTTCCTCCTGAATAGTCTTTTCTCTTCCAGCTCATTAGTAATGTTTCTGTTCCTAATTCTTCCACATCCCGTAACCTCCTGTGTCTTAGTGGATTTACTGCCTTGCATGGGGTGATACCGATAAAAAAAAAACATCGAGAATAAAAGATGCCAGTTTGCGCATTACCGAAAGGGTAGCTGTTTTCTTTGCCTCTGATTCTTGCTATTTACTAGCGATCGTGAAATGACGATCTGGGATTTGTGATAAAACGCCACTGAAATTAGAAGTGAAAATTGCGAATGATTTCTGTTTGATTAAGCTTAACTTCGCTTGGCATATGTTTGTTTACAAGAGCGTTGCGATCATTGAAGACCGAAATTGTGAATCGGTTGCCGAGATAGATTTGTTAGTCATCGCAAACTACCCCAACCAATTGTTGTTTGGGGTTATAATGAAACAAGGCTGTTTCGCGCATCATTTGCCTGGAGCGACCAGTTTAAATTTGCCAGAACTTTTGGTCAGCGATTCGAACATACGCATATACATATACAGGTATATGGAAATATGACACAAATGCAATACATATATACACTCTACTCATATACTCAGACACATATATAATCAAATAAAAGCAACATTTGAGACTGAATACTCGTTAAAGATAGACGCTTGGCTATTAGATGGGGTTATATTAAAAAGACTTGCTTAAAAATGCTTTCACTGATTTTTGGTGGGGCGAATTGGGTTGGCTTACTGGTTAATATGAATAACAGACAGAGGAAACATTGCCAGACTCTCGCTACTCTATCCCTAATTTCATGGCAGATGTTCCTCTCACAGCAAGAACCGGCCAGACTACATACTCTAAGTCAAGTCACTCATCTTCATTTCCTTCATAATCTACTGGTGAAGAGTAAGTTCTACTCTGACAACTTCTTACCCAGAACTGTCACATTGTGGAACGGACTACCGGGAGGATGCCTCCCTGATCACTACAATCTTAACCCAAGGGGAATCGCTAACTAATCAACATTTTTAAGCATTTCACCCAAGCAAGGCGAGAGTACCACTAGCACGTAAGGGGTTACAGAGAGTGAGAGAAAGTAAAGAGGGGTGTTTGAGGAAAGGATATCGAGAAGGCGGGGGTCAGGATCATGGCATCAGAAGATGTCGATTGACATTACATTTGAATATTTGAAGATTACAGCTATTAGGGACGCAAGTAGAAGGAAGAGAGTTCCACTGTCGAGAAGTGCGATAGAAGAAACTGATGGAAGAGGTGGTTACATTTAACTGTTTCGACAGTTAAAGGGTGGGACCGAAATGCCAACCTAGTAACACGCTTAAATTCATTCAGTTGGGGTACCAGTGAAAGTAACTCGTCAGAGCAGATGCCATGAAAATATTTATAGAAAAGACAGAGGGAAGCTACAACACATCTGTAAGAAAATGACTGTAGACAAGATGCAAGATCAGGACCTATCATATTGCATATCCGTACCCTCATAATATCACATAATATCATAATTGCCCCTTGTACACCCTTCCACCAGCCTCATTTAGTAATCCTCTATATTGAGTGGATCTTGGGGTTTATATTGAGTGAATAATATTTTAAAAAAAGAAGAAGAAATTTCAGCGAGACGGGTTCAAATACCAGCATTTTGCGCTTCGAAAAGATATGAATTCCAACACTCCTGCAAAAACAAAATCAGTTTGAATTTCAACTGGAACAGCTTATGCCCCCTCTGCTCTTGGGGAAGGTATGAATCCAAATTGGTCTGTAATTAAAGGTAAACAACAGTGCAGTTGATGCCTTGCCCGTATTTGGGAGTTCGATAACAGGTCAGGTTAGGTCAAGAAATGTTTCTTGTTGCTTCTGCGTGGACAGTTGCCATCAATTCAGAATTCCTCGAAATGTCACTACCAGCCCAGGTGATCTAAAAGGTCACTGGAAACGTCTTCATAGCGATGGATTCTTATCATCACCACACATCCCAAGAGTAGATGGCGATTCGTTTTGAGGAAAGGTGTTGGCGTCAGTAGATTTTCTTACATAAGTATGGATGCACAGAATATCAATAACGGAACATGTGAATAATGAGGAAGTTTTAAAGAAATGAGCAAACAAAAACGACTCTCTAAACAGTTCTAGCTCTTTTCTATCCCTTCTACTATCATTCATTTTCACATGCTTGTTAGGTAAGTTACTTAATGTTTCACTCTACCCCTCTCGCCATCAATATTTCTTGTGAGGCTCAAATTCTCCAAGCCCTCTTTCCTCATTAAATGTTCCAGAAATGTCAACTGTCGCTTTCTGATTCTAAGCACAAGTGTTCATTTTGTTTCCATTTTCCTTAAAACTGCTCACATGTTCCCTCTGTGATATTCTCAGTATCCTTCTGTAAAACCAAATCTCTATTGCTTTAAGGCTTACGGCCATATCACGTCGAAACACCGGTTCTTGTACGATCACCGAAGTTAAGCAACGTCGAACCTGGTCAGTACCTAAATGGGTAACCGCTTGGAAATACCAGGCGTTGGAAGCTTAGATGTGCGGGTGGTGTAAGAGAGAATGGCTCAGAATTGGCGATTGGATATGATAACCGAGTTCCAGTTCTGGTAGGGTTCATTCATTTATGCGCAAATTCTCTTGGGGAAAGGTAAGAATCCACCGTTTCGTCCTCCAGCTATGGATTAATTAGTACAATGTGTATCAGCAAATAACTATTATCTCCAAAAATTCTTAAAAATCTAAAAATATGTTCTGGCTTTAAATGACCTGCAAAAGGGTTGATAAGCCGTAAAAATTAATCGAATCTGTTGCTTCAAGTCTCCTTTTCATCAGTGAGAAAATAGTTCTGTATTCATTGATATTGCGTAGCAGCTTTGCGCATTATTTTTCTTCTGTTTTTAACCAAATTTTTATTAATACTTTGTTTAGCATTTGAAACGCAACTTTAGCTATACGAATGCACCTTTAAATTTTAGTGTCACACACAAGTGTTTTATTGTCAAAGCGCGCACACGCTCACCGACATCGACATAGAGATTAGGAAAATTAAACACAAGTCTATGTTCCTTACACACGATATTCACCGTACAAATCCTTATCACTGCTGCTACTCCATGAGTTAAGGACGAGCTTTGAGTGGGTTGGGGGGTAGTCACATGACAAATGGTCCGAGTACTACATCATGTTCCTGTTGTAGTGTGTATGCTTCACGCTCCGAGAAACACGGTGAAAAGCGAGATGAAAAATGGTGGGCGGTGGTGAAGCGAACTAAAAAGATTACTGTGTTGTCGAGTGATTCTGTTTTTAGCACTTCTTCAACCAACTGTGTCTGTGTGCATGTCTGTCGGCTTGCTTCGATCTGATCTTGCTTGGGTTTTCCATGAATTTTATCAAGAAAGAAATGCTCCTTTGTGGCTGAAGTGGAGCTGGCGGGGCGGTGGGAACGGAAACGAAAATCTTATTTGTTTAATTATTTTCTTTACTAAATTATCGATTTTGGTTCGCCGTCTATTTTAACGTTTGTTTCTTAGAGTAATCGAAAATGAAAAACCCCCACCCCACATGATATGGAAGAACATTTCATTTGCTGGCCTGACAAGGCCATTCACACACACATGGTCGTCAGTAAACGCTCCTATCTAGTTTTCGTATGTGATTCAATTGATCAAATTTCCAATAAGTGTATTTACGTGCTTCTCTTCAGAGGCTAACCAGGGTTGGCGGGTGAAAGAGACGATAGCTTAAGGCCTCGGTTCTTCTGACCCGTTATGGATAGAGAATCAATAGACAATGTCATTTTAGATGAAAACTATTTCCAATTATTAGTATTAGTTTTGGTGGATATTTTATTAATATTATTTAGGTTCTGAGATAAGAATGCAGAGACAGTGCATTATGACGATAATATTGATCTACTTTTTATCTTCAGAAATTTTATTAGGATTTAACTAAAGATTGATTGATTCGTTTTTGTTTTTTTTATGGCTTATCAACCCTTTACACATATTCGATCCATGGTACTCTCGGCATCTTTCCGTAGAAACCATATTTCTGTTGCATCAAGTTTCTTCTTCATCTTTGAGGAGATTGTCCAATATTCACTACCATATAAAAGGATTGATATTACATAGCAGTTCAGTACGATTTTCTTTGTTTCTAACAAAATATTTCTGGTTCTTAATACTTTGCTGAGCTTTTGAAAGGCATATTCCGCTATCTCAATGTGCCTTCGGATTTCAGTGTCATACTTTCCGTCCTTTGTTAAAACACTTACCCAAATATTTAAATTCTGTACTTGTTTGTCTTTGGTATCACCAGTTCGTAATTTGCCTGATGAGCTATAAAACATCCGCTATTAATTAAACGTTTCTCTAGTTAAAATACTCTAAGATAATTATATATACGTATATATAGGTACCTCCAAAGAAAAATGATACCTAAGTTTAAAATGATTTTTTTTTAATGTAAAATCTTTCTTGAAGTTTTTATTTTAGTTTTAATTTCAAGCTAATAGATTAAATTTAATATTTCCCATAAGCAAAATACTCTACTGTATTTCAGAATGAATTTACATTGATTAGAATAACGTTTGTTTTTTTTTTATTATCAGTAAAAATGGTAAAATCGTTCATATTGACAAATATGTTAACACAACGTAATCCTCTTTATTAAAAAATATTTCAAAAATAAAAAATATGCATTTCGGAAATTTATTTAAGGAATATTAGCAGATTTAAATTTTAATTAATCTGAGTTGAAACAAATATTACTTACTTTTAGTTTAAAATATCACAGAAAAAGCATTTTCTAACACGGGTGGCGTACTGACAACTATCTCAATAGACTTAAGTTTTGAAGATTTTTTTTACGTAGACAAAAGAATACTTGAATATAACGTGAGCGCATTTTTATGTATTTTTTTTAACTACCCAGTAATCTTAAAACTTTGGGAAAATATTCTAAGTAATCTAATGTTTTATTGAATTTTATGTACTTTGACTTTAAATTCACTATAGTTACTGCTTTTACTTTCTGATAATGTCTTGTATGGACGCCCGTATTTGCTAAAGCCGGCACGTAAACATAAACAAAAAAAATACAACATTCTTTTTAAAATACTGTGGGTTACTGCATTGTGATAATCTTTCCCGTTTATGAATAGTAAATATAGTTTTTACTTAGTAATCATATAACCTATCCACTAAAGATTAATGCAGAATTTTAAAAGATTAAATAAAGCTTCATAAATTATTGTAAATAAATTTTTTATATATAAAAAAACCTTATTCTTAGGACATTAGGGTCCATAATATTCATAAAAATAATTAAAAATTTCTCTAATTAAATAATGTCTTAGTTTTAATGCATTTTTATTTTATGATTCAGAGCAAATATTCTGTAACTGGAGTTCCTGTTTTACAAAAAGAAATGATGATTTAAATTCTCCAATGACTTCTGCTTATAATTAATATAAATATTAAGACCTACAAAAATGAATTTCTCGAATTTTCATAAAGCTAAATAAGTGGGGGTAAGAGATGTAAAAAAAAGTGTTTTTACCAATATTTTCTAAAAAAAAATGACATTTCTAAAATAATTTCTTTCATTTCTGAATAAGTCCTGAAAGTTTTATGAAAATCCGACAATTATTCAATTTTTACACCGCAAAAGAAACGCTAAAATCTACTATACTAATTTATGGTCATCGTTTACACAAGAAAAAAAAATTAACCAAAATTTTAAAGATTCTAAAAAGAATTAAAAAAATATAATTTAATAATTAAAATATTCTTCGGTCTTTCCTCTTAATAATAACAATAATTTTGACAGTAAACTTTATTATTATTAAGTTTGGGGTATTTTCTCATCATGTATGATCATTTTTAGCGAATCTTTGAATGAATATATATATATAGCAAGCGGCTATTATGAATTAAAGAAAAGGAGATAAATAATACGAAAAAAAGAGAAAAAGAATTTACATAAAGGAAACGGAAACCGAATCCTAAACAAGAAACAAGAGATGTCACTACTCCTCTTCAAAAGACAGGGAAGGAGTGTTATATATATATATATATATATATATATATATATATATATATATATATATATATATATATATATATAAATATAAAAGAGGTAACACTAAGTTAAACACGGAGTGGCGTTTTATGCCATGTGCACGAATCACCCTCATTCCCTTCGTATTCCGTTTCCAAGAGGAAAGTTCCATTCAGACATCTTCTTCGTAAGTGCCGGTGTTTTTGGGATGCTTCCCAAGCTACTACAATCTTAAACAAGTCCATGTTCAACCGTTATATATCCTATGTATAATCTATAATTCTATAACTATCTACTTTAAGTAGGGTGTTTTATAGATGTAGCCGTCTTAGCCAAAATAAGCTATTTTAAGTCAATGACTATTTACGAAGCTTAGTTTAGAAACACAGAA
>OZ010589.1:69986203-69991203 GCA_963932145.1 Acanthosepion lycidas
ATAACTCATTACTCAATAATAATATTCAACAAGACAAGCCATTAGCCATAACCTCATCCTGATGTGCTCAATGTATTTATTTACTAAGCTTGGTCTGGTTTGACACAACTACGGGGCTTGTAAGTTTCAAATTCACTACTCAGTACTAATGATCAGCAAAACTGGCTCGTTAACCATTACATCACGCCGAGTCATCCATACTATATAATTTACAATGCCTAGTATAGTTTGGGTACAAGGCTACAAACACTTGGCACCAAATGAAAATCGAACTTACTGAGAAGTAATTCTTAACCATACTAACTCGTTAACCATTACCACACCCTCAGGTGCCTATTGATTTTATTAGCTAAGCATAGTTTGGCTTAAGGCTATGAATATGACACATCCAACGAGAATTGAGCCCACTTTTTCTTCTATGTGACGTGTCTCTTCAGAACGTGGGCGATCGTGGCTCTCCACTATTTCCTACCCATTGAAGCTCTTATTAAGGCTTGGCATTTCGCTATCCCTCCCAAACCTTGTTGGTTTACACAAGCCTCTTCAGCTTGTTACTCACCGCTTTCTGCAATCACCTCTTGCCCTCAATATGTCTTTTGAGTGTCAGATTCTCCAGGTCCTCTGTCTTCGTTTCGGTTGTCTCTTTCTAAGTATAAACGCCCTTTTCGTTTCCATTTTCCTTAAAGCATCCTCGTTGCTCGCATGCTCAGTCCATGACATTCTCAGCCTCCTTCTGTAGAACCCCATTTCCGTTGCTTCAAGTCCTCTCTTCATCTACGGGGAGATTTTCCAACATTCAAAATTGAAGAGTACTGCTATTACATAACAGTTCTGCACTCTTTTCTGCTTCTAACGAAATTTTCGTGTTTCTTAATACTTTGCTTAGCTTTCGAAAACCATCTTTCGTTCACTAATCGGTAGTAATGTCCAACCGAACTAGCTGGTTAACCATTACAACGAATACTGTTAGTATTGTTGCTATGATATGATTCCTAAAGTACTAGCGTTAGTATTGTACTCGTTAAGTTCTATGCCGGTTATATCTGGTGGATCAAGTGCCAGCAAGTCTCCACTATATTCTACACCCCCTCTCTCTCTCTCTCTCCATTTAATAATGCTGTTATCGAGATGGTTTTCCTTCGGCCTTAGATTTTCTCTAACTTTTACTATTACTCTCGTCAATATTCCAACTAAGCTAAGCGGCGCTTTCTTCCTGATTATCTTGATTATCCCCTTGATGCCTTTTTTGCAGACATTTCCAGAACGTTCCCATCGCTTCGAGTGGTACGGCAGTCACCTTCACGTTCTCCCATTTCTGCAGAGTCCCGATATTTATTCAGTTTTCGATTTGCCTTTAGAGTTACTGCAATCTACCGGAATAGCGAAAAGCCACCATCTGACACGTTCTTTTTTTCTTGTTTGCAAATCTTTGTCGTTGTTGCTATTATTATTATTATTATTATTATTATTATTATTATTATTATTATAATCATCATCTACCGCGCTGTTTTTCGTTTTCAACCGGAGATCTTGCATTATGAACGAACTCCATCGTGTTAAAGTGTGTAGAGTGTGGTCGTCTCAACAGACAACAGAAATTCCATCGGTGTCAAGGGCTTGTGAAGCAGTTTTTGGCCGAGTCCAACTCCTCAGATCTCGCCTCTTGCGACTTTTACCTCTTCAAAAATCAAATCCAACTTGTAAGGAACAATATTCGAAAACATCGACGAAGTCCGAGAGAATGCAACGAGATAGCTGCTCGCTGTCCCAAAACAAAGTTACAGAAATGCTTCCACCAATGGAAACGAAACTAGATAAAGTGTGTGGCTTCAGAAAGGGACTACTCTGAAGCAAATTAAATACCAAAATGATGTGTGTTGTATTTTGCTTATTATAACACCAGTCCCGATACATTTTGATCAGACATCACACACACACACACACACATATATATATATATATATATATATATATATATATATATATATATATATATATATTCGGAAATAGATCAAATCCGCCAGATTTTTAATTTATTTCTTTAAAAGTTATTCTTTAAAAGGATACTCATATTTAAGTAGATGCTCAGTTCTTATTTATTTATTAAATAGTATCTGTAATTATTTATTTACATCTACCGACCTGAATATTTCGATAAATCTTGTTAGAAAAATATTTTCTAACAAGATTAAATGAATAACAACAAACCATCTACTCAAATACGAGTATGCATTTAAAAAATAACGTTTAAACAAATATATATATATATATATATTAGGTCTTATATATATATGCTTGTGTGTGCGTGAGTAAATATATATATATATATATATGTGTGTGTGTGTGTATGTGTATATATATATATATATATATGCGTGTGTGTGTGAATTACAATTAATGAGATCCAAACAATTTACTACATACACATGACCATTTGGTCTATGGAAAAGAAGTTTTTCCCTGGACTTATCAATGCAAATACATTTACTAAAATGATTTTAGTAAATGTATTTGCATTCATAAGTCCAGGGAAAAACTTCTTTCCTATGAATGAAATGATCATCTGTATGATGTAAATTGTTTAGTTTTCATTAATTGTAATTCACTTATATGCTCCATAATAAAATTAAATTGTGCTCTTTTTAGTGTTATATATATATATATATATAATATATATATATGTATATATATATATATATATATATATATATATATATATATATATATAGATAGATAGATAGATAGATAGATAGATAGATAGATAGATAGATAGATATACATATAGATATATATATTAATTAGTTACGTGTGTCAGAAGGTCCGCTTTCCTAGTTTTAAATATTTTACGAGACTTGTTTCGCGTTGAAACAATTAGGATATTGGAGGAGTCTGAAAGTATTTTCAATGTATTATTTCTCTTCATGCAAATACTGACGGTTACAAATTGAATTCTCTTAAATAGAATCCGGTGACTATTCCGGATTTTGTATTGTTGTTATGGGGGGAACAGAAATTTATGAGATCTTTTTTATTAGTCAATTTGCGATGGACACTTAGTTTTAGGTTATTGTTACTGCAATGTAACATGATATCAAAGATAGCTAAAGTATTGTCCGTGTCCATTTCATAAGTAAATTCTATCGTATGTTTATTTCTTGCTTAGTTCATCTTCAGATTCAGGTGAAGTAGTTTCGTGGGGATATGTTAATAGAGCGTCATCAATATAGCGGATTGTTTAGGTGAAATGTTTTGAAACTGACCAGATTCAAGAAATTCTAACAAAATTCATGCCAAATAATCAAAATATATTGTTCAATCCACCAACTCTATCATATATATATACATACATACATACATACATACATATATATATATATATATATATATATATATATATAAGCAATTATATGAATATATACTTGTGTTTTGAAATATATATATACTTGTGAAACATATATATACTTGTGAAATATATATAAACTTGTGAAATATATATATATACTTGTGTTTTGATTGGTCATTCTCGCTTTTGTAAAAGCTTTTTCCCCTTACGAAGGATCGTTAATTAATTTGAAACTTTTAAAACCATTTATTTTACATTCAACATCATCACTTGATAAGACACCGGAGGTGTTGAAACAAAATGGCTATTTTTGTAGTGATTTTTAACATATTTATGTTATAATTTTTAAATATATATATATATATATATATATATATATATATATATATATATATACATATATATAATTTAGCTCTTGAAAGTATATTTTCAGTTGAGCACTGTTGAATGACAAGCTAATTCTAAAAACAACAGCCACCTGCGTAAATGCGAAGGTCTTCAGTAAAATGAATGGAGCAATTCGGTTGTTGGGCGTTTGTTTACGATTGTAAAACAAATAGGCTAGATTTGGCTGACTCAATCTGTCGAGTGAAGATAGCTCAACATCTGACTGACACCAAATCTGTTGGGTTTCAATCTGGACTTGAGGTATTCGTTTGTCTAGCCGCACTGAAGAGCTGTGATACAGCGTAACAGTACTGTCTGCGGATAATATAATATATATGTATGATAGGCAGCATTTCATTTACTTATTTTTATACTGCTCCTTTCCAGTTCTCTAATCAGTTTCTTAATGTTAAAATAAAATTCATCAAGGAAGGTGTCATAGTTTTTTCCTACCCACGTATTTTCTATTTCATCCTCATGGGTAAATTACAAAGACAAACTTATTGTAACTGTGATAAAATCTGCTTTCTCTGTGATGGGGATTTTTAAAAACACACGTGAACGCGCTCAGTTATAATTATTTTAAAAAAAAATTAATTTATCCCTTGTAGCTATGGAATCTTTTGTAAACGAAGCGTCTCAAGAATTAATTTGATCTTAACACCAAGAAACTGAATAAAGAATTAGAAAGGATCAGTATAAAAACAAATAAACATAATACATCTATAATATTCAATGAAACATGTTAGAATGCAGACGTATATATATATATATATATATATATATATATATATATATATATATATATATATATATAATTTACCTGTGTGTTTATATGAAATGTGAGTCAATGTTATTTTGAGGATTTTTTTTTATCTTACTCAAATATAGAAACATTTTTCAAGTTAGAAATCATGGAAAGGTTTGACCTTTAATGAAGGTCTATGTATGTAGCTACAATACGTGCGCTCAAAGCCAAATATTGTCTGAATACGAACGAATGGGTTAAGGCGAGCGCAAAATCTTTTTATGTGAATTTATTTATAAGTATCTATTTTTACCGAGGAAATTCGATGAGATCTTTTTCCCGAGTCATGCAATGCTTCGCCGCAGACATATAGCCTCGATTACATTTCTTGTTAAAAATCAGTACGCGACTTTGCTAAATCCACTTCCCTCAACCACATCTGAACCCATACCCCACATTTCACTGCTCGTAAAAATTCATGCTATACAATTTAAAATGTTCGTTCTGCTTTTATGGCAGCAC
>OZ010589.1:69996203-70138703 GCA_963932145.1 Acanthosepion lycidas
GTCATAAGTCATCCTGTTCGAGAGCTTGAGCGTGCTCGCTTTGTTCCAATTGTTGATTATGCTAGATAATACTCTCTTTCCTAGAAACTGTAACTAAGGTCTGCTCAGCATTGTTGCGGTAGAAACCACAGGAGGGGCTCAGTGAGAGTTGAACAAACACAAATGTACCTGAGCAAGTGTCTGCAATAGGGCTTGGCTAGCCGCCCTAGTAGACGGATATCCTCGAATACGAGTGGCCAGCTATACATACATACATATATATATATGTGTGTGTGTGTGTGTGTGTGTGTGTATCAACTCTGTATTCGTATATATATATATATATATATATATACACACACACACACACGAATACAAGGTTGATGTAGGTGAAATAAACTTCCAGTAAACAAAAACACTATTTTTTAAAAAGTGCTCAATACAAAGTCGAGCGAATAATATTTGTTTAAAAATTATATCATATGCATGTTATAACATCACAACAAAAATAGCCATTTTGTTTCAACACTTCGGCTGTTTTGTCAAGTGATGGTGTTGCAAGTAAAACAAAATGTCTATTTTTGTAGTGATGTTATACATATGATATAATTTTTAAATATATATATATATATTATTTTATATTTATTTTTGTTTTTGTTTTTTGTTTTTGTTTTTTTGCGGAAACTTATCTAGTTTTCCTTTTCTTTTCTATCTCCACCCGTCGACTCTCTCCACCCGTCGACTCTCTCCACCCGTAACATCTCTCCACCCGTAACATCTCTCCACCCGTCGACTCTCTCCACTCGTCGACTCTCTCCACTCGTCGACTCTCTCCACCCGTCGACTCTCTCCACCCGTAACATCTCTCCGCCCGTAACATCTCTCCACCCGTCGACCCTCTCCACCCGTATCATGCCGGAAAACAAATCGCAATTCGTTTCCCGCCTTGCGGTCATTGTATCGGTTTTAAAATCGGTCAGGGCGCCATACGCCCAATGAGAATCTAACACTGTACATTCGATAGACCGACCCATGTTGAGTAATCAAATCCGACCTGAAATAGTTTCATCCATGCCGCCAATTAATCTCCCACTTCCGCATACCACCGACACAGCACCCACAACAGTCTTCATCAGGGTGACTAAAAATGACGTGACTCTCAAAAGGCGTCGGCGTTTTTATTGACGCATTCAGCGGCAATGGCGATACGCACATGAGCTCCCCTTTCTCTCTTTCTCTTTCTCCCATTCTCTCTCTCTTTATATATATATATATATATATATATATATATATATATATATATATATATATATATATACACCTCCACTATTCATTTATAAGTGACTATCTGCTACGAATCTCATCAACCTTGTTACCTAAGTAATATATATATAAATAGGCTTGGAGATTTTGTTGAATCATCAAAAAGACTGTCGACATTCGCTGTTGACCTGAATGTCAACTTGTATATCTACATACGCTCTATTGAGTAGGGGATATATATATATATATATATATATATATATATATATATATATATATATATATATATATATATATATATTATTTTTTTTTAAATATGATTCCATCGCTACATAAAACTTCTCAAGAGCCAAAAACTTCAATATAATTATTAGAATTAAATTGAATAAAATATTTGAATTAAATAAAATAAAATATTTTTAAATAAATAATTATATTTAGGCTCTACTTTTGTATCGAACACTGTTTTCTAAAAATAAAAACAAAAATAGTAGAGAACTTCGGATTGTTTACCCAACGAGTTCTTTCCTATTTTCTATATATTTTCACACACACACAGACACATACATATATATATATATATATATATATATATATATATATATATATATATATATATATATATATATATATATATATATATATATATAAAAAATTAGGAGATCAGCCGATTCCGCTACCCTACGGAGGCATATTGGAGTAATGGATTGCAGCTCAGATTCAGGTATCGGAAATTCGAGTTCAAATTCCAGTCGAGTTCATTCCATTCAATTACCTGCTAATACCACAGGAAAAGTTATGAATTCATCTCTTGTATCCCCAACTATGGTTAAAATCGCAGGACAGTCTGGGCTCTACAGTCTTGGGTGGTAATCGGTCTAGGAGAAGGATAAACTTTGAATTCAAAACCTCCAACTATGGGTAAATAATAGGGTAGTCTTGGGTTGACAAACAAGACGAAGAGAAGGACAGCTGTGAATTAAAATCTGGAGCCGGAGTGCTTTAGGTAGTTTCGTTCTAGCAAATCCTGCGTCGATGCTGTCGCGAAACACTTTTGGCCTCCGCCTGGGACAACATCGGTAACATGGAGAGGGCATAACTCTTCGAAACCGACGGATATCCAGTATATATATATATATTCTCATTATAATATTGAAAACCTATGTAAACTTATGTCTAGGCATTCATCTGCTACAGCTCCCACTCTCTTCTCTCTCTCTCTTCTCTCTCTCTCTCTCTCTCTTTCTGTTTTCTTTTTTCTTTTTCTTCTTCCTTTTTTTATCTTCCTCGTCTTCTTCTTTTACTCTTTAAATTTTTAAATTTTAAGCTCTTATCTCATTTCTTGATATCTCTGAATTGATAAAAGGTCCACAAGAAAATCTTCGGATCAAAATAGTTATTTTCCGAATGAGGCTGTTTTCGATTTTTTCCATCCTTCAAATCTATAAATCAACCATCCGTCCTTGCATGGAATATTGCTGCCATTTATGGTCTGGTGCTCCCGCTGTACGTATGGAGGTCCTTGAAAAAATCCAGAGACGAATATGCAAGATGATAGGTCCTGATCTGGCATCTAGTCTACAATCGCTATCCCACACACGTGGCGTGGCTTCCCTCTGTCTCTTTTACAAATATTTTCACGGCAGCTGTTCCGACAAGCTACTTCCGCTGGTTCCCGGACGACGTGAATTTAAACGAGCTACCAGGCTGGCATCTCGGTCCCACCCTTTCACTGTCAAAACGGTTAAATGTAACCGTCTCTTCTACCCAAACAGCTTCTTCTCCCGTCTGTAGAATTCCCTTCAACTTACTTGCTTCCCTGATGACTATAATCTTCAAATATCCAAGTGTAATATCAATCGACATCTGACAGCCTGAGCTTGTTCCCGTCTTTCTTTGTATCCTTTCCCCAAACATACGCAAATTTATTGTGGATGAACTAGCGATTAAAGTAGTTTCTAGATCTTTTCGTCTTTTAATTAGAGTAGCATTTTTTTATGTAAAAATTGTGACCAGTCCTCTTTGGTGCTCAATTAAACTTTTATTTAAATTTCTTGTGGTCCCTCCACTATATTCTTTGTGGCAATCCTTGCACGTGATAGAGTAAATTCCTCCTTCAAGTTTTGACACCTTTTTGTTTTGCATTGATTAAATCTTTTATAGTTTTAGATGTGGGTGGGACACAGCCTATAAAAATTCCTTTCGATTGTAGTTGTGATAGAGTTAGTGAGTAGAACAATATATTTCTTTTTCATTTGTTAGGTTTGTCATGAGGGGCGGCGTTTCTATTTTGGAAAAACATTTTCCACTTTGTCATATATCTTTCTTCCAAAACTGCTCTTGATATATAAAAAAATATTTCAGCCATATTGAAGTTAATTGCTTAAGGTTTCATCAAATTTGAATACAGTTACTTATAAACTTGAGTAGATATGCTTTTTTTCAAAATCGTGAAGCTGGTTAATAGCAATTTTACTGTGAAAATATTTACATAGTAAAACTTGTTCATTAATAGGCGGCTCGATATGCGGCTCGAAAGGTTGTTTGTCGACCACTGTCTCTGTTCTGTAAGTGGGCCGAGTCGATTGAGTTGTTACGTTAGTTTTCACAGCTTCCTTGTGACCAGTATACTAAACTTGGACGATCTCTTACTCTTAATGAAAATCAACTTAGAAGTCTTTTTACCAGGATAATGGCTATTTTTTTCTTCTAGCGTAATAAAGTACAGCGCTAATGCATTGATGCTTTTATTTTCCTCAGTAAGGGAATTTTACCGATTACTTGTCAGTGAAGGGGAAAGATGGAGTGAGTGAGAGAGAAAGAAAGAGAGTGACAGACAGACAATTTGCAGCAAAATGCTGCTATAACCATTATAACAATGACAGGACACAATTACTTGCCAGTTCTATCAATAGCTTCTCTAAATATATTTTAATATTCCCAAATAGGATCATCTTCCGATTTATTTAATTTGTAGAACATGAAACTGCGATTTATAAGATTTTGTGCATTTCTTGAGAAGACTGGACCTATACATCTTTTCTCTCTATCTTGCTTAACTGAAATCGATCCTTTTTGTTTTGCGAGATGAGCCAAGCTGCTTTGCTTCTCTTGATGGTTCATGATGGCCGGAGATTAATGCAGCGATCAGTGAGTTACTGACAATCCAATTTACTCATTAACTAAGCATGAATCCAGCACAGGGTCAGACACGCAGATTCGATAATTGCGTTTGGTCAATCGATAACTAGATATCTAATTCTCTTGATAATATGAAAACAGAACATATTTTGGCCGCGGAATAATAAATTTGATAACTGATTTTGAGTCGCTTGATTTCGCTGGTTTCATTTCAGCGAATGGTAGATGGTTATTTATTTACAAAGGACAGGATTAACGGAATCTCCCTCGTTAGTCAGTCAATGATATGCATCTGTATCATTATGCTCCGTTCGTTCTTGAACATCAATACAAATAAAATGAAGTGTCTGGCTTGTTTGTCCGATGTAGACTCAGAAACTACTGGATGGATTTTAACCACATTTGGCATGTCGATAGGCTATGACACCATAGGCTATATAAAGTTGACCTAGGTCAACTCTGATGCTCCTGAAAGGCAAATTATAAGGTTAGAAAATGTCATTTCTCAATGAAGTCAAATTTTTATTCATACATAAAAATATTAAGGGAGTTAAATCAGCTTTTGCCAATAAATTAATGCGTGGTTATTTCCCTTAGCCATTCTAATAATCTATGCAAATAAAATGAAGTGCTTGTCTGCTTATTTTATTTTAACGCAATCAGTTCCCGTACATTGCCGAGTACCACTGTTAGTAATGAAATAAAATCCTACTTTAAGCATATGTTACTCTATCTAAAACTATACTTAAAGAATTTGATTTGTACTTACAGTTTTAGTTTAATCTAAAAGACTAAAATAATATCTTTTAAAAAAGTCTTATTGACCTAAAAGTTTTTAATTATTCTATATACATGAATATAAGGAAAATGGTGGAAATTGGTCCAATTTATTAATATTACAAAAAGCCTACCTAGGGAAATGTCACCTTAAAAGAACCTCACATACTTTTACCAATGTTCATGCTCTTTATCAAAAGTTTAAAAAGTGCTTTCCTAGGATCATTATCAACTCTCTCGCTATATTCTCCTTAATCTCGACCATGGCCCATTAAAAATAGGGGGGAAGAAAGCCAAAAGTCACCGAGAGACAAATCTGGAGTGCTGCGATGTTTAAACAGAAAAAGGGATCTACTCACGTGCCCATCGTGAATACAACTCCCACTCAATACACAAGCTGACTCGGTGACTGAATAAACTCACAGGACTATGTATCCACTTTTATTGTTTGCCATATTGCATCAAAGCGGCTCAACCATTTCTCTAGACGTTCAACATTATTTGATCTTTCAATAAAATGAACGTAACAATTACACAAAAAATATAAAACTTATATCAGGCAAGAACTGCCATTTCCATAGGTTCTTCCCGGCGCACTTCTTGTAACTCTTTAGTCTCTGATATTTACCCTATAGCTAGTCCTGGGTATGACAATAAACTACATCCGGCATCAAGGCCTCTGAGCGGGCGAGTAGAGGTTTTTGGGAGCGTGGAACCGCCTCTTAATTGCTGCTGTTCCCAGGTCCACCCTGTCCCGGGGTGGTAGCACCCGTTAGGGTCCCAACTATGGGCAAATAGTGAAAGCCCCAAAACAAAAGCAAAACACTATGAAAGTATAAAATACATTTTTATATAAAAAAATACCAACAATAGCTATTTATATTAAAATTACCAACAACACCTATTCATAGTATATAATTAGTTGAAACCATTATGTTAAAATATTTAAATTTCGGCATTAAATAACCTACAGAGGTCGATATGCCGCCAAACAAAATCAGCCAACTATCCTATAGAAAAGGAAAGAAATGGATTCATGCCTTTCAGAGCGTATTTGTACGAACGTGAATGCAATGACCTTAACCTGAATTTGAACTCGACTCACATATTTCTCTTTCCTGGTCGCTAACTGTTAAACACCCATCGCTATTCAAATGACCAATAAATACGAATTATTCGGTCAATGAACTACATTCGTTCTGAGAAGAAGAACCATACGTATAGGATTAAATCTTATTAGAATCTGTCGGAAGAAAAACCATTGGCATTACGCAACAAACAACCACTTTCTCAGATCGATGGTTAAAAATGGCTTCGAACGAGTGAACCAACACTTTTGGGGACTTTCAACAGCAGCAATAAATAGATGCCAAAGAGAAAATAATGACATAAACAAAATGTTGACGTTCCACACTACTTCAAACAAAAGGCTAGGAAGGAAACAATACTGGAAAAAAAGGTAACAGCTACTGGACTTGAGAAAACTATTTTGCTGAAAAATTGTTTTAATAGAAAGATTTTATTAACAAAAAAAGGCTTTGAGCATTGTGAATTGATGCTACAGAATAACAAAGAAAGAACTTTACCAAATAACAGAAAGAACATCACTTGAAGACTACCAACAGCAGCAACAACCAAAATGGATAATCACATGTAACTTGAAGGGAAAATAATGACATAATTCAGATGTTAACATTCCACACCACTTCAAATAGAAGACTTGTATTATTTACATTATTCGGACTGTTATCTTCATCTTCATTGCCATATTCACAACGTTTCGGCCGTTGTACGCACCGGCCTTCTTCAGGTGATTGGAATTTTGAACCGAACTTTTTATTTCGTCAAACCGAGGTAGATTGTTCTAGTTACACATGCCTTGACCCTTCCGGATGTGTCAATTATTTTCCCTTTAACTCAATCCTCAAAGTTTTTGGTTCATCACTACCGTGGTCTGGTATTAAAGTCACTGGATCTAACCAACGTCTTTATTCACTGGACCATGTGTCCTTGAGGAAGGCCAGAGCGTACAACGGCCGAAACGTTTTGAATATAGCACTGAAGATGAGAATAACAGTCCGAATAATGTAAATAATTCATCATAATACCTCATCTCAGAGATATAGACAGATATTCAAATAGAAAGTTTGGAACGAAAATCATATCAACACTGGAAAGAACGATAAAAGCTACTAGACTTGAGAAACCTATTTTCCTGAAAAATAGTTTTAAGAAAAAGATTTTATAAATTTCCACCGAAAACAACAGTGGCTACTTGGTTAATGAATTCCGTATGTTTCCTTGTAAGGAAATGATTAATATTACCATTACAATATAAAGAAAGGGTTTTGTTGCAAAACTCTATAGCCATGATTAAAGTTCTGGATAAAGATAAAAAAAAATCTTTAATCACACCGGACCGGTATATTTAGTGTGACTAATCATTGCATTGGCCGCCTTCATTACTATCTCCGAACTGCTTTGAAGCTCTATTCGATTAAAAAGACAAAAATATTTCTCACCAGATGTCTTGCTAGGCGCTCATGGATAGTTATCGCTTTCGCTGTCTTCATCGCCATCTTGAATCCAAATTCAATTCACTCTTCGAAGAAAATAACGCACGATAAATTCTTCAGTTGATCCAGAATGCTACGTCTTCTTCTTTGTATGTTCCATTCAGAACATGAGCGATCATGGCTCTCCACAAGTTCCTATTCTTGTAGCTCTTATTAACGTTTGTTTGTTTTTTTATGCCATTCCCCACTCCCATTGCGCCATCCATTCACGCATGCTCGTCGAGTAGAAGGCTCACTGCATGCCCCTGTCCTTTCTACCTTGTTCTAAATCTAATTCTCCATGTCTTTCTTCCTCATAATGTATCCAAGAAATTTCAGTTTTATCTTTCTGATTTTGAGAATGTGTGTGTGTGTTTTGTTTTTTTTGTTTTTGTTTTTGTTTTTTTTGTTTTTGTTTTTTTGCTTTTTTTCCATTGCCGCTAAAACTTCTTGCTTGCTTGCGCGTGCCCTTCGTGATATTCTCAGCATCCTTCGGTAGAAGCACATTTCTTGTTACCTACAGTCTTTATCTGTGAGGAAATCATACTATTTAAAAAAAATAATGGAAGGCAGTAGATGCTACATAAACAGGGAGAAAATAAATTATTTGTACAATTTTTTAAATTCGTGAAGAAAAATAACAAAATGAAGATAACTTTACAAGTTTTATTGGAAAACATTTAAAAGGAAAAAGAAAGTTTTATTTAAATACATCAGAATATTTCTATATGTGCTCCATGGGTTGCGTACGAAACACGTCTAGATGATGCTCAATTTCTGTTTTCTGCAAGACGTTACCTGATTTTATAAAATTTTGTACCACGCATGGATGCTAATACGAAGACCTTCTTTTATTTCATGCATTTTAATATAATATCGCCAGGCGTCGATTTGCAATTTCGTCCCCATGAACCAGACTAACATTGTGCTTTCTCTTGTGGTCTTATCATTTTTATTAAAAATCAGGGATCGATAATAAGCATTTTTGGCATCTACCTGAAAAAATAAACAAAAGTGAATTTTTAAAAAATACAAACTATATATCAATTAAAGCCTTAGTAATATTTATTTAAAATGCGAAAAAGTTTATTGGTGAACCTTAACTCTCATGGGTACAATAAACTGTGGATGTTGTACATATAATTTATGGACAGACTGTATATCATATTGAAATCAATATGTCATTAACCACTTATAGTGCAATGTCATCGCTGTCATGACTAATAAGAACACGAAACTATTATTTATTCATTTTCCTAATTTCGTCAGTTAATGTCGACAGGAGTGTTCTTTCTTTCACAATCCTCTTCTCATGAGTATGTGAGGGCTTCTTTGTTTTGCCCACTCGGGTGGAGTGCTTACATAACATTCTGTTATCCGGTTGACCCACCTGTGTACACTCTAATCTCAGCTGAGTTGCTGACCTGTTTACATGTCAGCGGCCACCTCTGACATCCTATTGGCTATGAGGACATCTTTCAGGGGCTCCTCCGATTCTTTGGTGTGACAGCAAGTGCAATGCCTCCTTTGGCATCTCTTACACAATGGGGTAACCACAGATCAAGTTCTATTCGAGCAAAGGTTCCTTATTTTCATTAAATTCGATTCAGTCCTTTTGGTATTTCTTGGTCCGAGTCGTAGAATTATAATCTAATTTAAAAGTATTTAACGAATATAAAAATCTCGTTTTAATAAATCTTCAACAATTACCGTATAATTATGCATACGCATTCACAACCATAAAAAGGACTTTTATATAGGATTAAAATCTGGTAATTTACTGCAAATTTTGTTTGTGACTACATGACCATTATAGAGTGTACAGTGCACCATAAAGCTATATTCATTTTCATGGACTTAATTTTCTATTTAGACTGAAAGAAATCTACTGGTGAAATTTGTGGCAACCAATTTAATATTTATCTAAAAGAAAGAAAGAATGAAAGAAAGTCAAAAAACAGGGTAGCAATAATTACAATAATACAACAATAAAAACAATTACGGCCACAACAGCCGTAAAAACAATGACAAAAATTAACTGCCATTGATCAAATAACAACTGAGCCACAATGGAATTGATGCTGGCTTCGAATGATGTTTCTAATCGTTATGGCTCTAATAACCATCGCCTTCCCTCGCCTTTTACCAACTGCTTCTCGCCCAGCTCTGCCGACAATATGGCCTCCAGTTCAGCTTCTAAAATACAATAAAGAGCGGAACGACAATTCGTGTAACAGTTAAAAAAATTAGTCCCACTTACGGCTCTTTTCCCATCCTGTGTCCCGAATGATTTTGTTTACGAGCGGCATTTTGGCATTCTTTAAATCTCTACCGTTGATTTCAGTTCTGTTTATTAGGTCTGCCATTTTGAAGAAAGGTTTTTTTTTTCAATACAATATGGCGACTGAGAGGTTATGAGTCAGAAAGGTTTTGTTTCATTTTTTTTTCCGGTGTATTTTTTTTTTTTACGCATTTTTTTATTACTTTTGTCATGTTTTTTATTGACTTTTTTTTCTATAACTACATTCTCTTGTTAATATTTTTATGAACTAACCGTCTTTTGTTCTTTATTTTGTGATTTGTAGGTGTTTCAAGTATTCAAGTGGGCGGCCCCAAAAGCAAATTATGGAAGCGAGCAGACTGGATAGCAACCCAAATCAAACGAAACAGTGCAGAACAACATCGAAAGAAGAGTTAGTTTTGGGGCGGCAAAAGAACAGTTTTGTGGAAAGCAAAATGATCCCTGAAAATTATTGAGGGAGAAAAATAGCCGAAAACAAAGCACAATGCCTAACACAAACTGCAAGAAGAGGCGTCTCAAAGTATCTCATCTTACTAATCAGAAAACGGAGAACAGCTGGAACAAAAGCACGAATAGCCACCAAGAATGACTCGCAATAATTTCAAAGATGGCGGAATACAATGTAAAACAATCCTATTGAGATAAAACAAAAAGTAACAATTAAGATGAAAAGATAAACTCGTTAAAAATTAAGAAAATGATTCCTCTAAAATAGTCATGCAACTTAAAGACTAAGAAAGAAAGAAAGAAAGAAAGCGAGGGAGTAAACAAAAATGTGACATTAATAAAATCAGATAATGAATAGGAACAGGTCACCGTCGTCAAAGCTGTAAGACGAACCTACAAGTAAAGTGGATACGGGTTCAAATCTCAGCGGGGAGCCTACGTTTTTATTTCTGATCGAGGCAAGCTATTTAATGGTTGAAAATCTCCAAAGCCACAATAAAGATTTTTTTAAAAGCAAAAAAAAAAAAAATTAAAATCAAGAATGAAAATACTTCATCTAAAATATAATATTTTGGACAAGGTAAAACATGAAAGCTGCTTAATTCGATTAAACCTTCAAAAGATTATCTGATTTTCTGCAATATCCTCTGCTGATATTCGTCTTAAAATCAAGATAATAAAATGTCACCACCGTATGTCCTACGTCTTTCCGTTACGGTCAGTGTTTTGTTTTTGTTTTTGTTTTTTTTTTGGGGGGGGGGTCTGTTTGTAAAACCAATTACAAGCTGAGTGATGGAATAAAACAAACAATTATTCGTTTTCTCGAATTAACGAAAAATTGAATTCAAAAAGAAACTATGAGTGAAAGATACAACTAGCAAATACGAAAACCCTGGATATCTCCACGAAAATTAACTAGGGTGACTCTCCGGAATTCTTTTTTGAAGGCTTGTAACAAAAAGACTGACTTCAGATATATATATATATATATATATATATATATATATATATATATATATGAAGAATGAATAAGAAGCAGGTGATCGTTTCAAGCTAAAATAGCTGCCAATCAACTTAATCCATCGCTCCAATTTACAGCATCGCTAAACACCCGAATTAAAGATGAAAAATGAAGGTAATTATTATTTTTTCTTTTGTTATGTTCCAATGTTCAATATTCATGAAGTCACTTCATTATTTATATATATATATATATATATATCATCACTTAGATGCTCTGTTTATTTATTAAGCACTATATTCATTTTCGTCTACCGGCCTGAATATTCCAGAACTCTTATTAAAGAAATAGGCTCGAACTTGCGCCGCACTTATCAAGAGGAACCTTCGTTTAATCCGACGGGCTTTAGATCAACTCGGCCACGAAGTGTCCTACTGATCGAGCAAATTTCTTCAACGATTATCGAAATATTCATATCTTCTCAGTTTCGTCTCCTAACAAGCAATTTCTACAGAAGTAATTGATTGTTTTTTTATTTGTTTATTAATCCGACAGACTTTAACACTTAAACGTTACTTTTAGCGGATAGGTTGGTAGACGAAAATTAAATAAATAAATAATAATTTATAAATAAACGGAACGTCTACTCAAATATGGGTATCCACTAAAAATGTCGTTTAAATGATAAAATCTGTCGGTTTAATAAATTTAAAAAAATTCCATTAATATTTTATTAATAGAAATATTATATATATGTATATATATATATATATATATATATATATATGTGTGTGTGTGTGTGTGTGTGTGTGTGTGTGTGTGTGTGTGTGTGTGTGTGTGTGTGTGTAAAAAGTATATAGAATCCAGTAAAAGTTTGGTATTGACTTGATTACGCGTTTCACCACCGTTAAATCGGCTTCCTCAGATCAGAACGGAAGAAATATCTGTGTTTGTATTATAGCGGTAAACGTATTAATTTAATATTAAAGCACACATATATTGCTTTCGTTCTTTATATATATATATATATGTTTGTGTGTCGAAAAGTTTTCTTATGACGCGTTTTTTTAAACTTTGCTATATTTATGATGAAAATTGATCAATAGTTGCGATAGAGTGTGCGTATATATATATATATATATATATATATATATATATATATAAACAGTGTGAACATACAAATCAACACTGCCTGGCCATTGTCAGTTTCACAATGACAGTCATATGGTAGTACTGTTTTCTATAACTACACCTACACGTTATATATTTATATATATATATTCATACATACACAAATTTTCATTAACTAATAATTCCGTAGCTTGACACGCAGTCTTGAAACGGATTTTATTTGGAATTTTTACTGTATGATGTTATTAATATTCATGGCTGAATTGAGTGCATTGACAAAGATCATTTTTTAATACATAGTTGTCTCCTAAATGATTCCTTTTTTTTATTTTTCCATCTTAATCTCCGAACTAAGTGACCTCCTACTCCTTCTGCTCTTTCTCCTCTTTCTCCTCTTCCTTCTTCCTTTTCTTCATTCTATAAAATCCGATATTAAATAGCCCGAAATATTTCTGGCAATTTCTTATGTTCTTTCTGTCAGATCTTGTAATATTCCTTGGCAAATCTAGCAAATCTAAGCGCTATTAAAAATCTTTCAAAGAACTGAAATTATTTATTAATTAAAATAATTGCATAAAATTTGGAATAAATCGTAATTCGATATCTGCTGAATTCGATGGATGAATAAAAACTTCTTTGACAAGCTGAAGTAATTTTTATCTGGTCACTAAAGTCCGTATAGCATTATACTGATGGTATATTACTTATGTGTATGCATAATATATGTGGTGACCTGATTTGGCATGTCCTACAAGCTCTTGCATTTCATATCGTTGTAAAGTATCAACTTTTCATTGCTCATTACAAATCGCTTACTAAAAAACAGTATAATACGCTTTTAATGATAACTGACCTCAAAAATGAAACTACTTTTAAAAAAAAATTTTTTTCGTATTTCCAAAAAATATTAAGTATTATGTAAAAGTTATTACGTGATAAATTGATATTACTAATCTTTAATTTGATCCAACCACAATTATGAATGCATGCATGGAACGCATAAACCACTGTAGGCTTATTGGAGTACAGCAGCAGCAGTAGCAGTGGGTGTGTCTCGGGCAAGAAATCTTGATGTAGCCCGTTCTTTTTCAGACTTGTTTTGAATTCAGGAGACGCCCTTCACTTACATTGGTTGTCCTACGAAGGCTAATGAACCCAGTCTCACCTACAATTTTACAGATAGCTATGGGAAGAAAAAATGAATTCATACCTTTCCCAAAGACATTCGTGCGAAATGAACACAACCAGCATCGACCGAAATTCGAATTCTGTTCATTGGTTCCATTATTGCCCGCTGGTAACCATTACGCCAACTACGGTTATACAATTGTCTTAAATCCTACGAAAAGGGTTGAACATTTACCTCGAACTCTGCTAAAAATGCGGCTTTATGGGTTACATTATTTTGTGTACACATCTCTAGTGTAACCCGTATGTACGATCCGTCGTTAAAGAAGCTGGGAAAATAGTCATTTCTTTATACCGCTTAAGAAAGTATCTGACTCCTCCTACCAGATCAAACAAAAAATGGAATATCGCTGCTCTATCTAGGCTGGAGCTGTCCAGTCCTCACTTTCCAGCTTTTTCAAAAGCATTTACGTGGCCCTGTAGGTGATGGATTATTTCCACTATTCAACCCTTTCCCACAGACGCAACGTCGCAAGACAATCGCTACTCGATCTCTATTTTCACGGAAAATATTCTGACAAGCTACATTCTCTAGTTCAACCAGTTCAGACCTTTACAACTGAAAGACCCTATGCTATATACACGGAATCGAATCATCCTCATTCCCTTCGTATTCCATTTGCAAGAAGGAAGTTCAATTCGGACAGCCTTCTTCCCAACAGCCACTGGTTTGGGGAACAGACTCCCGCGATTATGCTCCCCCGACTACTACCATTTTAACCTCTTCAAGTCAACGACCAACTGTTATCTACCCTATATATTCTTATAATCTACAATTCTTAAACTCATAAAACAATCCTATACATTAATCCTCTACATTGAGTGGTTCTTGCGCTTTCTTGTAAACATCAGAGTAAAAAACTTATCTCTACTCTGTAAATTTCATTCACACAAAAAATAATTTAAATTTCAGACATTGTCCGGATAACTGAGCTCTTTTGTGTTATTTATGTTATGCTGACATTTCAGGCGATTTATTCTTCAGACTTCATCAAACATATAATCCGTATGAAAAAAGAATTGTTTTTTTGTTTTTTTTTTGTTTTTTAAGACTGTTGATTTTTTTTTTTTTTTTTTTTTTTTTTAAACGGCATATCAACACCTCTATGGATTATTTAATGCCATAATCTAAATATTTTGTATATAACAGGTTGGTGCAAAAATAATGACGTAATAATATCGTTTTTTGACGTCAAAAAACGACATTATTACGTCATTATTTTTGCACCAACCTAATATTTTTTAAGATAATACTGGTTTTGGTGATACAAGTCTTATTAGTTACCTGATAATTAAGAGGAAGAAAAGGTGGATTCATGCCTTTCCCAATGCTATTTTCGAGTAAGTGAATATAACGAACTCAACTGGAATTGGAACTCGGTTCTCCAATTCCGAACCGTTATCCATTACACTACATGCAAATCCAAGCTTGCAACACCTGATATTGCCAAGCGGTCACCCATCTACGAACTAACGAGGCTCGACGTTGCTTAACTTCGGTGATCATACGGGAACCGGTGTTTCAACGTGATACGGCCGTAAGCCCTTTTTCTAACATTGTAAGTGAAATAAAATTATACTATTTTAAAATCCCTCTGTGATTTTTGGGACATTCGTTAAAAACAATAAAAAAAAACAATTCTTTTTATTTTTCGGAGGAGTTTCCTCAAATTCACGTTAGCGAAAACCTTTTATTTCAACCTAGCTACTTAGACATTGGACCGAAGGCCACGAGGCATATAGTTCAACCAACGTAACAAAAGGAAAACTATGACGAGAGCACGCATTAAAAAAACTGCTTCCTATGCTGCCATTTCTACTGCTAAAAAAACCTGCTAAATAGATGGTAGTACGGAAGTGAGGGAGAGAGAGGGGGGAGAAGGGGGAAGGAGAGAAAGTGAGGTAATGGGAGAGATATATGAAGAGAGAGGGAAAGGGAGAAAGAGATATGAAGTGGAAAAAAGTGAGAAAGAGAGGAATGAAGGGGGTGCGAAAAAAGGAGGAAAAGCAGTCACACGCCTTCCCTGAAAGACGAAGAAAGGAAGAGACTAGGAAGGAGAGAGAGAAAGGAAACAATGAGAGAGGTCCAGTGTATGGATAAGAAGGCAAAAGGGGAACCCCCTCTCTCTCTCTCTCTCTCTCTCTCTCTTGAGCTCTTGAGCTCTTGAGCTCTTGAGCTCTATGTTTAAAGTTTACATTTGTAAGATGAGAAAAAGTGATGAATTGCCTGGCAGGTTCTTGGTTTTCTTTTGCGTGCCGTTCAGTTATGGCGGTACTCGAAGGGCGTTTGAATTTTAGGAGATTGTTTGATAAACGAAATAAAACCCTACGGAATCAGACATTTTGTCTTTAGACCCAACGAGAAAGTCTTAAATGATATAACGTTTATTGCGCCCCCACCCCTAAAAAAATTCACGTAAATGTTTTTCCTACATTTTTTAAGAAAAAAAGTTTTCTTTTCCCTATTATTGTCTGATGTTCTTTCTTTCCTTTTTCTTTTTCCCTGTTCCTTCTAGTTCTCTTCAAGTCTATTTTGTAATCTTCTTTCTTTCTTTCTTTCTATCTTTCTTTCTTTCTTTCTTTCTTTATTTATTTATTTCTATCTTTCTTAGATTTTATTCGCTTTAAGGCTTTGTTTCTTTTTTTCAAGAAAGTTTAAGATTTCATTTATCATTCTTACTTTCTCTTTTATTCTTTCTTTGAGATTTTCTTACAGCTTTCTTATATATATATATATATATATATATATATATATATATGTGTGTGTGTATGTGTGTGTAATTTTTCTATATATTATTTATATATTATATATGCGCGGTACTTATTGGAAAGCATTCAGTTTCAGTAATAGAACTAACACACACACACACACATACATACATACATACATATATATATGTGTGTGTGTGTGTGTGTGTGTGTGTATTCTCCTTTCTACTCTCTCCCTCTTCTTCTTTCTCTCTTCCCCCTTCATTCTTTACTTTTCCCTTCTCCTTTGTCTCTTTCTTTCACCCTCCCTTCCTTATCTTCTACTCTTCCTTTCTCTCTTTTGTCTTTCTTCCTCTCTCCCACTCTCTGCCTCTTCTTTTCCCTCCAACACCTCCTGTTCTATTTCTGTCTGTCTGTCTTTCTCTCTCTCTCTCTCTCTCTCTTTATATATATATATATATGTGTGTGTGTGTGTGTGTTTATATATGTTTATATATATATATATATATATATATATATATATATATATATATATATGTATGTATATTATGGTACTTCGTTTCTCTTTCCCTACATCTGTTACATCTGTTAGATTCAGTTACTGCAGTCCTTATTATACTATTCTTTTACTTACTATACTTTCTCTTCATTTTTCTCCCCCTCCTCATCTGCCTTCCTGGCTTTCCTTCTATTCTTTTATTTTTCTACACTGATTTAATTTTCTTTCTTTCGTTTTTCGTTTCTGCTCTTTTCTTTCTTTCTCTCATTCATTTCATTTCATTATCCAATCTCCTCCGTATTGTTTTCCATTATTTCTTTTGTTTTTGTTTTCCTTACCGTGAAATTCATTCATCAACATTGAGTCTCCTTCTTCCCTCCTCAAATCGATTCTCGTGAAAAAGGATTTAAAAGCAAACTATCGCTTTTCCATTTTCTCCACCGCGCGCATGCTCACCACTTATGTCCGCGTGAACACCTCGTAACACTACCTCAAATTTCTCTGTAGATAAGCGGAATAGTTGAACAATTTATTTTCCTTTCCATTCCATTTCTCTCTCCTTTTTCTCATTCTTTCTCACTGTGTCTCTCTCTTTCTTTTCTTTATCATTGTGTCTCCTTATATCTTCTTCTTTCTCTACTCTTTCTCTCTGTCATTGTTCCTCTCTCTTACACTTACCTTCCTATCACATTATTCATTATTTCTCTCTCTCTCTCTCTCTCTCTCTCTCTCTCTCTCTCTCTCTCTCTCTGTGTCTTCATTCTTATTGTTTCTATCTCTCTCTTCCCTTAAACTCTCTCTCTCTCTTCGTCTTTCTTATTATTTCTCTTTATCTCCTTTCCACCCTCTCCCTGTCTCTCTCCCTCCCCTCTCTCTCTCTCTCTCTCTCTCTCTCTCTATATATATATATATATATATATATATATATATATTGTTTCTGCCTCTTTCTTCCCTCCCACTTCCACTCTCTCAGTAGGTTTCTCTCCCTCTTTCGCCCTTCGTTCTCATTGCTTCTTATATTTCGCATTCCCCCACTTGTTTCTTTTTTTCTTTCTCTTCATTACCTATCTCGTTGCCTCTCTTTGTTTTCCTTTCTTATGACTTTGCTATTACTTCTTTCTTTTCATTTCCCTTTTTCTTTATCCTTATCTCTCTCTCTTGTTCTTCTCTTTTACTCACTCTTTCTTTGCTCACACTTTCTCATACTCTCTCCTCCTCCAGCTTCCTCCTTTTATTTGTTGATACGTTTATTTATTTAGACTCAGGATAAGTCACTTGTACCTGATAAGATGGTGCATCACCAGTCATTACTAGTGAAAAATTTAAGACATGCCGATGCTTCTCAGACAATATCAATTTCAACTCTCTCTTAACAAAAGAACAAAAGGTATGGGGACGCACAGAGTAAGGGAGGGAACTCGATATCTCCCAATCGACCAATTACAGAAAGCTACAGCGCCCATACAAAAAAAAAATGATTTGATTAATCGGATGTCAGCCATGACGTGCAGAAATTTCCCACTCACTTTTTGACTCTTCTTCCACCAAAGAGTTCTATTGGTTCGAGACGGCGGCGTCAAGCTTGCAAGTAATTCGGCATTTTGTAGTGTCCGGCTTTCGAAGCCATTGGAGTGTAAAATCTCACCAGCATTGTACTGCTATCGATCGGCAATGGGGCACGAACATTTGATTAAGAATAGTCTGACATCTACCACTGACGCTCACATGCTCAGACAAGGTCCTAAAGCATACAAACACACATACACACACACGCACACACACACATATGTGTGTGTGTTGTGTGTGTGTGTGTGTGTGTGTGTTAAATGTCAGATACAATATATCTGTAAAAGGACAATATGAATAAAGACAAAAGGAAAACTTATCTTAGTCGACGGGTTTTGTCCTCTGGGCGCATTTGCCTTGACAAAGTACCTCAAAGGACGAAAAGCTGCTGGAATTCGAGTTGACATCTATATAGAAACTAGGAGGAACTCAACTCGAATTCCAACCACGTTACTTTCGTGGGACTCGGAATAAACGCTACTACTGCTTGAAAGGCATCACGAAACGACATCTTAAAAACAACAATGAAAAGAAATTAACAGTTAACAACAAACTCCTTGAAAATAGGTAAAGAAGTGGCCAAAAGCGCGTGGGACAATAAACACTAAGGATAAATTTACACTCCCTTGGCCCCACCAATATATACAGAATGTCTCAAAAAAATGTATACATACTTTTACAGTGTATAGCTCGAGTCAACTTGCTTTCTTCGTAAATTTATGTTAACATTTCTAATGCCACCCAGTCTTATCTTTGAACAAAGAAAGTTCATCCTAAAAATGATGTTGGAGTTCCAAGGTTGTATAAAAAAGAGCTTCATTCAGATCCACCTACACAGCTTACAATCTGGCAAATGGGTGATAAGTTTGATGTTGCTGGTACTGTACAAGATATGCACAAAGACCATGGATATCAACAAGCCCTGTGAATGAAGAATGAGGGATGGAAAGTTTTTATAGGAGATCAAGAAGCATATCCAAAATGTTGATTGCTGCTTGTGATTCCATTGCATAAGTAGCGGTGTCCGCAATGTTTGGATCATAACGGACATCTTTTTGAAAAAATGCGATGACAAAATCTTAAGAACATGCATTTATAATAAATACTGTGTTCATATGCATCATTTAAATTAGATTATAATTGGTTCTATGTGCTTGAATTATTTCTTGAGAAAACTTCAATTTAATATAAATGAAAATATAACTGTAAAAGAAAATATGTATAAAATAAGTTCACCTTTTATCTTTATTCATACAAATAGTAAGAATAAAAGTTGAGTCGCTGATTTTGATATTATTGTACTAATAATATACTACACACACACACACATATATATATATATATAAGTGAACATTGAAGTCAACACTTAGAGGCGACAGGGTGTTTCATGCTAGACGCAATCGTCAGGCTGATTGCGTCTAGCATGAAACACCCTGTCGTCTCCGAGTCTTGACATCAATGTTCACTTTTATATTTATATTTACATACGCTCTTTGTCTGATATTGAGAACTTTATCCCATAAATATAGTCAAATCATATGTGTTGTTGTCTGGGTGTCGGTTCCTAGGAACTGAGCTGCTTGACCCTCATACCCGGATTACATCGGAAGACTCAACCATATATATATATATATATATTATTTTTATTATAAGACACTATAATACAAAAATGTTAAAATCATTACAAAAAAGCTTCCATGTTTCAATACTATGATTGTACTTCTTCAGGCGATGGTAAGTGACTGGTGATTAAATGATTTTTAAGGAAATTTAAAAACAAAGAGTTAACTCTTTTCCGAAAGTTAAAGGTGCGGGGACATAAGGTCAGAATTAAAATTAGACTTGTGGGTATGTCTTGATTAACCAATTTAATGTCAGATCTACGCTAAATAGAAAAAGTAAGCTCAGGGGGTTGAGGTGGGTGAGTTATTTTTTCATGTCACCCTGTCAAATATATCGTGACATGAAAAATAACTCACCCATCTCCAACTGTTTTACTAACTCCTAATACACACACACACACACACACACACACATATATATATATATATATATATATATATATATATATATATATATATATACATACATACATACATACATACATACATATATATATATATATATATATATATATATATATATATATATATATATATATGAATAAAAATGACAATAGGAAAACTGGTAATTGCTGACGCGTTTCGTCCAATGTGGACTTTATCAAAGCAAAATACGAAAATGAAATTAAATGAACAAAGTAACTCATAAAAACAAAAACAGAATGTACCTAGCAATTGGAATGTAGAGAAACGCTATTTTCATATTCTTAACTGAAAAATAACGTCAGTAATTGTCACGTGTGGAGAATATTGTCATTATAATTGTGTTGATGTATTCAACCATTTTCTTTTGATTTTATGAATCTGTTGTGTATATTTGTTTGTAAGAGCATTAATTTTGTTAAGAAAGGTGAAATAGGGAAAAAACCTGGGCGTAGATTAATATTTGGGTAATTTTCTATGGCGGCACTCTCCAGAATTTTCCTTCTGAGTGAGTTATTTTCTTTTTTTATGAGTCTAGCATTTTTAAAATCAAAATTATGGTTGAATTTATTTCTATGTATGACTAGTGCATTAGCTAAGTTGTTTTTGGTGAGGTCTCTTTTGTGCTCATAAATGCGTTTTTTCAAACTTCTACTTGTTTCTCCAATATATTGAGAGGAACAGTTTTGGCAATTTATTCTATAAATGCCTGCTTCATAAATATTATTGCTATTAGTGTTTGAGGATCTGAGTATATCCATAATGGTTTTGGAAGTGTTTGTGATTATTTTAAGATTATTTAGATAGGATAGGTTGTTCTGGATAGTGGACGTGACAGAGTTGGTCGGTAGTATTATGCACATGTTTTCATGTAATTTATTATTGCGGATTATGTTATTAATTTTGTTTCGGTTGTATATTTTGTTTGCCTTTCTTTTTGCGTTGTGGATGAAATGTTATGGGTATTGTAGGTTTTTGAATGCGTTTTCTATGTATGTTTCTCCTTTAAATAAATATTGAGGACTACAGATTCTTAATGCTCTTAGATAGAAACCTATAATAATTCCAGATTTAATTTTTGAAGGGTGGTTTGAGTAGAAGCTGATCAGATCATTTTTGTTTGTAGCCTTTCTGTAAACGTCAAAATTGAGTTCGTTATTATTTCTAATTAACAAAATGTCCAGGAACGGAAGAGTGTGGTTGGTTTCAGTTTCGAAAGTGAAGTTTATTGTAGGTTCAATGTTGTTAAGTTTGAAGAGAAGATCCGTTAAATTGGTGTTTTTTGGAATGATTAATAATGAGTCGTCTATGTATCTGAAATATGAAGAGTTTGTAGGGAGAATATTTTTGAATGAGTCACTTTCTAGAAATTCTAAAAATAGACACGCAAGAACGCCGCTGAGAGGAGATCCCATTGGCAAACCAAATTTCTGCCTGTAATAATGGTTATTAAAAGTAAAGAAGCATAGCTTGATAATTAGTTGGCACATTTTTATAATTTTGTGTATAGATATAGGTAATTTGATTTTTGCATCTGTTAGGTGTTTTTTTAGTAAATTTAAGCATTTATCTATGGGGACGTTTGTATAAAGAGATTGTATATCTAAACTAGTCATATATTTATTTTCAATGTCTATCTTTTTTAGCTTGTTTAAGAGGTCGCCTGAATTTTTTATGTGTGATGGTCTAATAGTGCCGAGAAGTGGAGTTAAAATTCTGCTTAGTTTGCGGGCTATTTTATGTGGACCGCTACCTATCCCTGATATGATAGGTCTCATTGGTATGTTCGGTTTATGCGTTTTTGGCAATCCATATAATATGGGTGTTTTTGGATGGTATTCAATGAGCTTTAACCAGGAGAAGTCTTCATTTTTTAGTAGTTTTTTGATGTTGCTTGTAAACTTTTGTGTTTCTTTTATAGCTATGTTTTCATTTACTTTTTCATAGATGTTATATATATATATATCTATATATATTAATTTATTCCCAAAACAGACAACCTTAAGGGTCCGTTGATTATAATTTATTTCCCCAGGAAGATATTTTTTTTTATCTTTTTCCTGGTTCTTCAGATCACATTTCCAAGCATAAAAAAAATTGTTTTAAATTTACGTATTATTTTTATAAACTTTTGAGGGATAGTTTTAAGTTGATGTAAGGTGATAGAGAGAGAGGGAAGAGAAGGACGACAGATATAGTTTAAATTAAAGAAGGAAGGGAGAGATAGGAATAATTTGAAATCTATTTTTATTAAAATATTTAAGAGTAAAGGAGCGGATAAGGACTAGACATTGACCTATTTAATAAGTCATCTCACAGGAAACAAGACAAACTGAAGAAAGAAGAAAAAGATAGAAGAAAGCAAATGTGGAAGCAGGGGTGGGAGGGAAAAAGTGGTGAAAAAAGAAAAGGAAGAATAAATTAACAGATGTGGGGATTTTGCAGTTAATTTAAAAAAACACGGATTGATATATTTTGCAGTTAACTTTTGATATTAATTGAAAAATTTAAAAAAATATATATTTATATATATGATACATAAAAGGTTAATGGTCAGAGAACAGTTGTATTAAAAAGTGATCAATACACGTGTGAAAAAAAAACATGTAGAGTTTTTAACTTATGAGATCAATTTATTAGGTTGGTGCAAAAATAATGACGTAATAATGTCGTTTTTTTACGTTAAAAAATACATCAAAAAACGACATTATTACGTCATTATTTTTGCACCAATCTAATATTTTGCTACCTTGGTTTCAACTTTACGGTATCCTCAGGCGATTTTATGAATTGACTTCTCAAAGCTTTATTAAAAAAACAAAAAAAAACAATGAACGCTTAAAAAAAAAAAAAGAAAAATGAATAAACAAATCATTGTGGGGGTCAATTGATAAAAATCTACTGAGGATATCGTAAGGTTGAAACCAAGGTAGCGAAATCAACTGATCTCCTAACTTTTATTATATATATATATACATATATATATATAATACAATCGGAATTATGATACTTAATATTTTAATTCCGATTGTATGAAATATGATGCTCTGTTTAGTATAAAAACATTGAGCTCTATTTGTGAAACAATTTAATATTTAATAATTAAAATTTTATATTGTATTAATAGGATTCACTTGGATTATATAACAACAGATTATTACCTATATATATATATATATATATATATATATATATATATATATATATATATATACATTCACACACACATACATAATGACATATATATAAGTATATATGTCTATATACATATATTAAAATTTATATGCGAATTTATATATATATATATATATATATATATATATATATATATATATATACACACACACACAAGACCACGTTGCCTTTATTAAATTTTATCGAAAGCCGATTGATGTAATACACACAGTTTTAAAAAAAACGGGGGCTCGATTTCATACACGGGTATCGACTAATTTAACGTTTGAAGTAATAAAAAAATGTCGACTTAAAAATAAATCCTTGACTTCTTTAGTAATTGATTTGTTTACTTTTACGGATTCGAAATCGGATAGATTTGGTTATACAATAAATGAACTTTTGAAGCAATGCAAAATGCGCACACACACACACATATATATATATATATATATATATATATATATATATATATATATATATATATATATATGCATATTTACTCACACCCACATTCATATAACTACGTGCACATACACATAGGGACGAGGTTTGTTTTGATCAAAGTGGAGTGCAGGTGCGAACCCCTACCGGTGACTACGCTTTCATTATAAATAATTCTCGAATGCGCTGGCCAGTAGATGCATATATTCGTTTTTACATATACATATTTACTCTCACACACACACACACACACACACACACACACACACACACACACACACACACACACACACATATATATATATATATATATATATATATATATATTATGCAGCAAAAAATCCAAAATTACCTCATGTGGGAATAGTCTATTTCAAACTGACACAGCTAGCCTCAACTGTCTGGAAAATAATTTTCCAATCGGTCTTTGGCTGAGGCTAGCTGACACATAGCAGCGGTAGCTTGAAATAGACTATTCCCACATGAGGTAATTTTGGATTTTTTACTGTATAAAATATATGCTCTTTAATGATAAATACATTCAGCTCTCGGTGGATCAGTTTTAATATCTGATATTACTAGGATCCCCCTCAATTATATACCAACAGATCTATTACCTATATATATATATATATATATATATATATATATATATATATATATATATATATATATATATATATATATATATGGATGTTTTTTTAGTGATTTCTTCTTGTTTTCCGACACAGTAACTGGTCTTTGATTCGAGCCTGGATAAAAGTTGACATCGGCCCGCATGTGACGCCATCAATATGTCAAAATACGATTTAAAATTATAAGGTTCAAAAGCACCAAACTCCGTCATGGAAAAAATAAGAATTCATCATTTTTTTTTTCTCTCTCTCTCGAATTTCATGACCATAACATTTAGTTTAGGGAAATGACGAACTTATGGCCTTGACAGCCGCCTACCGTTGTACAAAAAGAGGAGAAATAAAATCACGAAAACATTATCCAAACAAACCCTTTCTGTGGTTATTGATAAAAACTGCTTAACCTGAAAAGAAATCTAATGTCAGAATTAACATGATAGATAGATTCCATAATATTGTAAAAGAAATCTATAAAATTAATATAAGATGGATACTTTTTCCAATATTGATGTGCAGTAAGACGTGTTTGATACAAGTTTGTATCTTTCGAATCCTATATTAGGATATTAATTTGGCCCTACGAGGAGAAGGGGTGTCTCCACAATACACTTTCAACATTAACGCATCCCAAATAACAAGGCGCTCCGAAACAGGAAAATTTCTTTAGAAACAAAGAAAAAAGTGCTGAATTGCTATGCAATATCCACTCTTTTATATAGCAGTTGGACAACCCCCTCATGATTGAGGGAAAAAAAACAAAAGGAAGCAGAAATGGAGTGCTACAGAAGGATACTGAGAATTCCATGGACGGAACGAGTAAGCAACAAGGGAGTCGTAAATATAGTTAACCAAAAGAAAATGGCGACAGAAAGAACTTATACTCTTTAGAATCAGGAAAAAAACGTTGAAATTCTTTAGGCACATAATGAGGAAAGATGGTTTGGAAAATTTAATCCTCACGGGGCATATCGAGGACAAGATAGATAGGGGAACTTACCTGAAAAGCTTGAGTGAATGGATGGCGGAACGGTGGGGCGGACTTAACAAAGGGGGAAAAAACAGCTGAGAGCCAAACGAGATAGGAAAATATGGAGAACTATGATCGCCCATGTCCTGAAGGGACGCGGAAGAAGAAGAAGAACAAGAAGAAGAACAAGAACAAGAACAAGAACAAGAACAAGAAGAACAATAACAACACAATAGGAATATATACTACACAGAAATTGTGAAGCTCATCTTTACTTTAAAAAGGAAAAATACAGGGTTATTCAAAAAGAATGAACCGATTTCATGACGGATTGCTCCAGTTCTCAAGCATCGTCATGTAATCTGTCAGTGACCATTTGAAAGAGGAGTTTATAAGTTTTGAATAGCTGTCACAGGGGCGCTGTAGTCGCGTCGTATCTCCAGCAACGTTCAGTTGTTTGTTGACCGCCGGAATGGCGAGTCCTCAGTAAAAGGTGTTCTGCGTTCTCGAGTGCGTGAAAACAAATACGGTCGTCACGTTGCAGCGTACTTTTCGAATGCAATTTGACATTAATTCGACGGTGGTTTAAACAGTTTCAAGAGAGTGGATGTCTGTGTAAAGGTAAAGGTCTAGGATGACCACGAGTTTCCGAGGAACAAGTGGCGAGAACCCGTGCTACTTTTGAATGGAGTCCACAGAAGTCCTCAAATCGAGCTAGCCGTGAGCTTACGATCTCTTAATCCACTATCTGGCATGTGCTAAGAAAACATTTACATTTGAAACCTTAAAACTACGCCTCGTTTAGGCACTTACCAAGACCTTGCTCTTTGTGCTTGGCCTGTGAGATCCCCAGACCTCACCATGTGTGATTTTTTCTTGTAAGGATATGTAAAAGATCGCGTTTATTTTCCACCGCTACCCACTAACCTCGAAGAACTTAAACATCAAATAACAACAGCGTCAGTGGATCCTGATATGCATCTGGGGAGAATTCTCTTATTGCATTGATGTTACCCGTTCTGCAGGTGGTGGCCACATTGAACACTTGTAAGACAGGAAATAAAAATTGATTGTGAGTAGAATACTTGTGACTTGGCTGGAGTTTTCTATTGCTTTTCCTTATTAAAATATTGCGTAATGAAATCGGTTCTTTCTTTTTGAATAACCCTGTATATACTCGACTGTTGTCAGCGAGAGCATAGAGATAATCTGATGTAAAGAGAAAACTCGGTGTCCGGTAATAGCTAGCAAGATATTTTCACAAACCAGTGTGACTTGGTTTCTTAATCTTATTTATCACTAAAGGTAGCAGGACGATTATCAGCGCAGAAAGTGGATTCGGTGAACCGAGGTCAAATCTCCGACTATGCACTCTCGCACAAATGCCCCTTGGAAAAGCATGAATCACTCTGTTCCCCCACTCTCCCAGCTCTGAGTGAAATAACCGAGAAGTTTGAGCTCTATAGCTTCGGTTGGCAGGATAGTTAGAAGCACAATTCTGAATTCAAAACTATGGAAAAAGTAGCGGGAAACCTTTCTCATTCTCTAAACATCATGGCTATTTACAGATAATAAAAAAGTGAAACTGTGGAGTACCATGACTGCCTTCATCATAAAAGAAACTAGTATTAAAAACGATCGACAGCTGTAGATGTATAGTTACATTTATATACAATATCTAGGTATTCAACTGAATTTTTGATCTAAAATTATCATTGTATATTGCTCGTCCGACGTGATTCAGATTCACCGCTAAAAGAAGTATATTGACAAGGAAGGAAATTTTACATATATATGCATTTTTCATCATTGGGCTACGAATTTATTGATGTATGTTGGCCGAGTCCAGTAAATATCCCCGAGTGTCGCACAACAGCGATTTAGAAGAAAAGAAAAAGAAATGGAGTTCTAAGAAAGAGTAAATTATCGACTGACAGAGGCTAAACATTTATTTAAACGAAGTTAATAAATTGCACTGTATAAAAGAGAAATGTTTGCGATGAAACCTTAAAAAGATATGTTTAAGCTAGATCTTTCATGCAACGTCAACAGGCCTCAAGCAGTTACTTCCCTTGAATATGAGGCAGAGGAAAATTCCGCCATTTTATCGATTTCTTCTTGAACGGTTCAGTTTAGATTTATTTAAATTCCGAACATATGTGCTCCAAAAATTATGAAACTACCATTTGAAGCCATATTTACACCGATAACTTAAATTCAACTTTATTGATTTTTAATAAAAATGTTCAAATTATACAAGTCTGTCTCTATTTCTGAAATGAAGTATTGTAATTATTTACACTATTTACATCATTCGGACTCTTGTCCTCATCTTTATTGCCATATTCACGATGTTTCGGTCGTTGTACGATCTGGCCTTCTTCAGATGATATACATTGGAATTTCGAGTTGAACCCTTTATTTAGGGGTCAGATTATTTTAATTCCATGTACCATGCTTTTTTTTCTTTTTGATATCTCAGTTTCAGTTAATTACCAAAGCAAAGAGACGCAGATTAATGGTATACTGTGATTGACTATTTCTTATTGGTTAGATACAAACACGACATACCATTAATCTGAGTTTCTTTGCTTTTTATCATTTTTTATCATTTCTATCTTGATCTCAGACGAAGCTTTAATAAAGTGAAACCTGTTAGATAAAGATCTGCTTCCTACTTGTTCTTTATCCTATCATTTTGTCAGATTCCTAGCCATACTCGACATATATATATATATATATATATATATATATATATACTAAAAATAACAAAAATGTTAGTGTGACCGACAAACATTTTACCAAAAGATAAGAAAAAAATCCAGAAGAAGGTAAGAAAAAACAAAACAAAAGGCAAACACCAACCAGCACAGTAAATTAAAATGCTCAACACAAAGACTGTCTAGACAGAGCAAAAAAAAAAAAAACAATTTACAACGCCAACACTCAGCAAAGAACAGCACAAGTCGCTACTCAAGCTTCACGCTCTTGCGATTCTCAGGTGACTAGATCGCATTCTAGTCACCTGTGCAAACCCTTACTCACCTAAAAACACACACACACACGTTGTTCCTTGAAATAACCATCATTATCCATTGTGATGGATAGTTATAAAATATTTATATAAAATCAAATCATGATTTAATGTGCGTATAAATTTTATCGAAATTAATTAGACTTTGAATGAACGTTTCTCTTTTGAAATAAGGTACATATATTTTTGAATAAAGGTCCATATGTTTTGAATAAATGTACTAATGTATTGAATAATCGTCTCTAAACACTCTTCTCAGGAAGAAAGCGATAAAAAAAAGTCGAGAAATAATAAAAATGTACCGAGGACTGGCATATGAAAAATGCTAGGATGGAAGACAAAAGCGTATAAGGGAAAACGGATGGCATATAGTTGATAGAAGTGGGAGGAGGCAGAGAACGATCAGTAAGAGAAAAAGAAGGAAATAATGTCGAAAGGAGGAGGAAGAAGAGGGGGAGAAGAAAGAAGATAAATGGAGCGTCAGAAACCGGAAATGAAGAAGAACTGGGAGGAATGGAGGCGCCAAAATGAGAAAACCAACCAAAATGGAAAGCCTGGATTACTCGGTCACCACAGGCTACAGGGCTTGTCTGGTAAATGAATCCTTTAAGTCCTTCTGGCAGTCAAGTTCCGTACATATAGAAAATACCTTTCCACTGCATTTAGAACATCAGGGAATGCCTCGATGTGGTTGCACATTTAAAATTTTACACTATATTGTATAGTATATATTGTATAGTACTTGCATGAAAAATAATAGTTCATATACTATTTTTGATAGTGTAGAAACATATCTCCAGTCTACTTTCATTACTTTGCCTTTCTCTCTACCCTCTTACTCTCTCTTCCTCCCTCGCTCTCTCTATATTTGTATCTCTCCTTCTCTCTCTTTCTCTTTCTCTCTCTCTCTCTCTCTCTCTCTCTCTCTCTCTCTCTTTATATATCATTTATTTTTGTATAAATGAACTATGGGATAAATCGATCAATTCCAGTATATTTTAAAAAAATGCTCAAGATTTTGTATCTTCAGATCTTCATGCTGGTTTGTTTTTCACACACACACACAAACAAACACACACACACACACAGACACACACACATATATATATATATATATATATATATATATATATATATATACATGAATTTTTATATATGAAAAGCAGTTTTGGGGGAAAGGTGTATGACAAAGTTTTCGTGTGAAGCGTTTCGCCGTTTAGGACTTCATCAGATTAGGTTTGCTTACGTTGAGGTGATTAGACATGCGCACAAACAAGAGACACTGGCAATTTTAAATTTAACGATTTTATTTTATTTATTTATTTATTTTATTTATTTATTTTGCGTATGTGTTTTGGGTATAGTGATTTTCTAATCGCTGCTTAGATGTGGCACAAGGCCGAAGTATGTAGCACTCAGTAAGGATAGAACTCACTACACAGTCGTAATTGTTATAGCCAGACAAGCTTGTTAACCATTACTCCACGACAAGGTGCCAAATGTGCTTTGGGTATATAATCTAGCCGTTTTCAGCTGCCAATTTAGTACTTCGCTTAAATTTGTAGAGTTACGAAAGAGGAAAGGTCATCAGAATAATTACCATGAAAATACTTCTAGAAAAGGAAGAGGGAAGCTACGGTACATCGATGGGAAAGGGACAATAGTATATATATATATATATATATATATATATATATATATATATATATATATATTGAAATAGGTTTGGTTAAATAATTATCTAGACGTATTATGTCTATTTATTTTAGATTTAATATTTTTATTTTCCCATCTATATAAGAGAATTGCGGCAAAAAATAAAATCAACTATGATGGTAGCAACAAAGTTCTTAAATTTTTGTAGCCGCAAAGTTTTATATAAAACTACTAAATTAAAATATTATAATTAAAAAAATCTTTTTTTAATTACAGAAATTACAACTCTTGCATTAATGAAGATGGTCTCAGATGAGATTGAAAGTACTTGGGAAAATAAAAATTATTTGAAAGAAAATTTTGGAATTTTTCTTAATCAATTTTCTACAGCCACCAAGAAATGAATTCGTGGGCTTGAAAACATTAAAACTAAAATAAATAGACATAATACGTCTAAATTATTTAACGAAAGCTACTTGAATTAAAATATACTGCCTGCACACACACACACACACACACATATATATATGTGTATGTGCTTGTGTGTGTGTGTTTCTGTGTGTGGTAGCAGTAGTTTTAGTAGACTTCGACGTATGACGTTCCGCTTCGAAATGGACAGCTAAAGTGAATACTCAAAACGATTTGATTATAGTGACAAAGTAGAATTAGTAGATAATATTTGTCGAACCAGTCTCAATTTTTGGAAGAACTGATAACAGAGAAATAGTTCACACTGCAGAATGAAATCTCGAAACAGCCTTTCTCTGATTTGAATTGTTCTCTTTCTCCTACACTGGTTGCCAAACAAGGCTAGATAGCCTAGTCAGCACTGCTATTTAACGTATTCCAGAACACGAAGAAAAGAGATGGATTCATAAGTTTCGCAAGCGTCTTTGCCTGGAATGAACAACACAGACTCGGCCAGAATTTGAACCCTGCTCGCGGATTCCTATTTCGATACAGAAAACTGTTGTGCCGCCTGCACTTTTGCTTCTAGATATATTAAATACTTATAAAATGACGAGAAAAATATATTAGGTTGGTGCAAAAATAATTTCGTTTTCTCACATAGTAACATATGTTAGAAAACGAAATTATTTTTGCACCAACCTAATATTTAATGTGAGAAAACATAGTAGGTTGGTGCAAAAATAATGTCGTTTTCTCACATAGTAACATATGAGAGAAAACGACATTATTTTTGCACCCACCTAATAGTATAAGAAAGTAGGTCCACTAGGGTTTAAAAAGATTGTACAATTCGAGGGTTTTTTTTTAGGAAAAAGGGACCAAATAATTGTCACTGTCCTTCGTCTAAGGCAGTCCAAACTGAACAGTGGCTAAGACTAAATGTACGACTCTTTCAGTTCTACCAATATGGTAGTTCCGATCACAAGAGACGCCTCTCTCTCTGTCTCCTCGGAATAATTGTAAACGTGTCCTCAAAGAGGCTAAGTCTTTGTTTGCTGACAAAATGAGACACCGTATCGCTTCTAACAATATCTATCTATATTTCTGAGATGAGGTATTATGTACACTATTTACCTTATCCAGACTATTGTCCTCATCTTTGTCGCCATATTTATTACAACGTGTCGGCCGCTGTACGCTCCGGCCTTTTTCAAGTGGTTGGAATGTCGAACTGAACCCTTTATTTAACTCACTGGTGTAGACTGTTCTAGTTCCACGTGCCATGTCTAATGGATATCAGTTATCTCCTGTTAATTTCCTTCCGAATAATGTAAATAGCGCTTCTAACATGTTTGGTTCTCGTGATTACTGGCGGCTCTGTAATAGTGTATTAAATAAGAGTAAGTCATCTGTCTCTCATTTCGTCACTCGGTTCGAAGTTTTATCATCTTCTGCTGATAAAGCAGAATGTCTTGTTCGTAAATTCTCATGCAATTTTACTCTTAACCCATCGAGAGTATTTTTGCCTGGCTTTCTACTCAGAACGAAGTCTCTATTGTGTGATAGGCGTAAAGTTCCATCTATGGTCTCTGTTATCATCCCCACAAAGTCTGATGTAATTTGTGCCATATCATTGCTCCTGAAATGTTTCCGGTTCTCTCTCTAAACTCTACGGTAAAGGTCTTGCTGATTCATGTTTTCCTGCTTGTTGGAAATCCTCTTCTGTAGTTCCAGTCTCAGGCAAACTGTCTGATCCTTTCATCGGCCTACTAGACTTCTACCTATTATTTTTTTTAGCAAATTACTAGATGCTCTAATCAACTCTAAATTGGTTAAGAATCTCACCTCGCAAAATCTTCCTTCAGACAAGAAATATGGCTTTTGCTTCTCTAGGTCAACTGCTGATGTGCTAACGTTTATTGCTTAAAGAGTGTGTCGAGTTTTAGATAAGTCTTAAAATTCGGCCTGTTGCTTTGGAACTCTCGAAAGCATTTGGCAGAGTTTGATACATGTTGACAGATTGAGGTATTTCTGAGTGAATTTTTGATCTGATTCAATCTATCTTATCGATTTGCGAAATGAAAGTTGTCTTGAATGGCCACTCTTCTAGATTATTTTGCATTGACGCTGGTGTCGCCCACGTCTCTATCCAACGTTGTTCTTAATTTTCATCAATGACATTCGCGAAGTCATCAATTCTCAACTTGTTATCAATGCTGATGACACAATTACTTACTCCTGTTTTAATGATAAGTCTGATAGGATCGATATGATCAAATTAACAGCTGATCTAAAAAATTACCTATAATCTGTGGTTAACAGGTGCAAAAAAAATGTGCTTGTTCATTTTAACGCCTCCAAAACGAAATTGTTCTTTTTTAATCGTCTTGGAGAACCTTTGGTGTCTTCCATTAGCATAGCTGATGCTAGCCTCCAGGTGAGTAATACTTTGCGCCTTGTCAGACTATTGTTTTGCTGACATGAAATGAAAATATTATATTGAATTAATTGCTAGGTCTGCTCCTAGGAAAATTGGTTCACTCTGTCGAGTTAGGCAATTTTGTCTCACTAGAATCTATCTTGTACCTTTACAAGTCTACCATTCGTCGGAGCATTAAACATTGCTGTCACATGTGGTCAGGTACTTCTACTATGTATTTAAAGATTCTAGATAAATTCCAAAGAAGAATCTGCAAAGTTATCGGTCCTGACTTGGCATCTCGGCTTCAGTCACTTTCCCACCGCCATAACGTAGCTTTATGCGCCTTTTCTATAAATATTTTCGTAGTAATTGTTCTGATGAGCTTTCCTCTTTGGTACTCAGACGTTATGAATTTAAACGCAATACCAGGTTGTCTCATCATATTACAGTTGAAATGGCTAGATGTAACCGTAAGTTCTATGCTAACAATTTCTTCTCTTGCACTTCTTACACTCCAGTCAACATCTATCTTCAAAAATTTACATGCATTGTCAATCGTTATTATCTGTCTTCTGAATTCTTTCTTTTTTTAATTCTCTCACTCCTTGATATTTTTCCTATTACGCATATTCTTTCACACACAGAATCTGCTTGCGTCTTAGTCGTTTTATTGCCTTCCATGGTGTAATATAATTTAAAAAATAAAGATTATATAAAAAAACATTTCTAAATTCAAGAATAATTAGTAGTCTTGGGTTAACTTCTCAATAAGCTTCTTTAAAGTACAATAAACTCAGACCGAGAAATTTCTGCACCACATTCGGCATTTGTCACAGAACTTGGTTAGGCCGAGAAATTTTCAGCAACCCACTAGTAAACCAAATATTAGTCATGAAAGTATAGAGGGGAATTTTCAGCACCCCACTGATAAACCTGGCATTTGTCATAGAAGTAGATCGGGCGGAAAACATTTCAGCTCCCCCCCTCTTAAAGACGCTATTTGCCATAAAAGTTAGAATAGAACCATGGTCCCCACCAATCTATCTATTTTCTTCCCCCTCTCTCCCCTATTACCAATCAGTCATTTGCTTACGAAATGCAGCCATAAACTACACAGCTTACCGCTTCTCCTGATTAAATTAAGCGACTGTCAGTTCGATCGGGTGATTCCGTCAAAATCCGTAATTTACACACACCACCACCAGTTTTCCCAACTCTGGGCTTTATTGTCTGGCGCTAAGCGGTCGCCATCTTAGCGCTGGTATTCATTGTAATCTGATAGGGGAAGCAATCAGAGGAGTTGAAACTTGCACTAGATGGCGCTGCATATGATGTCCCTTAATGCATCGTCAGGGCCTTACTGGAATTTGCATCACCCTCCTCCGGATAATTTATCGTCACTTTGCAGGTCTTCGGGTAATGTGAAAAAGACGACACTCTTTAACGACAACTGGCATAAATTTCACTTACTTTCTATCTATCAAACTCCCGTATATCCGGTTTTGTGAGCCTGAAGAAGACCGTGTGTTCGCGCGAATGCATATCTATATGCGCATGTCAAATGTCTAAACCATTCTAATATAAGGATCATTATTCTATGAACCCCTCGTGGAAAAAGCTAAACAAAGGCTTGCAGATTATTTCTAGGTTTATTCAAATGAATGCCATCTTGTTTTTATATAAAGTTTGTTGTTTTGTTATTTTCGAATCCGATTCTTTGTCTTTATTAGCTGTTCTGGCGGTGTTTAGATTGGCGCTACAGAATGACGAACAAAGAAATGTACTAAATGACATAAAACCATGTCACTTGAGGAATTTCAACAACAGCAACAATTAGAATAGAGATCACATGAAACTCCAAGAAAAAATAATGGCTTAATCAAGGTCTGTTTTTTTTTTTTTTTTTTAATCATTTCACCCGATGGAAGGTAGTAAAGCCACTAAGACGCAATGGGTTACCGAAAGTAAAAGAATAAGAAAAAAAGAGAAACATTATTAAGGAGAGTAATCAAGAAGACTGTAGATGACAACTGACACTGCATTTAAAGTTTTGAAGATAAAAGTTGTCTGGAAAGCATGGAACTAGAAGAATGTTCCATGAGTGAGAAGTGCGAGAAAAGAAACTATTAACGTTACAAGGAAACCTCATCAATACTGGAAAGAGTAATAATAACCGGTCGAATTGAGAAAGCTATTTTCCTGAGAAATTCTTTTAATAGACAGATTTTATAAATTTCAACCGACGATAACGCTGGCTGCTCGTTCAATGAATCCCGCATATTTGCTTATGAGGAAACGGCTAATATTACCATATAAGGAAATGGCTAATATTACCATATAATGAAATGGCTAATATTATCATTAGTATACGCCCAATCTTCCTCTTGATGTCTCTCTTTTTTTCAAAATATTGAATGTGACTCTTTTATTTGATCCGCCGTTCTTAGGGATGAAAGTTCGAGTCTCGGTTGGAAAGTACTTCTTCCATTTTTGGCGTTTTGCCCTTTAATTATCGAAGAGTATTCGACCAAGCCGGTACTATTTCATTAGTGTTTTGGCGCAAAACTGCGAGGATAGGGATCGAACTACACAGTACAGAGTAGTGATATTGGTCCACCAAACTTGTCAGTTTGTAAATTATCGGGTCAACTGCTACGTCTGCTGCTAGGGAAGTGCTAGACATTTTTTTTCTCGCTAGAATCTATCTTATATATTTATAGGTCTACCATTCGCCTGTACATTTAATATTATTGCCGCATCCACTCTGGTGGTTTTGTTATGTATCTAGAGTTTGTTGACAAAATCCAAAGACTCTGCAATGTTATCGGTCCTGACCTGGCACTTCGGTTTCAATCACTTTCCCACCGCCGTAGTGTAGATTCTCTGTGCCTTTTCTATAAATAATTTCATATCAATTAATCTGATGAACTTTCCTCTTTCGTACTCCCATGAAATTAAGCGCAGTACTTGATTGGCAGTTAGGTCTCATCATTTTACTGTGGAAATTGCTATATATCACCGTAAGTTCTATTGCCATCGAACTTCCGGATGTTGATGTGTGACTAGTTCATCTGCCACAACCTGCTTGGTAGCTGTCTTTGTGAAGCGAGAGGGTAGTTATCATGTATGTACATCCAAATATTTGTGGGCCTTATACGTTTATCTCATGGCATCTGTTAGCATAATTTAAGTTTGCATAAAAAAGTTTAATAGTGGTAATGATAACAGTAATATTATCCGTTTCCTTATAAGGAAACATTTGGCATTCATTGGCCGAGCAGTCAGTGCTATTTTCAGAGGGAATTTATTTAAAAAAAATCTTTCCCTGAAAGCAATTTTTCAGGAAAATAGGTTTCTCAAGCCAAGTCCAGTAACTGTTATCGCTTTTTCAAGTATTGATGATGGCTTCCTCCCTAACCTTTTATTTGAAGTAGTGTGGAATGTCCGCATTAGGTCATTATTTTCTCTTCATGTTACATGTGCTATCCATTTTAGTTGTTGCTGTTGTTGGTAGTCCTCGAGTGATGTTTTTTTTTTGTTTTGTTATTTGGTACAGTTCTTTGTTTGTGATTATGTAGCGCCAATCCACAATGTTCAAAGAAGGGTGATCTATTCCAAGACCCACTGGCTTCACTCATTCAGAGCCATTTTTAACCATTGATCTTAGAAAGCTGTTGTATACATTTAACAGTTTAGATATTTCTGAACGGGTTTGACGCCATGTATGACATCCATATGAAGTCTTGATCTGTCGAGGGTATTTAAGAACTTGACTCAAGTTAATGTATATTAATTGCATGATATATAATCAAGGTATATTAATAATCAAGGTGTGTAATAAGAATTTATATCATATTTGTATGCATCCTTTTTATTCCCATTTTCCTCGAGACTTCTTTGTTGTTTATGCGCTATGACCATGGTATTCTCAACGTCCTTCTGTAGAGCAACATTTCTGTTATCTCAAATCTTTCATTCATCTGTGAGGAAATTGTCCAGCATTCACTGTCATATAGAAGGATTACTGTGGCATAGAAGTTCAGCACTCTCTTCTTTGTATCTAGCGAAATTTCTTTTATCTTAATATAATGTGTTCCAAAATCAGTTAGATATTTTTCATAAATTTATTTATTTTCTGAGAAACTTATTTTCCTGAGAAATTGTTTTAATAGGCAGATTTTATAAATTTCTATCGACGATAACGCTGGCTGCTCGTTCAGTGAATGCCGCATATTTCCTTATGAGGAAACGGCTAATATTACCATATAAGGAAATGGCTAATATTACCATATAAGGAAATAAGATTACCATATAAGGAAATGCCTTATTTATTTTCGTTTCTTCAGAACATAGATTAACATAGTGAAATTTCCAAACTTCTTATGTTGTTAATATTCAAGTTCTGACAAAATAAAAAAAATAATAATAAAACGAAAAATACCTAGGCGGCTTTTGGAACACTCAGTCAATTATGTGATACACGCTTAGGCGATCATGTATCTTTCGATACATAACTGAAGAGGCAATTTTTTTTTTCATCGCAGTAGGTTGCCATTTCTTTCTGCGGTAGACCAGTTAACATCCAAGGCTATACAACTCGATCTGTCTTGGTATTTACCCATAGATGGGCGGGGGAGAGGAAGAGGATTCATACCTTTCCTCAAGGGTATTATTTTTTATTATTATTATATTAGCGCAAATGAATGTAATGGATTCGACTGGAATTCGAACTCGGCTCTTCGATTCCTCTATCCGAGCCGCTATCCATTATTTCACCATGTCTTCCTTTGGAGCACTATATACTTTGTTTAGCTTCTTTTCTATTTTAATTCAAGTTCACATTTCGGTTTCACACTTTCCATCCTCCTAACAGATGATGGTTGCAGCTAACCGAATATAATCTACAGCGTTACAATGTTCCATAAATTTCTTTTCTCTTCCTGATAGTGACTATAGAAGTCTTTTTTTTGTTTTGTTTTTATTTTCCTTTACACTTCTCCGTTGTTTACACACTGCGTCCATAATATTCTATTAATCAACTGGACTCTACTGTTAAATGTTTTTTCAATATACATGCTTACAATTTTAGAAAAAAATGTTTCTTAAAATAAATTATGAAAATGTTCGTAATGTAAGAGGAAAGTGTGTTTGTTTTGTTTTACGGCATATCAACCTCAATGGGTTATTTAATGCCGACAAAATTTTTATTGCTGGTAATGTTTTTCTTCAAAAATTTATTTCTGGGAATATTTTTCCTTGAAGAAATCTATAGCTGGTCATATTTTTTCCAAAGAATATATAGCTGTTTGTATTGCTGGTACTTTTTTAAAGTATTGCTGATAATAATTTTTCCTTCAAAAATTATTGCTAGTAATAAATTTTTTTTTTATTACAAAGTATTTCTGGTATTAAAACCTATTATTACACAAGTTTGAGTATTAACTATTTGCCCATAGCTGAGACCCTAACAGGTGCTACTACCCCAGGTCAGGGTAGACCTGGGAACACCAGCAATTAAGAGGTGGTTCCACGCTCCTCAAAACCTCCTGATCAGAGGCCTTACTGCTGGATGTAGTTTATCGTCATACCCAGGACGGGTAAGACGAAAGGAAAAAGAAGTGAAAAAAATGTAATAAATTTTGCATCGAATAATTCCCGAGAATTGATTTTGTAAAACAAATCTGAATAAAAATGTCATTTTTTTTAGAATTTATTTTTATTTCTATAAGAACTCACTAAAAGCCGTCTATGATTAGTCACTTCCCATTTATAACTTAAACGCCCGGTTCACACTCCTCACAGATCTTTTGAACACGAGTAGAGATTTATGTCTTGTTTACTGTTTAGGATTGGGTTTCTGGTTCCTTCTAAATTCTTTTCCTTCTCTTTCATTCCTAGTAGCCCCTTGCGTCTTAGTGGCATTATCACCTTGCATGGGGTGAATTGACTAAAAAATAAATCGCACTGGCAGCCGAGAGATTTTCAGAATTAAATTTGCTTCAAAACCATTAACAGAAAATAAGAAAATTATTTAAAAAATTACTTTGAAAGATGTCGGTTCACTCCGGAATTTTATGTGTGTAGAGCACTGACTCTCGACCTTAAAAGTAGATTTAGAATTTAATTTTACTTCTACTAATCCGTAATTTCCTAATCCGTAATTTAGTGTTAAATGTGTTTTTGACAAAGATGATTACAATTTAAAAGAAAGTATTTCTTGTATAAAATATGAGTGTGTTCATGACCGAAGTGGAACATTAAAAAGACTAAAAGATTAATAATGTTTTGCATAAATATTAATACGTATATTTTGTGTGAAATATTGATACGTTTATTTTGCGCGAAATATTGATACGTTTATTTTGTGTGAAATATTGATACGTTTATTTTTTAAAGAAAGTACGTGCATAGAAAGTACATGAAACACTTTTTTAGAAAATTAAAGCCATCATTGCTTCAAGGGTACCATTAGTTTTTGCAGTAATTTTTATTAATTTCTTTTCCTCTTTCAGTTTCTATTACAAACAAAAAAAGTGTCTCATTATTATCGGCATTAACGCACTCTTCACTATCAAAATTATTATTATTATCATTATCATCATTATTATTATCATCATCATCATCATTGTTATTATTACTACTTCGTTAAAAATTAATCTGGAAATTGTTTGGTTCTTAAAGCATTTTTAACGATATTTTGCTGGCGCAAACCTCGCCGTTTTTACTGTAATTTGGTAACAAACACACCAGGCAAACCCGGGGTGTTGGCGGGATTGTGTCTCGATTAAGGGATGAGCCTCGCGAAACGGAGTGGTTCTTGCAGCGTGTCTCACTGGCGATGGTTCGAGGTAATGCTTTCTCCATCATTGTGGCTGACAGAGGATAGCAAAAAATAAATTGTTTATAGTTACCCGGAAAATAGAAATTGGATCTAATAATATAAACGCAAGAGTCATGTCCGTGGGAAAATCTGCTCTCTGAAAAATCACAAAATAAAAACTTACGAAAATTATTTTTAAAAATCTCTATTCACAAAACAAGATGTACTCTTCTATTAACATCTATAGTAACATATGACCCGTTTTCTGGCTGCCTATTTCCCACTGTTGCCCGAGCTCAATTTCTCGAGTAAAAAGACTGGATTTTAAATGATGACTTTCAAGGAAGGCAGGCAGACAAGAAACCCTTCCTACATGCAAGATTACTTCTGCTATTTTACGCATTTTACGGTCCAACTTCGTATATGGCGTGTGCTAATGTTCTCATCGCCGTCACAGTTGAAAACGAGAAACTGAATACACAACAGAAAACCAGGTGTTGATGTTTTTAAACGCTTGAAACCTTTGCACAAATGTACGAATTATTGATATCTACATGTAAATGCTGATGGTAAGTGGAAGAAGGATTTAATGAAGAAAAAGAAAAATAATAAGAAAGAATATTAAAAGATTGAAAAAGAAGAAGACAAACAAAGGTGAAGAAAAAGAAAGAGAAAATAAAAAATGAAGACGACAGAAAAGAGTAAGATTTAATGAAGAAAAAGAAGAAAAAAAGAAGAAAAAGAAGAAATATTATAGGATTGAAAAAAGAACAAAACGAACAAAAGTGAAAAAAAGAAAATGAAGACGACAGAAAAGAACAAGATTTAATGTAGAAGAAAAAGAAATATAATAAGATTGAAAAAAACAATTTGAAGAAGAAAGAAAACGGAAAAATGAAAAAGATAAAAAAGATCAAGATTTAATGAAGAAGAAAAGAAGAAAATCAATGTAAATGAAAGAAAAAGAAAGAAGTTGAAAACTAAGAACCAGAAAGAGATAAAATAATACTAATAATAATAAATTGCCAATGCTGGAGGGTAAATTATTCAAATTTGATATTAAAAAACATGTTAAAAACTATTGAATAAAAAAATAGTCTAAATTAAGAAGTTAACAAATAGTATTAGTCTCAGAAAATGTTCAGCAAGTCTTAAAGCATCGACTTTCTTCTCGGATTGCAAATCAATTTCGCTTCTCATGGCATCCGTAACAGCAACGTCGGTGTATTCTTGACGGACAGCAGTAGAAGACAGCCATTATTTTAAAGACGTCTGTAATTACCAGTTTCTGAAATAAGAGATAAGAGCTTGAACCACTGGAGAGGGAATAAGAGTAGGTAACTCTTATGTGTCGATGCCTGATGGCGTCCCATTTCTGAAATTATCACTGATGTGATTAGCTCTTCATAATGGCGGGAAAGCGATACGTTAATTACTGACGCCATTTTCGAAAGGATTTAGAAGCTGCGAACTGTAAAGCAAGGGTCAGAAGCAGGCGTCTCGTTCTCTGGTTGTTGACAAACAGGCATGCTCCTGCGTCAATTGGGTGTTCATTTTTACACCATGGCGGGAATTTCTCGGTATCAGTGAATAAATTTATCGGTATACCTGTGAAGACAATGTACTCTCATAACCGAGCCCCTGTTGTAGAACAAATGCTTCCTTTGGTAAAGAGGTGAATAGGAAGCCAGATTTGTAGACTAATTATATTTTAATACAAGATTTCTCCCAGTACAATACTCGAGAGGCAATAAATGTAGAGAGTTATTGTTAAAATAGTAATAAAGAATCAGATACCATATGAATGAGAGAGGCCGGTGGTAATAAGTGATGATTATAATGAAATGAAGGGTAGATAAATATTTATCCTTAACTTAAACAGAGGCACGGTAGAATAATGAATTGCGGCCCTCGCACTGAGGAATCGGAGAAACGAGTTCGAATTCCAATCGAGTTCATTACATTCACTTATGTACTAATACTCTTGGGAAAGGTATGAATCCAACTGTTCTCCCCCTATGGGTAGATAGTAGGACAGACTGGGTTCTATAGCCTTGGGTGGAAAATGTACTAAGAGTAGGGAAACTCTGAATTGAAAACTGTATGTAGCCCTAGCGAAGCACGTATTATGCTGTTAAGGAAAGGATCATTCGCATTGACCGAATGATTCCAAATATGGTCAATTTCCACAGACAATTCTAGCCAGCTACCTCTGGTCATAATCATTAAGAACCCAAAATCAGCCACTCTTGATAATAATTCCTGGTACACATGTGACTTGTTAGATCAAGGGATAAAAATGTCCCTATAATTTCAGAAATATTATGTTTCATCCTTCTGGCCTCTATTATCATATCCTATTTCAACTGATAATTTACATCATTTTGTGATGAGCAGATTAGCCAGTGCTCACAACTGACTCACCAGATGTCAGAGCACAGTTGTTATAATACTGGGCAGGTACGGTAGAAAAATGTATTGCGGCTCTGCTTAAGAATTCGAGTCAAGTTCATTGCATTTACTTACGCACTAATACACTTGGGAAAGGTATGAATCCAAACCTTTCCCCCATCTCAGCTATGGGTAAATAGTGGGACTGGGTTCTATAACCTTTGGTGGCAACCGGTCTGTATGTAGCCCTGGCGAAGCACATAATATGCAACTAAGTAAAGGATCGTTCGTATTAACTCAATGATCCCGACTACGGTCGACTTCTTTTTCGAAGAGATTAGGATTGTTGTTTTTCTGGAAGCTTCTATCGCGGGAGTCTTTTCCATAATGTGGCAGTTTGGTTTGGTTTGTTTTACGGCATACCAACCTCACTGATTTATTTAATGCCGACAAGATTTTTATTGCTGGTAATATTTTTTTCCAAAAAAATATTGCTGGTAAAATTTTTTCAAAAAACTATTGCTGGTATTAATACCTATTTTTATACTTTCATCGTGTTTTGACCGCTTTTGGAGGATAACTATTTGCCCATAGCTGGGACTTTGACAGGTGCTATACCCCCGGGTCAGGGTGGACCTGGGAACACCAGCAATTAAGAGGTGGTTCCACGCTCCTCAAAACCTGCTGATCAAAGGCCTTGCTGTCGGATTTAGCTATTCGTCTTATCCAAGATGTAATGTGGTAGTACTTGAGGAAAAGCAATCTGCATACAACTTCCTCCTTATGTTTGAAACACGGGATAATTAAGGTATTTGAGAATTTCACTGTTGTTATTACGCTAAACTTAATGCTTAACACGCCTGTCTCACTTGTCTTCGCATGATCTACGTAGCCAAAGAACTAAAGAGCATCGAACTTGATTAGTGCTTAGATTGTATGAGAGATTAATAACACCAGACACTTTAACTTGCAACCTCCTACCTGACGAGCCAAATCTTAGTAAATAAGCAATGATATCTTGCCTAGAAAATAATTTGCTGGTGAATTGAGTCTAATCCCCACTGGGTACCTCACTGGGTACCTCACTTTTATAGCCTTCTGCCAGACTAGATTAAGCTAAGTAAATACGAGGGTAAATCAAAAAGTAAATGCAATTTACATCCAACACCTTTACTTCCAACGATGAAGAACAAATGCATATTTCACTTTTCGAGATAGTCCTGCTTGGTGATGCACTTCTGGTATCGTTCAACAAGATTCTTCATCCATTCCGAAAAGACTTTTTTCTGTTGCTTACGAATCATGTCTGCACCGCTTGCTTCTTTGGGTACCCACTGCGCACAAACTTTACGGTACCCCAAGTCATCATGCATTATGGTTTGTGCAGATCCATAGCCCATAAACCATGATTGCCGCCACTTGTGCCAACGTGATCCGTCATTCTTCCCTGATCATGGCATCCACCCTCGGGGTGTGTTCGACCGTGCACGATGTTCATGGGAGATCAGATCGGCTTTCGTCCGTTGCACCTGTTCTACCCGCCTTTTTTCTACACGCTCATACTTCTTTCGCTGATTGACGGTGCGTGCTCCATACAACCGACGATGGATTTCTGCAGGTTTGACACCCTCTGCCCACGAAAAGCGTACCACGACGCGTTGTTCTTCGATAGTGTAATCGCTGAATGGAACGTCCATACGCCTGACCTCGTTGCTCTCTGCCACTCGACTGCAGGATGGAATGATGTGCGCAGCTAGCTACCCGTCACCCCATGCGCACGTGTGGTATCGTTTTTTTATTTTCCCCGGAGTAATTTCAAAATTGCGTTTACTTTCTGATTTACACTCGTATACACTGAGTATCCCTGCAATCCATTCATGTAAATAGTTAAGTCGTGTAACCCGGGGTTTCTCAAGATTTTCTTCGGTAGCTTTTCATACAGTGTTGGTGTACGTTTCGAGAAGGCATTTCGTGTTGTACTTCATACATACACAAGGTTGAATCCATTGAACCTTCCCGGCTCTGGTCGTAAGAGGAGCGAGTGTAGGAGGGAAATTTTTAATGCAATCTCCTTTCAGAAGATAAGCTATCATAGCTCTCCACAAATTCCTTTTCTTTTTTTATCTGTGATTTTTTTATGACTTCTTAGAAAATATAGTGGCGTAGTTCCCTACTGCCTTCTCCGTGGTTTTCTATTCAGGATTTTACCACTCATATACTGGTTGCAACACAAGGCACATATTAACCCATAGCTGGGGGAGGAGAGATGAATTAGTGCCTTTCCCAAACGTATCAATGAGCGTATCGATAGGAGCGTTGTTAGGGGGCGGCGGGAGATGTTAATGTTTGATTAGGACAATATTTTACGATAAATTTTATCAACACAAGTTTAATGAAATTGCGTATGAAATGTTCATTATTTTAAACCAGGCCAGGTTTATACCTACTACTGGTATCATGTAACCCAATACAACCTGCCGAATAGACAGGTGATTGGCGTCTAAACTAGCTCCTCCCTGAAGAGGGTGGCATGTCATCTAATAGGGCGAAAAAAAGAGAAAAAAGGAATATAAGCTTCTTATAGGAGTCAAAAACTGACATATATATATATATATATATATATATATATATATATATATATATATATATATATATATATATATATTAATTTATTTAATTTTAGACTGGCTACCTGAAGTTTACGTGCAAACGCATAAAACTTATAGTCGTGGTCAGTCACTGCCTACCCTTTTTAATTAATATTGAAGCTCTGTCATTTCTTATGGCATTGAGCACTTTTATGCCAGTATGCTACATTTGAACAGACTCTTTCAGAGCAGCTCATTCTTTCCTGGATATATATATATATATATATATATATATATATATATATATATATATATATATATATATATAGGATGAGGTCTCAAGCCTTGAATGCCAACCTTCCTAGAGATGGTGTCTTAGTAAAAACATTTAGTGTACTTGGACTATCGTGAGTGTCTGAGTTGGGCGTCTGGAAGAACACCCTACCTTGTAAAAAATTATTGCCTCAATTTATTATGACACTTCCCCGTATGTTGACAGGTGTTATGTGGAGAGATAAACTAAGATCCTCTGTCAGGCAGGATCCACTTTGCTTTGTGCGGGATTAATCCCAGTCCTGCCACAACAACAAAAAAATACATGGCTATAATGATGATGATGACGTTGCTAAAGATTAATTCAAAAGTGAATCAGATTAAAGTCAATTTAAAAATATAATTTTACGTTTATAAAATGTTAAGTATTGTCGTATATTTGAAAACTGACCCTGAAACATTGTACCATTGACTGTTTACAGAAATATAGCTTTCGTTTACCGAAATGGTTTACTAATTAAAGAGGCAAAATAAAGAACCGTATAGTCGAAACGATAGATAGATACGAACAGATTGAGATAGATAGATAGATAGATAGATAGATAGATAGATAGATAGATAGATATTAGGTTGGTGCAAAAATAATGACGTAATAATGTCGTTTTTTGACATTAAAAAATACGTCAAAAACGACATTATTACGTCATTATTTTTGCACCAACCTAATAGATACGAACAGATTGAGACAGATAAATATATCAAATTTTAAACAATACACATGCATGTGTGCGCGTGCGTGTGTGTGTGTAAGAGAATATTATATATAAACTCTATGTATAAAAGTGACTCCTAGAAAAGGGAAAAACAAGGATTACTACTATTAGATAGATAGATAGATAGATAGATAGATAGATAGATAGATAGATAGATAGATAGAGACAGACAAACAGAAAATCAGTTTAATAAAGAAATACGAAGATTTTACGAGTTTATCTTTAAATGATTAGTTTTTATTCTTGGATTTTCACTGAATTCACTCTTTGTCAGCATAATTATTTGTCCTGTACGTGTTTATCAATTCCATTTAGTGAACTGTTTTATTCAAATCGTCGTCTACCCCCAGGACCTTGGGGGCCAGCAAACGGTAGCCAAGCCAATGAAAATATAGATTTCGCTATTGTTTTGAAATATTTGCTTTCAGTAATTCGGTGAGTGTAAACAAGGGAATTGTTTTAACGACAATAATCCAACAAAGATTGAATAATAAATAAAGCGAACTTGCTTCATAGAATTGGATAAATTAAGCATCCACATGGAAAGCAATAGTAAGCTTTAAAAATGGAGTAAATTTGATTTGAGGAAAGATTTTTCTTTATGTTATCAAATGAAAATCTAATTATACGGATAGGAACATTTCAGAAGAGGTGACGTAAATTAAGAAACGAAATATAAAAAGGAAGCGATTGGGAAATAATTATTTCATTTTCTATAAAAAGAAATAAAGAATTGGGTTAATGACGTGGGTAGAATTATGCCTTCTTCTTCTTCTATGCGTTGTGTCTCTTCAAAACGTTGGCGATCACAGCCCGCCACAATTTCCTGTCTCTTGTATCTCTTAATAACTTTTGTCTTTTTGCCATCTCTCCCATATCCTGCTCCGCCATCCATTCACCCAATGTCTCTAGGTAGATTATGCATTGTCTTCCTCTTCTATATGCAGTATCCCTTCAGGACGTTGGCGATCATGGCTCTCCATAACTTCCTGTCCCTTATCGCTCTTAAAAACTTTTGTCTTTTTGCCATCTCTCCTATAACCTGTTCCGCCATCCATTCACCCAAAGTTGCCAGGTAGATTATGCGTTGTTTTTTCTCTTCTATATACCGTATCCCTTCAGGACGTTGGCGATTATGCCTCTCCACGATTTCCTATCCCGTGTAACTCAATAACGTTTGTCTTTTTAATATCTCTCCCATATCCTGCCCCGCTATCCATTCACTCAAATCTCGCCAGGTAGGTTATGCGTTGTTTTCCTATGACCTTCTTATCTTCAATCTGTCTTGGGAGTATCAAATTTTCCAAACCCTCCTCCCTCATTATGTGTTCCAGAAACCTCAACTGTCTCTTCCGGGTGTTAAGCATGTACTTCTTTTCGTTACCACTGTCCCTAGAACTTCGTCGTTGCTCACATGTTCAGTCCATAGTATTCTCAGCATCCTTCTGTAGAACCACATTTCTTTTGCTTCAAGTTTCTTCTCCATCTGTGAGGAGATTTTCCATCAACCACTGTCATATCGGAGGATCGATACGATAACTGTTCAGTACTCTTTGTTTCGAACGATATTTTTTGTTTCTTAATACTTTGATCAGCATTTGGAAGGCATGTTTCGCTAAGAATTATTATATGAGGGAAGGTCAGAAATTAATCAACAAAAATATCAAAAGTACGTGCCAAGGTCTTCAGCACCGTGTATTCTACTCTGAACAGCGGAAACATTTAAATCTAAAAGTATATGCAAAGAAACAACCTAATTCACACGGTTCGGACATATATATATATATAGTTCTCATATATATATATATATATATATATATATATATATAATATAGACAAAAACAGTTGTTCGTTGTTTTGATAGATCAAGAAAAGTAAATTTTGTATTGCAAAATTCAGTATAAGTAATCTTATAATCCAAGGCTCCAAGTTTGATACACAGAAAAAATCTCCTTTGAGCCAAATAACTGTGTGTGTGTCAAATTATATATATATATATATATATATATATATATATATATATATATATATATATATATGTATGTATGTATTTAATCTGGCTTAGTTAAATAATTTAGACATAATATGTCTGTTTTTTTTTTGGGGGGGGGTTCTTTATCCTTTCGAGTCCACGAATCAATTTCTTGGTAGCCGCAGAAAATTGATTAAGAAAAATACCAAAATTTTCTTTTAAATAATTTTTTATTTTCCCAAGTACTTTCAGTCTCATCTGATACCATCTTCATTTAAATTGTCTGTGTATGTGTATACGCATTTCTGTAAATTATACATATATATATAAATATGCGTGATATATATATATATATATATATATATATATATATATATATATATATATATATATATATATATCGTGCATATTTAAAGCTTTGAGCATGTCTGTCTCCTTGAGTAGGCATTTCCAGTATTTATCATAGTTTGGGTGAAAAGCAGTAACGCCGGATATTGTGTCCTTAAGCAGTCTACTCTGGAATCAGATGCCAAATCGAATGCCTGTCACCGACAACGCCAATACTCAACAAAACCGCAATCAAAAACTCACCCTACAACGCCTAACCGAGTGAAAAGAACTAGCGATGCGGAATTGCTGGAGGAAATGGATAACGTTATGTGACCCGTAGAAGAGTGAGCCTACTTTTGGTTCGCAGAAAAACCTTCTAGTAATGGCTGCTCTACATGTCGTGGACTCTCACCTGAAGTCAATCTGACCAATCGCGGCTGTGAAACAAAATAAAATGAACCAATGGGAGAGAGAGCCGTGAATTGAAAATTAAAGTAGTGTGACTGCATGAACACCAGAATTTTTCTCTCTTTTTCTTTTTTTTTTCTTTTCCTTTTTTTCTTCGGTTGCGGGTGGCGGACGAGAAGTATAGTTTTATGGTTTGGGCTGTGACTGGAGTGGACGTTCCACTCGATATAATGCATTTCCGCCACGAAATAAAGTCGTGTTGCTTTAAACACGAATTAAGGACTACTGTCGTTTGTCATAATGTTCAGTAGATATATACAACTAATAGATAGATAGATAGATAGATAGATAGATAGATAGATAGATAGATGGACGGACGGACGGACGGATGGATGGATGTCCAAAAGACTGTTCTGACTTATTTAGTGTTTAAATCAGTAGGACTCTATTTTGCGGGGGAAATGCATTACATACATGAAGTGGAACGCCCACCCACTCTCCTCACATTTGGTCATTTGAATAGGTTTTGGAAAAAAAGTCGTATCAAAAAATGTTCAGCAGCCTTTTGTGCATCAAGAGATACAGGGTGAATAAAAAGTAACTCCCTATTTTATGTATCGTGGACTCTCCCGTCTTGTAAAAATTATAGTTAGATGGGAGAGTCTATCAGACATAAAATAGGGAGTTACTTTTCAATCACCCTGTACATAAGGCACACGGGAATAAATATTAGGTCGGTGCAAAAATAATGATGTTATAATGTCGTTTTTTTGACGTATTTTTTAACGTCAAGAAAACGACATTATTACGTCATTATTTTTGCACCAACCTAATAATAATGGCTCAGATTGAGGAATCGGAGAGCCGAGTTCAAATTACATTCACTTTGAGAAAGGTATGAATCCATCTCTTCTCTACTATTGGTTAATAGGAAGACAGAATGCGTCCTATGACCTTGTGTGAAGAATTAGGGAAGGATAACTATGAATTCAGAACCTGATGGCTTAGTATAAGGACCAAGGGCGACCTATACAATATTTTGTTGGTCAGGATCTTGGAGAGGAGATGGGCGCCGCCAACCTATCTGAAAGCCCACTGAAAGGAAGAAGAATCAAAGTCTGTTTCTGCCCTCAGGTTCCCACCCTGACTTTTGATGCCGACGAAGGACCGATGATGATGATGATGATGATGATAGTGATGGCGATAACATATATATATATATATATTTATTCTCCGCCTAATATCTAGTTTCCACTGCATTCGTCCAAGTCCCTTTGCATAGAACAGTGTTTTTCAAAATACCATGGTTTGTTAGAAGCCAATTCAGTTAGCGTCAAACTGCCCAAACTTTGAGGCGGTTATTCGTATATTTCCGAAAGTATTTCACACTATTTTATTTTTAAAATATACATATATCTGTCTATAAACAAAATACACACACACACACATATATATATGTGTGCCTGTATGTGTTTTCTTTTTTACAATGATGTTCACCCAAGAGTCACTCGAGGTAGTGGGTTAAAGGCATTGGAAAATCACTAAAGGCATGTGTGGAAGATAAGGTTAACACCAGACTAGGGGTTTATAGTCCGAAAGTTCCATTGTGTATTTCATTAGATGACTTTAGAAGCATTTTGTTCGTATGTTTATATATATATATATATATATATATATATATATATATATATATATATATATATATATATATATATATATATATAATTCAAAAATCAGGAGGTTAGTTAACTAAGCGATCTTGGGGGTTTCATGAGGCGATTTTTAAAAAGTCGCCTGATGATATCATAAGGTCGAAACCAGGGTGGCGTAGTCAACTGACCTTCTAAATTTAAAAGTTAAAAGCTCTACATGTATTATAATCCCTCTCCCTCACTCTCTCAATCTCTTTGTCTCTCTCTCTTTCTCTCTCATTGTCTTTATCTATCTATCTATCTATCTATCTATCTATCTATCTATCTATCAATCTATATATATATATATATATATATATATATATATATATATATATTCCTATTAGGTTGGTGGAAAAATAATGACGTAATAATGTCGTTTTTTGACGTATTTTTAACGTCAAAAAACGACATTGTTACGTCATTATTTTTCCACCAACCTAATATATACGCGTTTCCTCTATAGTCACGTGATCTACCTTATTGAATAATGGGATCGCCTGTGTTTTGCTCACTGGCTCTGTGTATGTGTGATAACTCAAGAACAGTTTGGTAAACTTTAGCAAAATATTGTTTTATCTTTTGGTTATTTCGACTTGATCTCAGGTTAAGTACATTTCCACTCTGTATACCTCGTTTAAATGCTCCCCATCCCTTTTCGCACTAAACAAATCTCATGGACGCGAAAAAAATATACAACGGCAGCAGCTGCTGCAGCTGCAGCAGCAGCGACACAGCAGCGGCAGAAGCAGCAGCAGCAGCAAGGACAGCAGCAGTATCTTGCTGGGTTTCCATCGAAGCATCCACCATCATTGTTTTTTGCCACATGGAATCGTCAAAGAAGAAAAGCAACAATTGAGAAAAAAAAAAGATTTCTCCTTACATGTGATCAATAGAAAAAATTCATGTCGTAATATTATAAACAACCATGGTGCGACTGGCATTATCTCATTCCTCGTCACGGCCACCGGCACCACACCTGTAACTCTCTGACAGTCACCCTCGCCCCGCTATCGTCGCTAGTACCCCCACACACATACATACACACACCTTACCAATTGCAGCAGCTTCATCTTCGGCTACCAACAATGTCTCCATTGTCTTAATAAAAATACTGTTGTAACGATCTTTCAATAAAATATTAAAAATAGCAGCTTAACTATTTGTGGCTACTGGCGCCAAAAACGGTCACGTGATGTCGAGTATGACACGAAAGTAATGGTCTGCAGCAGAAGGAAAGATTCTGATCGGAAAGAAAAGAATTCGCTTTGTTATATTTCCATTAGTTTTATATACTTGGCGTTTTATCGAATATTCCCGGTTTCCACCCTCTCTATCCGTGTTTCTGTCTCTCTCTTCTCTATTGGTTTCGTTATATATATATAATGAAAAGATAGTTTTAAGGGTTATATTTTGGCTTATTATCTACAAGGAAATAATATCTACACCGCACAAATTTTATTTTTGAATCATATCTACATAGTAAAACATATTCTATATAATGGGTGTATCAGCATAATTGTCCATCCCACAAAATGTTTAATATCTAAATACGTAGATATGATTCCAAAATAAAATTATATATAAAATGAAAATATAGTTTTAAAGGTGCTATTTTGACTTGTTATCTACAAGGAAAAATATCTACATCGTACAAATTGTGAAAGCACTATACTTGGTCGGGATTTGAACTCGACTTGCTAATTCCGCTTTCCGCGCAGATGATTCGACCACCTACATTCCTTACTCATTATGTGTTCTAACGTGTCCCCCCCCCACACACACATATCAGCTGCCTCTTTCATACTGTTATTAACACTTTCTTTATAGTTCCTATTCTTATTAAAACTTCCTCATTTAGCACATACTCTGTTCATGGTATTCTCAATATTTGTCGGTAAAACAACATCTCGGTTGCCTCAATCATATATTTTTACATTTGTGGCGAGCTTGACGAATTTTCACAGACATATTCGAAGATAGACATATAACATTCCAACAGTCCTGTTTCTAATATTACTTTTATTCATTTAATACCGTGTTCGGCTTCTGAAAAACATCTTTCGGTAGTCCTATGCCCCTTCGCATTGTTATCAGCTACTACTTTATTTATAAAGTTGAAATTCTACAACTACTTAATTATGGCGTCCCCGATGTGCAACGCCAAACTTGTGCTGTCCCTTTTGCTTACAGTGTCTTCTTATAGCTTGTGTTTAATTCATATATACAAAGCTTAAAAACTAGGAAAAATTCAGAAACTCTCTCTCTCTCTCTCCGCTTCCGTCACTAATACTGAAGAGTCAAGAGGCGCGGATATTAATTGTTTTTCTTCTTCATGCTACAGATCAATGTCAGTTCAACCATTCTTATTGGATCCTTGTAATGATTTTGAGCCAGATATTAGTGTTTACATGTCACTAATGATTACAAACGATGACAGATTAATCGATCGTTTATTGATAATCAATCAGCATTTATTGCAAGTTGAATTTATCTGTGTTGATAGATGCCTTCATACATGCGCTGTAAATCAGTTAAAAAATAATGACTGAAAGAAAAAAAGACAAACAAAAAGAATGAGACAGAAAGAAAGAAAAAATAAACCAGCAAAGAATGCTGACAAAATACCTCGAACATATAGACCTTAGCTACTTTGATTTCTTTTTACTACTGTTCACCCAATACAAGGCCCTAGAGCCACTTTATTATAAAGACGTACAGGGAGCGAAAAAGAGGAGCAAATTATGCGCATATTATGATGATATGTAAGATAGATAATGGTTAATCCTAGACTGGAAGAGGTTAAGATTGTAGTGGTCGAGGAATTTTGAATTTCAGATTATAATATGTTTTTATGAGAAACTACTACAGTTGTAATGTTTGTATGGAATTTAATGCAACACTGGTTCATTATAGACTTATATTTACATGATAATGATAACTTCTATTTTATTATTATTCACCCAATACCAGGTCGAAGAGCCACTCGAGATAGAGGGTTGCTAAATGAGATTGTTGCAAGGAGGGGTCAAGAAGTGCATATAATGAGAATATGTAGAATAACAGTTAATCCTAGATTTGAAAAGGTTAATCTTGTAGTGATAAAAGAAGCCTCCTCTCGAGAATCCGTTCGCCCAATACAACGGTTCTGGAGATGAAGCTTTCTGAGTGAAACTTCCTCTTCACTAAATGGAATATAAAATAAATGACGTCAGAGTACGAAGGAATGCGGCTCCTAGCTGTGAAGATATAAACTGGTGGAACCAAAGAGTGTAGCTCGTCCGAACAACTGTCAAGAAAACAGCGTGGTTCGTCTCTTATATGCCGTATTGTTCCAGAACATGAGCGATTGTGGCTCTCCACAACTTCCTTTTTTTGCTATTCTAAGTATCTTTTAATTCTTTACGATCCCTCTTTGTTCCTCTCTCACATAAATTTCTTAAGTAGGTTACTTGATATTTTGCCCTGTTTCTCTTGCCTTCAATATATCCTGTTAGCGTTAATGGATTACAAAATCTCCTCCAGAAGGTAGCGACGGAGAGTGAGAAGAAGGGACTAAACATAAACTACAAGAAGACAGAATACATGGTCGTCAGTAAAAGGATGAGCCCGAAATGCGATTTGTAGAACGCTAGAATCAAGCAGACGCATAAGTTTAAATATCTGGGAAGCATTTTGACAGAGGACCGTAAGTGCGACAGAGATCCGTAGACGTATTGGGATGACCAAGGATGCAGTCCAAAAGCTGAGCAAAGTATTGCAAGACAGGAGGAGTTCTTTGGTAACAAAGAAAAGAATACTGAACTGTTACGTGACATCTGTTCTTCTTTACAGCAGCGAATGTTGGACAATTTCCTCAAAGATTAAGAAGATCGTCGAGGTGACAGAGATATGGTTCTACGGAAAGATGCTAATGGTATCATGGTCCGAGCGTGTGAGCAACGATGAGGTCTTAGAGAGGATACAAACAAGGAGGAGGCTTATACTTAATATCAGGAAGAGGTAGCTGAAGTTTCTGGGACACATAACGAGGAAGAAGTGCCTGGAGAGTCTGATACTCACGGGTCGAATAGATGGAAAGAGAGACAAGTGAAAACAACGCATGACATATCTAGCGGGCTTAAGCGAGTGAATTACAGAACGTGGTCTGGGGTGGAAGCAGAGGGAAAGAACTTGTTGAGAGCTGCAAGGGATAGAGGGAGGTGGAGAGCCATGTTCGCCTAAGTCCTGAAAGGACAGGGTAGATAAAAAGAAGAAAGATTGGATATAAATATCGTAGAGGAATCTATACTATCAATAAAATACTTTCAACAAAGACATAGAAAGATAGCCAATAGAAATTTGAGCCAATAACTAATGCACTTTGTTTTATTATATAAGAAATAAGGAACACAATCAAACATCAAGATATAGCTATACATATAGACATCATAGGTACACATCCCTACTTCTCAACATAGTCACCACTTCTTCCAATCGCAGTGTTCCACCTACGAATGAGAGTACATATCCCAGCTCCGTAAAACTCAGCTGACTACTGATGTAGCTAATTCCTTACATCAGTTTTCACTTCTTCATCACCGTCATAACATCTGCCTCTCAGTGCCTCTTTCATTTTACCAAAGAGATGAAAGTCTGGGGGTGCTAAGTCATGTGAGTAAGGAGGATACGACACAGTTGTTCCCCCGAATTGCCTCCAAGCAAGTCACAATGTAGCGAGGCGAGGGAAACAAATAGGAGTTCTACAACAGCATTTCCCTACCTTTGGGAGTTCCTAATCCTAAACACATGATTTGGGAAAACTGGTGAGCCTTATGGCAGAAACATAATCTAACTTTTTCTTCATTTCGTTTTATCCAATAGATTCTGCTGGATTTTACTGCTATGATCAATAAATCTCGATATCTTTTTTATGTTGATCGGACAAAGTCACGACTTCATGTAAATGCCTCACGCGCGTATCACAGCACGAAAGTCACAAAAAAAGACAATACCAGAAATAAGGAATAAAGCTGTGGTTGCGTCATGCTCCAGCCGCTGAAACTATTGGATATGAACAGACACCAATACGTCAATTTTCGTTCATTTATTGATGATTTTCCTGTTCCGTGACGCTTTATATTATAAAATGTTGATGCAAATATAGATGCCTTTCTTTTTCTTTCTATTTTTTACTATTGTTACTATTTTCTTATTATTTTTGTACTGCCTCCCGATACGCGTCCGTCTCGCGCGCGTGTGTACCCTAGACAGTCAGATAAACAATCAAAAGTCAAAAGACAAAGTCCTTATTGAAAGCCAAAAGGGTGAAACTAGAAAAAGAAATAAAGGTAAACTTGAGATTAGTTTAGTCCGAATAACCGAACAAATAAAAATGTAAAAAAAGGCAGGGAACGAAGAATTATGGCAACGACAGACGAAGACTGAACACATAACACCGAAGGTCGAAGGTCGAAATGGATAAAGAAGGTAACAATTAGTGTCCTTGTAGTAATAGGTTATAAAATTTGCTGTGATAAGTCTACAGAAAGGACGAAATTTGCTTGAAGTTCACACAGTGTGAGAACAGTTAGCACATGATGAAAGGGTGCTACATGACGAATTATAGCAGCAAAACTAAATGTCTGCAAGGTGGCTACCGTAGACAAATGTTAAAAGAATAATACGATATTAAAGGAGACCAATGCTTAGAGAAAAGGTTTAAGAAGATACATATCGGCGATGCTATCGTTGGGAGTGGATATTAGGAAGATCAGAAACCAGGAACCACGTGCTTTGATTCATTGGTTCAATTGTGGCTAATTGCGTTGCTTCCGGTAATCACTACGGGTTAAATAGGAAGTGGTAAAAAAAAAAAAAAAACGCTGACTAATCTAAATTAAAAGGGGTACCGAACAAAGTGGAAATAAAACAATAGATGCGCTGTACTGGGGTAAAAGAACCATTTTCTTTCCAAATCATCGGGCGACCCTTCAACGCATCCTTGTGGTCCTATATTTGACTTACGACTGTTGGCTTTGTGAACCACCGACTTTCATCTTCCTATATCTTGTGGCTTTATTCATATCCTAATCTAGCCTGGTTTTCCTTCCTACTCTACTCTTTCTATCTATCTTTCTTACTCTACTCTTTCTATCTATCTTTCTTACTCTACTCTTTCTATCCATCTTTCTTACTCTACTCTTTCTAGCTTTCCTACCCTTCTCTTTCTATTCATCTTTCCCACTTTATATATCTTTTCTACTTTTCTCTTTCTATCTATCTTCTCACTAATGTTCTATCCGCTCAAGCATGCTTGTGATTTTTCAATACTCACAAAGCCAATCTGTGGCTTATACTGCAAATATGCTGAGAAGACCATAGTTTCATTTTATGATAGGTTTTTCAGGTATTAGGTTGGTGCAAAAATAATGTCGTTTTCTCACATATGTTACTATGTGAGAAAACGATATTATTTTTGCACCAACCTAATACTTCCCACAGTACCGCCCACTGAAAATGGATCATATGGAGATTCGAAGCTGCATCTTAGGGTCGAGATGCAAATGTTCGAACCACTTGGCCATGTACCCATGTATAATGCTGGTTTTTAGTCTTGTATTTGGTCACCTTCCATCCTCTCTCTTATTTTTTTCTTTAAAACTTTTTTTCTTTTTAATATCTTTATACACACTATTTTGCTGTCTTCTCTCTCTCACTCCTCACACACACGCCCACATTCTATCTATCCTTTTCTCTTTCTCCCACTCACTCACTCACTCACTCACTCACTTTCTGTATATCTCTGTATAGCCTTCTATTTGTATGTCTCTCTACCTTTTCTCCTTCTTGTCTTTGCTCTCTTGTTCAGGAGCCAATTATTTTCTTCTGTTAAACAAGTTATTTAACATCATGCGACCATAGCCGGATATTGAACCGCTCGCTTTGAAGCCACGAGTTCAAGTCTCCAGCTACCAAACAACCACGTGATGCGAGAAGCAAATACTATTTTAAACAAAAACATAAAAGCGAATAAATAAAATTACAAAAAAAGTAAAAATAATAAAGCAAAAACAAAAAAAATACAGTGACGTAAATGACAACAACAAACAAGCAATGCCACCTGTCGGACAGTTACTTCTGGCGGAATGTATAGAACGCGGGAAATATTGGCGCGAACAATGCTCAAATATAAAATATAACAAAGTTCTTAATTAGGTACAGAATTCTGTAGACTTACATTCAGAAATATTCCTGTGTCGACTTCCCGGCGCATCTTTTTCCACATACCAACTTTTACGTTGCCTCGGGTCACGTGACTAAGTCTCTCCATATTTAGCAATCGTGAGACTAACACTGGCGCGATGAATTCGTTTGATATTCTTCGCCGTTTTATTTTGGTTGACCGCGCTATATCCAAACCCGTTCTGAGTTTTCCATTAAGACGAGGAACAATTTTTGCTGTGTGGTTGACATGACAGTTCTGTTAATTATGGCTCATCATACCCCTCTCTCTCTCTCTCTCTCTCTCTCTCTCCCTCTCTCTCTCTCTCTCCCTCTCTCTCTCTCTCTCTCTCTCTCTATTTCTCTCTCAGTTTCTTTTTTCATTCTCTTAATGCGCCTATTTTACTGTTAAATTTATCCTATCTTCCTTCTCTCTCACACACACATACACGCACACAAACACTTTCCAAATCCATCTATCCTTCACGTAACTTCACTCTGTATTTCTCACTTCTCACTCTTAATGCAACTACTTTTCTTTTAATTTTCTTATCTTCCTTTTCTCTTTCTCTCTTTCTCTCTGTAACACATATTCTCTCACTCTTTCTCCTTCTCTCTCTCTCTCTCTCTATATCTCTATTTCTCTTTATGTATTCCTTCTGTTTCCTGCCACGCTTTTATTTACTTTTAGTTTTTTAATTTTTACTCATTTTATCTGAAATTGTGACTTCGATCAGAAGTGGGTAATCCAGCAAGGTGGCACTTTTCCCAGATATAGTCTCCTATTTAATGATTTATTTATTGCTAAGTAAATTAATATATCTTCCATTTTCGTCCAATCGTTCTGTTTGCGGCTGTTCATGACCGATTAGCACGCGAGACGCCGATAATTGCATTTCCGTTGTTGCTTTATTTCTCATATGCTCGAAAAGAATAGATAGATAGATAGATAGATAGATAGATAGATAGATAGATAGATAGATAGATGAAAAGTTGTAGATAGATAACTATGCACGTGTGCCCCTTATATTATACAAAAAGTGATGACAAAGATATTTTTTTTATATATATATTTTTTGGCGTTTTTCTTTTTTATTTGGTTGATATGTGGGAATTACCAATCTTTTTGTTGTGACACCTTTTTGGGGTGTCAAGACTAAAGGAATGACGGTTTTCGAACTGAGGTCATTAACGTCAGCGGGATTTGAAACTTCGCCAAGTTCAAAACATACTGTTCAATATTAAACATTGATGAAGGAGCAGCTGAAAATTTCGTGATTTCAAAATCAGCTTTTATTTGCTACTACCTGTCAACTAAATAAAAAATAGAAAGAATATGTTTGTTATGACACACACACACACGCAAGGACACACACACACACACACATATATATATATATATATATATATACTTTTATGTTAAGCTACATTTATGGGTTAAAGCGCTCAATATCAGGGATAGGGTGTTATATAAATATATGTCTATTTAATACTTAAATGCAATCTTCTGGCCATCTCTCTCTCTCTCTCTCTCTCTCTCTCTCTCTCTCTCTGGCAATATCAGGGAGAGTATTATTACCTTTTGTATACATCTGATGCAGATGACACAGGATTCCTCGATAGTTCAACACCTTTTAGATAATACAGATTGTGCGTACAAATAGACGGATTCGTGGTTTTTCATTCCGGACAAAACACGGTCGACAAAACATCTGCACACTTTAGAGGCACTATATATTAAATTGCACTGGCCGACAGAAAGAGTATTTATTCGTTCTCATTTTTTACTGGGAGGATTATGAGTCTATATTTACCTTTCTATACTCACTGGAACTATTTATTCTGGTTTTTGCCATTTTCCTCGTCTTTTATATATTTTCTCCCCCTTTTTTTAATATTAAATTTTATTTTAATCGTAGTTCCTCGTTTCTTCTCAGTTTGTCTATCACTTTGAAATTCTTTTTAACATGTTACGAGTCTCCAACGATTCTGCAGATGAGATTTTGTCCGAAAAAGAAAATGCAGTTTTGTCAGTTTATATATATATATATATATATATATATATATATATATATATATATATATATATTGTCATCCACAGACATATGTTTCGCAGTTCATCCGTATGGCTAGACATCCGAGAATGAAACCTGGCCGATTTGGTATCAGTCGGAGATTCTAATCCCTAGGTCATCGACGACCGGCAAAGAAAAGAGCGAATTTTTGCGTATTTATTTTTTCATGAACGCACCAGTCACTCAGAGAACTCAATCGCTAGGAGAGTCTTGCATTATCACCGGCAATAGTGACTGTTTACAAATTCGTTCCTTACTCCCCACAGTGCTCGACCGATTGAATTATTTTATCGAGAGTTAATATCGTCATCCACAAACAGACTGTTTCGCTGTATCACAGCTCATCAGTGTGGCTAAACATATAAAGACATGTCTCGTTGAATAATTTGGAAAATTTTTGTCTGCTTATTTTCAATATGATCCTCTCACATTCACGGACAAGCTTCTTAGTATTCTTATTAAAGGAAAAGAGAGAAGTACTCGGAATAAATGAATATCTACCAACATGATAATTTTCAATAGCATAAAATGAAAGACAGTATTCACTTCAGTGCATCAAATTTATTAAAAGCAGTTGATTTTCTATTAAAATTCAATATAAACTATTCCTTTGTATGGCCAACTATCGCCTAAATAACAGCTTCAATACAATGAGGTCTGGCAATATTCTTCTGAAATCCTACTTGTCCAAACTTCTTTAGTAATGTCCATATGAGTCTTGGCATTTCTGTTTGTCTGCAATCATATTCTTCATGTAATCTTAGAAGTTTTCTATGGGATTGGGCTCGAGGTTGATGCCGGGATATTCCAACATCGTGATCCTGATCTTCTTAAGATATTCTTACACTTTCTTTGCTTTGTGACATGGTGCACCATCGTGCATAAATATGCTGCAACCATGTACGTGCATATAAATCTCTGGTTTATCCTGTAACAGTTCCAAGCACTTTTGACCATTCTTGGTTGTTTCAGAGTCTAGAAAATATAACCAGCATTTCCAAATTCATCCAGCCTGTTTCATAATTTGTTTGGTATATTTTTCATTCTATCTTTTTCCTGGGAGACTTCTGACGTAATGCTGACGCACACCAAACTGTTGTAGTGTGAATTCTTCATCGAACATAATGTTTATCCGTTGTTCTGTCCAGTGTTCATGCTTTCTATCAGTAGAAAGCAAGGTGCTTCTTTTTCATTTTCATAGTAAATCTTGGTTCTCGGGCAGATTTGCGGGATCTTAGTTGAAATTCACTGAGAGAAAGTCCTACGACTCAAATCTCAAAGCAGATCGAATTTCTTGGTATAAACTTGTTGAAAATCGTAAGACGTTGGATTTCCTTTCTTACTCTCTTTCACTTTTTTCTCTCTCTCTCTCTCTCTCTCTCTCTCTCTCTCTCTTTCGTTTCTTTCTAACTCTCTTTCTCTCAAACTATTTCTTTCGCCCTTTCTCACTGAATGTCAGCTTTCAGTCTATTTCATTCTTTTTTCTTTCTTCTCTCTTGTAATTTGCCAATCTATCTATCTATCTATCTCCTTTAAATTTATTTCAAATTTCAGTTGGTTTCTCTCTTTCAATCTTTCCTTCCCTTCACCCCCGCCCCTTTCTCATCATTTTTTCTCCGTCCGTTTCTTTTAATTTGCTTACCTCTCTTTCAATTGTTCAATCTTTTTTCGTCCGCGTCTCATTACCAGCCTCCCCTTCCTCTCTCTTTTTCAATCTCTTTCTTCTCTCTCTCTCTCTCTCTACCTCTCTCGCTCTCATTATCTGTTTATCCTCTTGTCCATTGATATCAATCAGCTTATCAGCCAGATTTTCATCTATCTTTTTCATATCAATCAATCTCCGACTGCTTTTCACTATTTTGCTGCTCTTTTGTCTCCACCATAAACTTTCGCCAAAAGCAAAAATCTTTCTCCCCGTAATTAACTTCGTATGTTCATCAATTTCTTCGTAAAATTTCCCTACCTCTCCTTGTCATTTCCCGCTGCTTATCACAAAGTCGACATCGATTACCTCCCCTGCAAACCAATTTTTGGATCTATTTGTCAACTGGCCAACTAATCAAACGTAGACAATTTCATGATTTTCATCTACTCGCCTCGGCAAACACACATTGCCTGTGTGAATAGATATGAATGACGTACATTCATAGAAACACATCTATACATAGAATTATTTACGAATCTTAGCTTATTCTGGTACAAGGCTATATTAATGGGACACTTATGTACCGAAATATATATTAGGTTGGTGCAAAAATAATGATGTAATAATGTCGTTTTTTGACGTATTTTTAACGTCAAAAAACGACATTATTACGTCATTATTTTTGCACCAACCTAATATATATTTATATATATGTAGTTAGGATCATCTCTTCGTTGGAACTACTAAATCCTCTTCCTTTTGTATATATATATATATATATATATATATATATATATATATATATATATATATTATCACTGAAAACGTTCTTTTTAGTGGATACACGTATTTGAGATGCTATCCCTGCTTTTGTTTTATTTTCTCAAACGGTGAAATTAATAACAACCGACCTAGACTGAGAAGTCCTATCAAAGAAAGATTTGTTCCTTTGACAGGAATTGAACTTGTGTCGCCTTTTCTATACAGAATTCACCAATTTGGAGAATTCAAACCAACGCGGCCCTTGAATTTGCCGTCCCATCTCATACATGTCATAGATACATCTCTCTCTTTCTCTCTTTATAAATACACACACACTCACATATATATATATATATATATATATATATATATATATATATATATATATATATATATATATAAGGTTCAAAAACTAATGTTCCATGGTTATAATTTGTTACATTGGAATCGTAATCACGATCCAAATCATCAGACTACGATTCCAATGTAATAAATTATAACCACAGAATATTAGTGTTTGAGCCTTTTATAGTATATTCTTACTCTTTCCTGGACATTGAATTCTACCTGGATTCTATACTCTTGGGAATTTATATATATATATATATATATATATATATATATATATATATTGACCACTAATGTTATATATATATATATATATATATATATATATAGCCATTCATAGACAGGCTGTTTCGCTGTATCACAGCTCATCAGTGTGAATAGACATCCAATTAATTGCTTCAAGCCGGAATCGAAAACGGTTCGGCGCCTATCTGTCGTATATGATTTGGCCGTTTTATAAATTCATAAATATACATAATATATGAATTTATAAAAGCGTTAGTTTAAGAAAGAAGCTTTCGTCTCAGAATCTGTGATTGAACGATTGATTTATTCGGTATTTTTTTATGCTTTAGTAACACTTTGGGGATTATTTAAAGCGGAAACATATTTCGGATTATAATAATAATTTTCTTTTTCTTTTTTTTTTTTTTGCAAGTGAATATTGCATTAACAATTTTTTTTAGAATAACATTGATTTCTCCAGATGCTATTTAACCCATAGCTAGAGGGAGGCAAAAGATTCCTACCCTTTCTCATGGGCATTTGCGCACAAGTGAATGTAATGAACACGACTGGAATTCGAACTCGGCTACTCCGAGTTCTCATTCCAATCCGCTGCCCATTACACCATCCGTACCAGAAACCATAAGGTCTCTCGTTAAATTCGCGAAAGATCTCGTCTACTTTGACGGGTGCGAGAACATATAAAGTTATACCGAGATAGACATGTTAAACAATTCACAGATACCAAACGCAAAGCGCAATTCGTTTTACGTACGAATTAGGCGTGAAAGCCAAGCGTGTGTGACGTTAATAGTTTGACACTGTTGCGACCTGTCTGCCTAAATAGATGTGCGCTTGGAAGGATCGGCATGCCGGATTCCAATTCTAACCCGTGCCGTTTCCGCAATTTGGAAAGGTATGAACCCATTTCTCCTCCATTCCAGCTATGCGTTAAATAATAGCGTACACTGCGTTCTCTATCCTTGGTTGGCAGCTAGTCAAGGAGAAGGATAATTCCGAATTCAAAATTGTACTTGGAGCTAGCAACTCCACCCTGTATAAAGCCTACTTGCTACGGCCATCTCAACTGCAAAACTAGCTTGGCCACTCGTCTACCTTGAATGTCCTCAGGCAAAAGGGGTAAATTGATCTCCGCAAAACGATTCAGTAAATAGATAAACCCCAAAGTGTTTTAAAGTTTGAATTACGATACCTAAAAAGTACAGGAAATATGATCATGAAAAAGTCCACCCATCATTTGCGTCTCCTTGAAGCGGTCCATATTAAGTTACATCAACCGACTCTGTGCAGACAGAAGGACCATTTCATTCGCTCCATCAATCTTTTAGGAAGTTTGTGAGTACTATTTTCTGCATTTTATATTCACTTGAAACTATTAATTTTTTATTCGTAAAATATTTTTACCAATTTTACCTATTTTAATCGTGTTCCAAAATTTTCCCTCCTCACTTCTCCATTTTTTTTTCTTTTATTCACTCTGTGAATTGTTCTTTTCTTTGTTTTCATCAAAAATTACGCCAACGTTTTCCTTCTGACGTAATGTTGACTGAAAGGATTCCTTCAGATAAAAATGGCTTTGTGTATTTTTAAAACTGTATTTATGTTCTGCGGTATGAAGTCCTTATCCAAATATTTTCGGCGTAGATACCACAGAAGTGCTATTAGCGAACTCAGCCGCATTATTCGATTCTGGCACAAGGTTAATTCCCTTAGAGCCATTGGTTGTTTTTCTAGTCTTGTTTGCCATGTGGTGTTGCCCTTTCGTTCATCAAACGCAAGTTACTCAAGATTAAAATAGGATCCTTTTTTCCGGTCGAACGCGCTTTTGTAAAGTATGAGTTAAGTAAATTATTTGATTTTTCTTCCTCATGTTTATGTTTGTATCGTTCGCCCTTAACCGAGATTAGGCACAAATTATCTTGCCATGATTTCTTTCGTTTTTCACGCTATTTCGCAACGAATCAGTTGCAATTTGAAGAGCGTATTAAATCGAAAAACCAAAGCTATTTCAATTCTCTCATCTCAAAAAGATTTGGTAATGAAAATGGAAATTTAAATAAGCATATATTTAATTTCTCCAATGTCACTTTAACGGAAATGGAACCATCTTGCTCTTTCGAGAGCGTTAGATTTTTGCATTCCTCCCTCTCAAGTAAGCAAGAAGTAAATTTTCGCTGAGTTTGAACTTTTGTTCTCTGAGTTGAATTTCTAAACACTTGCCTCTATGGACAAGCTTCCCCTTTTGTTATAATGGAATGTTCCGCTCTCCCTATTAACTATTGTGAACTGACTATATCAGTAATATATGTAGTGTGCAAAGAACATACCAGAGTCTGTCTATCTGTCTAGAGTCAGTCGACCCAGTACTTTCTGAGCGACTGCACGGTTATACTCTCATCCTACGGACGGAAGGAACCCGAAGGAGGCTACGCCGAAGGGCGGAGTCTCCTTCGGGGAGGTAGACCGGCCCTGAACCCGTTTATACGAGTTCAATGGGCCTATTTTCAGCCGAGCCCACGGGCTCAAAATGCCCACGTTAAAAAGGCCTTGTGCCACATGACACCCTCGTGGGGGTGGGGGGTGACTGAATATCGTCTGTCTATCTGTCTGACTGGCTTCGGGAACTGTTAGTCTTTTAGTTATGTATTCTCTTTTACAATAAACCCCTCTTTCTTCCATCTACGCCCGTTTTGTTGTTCCTTCCACTCGATTACCACCTTTGTCTGATCCTTTTTAAGGATACAACACCTTTGTAAAACACGATTATTCAAATTATCTTGCAAATATCCGTCTCTCTCTCCCTCTCTCTCTCTCTATTTCTCTCTTCCTCTCTCTCTCCCTCCCTCTCTCTTCCTCTCTCTCTCTCTCTCTCTCTCTCTCTCTCTCTCTCTCTGCCGATAAGAGAGTGACCATTTCCAGACTATAAGGTCTTTAAAAACTAGAAGTGATATTTATATAACTACGCCTGATAAAAGCTCGGGGTGGTTATTCTAAAGAGTGAGGACTACATTGATCAAATAGAAGTCATTTTACATGATTCATTGAGATTTCGGAAAATTGTTCCTGCAATTTCCTGTGACGATACCAGCAAAATAGAGGCAAGAATACAGAGATTGTTATGCTATGTACACAAGAGCAACCTCATTTCCAAAATGGGGTATGATCGTATCAAATCTGTAGCATCCCAACATCCACGTACGTATAGATTACCCAAAATGCATAAATATAATGTACCCTTTAGACCTATTTTGTCTATGGTTCCGTACAACATTAATTGACCAGCACTTACCCGACAACCCAGACTGAGCAGATAAATATGTGAACAATTCTTTCACAGTTTTGCATTTACGTCTCCTTGAAGCGGTCCATATTAAGTGACAGCAAAAGGAGCTTTTCATTTTCTCCCTCAATCTTTTAGAAGGTTCGTGAGTACTATACTTTCCATTTTATACTCACTTTGAAATATTTTTTATTCGCAAATTATTTTACCAACAAATCTATTTTAATCGTGTTCCAAAATTCGTGAAGTCGATGTACCAAAGAGTAAGTGTCATCAGAACAATTACCGTGAAACCATTTATAGAAAAGACACAGTGACGCCACGTTACGACTTTGAGAAAATTACTGAAGCCGAGATGCCAGGTCAGTGTCAATAACATTGCAGATTCTTCTTTGTATTTTATCAAATACATAACAGAAGCATCAGGACAGATGTGACAGCAATATCCAAAGCCTGCTTGAATGACAGATTTATAAATGTCTAAGATAGATTCTGACGAGAAAAATTGTCTCGGATGACAGAGTGAACGAACTTTCCTAGTAGCAGGCGTTGCAACTGATTCAATATTTCATGTCAGCGGGAAAAAAATCAGCCCGAGAAGTCACAGGGAGTCACCCTCCTGGAGGTTAGCATCAGCCATGCTGATGGAAGGCAAATCTCTTGTATACAAAGAACAGATTTCACTGTCTGAACAATTTTGGATATTTTATCAGAGTTCATCTTTCTCCCATTGCTTTTATTATTATTATTATTATTATTATTATTATTATTATTATTATTATTATTATTATTATTTCTTTCGATTTCTGTTATCTTTATTTCATCCTGGGTCCCAACTAGAGACCTAAGATCAGAAATGACATCATATTTTCCACTGAACATTTTTAAAACAACCTAAGGGCACACAGATTTTACATTGATAAAGCCCTTCATAATGTATCAGCTGTACTTGTGAGAACAATGTTTCTATTTCCTTAAGGTATGAGCTACCAGAGGTCCTTCAATAAGTCTATCAGAATCATTTCAAATCAAACCACAACTGGAATTAGTGATCTCTTCATGTGCCATTTTTTTTAAAATTTGCATCTCAATATCCTTGTATTTTTATAGTTTTTTGAAGATCGTCAAAGATGCAGTTTGAAAGAACTGTCATGTCAATAAGAAAACACATTTTCGCTAATATCTGGACGATTAACTTTGATTGTTTTGTACGTGGATATTGTAAAGTCCTGTAAAATTCTTACTGGTTTTATCTGTGTAAGCGAATTTTGGGCGATGTTCATAACAATCTTTTGCAGTTCCCTTCCAGTAAATGTTGTAGATTTTCCAGTAGAGATATTGACCCACCTGGTCATGACGAATTAGATATTCGGTAGATGCTAGTACCGTGCAACCTGATACAAGATGATCAATTGTTTCCGGATATTCTTCAAATAATCTACGTTTCGCGTTAACTTTTTCCGTGTGTTTGCTTGGTGATTTCAAATTGATTCAGTGCATCAAGAATAAAACCTTCGGTTACGGCTTTTAACCCTGCACTACCTAACCACTAATGGAGATGGATTTGTTTACATCAGCTTGTTTGGCATGAGCAGAGCCTAGACCATGAAGAGGTTTATCTGCATTTGGTCCATTGCATTTGCGTTTGCCTTCTTTTTTAGGTTTATTACGGTAGCAGTAGGTATATTATGGCTTACTTGCTCTTCTACATCCACTTGAAATTGCCTTTTGAATTCTTTGGCTTCCTTTATTACGGAATTATCATCATCATCGTTATCATCATCATCATCATTATCATCATCATTATCATCATCATCGTTATCATTATGATCATCAACATCATCATCATTATCATCATCATCATCATCATCATTATGATCATTATCATTATCATTATCATCATCATCATCATAATCATCATCATCATCATCATCATTATGATCATTATCATTATCATCATCATCATCATCATCAATATCATCATCATTATTATTGTTATCAGTTATGAATATATTCACCAATATTAATCACATGCTATTTCTTATTTTTTTCCTTGCCTTTTTTTTCTTCTTCTTCTTTCTTCATTTGAGAAAAGAGGCGCAACTGATTATCACTGATTGATAGTCGACCGACTTTCTTTTTTCTTCAACAAACAAAACCATTTAGATTTTGATTAAATAATTTTCCTTCATTCGAAATTTTCCCTATACCCACTTCCGGTGAAGAAAGTAATTTCTTTACAAAACTTAAGTTTTCTAATCATGCAACAGTTGAAAACGATTCAGTTATCTCTATTTTTGACCGCATGGCTTGACGAAATCATCCCGACTCTTCTCTGTTAATGACCTCCACCATTTGCAATCACGTGTTCTCACCGGAAGTCGGCGCCAGCCATGCCAAATTACATGAAATCGAATTTATGTTGTTTTATTATTATCTTTCTTTCCATAAAACGAAAAAAAAAAGACATAAACTTGTTTTAGATATTAATCATTGCTTTTATTTTACGTCGTAATTTCGGGGGGGGGGGTGTTTTGTTTTTTCTTTCTTTGAATGATTTTTTTTCTAATCTATTTCCTCCAAGAAATGAAAGGTTCCGTTTACAGGACAAATCAAATTATCCGACGTCATCTCAATTACTATGTATTGCCTTACGCTTGTGACGTCATGCATATGGTTGTCATTCACCTAGCATCGTGATTCCCAACGTGGGGGCGCACGTCCCACAGGAGGAGGCATTTTGTTTTTAAGGGGTGCAATTCGAGAATGAGTTAATAACAGTGAATCTTTTTTTCTAGTGAATCCGTGTGAGAATGAGCGCGTGTGCGAGTTGATACATACGGTGCATATAGAGTATGCACACAAAAAGTATATGTGTATGTACGTACATGCGTAATTACGTATGTACTGTATTTAATATAGATTTATATTACTATCACAATATTGCTATAAAGATATGCAGTCTCGAGTCCTTAAGAAAAGTTAAGTTAATGGTTTTGTTAGGCTTCTTCCACGTGAATTATTCTTTCTGAATAAGAATTATATGTCACAATATAACCTGATACCTCACAGGTATCAGGATTTTAGAGATGCTTAACTGGGCACGACAAAAAAAAGGTTTGGAACAATTGTGCTAGGCGTCGTTTGTTACTGATGTTGATACTCGCAATTACTCTTCTTGTAACGGCATTCACCCGAGGTGGGTTGAGCCGGCTCCAATATTGGAGTTTTATGGGAATTTGGAATTCACAAGCGGTCCCCGACCCGCATGTATAGCACATGAGATTTGATTATAGTGGTGATGGTTTCGTGCAGGACCATCCACACTTTTTGAAGGGCCGAATACAAAGACCTGGTGCACTACATGCCACAAGGTCCCCAAATGACCCTCTGCAGGTTTTGAATTCAGAGTTTTCCTTCTGCTAGACCAGTTGCCAGCCAAAGCTATAGAACCCAGTCTGTCATGCTATTTGCCCATAGCTGGAGGGAGAAGAAGAGGATTCACTCCTTTCTCAAGGGTATTAGCACGTAAGTGAATGTAATGGATTCGACTGGAATTCGAACACGCCTCTCCGATTCCTCAATCCAATCCGCAATCCATTACTCCACCGAGCCTCCTCGCATTTTGCCAATAAACGAAAGGTGTTGTATCTAATTATATGGTGGTCAGCACCGAATTGCATCCGAGAATCGAGATCGTCACCGCCTCTCCCTATTCATCTTCTATCCTCTATACGCACACACATATCCCCTATACGCGCACACACACACACACACATACACACACGCACACACGCATATATATATATATATATATATATATATATATATATATATATATATATATATATATATATATATATATATATATATATAATTATGGTCATACATACAGACCGATATCATATATTGGGATAAAGAAAGACAAAAAATGTAATCTCTTGACCTGTTAGGAAAATTTAGATTATAGGAAAATTATAGGAGAATTATAGATTATAGAAAATTGTAGATTATAGGAAAATTATAGATTATAGAAAAATTGTAGATTATAGGGAAATTGTAGATTATAGGAAAATTATAGATTATAGGAAGATTATAGGTTACAAAAGCATTATAGATTAGGTGATAAAAGAAAGGATTCTATTTTTGTCTAAATAATATAAAGTAACTTTTTAAAAGTTAGATTTATGTCTTTATTGCCAAAAACATTCCTTGACGAAGTAGTTTCATTATCATCATTATCTCTCTCTTTCTTTCTATCTCTGTCTATTTCTGCATCTCTCCTTCACTAGTTCTTTCTCTCTGTTTCTCGCTTTCTCTCTATATTTCTTTATTTCTTACTCTTTGTACGTATCCCTTCGTATTATCACTTTCTCTCAATCTGTATCTCTTTCTCTCCACTTCCTACCTGTACCTCTCTAATTTTTTTCTCTTTCGCCCTTTCGTTCTCTCTTTCTTTCGGTATCTTCCCTTCTCCCTGTCCCTGGCTTTCTCTCTCATTATAGATAGATAGATAGATAGATAGATAGATAGATAGATAGATAGATAGATAGATAGATAGATAGATAGATTGTGTATATAGCAATTAACACTGTATGATGACTTGGTCTCGAGATCGCATTGAGGCGTGAAACTGATAGCCATGATGTAGTGTTGATTCCTATGTCAGCACTATATCCGATACTGAGCACTCTTTCACTACAAATATAAGACATTTTATATATAGATATAGATATATAGATATACATATATATATATATATATATATATATATATATATATATATATATATATATATATATATATTCGATAGATATTGGTATATTCATCTCATTAGACCGACATTTCATAAAATGTAGTCGATCTGATGAGATGAATATACTTATTATCGAAATAAATTAATTACTGACAATGGATTTTTAAGGTTTTTCCTAATTATTATTATTTGCTCTGTATTATACATTGAGCTCTCACATGGATTAAAGTCCTCTTTGAAGTAATCCCTACCAATTACAATTTGGTATTACATATATATATATGTGTGTGTGTGTGTGTGTGTGTGCATATATATATATATATATATATATATATATATATATATATATATATATATATATATATATATATATAGATGCATGTGATGTATCTCTGTTTAATTTCCTTTATATTTTAACTCAAAAAACTTATGTATTATTCTTTCTTTTATTATAGGTCTTATGATCGCCCCATCACAAGGATCCAAAACCTGAGGATGAATGATACGACCTCTTTGTCGCTCATGTCACAATTCAACCACAAGTCTCCAACAAAAGTATGTGTGGATAGTGTAACGAATATCAGTGCTGAAAATGGAATCGGTGATCAGAGTCCAAATTCCGGGCGTCTGTTGCATTCATTTTCGCACATGCCCTCTCCGTATCTTCTACCCAAAGCTAGGTGTTAAATAGCAGAATTCTAACCATCGATAGAAACCAGTCAAATAGACGGAAAATTTGGAATTCCAAACTTTTTTTTAAATTTTGATTGACTGTTTTATTTTTTCGGCTTATCAACCCTTTGTGGATTATTTAAAGCCGAACCATATTTTAGATTCTAAGAATAATCCATTTTTTACGAATTAATATTTCTTATTAACAATTTTTTTTTTTTTTTTTTTTTTTTTGAGATAACAATCATTTTTACAGATACAAATTATACTAATTAACCCACACCTGGGAGATAAGAAATACTTTTCCCAATAGTATTTCCGCGTAAGTGAATATAACGACCTCGACTAGGATTCGAACTCCGCTCTCCGAGTTCACATTTCAAGATGATATCCACACCCGAAACAATAATTAATACAAGGACGAATGATGCAAGATGGATTCTGACGAAAAATAATTGTCTGAAGTTCAGTCTCGGTTGTCCGGTTTCTCATGCAACGGGAAATCAAGTGAAAGAATCATTATGTGAAATCAAATTATGTGAAATCAAGAGAATGCAACGGAAAATCACTCCGCCATCTTTCCAAAGAATGCATAGTAATTCCCTAGATAATAAAGAAAACTAATCTGTAGTGTGTCATGATCGAGAACATCCTGAACAGATATATCATAAAAAAAATTAGCGAAAATAAATAACTTTCCTATCTAAACCTGAATCTGGCACAAGATTGGAAATTTCTTCAGCAAAATAGCCAAACCTCAGATATATATATTAGGTTGGTGCAAAAATAATGACGTAATAATGTCGTTTTTTGACGTATTTTTTAACGTCAAAAAACGACATTATTACGACATTATTTTTGCACCAACCTAATACCATAGTTATCCCTTGATTTGGGCGTACTATTATCCTCGTTCGTGTTGCTGTTTTACTTCCTTGAATCTTTAGTCCGATGCCTCGTTCAGTCCGCCTAGAAGATATATTACATTCGGTTATTTGGGAGATATACTTTTCAATAATTCAAATTCTCGTGCTGATACAAGAAAAAAAAAAACTCTGAAAAGACCTGAAAACCAGTGTCACCCATCATCCATTACGCACTCGGCACATTCATCAATATGAAAAGCCCGAAACTGTTCGGAAGCCGTCGACGGTTATGCTAGCACGAAATCACAAGCCACTGTGACCGAGAGTTTAAGCAAAATGGCTTTTTTCAACTACTGATTATACAAAATAATGCACTCTCTCCGAGAAATCGTAACTCAGGTCCGCTAGAACGTATGTATAGCTGGCCACACGTATTCGAGGATACCCGTCTCCTAGGGCGGCTAACCAATCCCTATTGCAGACGCTTGCTTATACGCATTTTGAGCCGACCTGTGGTTTTATATTGCAACTATGTTGAGCAGACCTTAGTTACAGTTTCTTTCCTAACAGTATAAAATATCGGCGGGCATTGAAGGAATGCAAATTAGCTTGAACAGGCGTCTGCAACAGGAATTAATGTGCTACCCTAACAGGTATAAGCGATTAGCAAATTATATATATATATATATATATATATATATATATATATATATATATATATATATATATATATTAATTATAAAAAAAAGAAAGAACAGTAAGATATATAATCCGGTGTTCTTAATTGATTTTTTTATTTTTACTAAACAGTGCTCAATGTAAAATTTACAGAACATAAATATTATAAATTAACTGATTTAAAATATGGTTTCTTCGCTACACAAGAATTATCAGGTTTCAAAAACTGAAGCTAAAAAATTTAATTATATAATTAAATTAAAAGCATTAGTTCTGTTTCGTCTTCAAGCGAACTAATGCTTTTAATTTAATTATATAATTAATTTTGAAGTTTTTAGCTTCAGTTTTTGTAACCTGATAATTCCTTTTTAGCGAAGAAAGCATATTTTAAATCAGTTAATTTATAATATATATATATATATATATATATATATATATATATATATATATATATATATGTATATATATATATATATATATATATATATGTATATATTTCTGAGATGAGGTATTATGTGACAATGGTGTGACAAATATGGCGACAAAGATGAGGACAATGGGTGACAAATATGGCGACAAAGATGAGGACAATGGTCCACATAATGTAAATACTGTATATATATATATATATATGTATATATATATATATATATATTTCCTACTACTCGAAACTTTTGTGAATACTAATGTTTGAGTAAAAACCATATATCTTTTAAAATCAGTGTAAATTACGTCTACTGGCCTTACACATTCGAGAGACTTGATAAAGATGTGTTTTCCGGCAGGGTTCAAAGTTGCGAACCTTTTATTGGAGAATCCCCCGTCTGATTCGGCATGCTTTAGACTGCTCCTACATATATATATATATATATATATATATATATATATATATATATATATATAATCATTTCCCCCCAATCAAGGCGATAACGCCAGTAAGATGCAAGGAGTCTACTGGAAGTGAAAGATAATCAAAACACCTTAGAAAGAACATGAAACCCATTAAGAGTATAAATTACAGATTTTAGGCGGACATGTTAGACCTATAGAGTTGAAGTAGAATTTAAAAGGAACCAGAAACCCGATCCTAAACAGGAAACCAGAAATAAATCTCTACTTCTGTTCAAAAGACAGGGAGGAGTGTGAACCGGACGAAGCGTGAACCTATCTACATTATTATTATTATTATTATAAACTTTATATTTAGCGAGTACTTGTTTTTGAGTAGATATTGCTATTATTTTAATCAATGAAATTAAAGTCAACCTGCCGAGAGATGGAAATGAGCCAATTCTATTGGGTAACTGAATGCCGCTTGTCTGTGACGTAACTGATAAAGCTTGCTTGAATTTTAGGTGACTTGATGGAAAAAAAAGAATTCATTCAGGTTCCATTCATGGCAGGAGTGTCATTTCGAATTTTCTTTAATGGGTCCTCTAAAACTCGACACATGTTGACATTAATTTCCCCGATTAAAATAAGAGGAATTTCTACTCAAACATGTGCCCCCCACCACCACCACCACCAAATATTACGTTTACAATAATAAGAAATAATATTGGATTTAAAAACAATCCGATTAATTAATACAAACCCATTAATTGTTTTCAAATTATTTTCTATACTTTATGAAGTGTTATTAGTTCCTACAAAGTTGAGTTTTGTACTTTTCGTGATATATCATGAATCTTAGGTGATTTATACAGTCTGCAGGGATTATATCTACTGATTTTATTTATAGTGTAACCCGGATATAAGAGACCCTGATATAAGATACCCTGATATAAGAGAAACACGGATATAAGACATATTTTCTCTGGGCCCAAATTAGAGCCATACTTACCTAAACAAAATAGATCAAACCCTGATATAAGAGAAACCCGGATTTAAGATACTTCTTCTCCGGTCCCGACAACTCTCTTATATCCGGGTTACACTGTATTACCTTTTCGTCTAATCAACAGATGTATAATAAAATTATAATCGTACGTGATTCATGATATACTGCAATAAATTCAAAACCCTCCATCTCGTGGTTACTAACAACACTTCAAAAACTTTTAAAAAACACTAATGCTTTATCTTATATATACATCTGTATATATATATATATATATATATATATATATATATATATATATATTAGTGTGTGTGTATGTACCTGAATATGTATAGATAGAGAGAGAAACAGTGAGAGAGAATGAAAGAGAGAGAGAGAGTGAACGAAATGGCTTATATGAAATATCCGAGCAAATTAAGTTAGATGGAATTTGTAAAAAATGGTTGGATGTTTAATTCTTTTTATTATTTTCTCAAAGTTTCGCTCGTCAAATGCATTCTCAGAACAAGTGAAAAAAAAATCTAAGGATTTTTCTTAGATTTCTTAGCAAACTTGGCACGCTAAGAATTATTTCATGCATTTTTCAGTTGTTCTGAAGATGATCTTGCTGAGCGAAACGTTAACAAGAGAAAAAAGTTTAAAACATTCAACTAATTATCAAAAATTCCATCTTAATCTTAATATATATATATATATATATATATATATATATATATATATATATATATATATATATATAAGATTAAATTAAAACAAACGCAGTAGCTGCGTAAAGAACCCTTTGCATTATCATTTATTTTTTACCGTTTTATGTTTAGGGCATAAGAGTTTCCATTTTCATATCCGAGCTAGCTTAATTACTGCGCGCTAGGGCAATTTTAAGCTTGTGTGTGTGTGTGTGTGTGTGTGTGTGTGTGTGTGTGTGTGTGTGTGTGGTGTATGTGTGTGTGTGTGTGTGTGTGGTGTATGTGTGTGTGTGTGTGTGTGTGTGTGTGTGTGTGTGTGTGTGTGTGTGTGTGTGTGTGTGTGTGTGCATACACTGCCTGAATCGAGCAAATAACCTTGAACATCCCCCATGTTCGGGCAAATGAGTGAAAGTGAGACAGATACTGCAGAATGCCAAGCCGCCCAAATCAAACATCACGAAACTGGAGAGGCTAGTGTGTCCTCAAAGCGTTGACTGGATTCAGTGATTTGACCCAAAGAGTTATGAGTTCAACACCTGGCTACTGCAGTGGTGAACAAAAAACTTCTGGAGTTGAGTTAAACGGAGATATCCGGAAGAGCCGTGGGACATGGAGCTAGAATAATCTACCCCGGTGGACGAAATAAAGGGTTCAGTTCAAAATTCCAATCACCTGAAGAAGGCCCGAGCGTACAACGGCCGAAACGTCGTGAATATGACAACAAACAGCCGAACAATGTAAATAGTGTAAATAATTACAATACCTCATCTCAGAAATATAGACAGAGAACGATAATTCTATTATCTGTATTTGAATATTAAGTATATATACGTATATATGTGTGTGGGGGGGATGTTACAGTTTTGAAAACATTTTACTTCAAGATGTTTTGCCTGTGATCTGACCAGTGATGCCGAATCTTTGGCGAGACACATCAAAGCATATTTACCATTTCGTCGGATTCCTATTCAACTTTACGCATATATATATATATATATATATATATATATATACGAGATTCGGAAAAATCCAGCTATTTTTAATATTTCGTTAACCAGTTGTTGAACAGTCTTCATACTAACACGTCTACGAATCAGATAGGTTCTTCTTATTGCGCATACATAGACAAACTCTCTGCCGTTGGGTTACTCAGTCAATAGATATCACTGAGTGAGCTTCTGTACTGTATTACCTTCGCCACGACGGCGAATATGGATCAGGTTTTGTTTGGAACTTGCACATTCGCCCGCGGAACACAGTTTGCGAAGGTTTAAGAAGAAAGCAGTTTTTTTGTGGGGGGGGGGGTTCTCGCCGAAAAGGAACCACACCTAGAAGGCCCCCGAATTTTCAAACTGGTAAGTCAGAACTTTTGAACACGTAAACTTTCCCCAAAAAATATAAATGGATCGGTCAACGCCTGGCAAAGCCAATGCTTTTTCTCTCGTCAAGGCAGTTTACCAATGACTTTGTTCCACGTCATTATGTGGCAAATGAGACGCAACAAATGACGGCATGGGAAGTTCACCCACTTGTGGCATACTCTTCAAATCTGTTGCCTTCACACTACAACTTGTTTCACTCCTTGTTTGGTCGGCTGTCCCAACAATTTCAAGATATCAAAATAATATCAATAATATTTGATTAATTTAATCAAAATCGGGACTGTTTGATTCATCCAATCAAAATCGGGAGTATTTGATTCGTCCAATCAAAAACCAGTACTGTTTGATCCATCCAATCAAAATTGAAACTGTTCTTTCATGATGGACGACAAAATTTAGCTAAAACAATGTAAGGTAACAGGAATTAAGGGAAATACTAGGCTGCGTCTAGCAATTTCAGCTGTAAAATGATGAGACCTAGCTGCCAATTTAGTGCTGCGCTTAAATTCGTAAAGTCTCGGCACCAAAGAAGAAAGCTCATTAGATCAAATACCATGAAAATATTTATATAAAAGAGACAGCGAACCTACGCTACGGCGATGGGGGAAATGCCTAAAGCAGAAATGCCAGGTCAGGACCGATAACATTGCAGATTCTTCTTTGTATTTTATCAAGAATCATAGCAGAAACACTAGACTAGATGTGACAATATTCAATGCATAGATGAATAGTGGACTTATGTGTAAGATTCTGGCGGGAAAATATTAACCAAAGAACTCGAGTCATGTACTTAAAAATAGTTTGTCATGGATGTTATGCATGGTGTCCAAATCGTTCAAAAATGTCTAAACTATCAGCAAAACATACAACCTGTTTCTCAGATCAATGATTAAAAATGAGTTCAAGTGAATGAGCCCTATAGCTCTTGAAAAGGACTGTTCTCTGTCGGAATTCGTGGACTGGTGCTGCAGAATCATAAACAAAGAACTGTACCAAATAACAGAAACCACCTCACTTGAGGACCTCCAAAAGCATCTTCATTTAAAATAGATAACACATGTAAGTAATGACATAATCAGGATTTTGACGTTCCACACTACTTCAAACAAAAGATTAGGAAAGAAAACTCACATCAGTACCGGAAGGAGCGACAACAATGAACTTGAGCAACCTATTTTCCTGAAAAATTGTTTTAATAGAAAGATTTTATAAATGTCAACCGCCAGTAGTACTAAATGTTCGGTCAATGAATACTGAATGTTTCCTTTTAAGAAAACGGATCACATTAACATTACCATTAAAGATGAGGAGAACAGATACTACACTTGGTATTTACCTCTCCCCACAATGAACCGATATGGCACAAGGCCGATTTGAATTGGGGGGCGCAAACGTGTGCAAATGGGCTAAAGCCCCAAATTGTCCAGTCCCCGCAACCAACGTTGCGTTGACATTGATATTCCACCTAGCCCCTTGTAATATGAGGGGTGGTGTCGCAGGGTTAGAATCCCTGGGACCAGGCATCCCTCATTTATTTGTTGTGTTTCTGTCCGAAGACAGAAACACAACTGAGAGATAAAATATAGTTTGTCCACCCGAAGGCAGAGACTACAGTTAACATTTACTTGCCGCCTCCCACCCCCCAAAAATTGACAGGATGTGACACAAGTTCGGTTTAATGTGGGGAGCCAAATCGCGGGCGCCCAGGTCAGATCCCAAAATAGCCCAACTCCCGCGGCCGTCGGTTACGCTGGCATCGGCAGATATTACGGTTTGATTTTAAGTTGTACTCTGTCCGTTGATAGAGACAAAATTAAGTTGCGCTATGTCCGAAGACAAAGGCACAATTGAGAATTACAATGTAGTTTATCCACACTAGAACAGATACTACGCTTTGATCCCGGCCCGATAGTCAAGCCGTTGAGAAAGCGTAACTTGAGTAGCACTGACTTTTCGGTCAATGTATGTCATGTGAAGGAACGGATAATCTGATCATTACCATCACTTTGATAACAAAATGAATTTAAATTATGGCAAAAAGATGCTGGAAACTTTCACCAACCTAGAGATAGAGATAGATGCGGAAAAAAGTAATTAGTGATACACAAAGTACAGAGGCAAGTCAAAAATTATTTGAACTTTCGCCATTACATATATTTAGGTTTGTCACACTGCCTTCTGCTCATGCGTGCTTATAGTTTGTACTATTGTGGTCACGTGATGGAAGTATGAGATTGATCGCGCCAGTTTTCTTGCTACCGTTACAGTGTAAACATGACCGCTCCGCTACCAGTGTGCACCAGGGAGGAACAAAGAGCAGTGATCCGAATCTGCAAAGAACATGCTACCTCATCAATGATAACTCGTCGGTTCGGCATTACCATCTCTCGGAGCTTGCTGAATCCTTTCGCCAGTAGTGGCGCTTGACCAGGCACTTTTAAATTTCTTGATACATTCATACACACTTCTACGTGATAGTGCACCGTCGTTGTATTGTGTTGAAAACCTCCGATGAATTTTAGCCCCTGACACGCCTTCTGACCAGAGAAATCGGATCACTGCTCTTTGTTCCTACTTGGAGAGGCTATCTTTAGACTGTAACAGCAGTAATAAAAATGGCGAGATTAAAGTCAAATTTCGATCACGTGACCACAATAATCCCAACCATAAGCACGCATGAAAAGAAGGCAGTGTGACAAACCTAAACATATACTTTAGTTACCCTCCTATATAGTTGCATATAAACTACTGTTCTACTTCAGTTGAAAATATTAATTTTATAAGTTTACTCATTGGCTGAATGTCGGCTGATAGCAATACGCAAGGTCGCTTGATTTGAATTGACTGTTAGTAATCATAGTTACAAACAACCTACATAGATTTGATTTCGTTATTCCATGAAGCACACCCTCCTTTCTGTTGGCGAAGCAAGGAGTTTGGAGAGTCAACGGAATTCGGCATTAGCGTTTTAATTCGAACTCTTTGTCCCTGACGACGGTAAGCTATTTTGACGGGTTTCGTGACAGGCGAGCATAAAATTGACAGTTGTTCGTTGTCGACGAAACCTGCCTGAAATAGCCAACCAGAGCACGGTTGCGGACATTTTATCATTTTTTTAACAACCTGTTAGTCTCTCTCGATCCCTTTCATCTACGTCTTTAAACAACACGGCTGAAGAGTGTCCGACAGCATAAGTCCGATAAAACTTGTTTCAGATTGAAAAGAACGAAATTTTAAAAGAAATTTTCCAAGAAAATCGGAGATGAATGCCGCTATGCAAATATCAGTTTCCTCCTGTAGAAAACAAGATGTTATTCCAGATTCTAAGGTCAGTAATTTCTCTCTTCGTTTTTATGTCTTAAAACAAATATTCTGTACATACACCAATAATTTATGCAATAAAGACAATTGACAAGAAGTATGCTTTGTAGTTATATATATATATACGATGAATGATGGATCAATAAGTCCGTAGCCTGACAAATACCAGGGAATACTGAAAATTTCTCAGCCCGACTTAACTTCCCTGAATGGCCAAAGACCAGAATTTTTATCTTAAAGGGCAGAGAACCTTTCAGCAATCTGTCGTAGCTATTAGCTGATTTTTTTATCTGAAATTTTCACTGTATAATGTCAGATCTGTGTGATTAAAATTCCTCATTGAATTAACTGGTTTGTTTAATTGATTTTACATGTCAGCCTTTGTTGGTTTATTCATTATCGAATTTTGTATGAGGCACCTAGTGAGGAACGAATTCACTAATCAGTGGTCTCGAATAACCAAACTAGCCTCGCTAACGATTACACCACCCCAAATTGCTACACTGAATTACGTGCATTAACACAATTTTCGTATGTTTTTTCATCATTAGGCGACGAACTTATTGATGTATCTACTAAAAGCTTCTATATTTTCTATTTTATGTTTGTTTCTTTATTGAATTACACATATATACCGTATATATTCGTGTATACGTCGAATCTTGAACACGAAATATCTTGTTTAAAAATATTAGCAGTGGACATGGGTGATAGTTTCGTTCCGTTGAAATCTGCGCAAAATGGGAAAACTCCAAAATTTCTCGCGAAAATATAAGAAATATTTACCAGTAAACGACAAAGAATAATACCTGTGCCAATTAGTAATCAAAAAACTGTGCAACTCTTTCAAGCAGGTGAATCTAATCAATTTCAAAATCACAGTTAAAAGACACAATTCTTTAATAGCGTACAATGCCAGATAATCTTGTAGAAACGGTGACCCGAAAAAACTAAAAGCGAAAGAGAAAATATTACCGTTTCGGATTTCGTTGCCCACCGCACGGATCTGTACCTACTGCTGCATCAGTTGTTTTTTAACACTTTCAGATACCGGTAAAGCATGTCTACCCATCCTCTACGAATTTTTATTCTAACCTAATGACGTCTAGCCCTAATCACTGCTCTAATAAATACCAGAAATGCTGCTCGTTGTGTGAATACAATTTAATACGTTCATCTATAACGGTTTAAGTAGAACTTTTTAAAAAAATGACCGTAGCGTCTTTGCGCGATTTTTCCAGCATTGATTTATCGACAGTTTATGACATAAATAAACAAAGAGAAAAATTCCGACACTTCACCTTGGAAGTGAAAGTGACAAATATTCTTCTGTAATTTTCCATAATTCCTTGTCACCTTTATTTTACTTGTGCTTCAATAGAATTTCACTTGATTTTCGTTTCATTTATCTTTTTTTTTTCCTTTATTAAACATGCACTGACGTACAGAGTATTTTAAATGTAGGGCAAAGGGGTTAACTGTTTTGCCTAGTGTATTTTAATATAACCCTCAGTAATCCGATAAAAACAAGTCGCCATGTTGTTGAATTATTGATGGTTAACCTGTATTAGCTTTCGGTATTTTAGACTCGTTGTTTTAGTCAAACTTTCCTGACACTGTACGCCATTAAAAAATTGTGTCTTTTAAATCGTATTTATTCTTAAAAAGAACTGGAATCAATCTATATGCGATATTTAATAAGCTAATGAATCTAAGGCATAAATTCGATTTCATATAAGTTTCTTTCGGTTTAATAACAACCTCTGTACTAGACATGGAAAATATCTATCTGTTACAAAAAATATACTGTTTTATTACAATAATAGTCTATCCTATTAAAATATTTTATTTATTATTGTATTAATTTAACCGAATAAATATTTCATTGGAAAACTACATTTAATCTAAATTGCTAAACATTTAATAAATAGTAAGTATTTGGTTTTTGGCGCTCGTGGCTTCAGCTTCAAAGAATACAAATTTCTCAACAATGTTTTCTTATTTTTTTAGTGAGTGTTTTTTAATTGTCTATTAAACGTTATTCTGCTAATTTCTTTTTTGGGGTGATGGATTAAAAAATAGTCGACCTATACACGAGGCGTATCGGAAAGAAACGATTCCTTGGGCCAAACCCAAAAGTACACTGGCGCCCAAGGTTCGACGACTTATACACGAGTATATGTGGTAAATTATTTTTATTTACATGAATTATCATACAGTGCTGAAGTAAGTCAGCACTTATCTCCCAACTGCTTTGGGGTTGAAAAAGTAACGGTATTTTTATTTCATGTTCTCAGTGGCACTCTCTCTCACACACACAGACACACAGACACACACGCATATATATATATACACACACACACACACACACACATATATATATATATATATATATATATATATATATATATGTATGTATGTATATTTGTGTGTGTGTCTGCATATACATATACATATATATATACATATATATATATATATATATATATATATATATATATATGTATATATATATGTATATGTATATGTATATGTATATGCATATATATATATATATATATATATATATATATATATGGATGTGCACGCAGTGTAACAGTTATCGGCGCGGAAATTGGGATTGGTGCGCCAAGTTCAAATTTCTGCCGAGCCCGTTGCGTTCGCACAATGACCTTGAAAAGGCATGAATCCACCTGTTCCCTAGCAATGTGACTGAGCTCTGTAGCCTGTCTACGAAAAGAAAAATTCTGAATTTAAAACCTACTGAGGGTAGCAACTCCACCCTGTAAAAACCTACCTGCTTGAGAAACTACAGTAGTACAGTGGTACCAGCAACGCGTGGTGTGGTGAAGCTGTGGCCTTATGTTCCACAGTGAGTATACACGCTTGCATCATCATTATAAGCAACACTTCAAAAACAGTGGTTCTTTGGCAAAACTAACATTTACACCAAATGAAACAAAACATTCAACTGATAGAGTAATATCAAGTGTTTTAAACCAAATTGCACGGAATACTCAGCGGAAAGACGCTAAAATTTGGCTATATATTCACAGGAAATATGCTAGAAATCATAAAAACAGGAAAATCGCTATGACACCACAAACATCACCATCAACACCTTCAAATGCAGAACAACGTCCGAATGCCCACTAAATGGTAACTACATACAAAATAACGTAATATACCAAGTTGCTATAAGAACCTAAATAAGAGAATGTCCCTTAAAATAGAGAAACTGTTCAGGCAAAACATAATTTAACAACAAAATATGTGCAAATAGCACAGAACTCTCAAAACCTTTACGGAATCACAAGAATGCAACCATCAACACACCAAATATAACATGGAAGATATAGAAAACAGCACCAGCTTACAACAACACGTCAAAACACAGCAACCTACAGAACAATATAAGCTCTCAAACAAATTCAAGTACCAAAACAGATTCCTATTACCCTACCTACCTACAACTACATCATAACCACAATGACATAACTAATAATAAACTATAACATATAATTAATTTCTAACAAATGTTAAACTGGAGAAAGTATAAAAATAAAAAATATAAGATAAATTTAAAATAAATAAAAATAAAATAAACAAAATTACGGTCAGGGCTTTAAATAATCTAAAATCATTAGTCCTAAACAAAACCTGGGAAAAACCAGTTTCTCGCTTTAATCTGCATTTTAGTGGACTATATCTAAAGAGCATGCATAAAGAGGAGTAACATATGGTTTGATGATCTTTTAATATGTGAAACTGTTACCATGCAATGTTAATTTCTATGTACACACTGTTTATGTACACAAACACTCTATCCCCAATATAGAATAGTTTTCCCTTATAAATATGGCCAATTTTTAACGTTAGATAGATAGATAGATAGATAGATTTTGATATAATCACATAAATTGATTGATAGTTTGATTGATATAATCACATAGATAGATAGATAGATAGATAGATAGATAGATAGATAGATAGATAGATAGATAGATAGATTTTGATATAATCACATAAATTAATTGATAGTTTGATTGATATAATCACACAGATAGATAGATAGATAGATAGATAGATAGATAGATAGATAGATAGATAGATTTTGATATAATCACATAAATTGATTGATAGTTTGATATAATCACATAGATAGATAGATAGATAGATAGATAGATAGATAGATAGATAGATAGATAGATACCTCTTCATTAGAAAGAAAGAAGTATAGGGTGCAACAGAAATACTTCCCATATTTTAACGGTTGACAAAATAACCACGGTAATTGCTATTAAAACAATTATTTCACTGTCGTTTAAACCATTGGCTACAGATTTATTCTTTTGCTTTTTAAAATGACATCCTCTAAATTGTGGCTTCTATTCACCATACACTGTTGTAGACGATTTCTAAAGTTTTCCATCACCAGGAAGTTCGAGCACTTCGAGGTCTTCCAGGTGTGTTTCTTTTAAGCGCTGAGCCTGTGGCCCTGAAATTTTCAACCCATAGCAGTATCGATTTTCTATCCGTAATGGAATCATTCCGAAGTCACATGAAACGAACCCGAAAAGTTCCCTGTGTCGCAATTACAGATTTACTAGTCTTAAAAATAACGTTTCAGCAGCAAACGTACTCTGTGCAGTGGTTCAAGCCATTATGGTAACTGATGGCATCTGACAAAATTAATAAGACATTTGCTAGACGAAGACACCATTACTACTTGTCTAAGTTCACAATCACCACACAGATGACAGTTTAAAATGTGGGAGGTATTTATGTCGCATTGTGTATTTTTCTTCTTAAATGGAATGGTTCGTTTCACATCTCCCTTCATCCCTCTATAAGCGATGGAAAAGCCAAACCTACACAATTATTGGCTACATAACTGTACAGATTTCACTATAATCCGTCTCCCTCTCTCTTCACTCACTCTCTCTCTCTCTCTCTCTCTCTCTCTCTCTCTCATTAACGTTTTCGGCTTCCGATGACCTAAAGAGATCGACGGTCACATTATAAGTGCATGTCTTACCATTTAATAAGTTTAACTTATCACAGAGTCAGAATAAGTCAACTGTGAGGATCAAATTTCTTTCGTAAGCATTTTTTGAGATGCGGGTCAACTAACGATTAGCAACACCAAAAATGGAATCCATGAGCCGAATTAAAATTCAGACTGCAACGGTTTGTGTTCACTTGATCACAAATGCACTGGGGAAAAAACCCGAATAACTCACTTCTTCTTTCCCAAGCTATGGATTAGCTGGGTAAACAGAAATCTCTAACCTTATCTGGCAACCAATCTGGAAGAATGACAATTCGGAATTCAAAACTGGAGGACAATTACAGCAATGCACAATTTAAAGATATTAAAGCAATGAAACTGTGAAGATCATTAATCACTGAAAAGATTTTATCTTTAATCTGAGAAAATAACGAAAGTAACTTACAACACTTATTTGCTAAACTTTGCTTAATTTTGATCATGTGCCGTGTCCCTTCGGGGCGTAGGGGATCATGGCTCTTCACAACTTCCTATCCTTTGTAGCTCTTAGTAATGGTTTTTAAAAATTTCTCCTACTCATTGGTCTGCCATTTAATTTCTACAAGCTCGTTAGGTAACTTACTCACTGTTTCCCTGTGTGGTCTTTGCTTTAAACATTTCCCGTGAGTATCAAATTCTCCAAACCTTTTTTCTCTTTATGTGCCTTAAAAACTTCAAGTTTGTTTTTTATTCTAATTAAACTGTCCAACAAAATTTTACTTTTTGTCGGCTACAAAGATGAGAATAAAGTTTTCTAGTGTCGTTTTGGGTGTAGATTATGAAAATAACATTAATTTTTTTACGAAATGACTACAGTTTCCAACTAATATAATGATATAGCTGAACCTTTTGAAGAACTAAATTTACAGCATGAGCTTTACAGCATGAAGTATTTTCATTGACGGCTCTCTTTAGAGAACCCAAATCGTGCTTTTGCATATTGGAAATATGTTGCCATCGATTCCTTTAGCTCATTCTGTTCTTTTAAATGAAACTCACGTAAATCTTGATTTTATTTTAAACAAAATTAAATACAATGAACATAATCTGTTCAGATCTTAACGTAGCCGCTGAATTGCAGGCAGCAGACTATAAGAGATTCATGTCTTTTTGTGTCAATGGGACAACCGAGTTCAAGATGAACAGTACACACGCACAGAATGACCATTAAAAATGAATCAAATTTAGTACATACTAGCAGCATGGCCCGGCGTTGCCCGTGCTTGATTCAAAAATCGTACAATTCATACAGCAATCGCTATCACTTGACTTAAAATATTTTTGCCCTTCCTTGCCTTTAAAGGAGTGCCCTTTGCCGTGCTGATGTTGGTACATGCCTTACTTCTTGCCTATCTCACACTGCGATTTTTTCTAAGCTCTATACTAAACATTAAATCTGTTACGAAAAAAGAACTAAACAAAATGAACACAAAACGATCAGCTTTAAAAAAGGACTCGTAACTGGAAAAACCGAATGAAAAAAGAATGTTAACAACAAATACTTTTTCACACCCGACCCAGTTCTGCGGAATCAGAATCAAAGCGAATGAGCCAATTGGAGTAAAGTGCCATGCAGATTTAAATTTTTCCCACTTGTGACGAATGCAGCTATCGATTTTTTTTTGCATGCTAGTTAACATTCGTGTCAGTCAGCTGTTGGTTCTCACGCTGGCCAATAGAATCATCCTGCCTATTCGTGGCAGCCAGCTATAGGCTCTCACTCTGGGCAGTACAAAATGGCCGCAAACTACATGAAAACTGCCGTAGAAGCATGAAAAAATCGATTATTCCCACTATCGATGGGAGTTGGAAAATGTAAAGTCAGTCTTGGCCTTCCGGCTAACTTGGAGCATGTGCATGTAAATTTTAGTGCAAATCAGTCGAAAATTGCGGCCGTGCATTCGTTACAGACATACACATACACATACACACATCCTGCCTTTTATAGATAGAGATAACATTATACGTGAACTTCATATAAAATTAGGGTTAATGAAACAATTTATGAAAGCCTTGAAACATGATAATCCGTAATTTTTTTATATTTAAAAACGAAATTTCCATGTCTTAGTGATGTTAAAATTAAAGAAGGTATCTTTGTCAGGCCTCAAATTCAACAGCTCATAAAAGACAATGAATTTAAAGTAGCATTAAACAAAGTGGAATTGGAGGTCTGTCAATCGTTTCAAAGACGTGTGTAATGATTTCCTTGAAAAGAAGAAAGCGCCAAATTATGAAATACTAATTCAAAATATGATTGAAGCATACAAAAACTTAGGATGCAGTATGTCACTAAAGGTGCATTTTTTGTACACACATTTGGCCATTTTTCTTTCTTTTTATATGTCATATCTTTTCAGGACGTAGGCGATCATGTCCCTCCACATCTTTCTATCTCTTGCAGCTCTCAACTAGTTCCTTCTCTCTGCTTCCTCCCCCAGACCACGTTTTGTCATCTATTTGCTTAAGCCCGCTAGTTATGTCATGCGTTGTTTCCCTTGTCTTTCTTTCCCCCTATCCGACCCGTGAGTATCAGATTCTCCAGGCCCCCCTTCCTCATTATGTGTCCCAGAAACTTCAGCTGCCTCTTCCTGATATTAAGTATAAGCCTCCTCCTAAGCATTCTCTCTAAGATCTCATCTTTGCACACACGCTCGATCCATGATATCCTTATCATCCTTCTGTAGAACCACATCTCTGTCGCTTCGAGTCTCTTCATCTTTGAGGAAATTGTCCAACATTCGTTGCCGTAAAAAGGACAAATGTCACGTAACAGCTCAGTATTCTTTTCTTTGTAACCAAAGAAATCCTCCTGTCTCGAATTATTCTGCCCAGCTTTTGGAATGTGTCCTTGGCCATCCCAATACGTCTACGGATCTCAGTGTCGCACTTACCGTCCTTTGTCAAAACCCTTCCCAGATATTTAAACTACCACGTCTGCTTGATTCTAGTGTTCCCGGTCTGCAAATCGCATTTCGGGCTCATCCTTTTACTGATGACAATGCAGCAGTCATCAGCGACGAATATGGTGAAAGGTTCCAGCAAGATATTGTCAAAATAGAAAATCTTTATGAAGGCAAGTGGAGTCCTACTTTGCTGACTGATCTTTGCTGGACTCTTCATAGTGACAGGCCAGATGCTAAACATAGAAAAAAAGCACAAATAATCTAAAAAGTAAATATTTCTTAGTAAAAAAATTCTTTCAATAAATAAGCCTGTGCTTTCTTAGATATTTTAAAAGAAATAAAACGTTTATAAGAACATGTTTAGTATCTATACATAAACTCGTAAATCTAAATTTTAAGAAATTTTAAGAAATTGAATTCGTAAATTTAAAAATCCTGGAATCACTGCATGAAAAATGGAGTTTATTTTCATGATCTATTAAAAAAAAACTCTAGAAAACTGCATTCTTGTTTCTGTAGCAAAATCATTGGTGGACAGTGTTATTAGAGTCCATTTTATTTCCATTTTCCTTAAAACTTCCTCATTACTCACATGCTCCGTTCGTAGTATTCTCAGCATCCTTCTGTAGAACCACATCTCTAATACTTAAAGTCTCTTCTTCATCTGCGTGTATATTGTCCAGTGTTCACTGCCATATAGGAGGATTGATATTAGGATAGCATTTTCACATTCTTTTCTTTATATCTAACGGGATTCTCCTGTTTCTCTGTACGTTGTTTAACTCTTGTCGCTGTTCCAGTGCGTGTTTAGATTTCGGCGTCACATTTTCCGTCCTTTATTAAAACACTTCCCAAATATTTAAATTTCTGTATTTGATGATTTTGACATCTCCACTTTATAGTTCAGATTTTGAATGGTTCCCCTTTTGCTGACAACTATTGCTTTCTCTGTCGTTTTACAATTGATAGTTAGTCCTTTACTCGCGCTTTCCTTTACTCTTTTGTCTAGGAGTTCTTGCAGTTTTCTTTCTTTATCTGACATCAACACGATTTCATCTACATATTTTATATTGTAAGGATTGTACCCACCAATATTAAATCCCGGTAGAACTTCTAGTTCTCTTAAGGTCGCTTCGGTGTAGAGATTAAATAAATCCATTGAGAACAAGAATCTTTATCTTGCGCTTTTTTCTATTTTTGTATATTAACTGAATTCATTTTCTATCCGTATTCTAAATAATTCGCCTGCGAGATGAGTTACTTAACTACAGTAGGCGCAATTTATATAAATTTTATGAGTTTGTGGATAAGATTGTGTAGATATGTGTGGGTATAAGTAGGAGCTTGAAATTTTTATCATTATTTCTTTTAACTCACTTGTTTTAACTCCTAGTTTCTAACGCCTCCTTCGAAGTCTTCTATAGAATTATTATGCAAAAAGCACTCTATGCATTAATCTGTTTGTGATGGCGTGTAAAAGTTTGTTAAAAGAAATAAAACAGATCGAAATATATATATATATATATATATATATATATATATATATATATATATATATATATATATATATATATATATTCGCCTACGAAACTCTGGAGTCGGGGTGCTGAATATAAAATCAAACAGTGACAAGTTTTAATTTTGTACTAATCCTACACATATATATATGTGTGTGTGTGTGGTTGTGTGTGTGTGAATGTGGATATATGCATGTATGTATGTTTGCATGTGTGCATATATAGTTGTACTTATGTATGCGTTTGAATCCTTGTGCATGTGTGTGCGTGTGCGTGTGTGTGTGTGCGCGCGCGCACTTGCATATCTGTTAATATAAGTTTCGTTTTGTGTTTGTTTTTTGGGTTTGTTTTTTGGGTTTGTTTTTGTTTTTGTTTTTTTAGAGGGAAGTTGATTTTTGCTTTATTTTTGCTTTGATTGTTTTATTTTTGTTATTGTCTTGTTTTTTTCACTCATCCAATACTGACTGGGTTTAATCTTAATTTTAATAAAATCCCAAAATTGCATTTTTTGTTATGTTCCACGTCAACCTTTTTATTTCTTAGGGCCTACCCCCTCCCAACCCTCTACATACGTATTTGTCAAATCTCCTTTACATATCTTCTCTTCAAAATCGCTGAATATCCCAGAGAATATAAAAAAGAACGAAAGAAAGAAAATCTAGTATTCAGTTGTCATCTTTATTTCAGGACTCTCGTCCGCATGCGTGATGACGTCACCACTGATAGCACTGACATTCAATGCTAAAGCGTTCGCAACGTATTAAGGATATATTTAAAACACTGTTGGTCGAAGACAAAACAAGGTAACAAAGAGATCTTGTGTTTATATCCGAAAATAAAAGAAAACGTTTGACGGCTAAATTATTACCGAATATTTTCTATCGTTCAGTATTTCTCGTTTCTTGTCAGGCTGGATTTCGCCTGATAATCTCAGCAGCTTGTCTGTTAATCTCTATTGTCTGTAGATTTGACATCATCCGTTCTAATCTTCTGCCGCGTCTCGTGTATTTTTAGGATCCCTTATCATTTTAACAGATATTTAACAGAATACTTAAGACATTCCCTTTGCACAAATAACTAAAAAAAGAAAAAAAAAGAAAAAAGACAAGTTTCATTCGTGAAAGATAAAAGGATTTTTCTATGCAGTATAAAATAATTTCTATAAACGGATCAGATTATTTTTAAATATGATTCTTTAATTGTTTTCTTCAAAGCAGTAAATTATAATATTTTTCTCCTTCTTGATGGTAATTTCGCACTTTCCTGCCTACGTAAGTTACCCTTCGATTAAACTCTGTGAGAAAAAGAGTACCATGACGCAATTATCTCCGCTAGAAATTTCGAAACGACGTACTGTACTGCTTGGCATTCGCTCCGGAAGCTCCGATACGAACATTTCAGGTGTTTGGGTGTCAATCTGTGGATAGAGAATTCGGAAATAGCTGGATGAGTTTAATAGTGATTACGAAGGATTTCTGGTTGTTCTGATAAGAAAAGAACATCCGAATTTGTTGGTAAGCGCCTCAGACTCGAACAAGGAGGTCTATATTAAGTGCCTTAAGGAGATATTGCTGTCCTGGTTCAAGAGGTTGGTTTCTGGAAATCCCTATGTCTGGTAACAGGACTCTGCACCATGCCAGACAAGCAGGAGAACCCAGTCAAACAATTTCTGTGGCCACATCACCACTTACATCTGGCCAAGTAACTCCCTTAACTGCACCCCACCTTGATTATTGTGTGGGCCCCAGTTGAGCGCGAGACCAACAAAACTCCTTGTAACACCAAAGATGAACTGAAAGTAAGGATTATGGCAGCATTCACCAACTTAAACAAGGAGACAGTCCAGAAGAGTTGCAGGAGATTCCGAAGTCGTCTGGAGGCCGTGGTTAAAACCAATTTAATCTTTCGTATTTCAAGATATTTTTGTGTAATTTTGGTAAATATATCTGTTAAAATGAGATGTCGATGTTATTTTTATTTTTGCGTCATTTGAACGACAATTTATCCATCGCATTCTATAGGTTATTTTTGTTTTTTTAATGAACTGAAGGAAACCATTAAGATAAAAAAAAAATAATGTTAATGTTTCTAATATGTAATTATTTGTAATTTGTTGACCAGTAAGTGCGCATGCGCGAGCTTGGTCAACACGTCACTAATTCAAATTAATTCTTATTAGTTGTTTCTGTGGATAATGTGAATGAGGAGGAAGTTCAAAATTTTCTCTCATCGCTTAGCCATGAACTAAGTCGGAAGGAAGAGAAGGCTGTTACCTTTTTGCAGTCGAAGAATGTGCTGCTCAAAAGGAAATTATCCGAAAGAAAAAAAAATCGAGATAAATTGGTCAGTTGGATTCTACTTGTAATTAAACTTCCTTTCATATTTATTGTCTACCCTGTGTATCTCTCTCCAATCTGAAGTTGCTTTCAAAATGGAAATCGTAATATGATTGGTCTACAGATAACGCATATGATTGGTCTACAAATAACGCAGATGAATCATCTACGGATAATGAATATGATTTGCCCCCATTTATAGCGATTTACTAAGCGTAGCTTAGATGCGCTACAAGGTCGAAGAATGATTTTCTAAACGTAGCTTAGATGTGACACCAGGCCGAAAGTATGGGGCACCCTGTGAGGATCGAACACGATACTCAGTTATAATTGATCTAGCGATACAAGCTTTCTAACCATTACATCACGTCGGCGTACCCAGTGATTTACTCAGCGTAGCTTAGTTATGGCACAAGGTCGAAGAATGATTTTTCTAATCGTAGCTTAGGTGTGGCACAAGGCCGAAAGTATGGGGCATCGAGTGAGGATCGAATTTACTACTCAGTCGTACTTGATCTAGCAAGACAAGTTTGCTAACCATTACATTACGTTGTCAAGATTAGCCTTTATTTATGGGAAAATATAGCAAAAGTTAGGGTGTGGCTTGCAAACCGCTCTCTGTAAAAAAAAAAAAAAAATATGTAAATATGATCTGTTACAAAGGCTGAAGGCATGCTCGGATCCAAAATTGAATGCGTAAAAACTTCTTTTATGCGCTGTCTCTTTTACGTGTATTTTATTAATCTAAGTAACTGTTTACATTCTACTATCTCTCTTTGTCCCACTTAGGTATCCATTTACAAAATATTGGGCACTTCGACGTGTTGTAATGTCTCGCAAGCTGGTCTCGCTAGAACAATCACGACTGAGTAATGAGTTCGATCCTCGCTGTTTCTTTCTGATTTTAATAGAAAACAAATCGAAAAAAAAGAATAAAGATAAGAAAAGTAAGTATTCGCCGTAAAGTGGGGGGATCGAAAAAATATTTTTAAAAAAAGGAAATACCGAAAAAGGCTAACCAGCTATTGCTCCTCACTCTTCAGACGCAATCGAGGACAAAAATTATGTGCGCAATCACTAAAAATGGGGAAAAGAACAATTGTGAAGGAGAGCGTGGAAATCTGTATGCGCATGTGAATACCTCCAGTTCTGTTATTGCATACCCCTTAATAAATAATCTAGTCTGTTTCCTCGTCTTTCTCCACGGATATTTCACCCTAATGAGCAAAGCGCATTCAGATTACCATCTGAGATTAAGTCTAAACAGCCATCTCTGTTATATTCGTTATCTCTATACCTATAAGAAAATAGCACTTATGTGAAAAGTTAGACTTACAGATCATAAAATCGTATTCAGAATCTGAGAATTGTTGAGGTCATTTATATTAAGTCTAAGCAGCCTTCTCTCTGCAGGCAGAAGGAATAGCTGCTGGATATAAATGTGATCTGTTTGTGATTTATACTACTGATTACCTCATAGTATTTTTGCTCCCTCATTTTTACAGTGCATGTGGTATTGTAATTTTTTATTATTGAGAAACATTTGTCACATTTCTTGTATTTTCTAATTTTGTTAGTTGAGGATATGCTATTTACTTGTGTTCTTATTGGATAAATAGCAAGTTAACTGGTGTGATAATGTAGTGATTATGTAACCAATGCATGTGTTATTTGAAGTGTTATTATTAAATGAACATTTTCTAAATGGGCAAACAGATTGATAGGCAACATTAGTTTGTATTAATTTTGTTTCCTCATGGGCGGCGATCATTTTCGATGATTTTAGTTTTGTTGTAACAAGTTATGTCTTTAATTTGTTTTTGTCGATAGGTGATATTCTATATGTTTTAAAGCTTTAAAAACGGACATTTTAAAAGTATATATAAATACCGTATATGCTGGCGTACAAGGTGACTGGGCATATAAGATAACCCCAAAATTTTCAAGTCAAAATGTAGGTTTCGGGCCATATTCGCCGTACAAGATGACCCCCACCTCTAAATCGTATTTTAAAATGTATAAGACGGCTCCTTATTTGGGCGGTTATGGTTAATAGGTCGCCTTGTACACTGACATATGCGGTACTTACAAAAATATAAAACAAGTGGAGGAAGAGCAAGGATAAAAAGATACTCACTGTAAAATGGTGAATCAAAAAATATAACAAAAATGAAATAACAAAAAACGGTTAACCGGTTATTGCTCCTCTCTCTTCAAAGCCTATCGATGACAAAAATATTGACACAGCGACTAAAAAATAACTATAAGAAGATCAGTAGTATAAATCACTGATAAAAAAAAATATATACCCCGCGTCCATTCCTTCTGTTTGCAGGAGGAAGGCTGCTTGAACTTAATATAAATGGCCTCAAGAATTGTCAGATAGTCAACTGATTTTTATGATTTATGGATCTAACTTTCCTTATAGTTCCTATTTTCATATAGGTCTACAGATAACAGATATAAATGGTATATAGATAATAAATTGGCAATACAGTAGTCTCAATATAATGCACATATCAGCAGATGCCTAATATTGGGGCTAATGTATTGTCATTTGGTGCATGGGACCAGGACCGTTCAGTAGTTTTCGCTACTAAGGTTCCTCACCCTCATAACAAAATATGAAGGACATATAAGGAAAAATCCTACTTTACATGCAAAAAGTCTTACCTCGTAAAATCTTGTACAGAAAATCTAATTTGTAATTCTAGTCTTTACCTGAAGATACATCATTATCTTACTTGTTTAATCAAATCCGTTACTGGGCCAAAAGTATTTGACAGGTTCATGTGAGTGTAGCAAGCTACAGATAAGTATTATCCTCAACAAAAGAACTGGAAAAACATATAAATCATATATTTGTTAAAAATGATATTTCCGCACGAATTTTTGGTCCTATTCAATTTTTCTTATCAAATCACGAAATGAAAGTCATCTTGAACGGCCACTCTTCTAGATCTTTCTTACATTAAGGCATGTATCACCTAGGGCTCTTTCCTCTGGCCTACATTATTCCTAATTTTCATCAACAACCTTCCTGCCTGATATCATCAATTCTCAACTCAGTATCTATGCTGATGACACAAATATTTACTCCTGTCTTAATAGTAAGTCTGGTCGGTTCGGTAAAGTCAAATTGGCAGCTGAGCTCAAAATTGACCCACATTCTGTTGTTAATTGGGACAACAGAAGACTTGTTAACTCTCCAAAATAAGACTTGTCTTTTAGTCATAGAGAAAAATGCAATGCCAATCGTTATCAACTATCTTCTTAATTTCTGTTCTTTTATGCTCTCTCTCTTTAATAACGTTTTAATTTTCTCATATTCTCTCACACTCAGTAATCCCTTGCGTCTTAGTGGCTGCATTGCCTTCTTGGTGTGAAATGCTTAAATAAAAAGTAAAAGTGTGGAAATTCTTCGACCCCCTTGAGTTAATAATTGAAAATTCATTCATGTAAAATACTTTTTTATATATATCATATTTTCGTATTTGCAAAAAAAAAAAAAAAAAAAAAAGTAATGTGTTGTTCAAAGATTAAACAGAAAACGAAGTATTGTTGCAATATCTGGGTTGGAGCTGTCCAATCTTCTCTTTACCGCCTTGACAGAGTTAAAAATCGTCTTGTAAGGGATGACTTATTTTCCACTCTTTCCCTACTCTCGCAACGTCAAAATTTTGTCGTTACTTACAAAGCAAATATTCAGACTAGCTCCATTATTTAGTGCCACCGTCTCTCACCTTTACAGCCATGACCCGCCTTTCTATCTCCAGAATGTTAAAAGTTCCTTTGTCTTTGTAAGAAGGGCTTTCCACTCCAAAAAGTTGTTAAAACATTATAACAAAAAATTGAATATTTTTAGCATATCTGAGCTAGACTGCTCAATGTTCACTTTCCTGCCGAGATTAAAGATCAAAATCGTTTTTAAGCGATCTTGTGAGACATTACTTATTTTCCCATCTGCAGCTTCTTCCTAACAGGCGAAATGTTGCAACCCTATCACTATTCCCCCATTGGCAAAATGTTCGCATGAGTTCCATTCCTTACCATTTCAGACCTTTACACCTCGAACGCGACGTGCTACATCCATGGAGTCTAATCACTCTCATTTCTTCCATATTCCATTTGAAAGGAGGAAGTTCCGTTCTGACACTCTTTTCTCAAGAACTGCTACTTTGCGGAACAGACTTGGCCCGAATGCTCCCCTGAACAGTACAGTTTTAAATTCAACTCCAGGGCCAATCGTTATCTATCCTCCTTATCCTCATAAACTTCACCCTTCTCATACATTCATATCACACACTTTAGTAACTTCAATAACCTCTACCTTGGGTGACTCTCGAGCCTCTTAGTGGGTGAATTTTAGTTAAAATAAAGGTATATTCATTCTTTTAGCTTTAGATATTAACGAAGACATTCGTGTAAAACCTAACCGTTGTGATGAATACAACAATGACGTTAAAAGAAAAGTCCAGCCAACATTAATGACAAAACTCACTTTTGACAGTGGCAATTCCGCAGGTGTTGAATACAATGATAGTATATGCATGTATGTATGTATGTGTGCGTGTAGGCAATAGCTTGATTACCCTTTGAGTCGAAAGGAATTTTCAACAACAGAAAGTCCTAGAAAGCAACAGTGATCCTAGACAAGTCTTAATAGTAAGTTTAATCGGTTCGTTAAGCTCAAATTGACAGCTGATATATATGACCTTCAATCTGTTGTTAACTGGAGCAAGAAATGTCATGTTAATTTTAACGCCTGAAAAACGAAACAGCTCTCTCTTAATCACCGAAGAGAACCTTTTTTGCCTTCCATTAGTATGGCTGATGCTAACCTCCAGGAGAATTTTATATTGCGCCTTCTCCGGTTAAGGTTTTCTGTTAAAATAAAAGTGGAAAGATTATATTGAATTAATTGCTAGGTCTCCTGCTAGGAAAGTTGGTTTACTGTGTCGTGCTAGGCAATATTTTCCAGTCAGAATCTATCTTAGACATTTATAAGATTACCATTCAATCATGCATTGAATATTGCTGTCACATTGGTCTGGTAATTCTGCTATGTATTTAGAGATTTGGAATAAACTACAAGGAAGAATCTTCAATGTCAATGGTCCTGACCTGGCATCTCAATTTCAGTCACTTTTCCAACCGCCGTAACGTAGTTTCCTTTTGACTTTTCCGTAAATATTTTCATGGCAATTATTTTGATGAGCTTTCTCTTTGGTAATGGATGTGCGAGTGGTGTAACGATAGCAACTTGAAATGAAAAATCGGTGAGCCGGGTTCAGTTTCCAGTAGAGTTCGTTACATCAACTTAATGCATATACCCATCTCCCTCCAGCTATAGGTTAAATAGTTGGACTTGTATCCGGAAAATCATTGTCATCTCCCCAAAATCGTTAATAAAATATTCACTCGCAAGAAAAAGAATTATTCTTACAATCCAAAATATGTTTCGTCTTTAAATAACCCACAAAGGGTTGATAAGCCGTAAAAAATCATCTTTGGTACCTCAACTCCATGAATTTAAAAATAGTACTCGATTGACAGCTCGGTCTTATCATTCTATTGTTGAAATTGCTAACTGTAACCGTAATTTCACTTTTAATAGTTCCTTCTCTCGCCTATGGAACTCTTTTCCAGCTTGTTGCTTTCCTGTCAACTACGATAACCGTCATCTTCTGTCTTCTTAAATCCTGTTGCTTTTATTGTCTTTTCTCCTCTGTAACCTCTTCTCAGTTTACTTCACTCTCAGTACACCCGCCCAGGTCTTAGAGGCGTTATTGCCTTGCTTGGGGTGAGATGATAAAAAAAAAGTTAGTCTTTCAGACAATTACGACTGTAGTGAGTTCGATCCTCGCTGGGTTCACTATTATTTATGATCCTGTGCTAACCTGAATAAGCTATTATCTTCTAAATAACGAAGCCGTTAGCTGACGGTATCTGTCTGTTTATTTAATCACGAACATCATAGGTACTAGGATTATAATACTATTTGTTCCTTAGTGAGTGAGTTAGTTAGCTACAGCGTCCCTAACACCCAGTCAGTGCCTCATAAATTATAAACTATTCTTTTTTGAACGCAAGAAAAGACGGAAAAGACAGATCAGAAACGCCGTTTGGTTTCAGTATGAAAAAGAAAGAAATACGATAAAGGATGCGATAACGCTCACCTGTGTTTAACGTCTGCTTCAGTGAAATGAAAAAAACTTGTCAATGTCAAATCTTTTCATTAAATATTTTCATGGCATCTGCTTTGACGAAGTATTTTCACAGGTGCCCCGATTGCATGAATTCAAACGTGCTGCAAGGTTGGCATCTCGGTCCCACCCTTTTACTGTCGATACAATTAAATGCAACCGCCTCTTCTACTTCAACAGCTTCTTCTCTCGCACTTCCAGACAGTGGAACTCCCTCCCTCTTACTTGCTTCTCTGATATCTATAATCTTCAAAAATTTAAATGTAATGTCAATGGACATCTTCTGTTGCCTTGATCTCCGTTCTTCTTTTTATCCTTTCTTCAATTCCCCGCCATACTCAGTTCTTTCCCTTACTTTCACTGTCGGTAGCTCCTTGCGTACTAGTGGCACTCCCGCCTTGCTTGGGGTGAAATGCTTAAAAAATCTCTTACTTCTCTAAATAATGACCAGTATTCATACTTGTGAGTGTCATTGCAATATCTTGTTAAATTTGTCAAGCTCAAATATTTAACGATAAAATAGTGGAATTTCCACGAGTATTTTGTAGTTTTAAAACTCACAAGGAGTTAACTTCATAATTATGATTCATCAAGAAATTCAAATAACAACACTGTAAAGTTTTCCGGTGTATTTCTAGTATTAATCATTTATTGCTTTATCATTTTCAACTGTTAATCTGTCTATCGGTCTTTCTGTCTGTCTGTTTGTCTTTCAGTGCATCGATTCAAATCACAGTAGAGTATAGCCGAAGAGAAAGAGAAATACAGAGAAAGCGTATTGACAAAGGGGCGTGGATGTGAGGCCCTAATAATATCGGTAGCAAGGGCCGGTGTGACAGTTCTGGAGTAAAGGGCTCAGAAGAGGCGAGAATGGGACAGGGGAGAGGAAACGTTAGATATGCCTCGAGCCAAGGGCCTCGTGCGGCGAGTGGAGTGCGCAGCTGAATGAGTGGATTTTAAACAGGGAGAAAATGAAGTCAAGAGCCGTCAACCCGGCAGCGGCTATTAACCCCATGCTGAGACTTGATGCCCACGAACAAGTTGCTGTTATTTCACATTTCTATTGACTCAAACATATTCACGTAAACAAGAGTAAACACACACATAGATACATACGCACACGCGCACACACACACATACACACACACACACACATATATATATATATATATATATATATATACTGTCAAAATAATTTATATACACTGACAAACGTATAGGTTAACCTTCACAAGTTCATCAAACATCTATTTCTGCCATCAGTTCTGTCATTAAACTAAATATTGCCAATCTACCCATTTACGCCGCTCATAGATAGATAGATAGATAGATAGATAGATAGATAGATAGAAGAATGAGATAGATAGATAGATAGAGAGAGAGAGAGAGAGAGAGAGAGATAATTAGAAGAATGAGATAGATAGATAGATAGATAGATAGATAGATAGATAGATAGATAGATTTATCATTGTCGATCGGTACCTGTATCTTAATTTGTTCATCTATGTATCTTTACATCTCTCTCTCTCTCTCTCTCTCTCTATATATATATATATATATATATGTGTGTGTGTGTGTGTGTGTGTGTGTGTGTGTGTGTGTGTGTGTGTGTGTGAAAATATTGTAGAAAATAGGAAAGAAACTCGTTTGGTAAATAATCCAAAGTTCCTTAGTATTTTGGTAATTATTTTTTAAAAAATAGTGCTCGATACGAAAGTAGAGCATAAATATAATTATTTATTTAAAAATATGATTCCAACTCGCTACATAAGAGTTCTCATGTTTCAAAACAAGAGCCGAATATTTGAATTAACTTGAGTTAAAGTAGGCTCTGTTCCATCTTCAAGCGAAATTTTTTTGGGAATGACTTATTTCTGAAATTTACGAATTTTAATAGTATGGTCAGAATTGAAATCAAAAATTTCCATGGTAACATCAAGGGCGGATTTTTTAGAATCGGCAGGGGTGGGGTGTTAATAATTTGTATCAGTATAGAGTTACTTTCATAGATGCCGGGTCAGGGTAAGGTGGGGGTGGCTAAATTTACGACGGAGGAAGTTTTCGCATAGTCTGGCTTGACCGTCTACGGAGATTTATTTATTTATTTTTATTTTATTCTTTTATTATATCTCTTTATGAAAGGGATTTGTGTATATGAAAAGGCCGTAACGTTTGTTATTTGACGACTTCATAAAGGGTTATCAATTTTTGTAGGGTATTAAAACTATGTATATGGGCAATGGATTTTGAAATTTATTTTATTGTATGCGTGTTTTTACCTAGTTATTCAGAGCGTAAGTTCGGTTGTGTCGGCAGAAAACCATTAATTCTTGCCTGTTGTTTAATAGGTTTTTATTGTTTAGAAGCTTAATAATGTGTAGTTTCTCATGGAGACACAAAGGGCATGGGTCATCCCAAGTTTTGCAAGTTCTAGTCCTGTTAATGATTTTCCATTTTACTTTAGGTGTCCTATTTTTTTCTTTCGGGTGCCAAAAATATTTAGATAGAGAGGTCTGATGTCTTAAGTTATGTTGTTGACGGAGCATTTATGCTGCCTCCATCTGGTTTTAAAGGCATTTTTCGTGGACCCAATGTATATCATATTATTGTTAGGGTTCTCCGTGGATGATATAGTGCATTGGTATACCACAGATTTGATGCAGCACTTATTTTCTAATGGGCAGTCTACCGGGTTTCTACAATCGCATAATTTTTCCCTATCATTATCTGATTTAAGTGTAGAGTTATTAAAACTATTCAGGTAAGGGGGTTTGTTCAGGATATTATTATTGTGTCTTCTTATTATACCTTCTAGATTTTCAGTGTAGCTGTAACTCAATTTTAGTGTGTTCTTATTGAATATATTACTAAGGCTACTTTTGGTGGGGAAGTGTTTATCGATTAGAGCTAAGAACTTCTGTCCTAGTTTAATACTAACCATTTGGTTGAACGGAGGTGTTTACCAAATGATGTTTCTTTTCCTGTTTTTTTTTTCTTTTGGTTATTGCAGTTGTCCCTATATTTAATGTTAGCATTTTTATAACCACTACTTTTTAAGGCAGTGTTATAGAAGTCATTATGTTGGTGGAATATTGCGGAGTTACTGCTAATTCTATTTTCTATTGATGAGGGTATATGTTTAATTGTGGATGGAGGGTGGTTTGACTTCGGGTGTATATATAAGGGGTTAGCATTTGGTTTTCTATAAGGTTGGTACGAGTTGCTCGGTAAGTCTAGGGTTACGTCGAGGAAGTTTACCTTTTTCAATTTAGAAGAGACTGTTATCTTTAAGTTTAGATTTTTAAATTCACTAAACATAATTTTACGGATCTTCTCTATCTTAAAGCTAGTGGAACTCCTCACCACCATGAGCCCGTCATCTCTATACAGTCCGATGTCCTGGATATCAATCTCGCGGTGTGCCGTTAGGTTGTACAATATTAAAAGACCAACCAAGTCAGAAGACTCTGCAGAGTCTAGTGATCCCATTGTGATGTCAAACAGGTCGTTATTTCAAGTTAATTCAAATATTATTTTGAAGTTTTCGGCTCTTGTTTTGAAACATGAGACCTCTTATGTAGCAAGTTGGAATCATATTTTTAAATAAATAATTATATATATATATATATATATATATATATATATATATATATCTGTTCTTGTATCTTTATGCTATCAGTATCAATTTCATTGTGTTCATCTATTTTTAATGTGTACACGTATCTGACATAATATATTTGTCTATCTTGTTTTCTATCGGTTTTCATCTTTTTTTATACCTATCTCTCTTCCAATCTATCTTCCAATTCTACTCGTTATCTCTCTCTCCCTCTCTCTCGCTCATTCTCTCCCTCTTTCTCTCTCACTGTCTCTTTCTCTCTCTCTCTCCCCTTGTCTTCCCCTTTCTCTCCTCATCATCATCCTTTAATCATCGTAAACTTCACTGAGGAGTATGAGGCCACAGATCTCAACAACACGAGAGGTTGCTGTTATTTCCAGAAGGTTTTGCGAAATAAAATTGGTAGTCCCATGTCGAACCGGTTTTGTACCCAGTGTTCTCAAGCGATCCCCATCTAAGTACTGACCGGTGTCAAAACTGCTTAACTTCGCTGATCGAACGAAGACCGTTGTTTCAGCGGGATTTGAAAGATAAAGTTCTCTCATAGATACATCGACTCATGCATGCATATATTTATATTTATACATATATATTAAACAATTTTACATATATATATATATATATATATATATATATTCAAATTCATTTTATTACACACACATGCACAAAGACATATGATAAAAATATAGTTTAAAATATACTATATTTATGGGTTAAAGGTCTCAATATAAGGGACAGAGACTTAAATATAAATATAATCTAACCGAATTACCCGCGCTTTACTGCGTGTCACACATTTTTTGTGCGAAAATGATGATTGATTTTAAATCATTGTTATAATTTGTGGAGAAAAATTATGCATTTTAATATTACTCAATGATCTTGCCAATGTGACCTCCATCTTCTGACTTTCTCCTTCTATATTTTGGATAAGAGTCATTCCCTTGTTCAAATTTAATTTAAATGAAAGGGAAAACATTTTCAGTCGGTGGGTGTAAAAAAAGGTTGATCTGACCCCTTTGATATATATTTCATGCAATATTTGATTAAATGAATTGATGAGCAGATTTCAACATTCATATGACAGTTGGATTGTCCCTACAAATATGTATTGTAAGGTACTACCCACTGACTGGTGATTTCTTGCTCAACTTGACACCCATATTGTCTCATTTTGATTTTGCCAATGTGACTTCCATCTTCTGGCTTTCTCCTTTTACATTTTGGATAGGAGTCATTCACTTGTTCAAATTTAAATCTAATTTAAATCAAAGGGAAAAAATCAGTGGGGGTGCTCTTCGGGGGGACCCCCTTTGATCAGAATGAAATATACTTATCCAAGTACCCTAGTAGTCATTCTTTAAATTTAATTTATATCAAAAGGAAAAAAAATTTCACTACGTGCCACAAGGTCCGCAGGTTTTGAATTCAGAGTTGTCCTTCTCCTAGTCCAGTTGCCATTTAAAGCTATAAAACCCAGTCTGTCCTGTTATTTACCCATAGCTGGAGCAAGAAGATGAGGATTTTCACCTTTCCCAAGGATATTAGCACGAAGTGAATGTAATGGATTCGACTGGAATTCGAACTCGGCTCTCCGATTCCTCAATCCAAGCCACTATCCATTACTCCACCGTGCCTCCTTATTTTTGCGTATGTAAATATATATATATATATATATATTTGTCATATTTCTTCAAATATATATAGAGAGAGAGAGAGATTTCAAGAAATATGACAAATAGAAATCCGTTTTCATTGAAACTCGATATAATTATATATTTATATATATATATATAAATATATATATATATATATATATATATATAATTATATCGAGTTTCAATGAAAACGGATTTCTATTTGTCATATTTCTTCAAATATATATATATATATATATATATATATATATATATATATATTTGAAGAAATATGACAAATAGAATATATATATATATAATTACGCGTTTCTCCTTTGCAGGCTTCATCAGATCCAAAAACAAAAGAAAGAACTATGTGTGTGTAGAAAGGCGAAACGCATGATCAAATCTAGTTTCAATAAAAGTGGTTTTCTATTTGTCATATTTCTTCAAAACTTTGTCTGAATTCAACGCCTGATTTTGCGATAGCTTCCCAATCCAACAAAATATCCAGAATCGCCCTCTACGAATGCAAACTGGCTTTTGAATTATATCAATAATGGCTCCTTGCAACTTTGTGAACAAAGAAAATATATTCTCGATTTTTTTTTTTTTTTCATAGAGAGTGACGGAATGAATGAATCAATCAAACGTGCACGATTTTTAAATTAAATCGTATTTTCTTTTCATTTAGTCTTTTTTTTTATTGGACACATTTAAAGACTATTTTTATGTTATAATGAAGAGGTCAGCTGAGGAATTGATTGATTCACCAAAAATGACCATCGAAATTAAGATTATTCCTTATAATCTGGCTTTTGAAATGGTTTTTGAAATGGTTAACAGTGTTTTGTTTTGACCGAGAACCTTTTCACTCCATATTGTTGTAAACAATCTAGGTTCACCCATCGTCCAGTTCACACTCCTCCTCTGTCTTTTGACCAGGAATAGCGGTTTATACCTTGTTTCCTGTTTAGGATTGAGTTTCCGGTTCCTTCTAATGTCTCCTGCAGCTCTGTACTCCTAACCTCTGCACCTGAACTCTGAAATTTTATTCACTAATTATCTATTTCATTTTAGTTTTTGTTTTTTCTCCTCCCCTAATAGTTGTAGATAGGTTCGCCTATCGCCCGATTCACACTCCTGTCCGGTCTTTTGAACAGAAGTAGAGATTTATTCCTTGTTTTCTGATTAGGATTGAGTTTTTGTTCCCTTTCAAAACCTGCTTCAACTCTATACTCTTAAAGCTTGTCCTTTCTTACGCTAATACAACTCCACACAGTAATCCTCTAACTTGAGCGGCCCTTGGGTCTTGTATTGGGTGAACATTATTTTTTAAAAATTGTCATCGTTTGTGATTGCTCTTTAAAAAAAAAATGTGTCTTTTTTTTTCATTTTTTTCTTTTTTTTTTGTCGTATTTGAGCAAAGAATGTCAGATGTAAATGAGCTCTAATAAATAGTTTCCCGTCAAAACATGACGTACCAAAACATCATAGCGATTTATGCATCCATTATTTTTCTTTTCGCAAATCCTTACAACGCTCCTATGAGACACATGGAGTATTTCTACGATGTTCCATGTCGTATCACCTGGATGATTTTCGATAGAATGATTCGATTTGGACATCAACAACTTGCAGGCCTGCTGGAACGTGCTCGCTCTTCTTTATCAATATTTCCACTTCTTGACCTTAGCGAACCACTTGCGAACAGTCATTTCAGCTATGGCACAATCCACATTTTTTTTTTTTCGTTTATACATTTTTTTTTTTTTTTGGCGGGGGGAGGTGCCTTTCCAGAAATAAAAAAAAACATCCTATAAACTTGCAAAATTTATAATCCACATACGAATCGTAGAGAGAGGAGCGTTAAAATGTCATCGTTTTTCATAAAAAAACTCAGTCAGGTGGTAAACAAAATCACGAGTTCAAACGCCGCCCATTGAAAAATGTTGCGAATGTCTGATGCAAGCCAACACTGTTCGTCGATTCCAGCATTGCCCATATCTGTTTCATTCTTATTCTCACTCTCTTCCTAACTACTTATCTATTTGTCTATCGATCGACCTACCTATTCTCCAAGCTGAAGTTCAAATTTACCGTCTTCTTACATCCTGCTGCTATTGTTTTGTAGTTTTTTTGTTTTTTATTGTTGTTTTTATTTTTATTTTTATTTTTTATTTTTTTTTTTTTTTTGATTACGCTACAAGCAGCATCAGTTCTGCGCGCCAACTCAAAACCACAACAGTGCAGTTTTTTTTTTTTTTGTTTTAGTCTGTTAGGCATTTATTATTTCGATCTCCTGTAGCTTCGTCTGTGGTTCTAATGAATACAGAAAGTGCTTCACGTGGTGTTCAGTATAAACATCATACGTTGTCGAAATAGATAAAATTCAGCTTCTGAAAATATTCATAGTGAATTCTCTTTTGAATTATATCAAAAATGGCTCCTTGCAACTTTGTGACACAAAGAAAATATATATTCTCGATTTTTTTATAGACAGTGAGTGAATGAATCAATCAATCAAACGTGCACGATTTTTAAATTACTATTTTTTCGGACCTAAAATCGTATTTTCTTTACATTTAGTCTTTTATTTTTCTTGGACACATTTAAAGATTCTATTTTTATGTTATAATGGACAGGACAGCCGAGGAATTGATTAGTTCACCAAAAATGAGCCTTGAAATTAAGGCTGTTCCTTATAAAACGGGGTTAACGATAATCAGAGCGAGATGTGTTCTATAGAAAATATAAACGCCTTCATTTATTGTTGCTAATTTAGATAGAAATTGTCTACGATATTTTTATCATTTCTAAGAGGCTAACAAAGTTATATGCATTCGACTTGCGAATGTCATTAAAACTTCAAGCAGATAGATAGATAGATAGATAGATAGATAGATAGATAGATAGATAGATAGATAGATAGATAGATAGATAGATAGATAGATGAACAGACTGAGATAGATAGATAGATAGATAGATAGATAGATAGATAGATAGATAGATAGATGAACAGAATGAAATAGATAGATAGATAGATAGATAGATGAACAGACTGAGATAGATAGATAGATAGATAGATAGATAGATAGATAGATAGATAGATAGATAGATAGATAGATAGATGAACCGAATGAGATAGATAGATAGATAGATAGATAGATAGATAGATGAACAGACTGAGATAGATAGATAGATAGATAGATAGATGAACCGAATGAGATAGATAGATAGATAGATAGATAGATAGATAGATGAACAGAATGAGATAGATAGATAGATAGATAGATAGATAGATAGATAGATAGATAGATGAACAGACTGAGATAGATAGATAGATAGATAGATAGATAGATAGATAGATAGATAGATAGATAGATAGATAGATAGATGAACAGAATGAGATAGATAGATAGATAGATAGATAGATAGATAGATAGATAGATAGATATGAGTGTGGAATCTGCTTGAACAAGATCAAAAAATTGTCTTGACATTATTTTCCTCAGATTTTGCCAAGTTACGACGTGTGTTTGCCAACGTGTTTACAACGTGTCTCCAAAATGAAGTAGTATTTCACTAGCGTGAGATGTACTTGTCACTTTCTGTTAGTCAATCTTGAAGCTTTTTTACCAAAGAAAGAAAGAAAAAAAGAAAGAAAGAAAGAAAGAAAGAAGAAAGAAAGAAAGAATAAATGAATGGAAAAATAACGATAAAGAAAAAAAGAAAATTTCTTCAAAACATTGGTATAGCACGTGACGGTCACACTATAAGTTATTGATGACTTGGGATAGATGTGGAGTCCTGTTCTACTCTTGAAACTTCGTTCAAAGCCGTGATAACGGCTGGCTAGATAGATAGATAGATAGATAGATAGATAGATAGATAGATAGATAGATAGATAGATAGATAAAATTCACTGTATTATATCAATGAATGTATGCATTCGTTGTCATCATAAAAACAGAGAAGATAATAAAAAATTTGCAGCTTACACCATTAGAGATGGAAAAACTATGAATGCTTATATTATTAAAGATTTAACATTGAAAGAAGTCTGGTTTCTAACGTTATTGAATTTTAAAGATAGGAAAGAAAAACTGTTTCCTTATGTCATTAAAGATTAAATATTCTGAAAATTTGTTGCCTACGTCATTAAAGATAGTGAAAAATTGTGACTGTTTAATTCAATAAAAATTACAGATGATGAAAAAAATTGGTAGCTTACGTAAATTAAAGTTTGTTTAGGGAAAAATTCTTTACTTTTGTCACTTTGTATCAGCGAAAGCCTTTGCGAGGGAGTTACAAAACATATTAAGCCCAAACCCCAAATAGCCTTCCTCCAGGCAGTATCTCTGGGTTTATTGCCCGGCACCTGTGGCGTCCCCAAAAGGGGAAGTGCCGATTAGGGCTTTTTCCACGGTATTGCCGTCAAACCCATTTTAAACCTCGACCTTGTGTCACCTTCGCTAAAAAATAAACTTCTTATTTATAACTTTGGAAATACCTCCAAATGCATATAAAGATTTTACGATCGGGGCATCTAGGGTTAGAGAACTCGTGAAAAAAGAAAAGCATGAATTATTGACTCAAGACATTGATAGTTATTACATTGATGCATGTTGTCACCAAGAAATCAAAATCAATGGAGGACTTCATATCAATATCGGAGTTAGACAGCTAAGAAAGAAACAGTAAATATGGAAAAGATTCTGTCATCAATACGAAATGGAAGAATAACATCCTCTGACATTGGACGAAAACCATAGTATACAACCATTTTTAGCCTTTCCCCCGCTCCGAGAGGATGTGGTATTATGATGCATGGAGGATTGATTGACGACGGATGAGTTTTTATGGTGAATGAGGAAATTTTAACGAATGAATCGGTCGTGAATCCGATTAGCTAGTTATAAGATAGATAGTGAAGACCAGCCTCAAGCCACTCCCCCTTTTCGGCCTTGTGCCATAATTGTATTAATTTACAATAAATTTCTACAACTATAGTATATACACGACGACATTAAAAGAACTTTTGATAAAGCTCCGTCAAAGTATACACAACAACATTAAGAACTTTCGAGAACTTGGACGAGACTTGCAACATTTTCGTGATTTAACACAAGACAGGGAGGGTCTGGAGAGAACTGATAAGATTATTTATTTCGTAAAAAATACAAGGATAAAAGAGAAAAGGGAAGAGGCTGGTCTTCATTAGCTATCCTAGTCTTAGTTAAACAGAATCACAACCCATTTATTCATTACAATTTGCTTATATACCACAAGAACTCATCCATCACCAATTAATCCTGCATATACCATAATACCGCATATTCACAGGGGGGGGAGGGCTACAAAACATCCCATGATGTAAAATTTTCAATTCATTGTCCATGAAGTTCGTTTATATGAAAATTTCATGATTCATTAAATAATGGAGTGGGCGGATGAAACCAGAAAACAAACTAAAAATGAAACACAAAGATAAAACTAAAACGAAACAATGTTAGTAGGACGGCCCATCCCTCAAAATAATAATAAGAGAGAACTGGTAAGAGTTATTTACAAAGTCACTGAAGATGAGAAAACACGGATTTGCAAACAAGTCGAAACAGCTCTCTCGGTTGATTTGATTGAAGAAAACAATTTGCCTACGTAATTAATGATATTAAAAAAATGTTGAAAAAAAAAGGATTGCTTCTATCATGAAAGATAACCCAGAGTGAATATATAAGTAAAATAGTCACTAAATAGAATCTTTAATGATGTAAAGAAGAGTACTTTTCAGTAATTTTTCGTCACGAAATCTTTATTTTCCACTAAAATTTTTAGTGGAAAAGACTTCATGTCATTAAAGATTGGAGATTGGGAAAATAGGGTTGCCTTTGTTATTATATATAAAATAAATGGTTCCTTGCGTAATTACAAAAGAAAGAAAGAAAGAAAGAAAGAAAGAAAATTTACAGATTAAAAATAGGAAGAAAAGTGTTCTACTTAGCCCATTAATAAATACAGTAAAAAAGGGATGTAAACGAGGAAAATGATTTTGTTTGCATCATTAAAAATTTCAGAAGATAATATGGTTGCTTACATCATTTAAAGTTGAACATGGTGAAAATAGATTTAATATGATGAAAATATTTTTGTATACGTTACTGAAAATGACTGATGGTGAAAAATTCGTCGCTCTGAGGGTAAGTATCAAAACAAGATTTGTGCCCGATCTCGAGCATGCGAGGGCTGAGTAAATTTTGACCTTGCCCGAGTGTATGAGCTCGGGTTCCCCACATTAAATAAATGAACTTGTGTTGCATCCGGCCCCAATAAATATCCATTACAGATTAAATATGATGACAAATGTTGCTGCTTACGTTACTGAAGATGATTAAAATGTTATTACTTACGTCATTAATTGTAATGAAAACTCTTTATTTATGTCATGTTGGTTGTTTTTTATCTTTTCTTTTTTGGTTTTACGGCCTATCAACCCCTCATGGATCATTTAAAGCCGCGTTTATGCCATTAAAGATGCCGGGGAAGTAGTTGCTGACATCATTAAAACTTAAATGTCGGGAAAAAACTTGATACCTCATTAATCGGTGTTGTCTGATGAAGCTCAATCCAGAGTTTCCGCGTAACGCGGATGACGTATCCATTTTCGTGTCGTGCCGCAGCGACATTGATGTAGTTTAGAAAGCGCCTGAACGGTACGAGAAGGTCACAGGGGCCAAGATTAACCGGGACAATACTTCCGGTTTACGGTACTTAGAAGGGTGTTGCTCTTCCGGAGCCCTCCATTTGAACGGAAGGTTCCGTGCGCATTCTTGGAGTGTAATTTGGGCCCGGCCTACAGATGAAGAAGAATTGGTCGACTTGACTCCGAAGGCAGTTGTCCTTAAATTGTAGGGATCAGATGTGCTCCCAGTACATCTTTCCCTTCATCATCTACCGGTGTGCAGTACACTATTTCTGTAAGAAACGTAGGTTGGCGATTGAGCAGTTGCTCTGCTCCCTCTTTTTTTTTGGTGGGGGGAGGACAAGCCAAAGGTCTGTAGAGAAGTCTATGTTCAGCGTCCATGTTATGGGTAGCTAGGAATGCCACACTTGGAGTGTCGTCCGAATTCTTACTCGAATGTCAATCGATCTTACGGGATACTCCGCAGTCCAGTGACCTTTCACGGCCTAGAACATTGTATTGGGATCTAGTGGAAGGGGTCGCGTTGGACTCACTCGGCTCGGCTTGTCGGCGAGTGAGTTCTACTCTTTCTGGTCCTAGACGCCAGCAGCGAATTACCCCAGCAACCCTGAATTTTTGTTTACCTGGAGATTCATCCGGAATGCGATATCTCTAAAGGACGTGTGTTTCAGAGCTTGCTGGGCGGATATGCCCGATGTGACCTTGGTTTAGAAGAAACGCCTTCTATCACTGTTCCCAGATGCCCTCGTTCTGGGAGCATATCGGCGAGTTGACGGCTCGTATCGATCCTGAATATCTCGTGTCCATTGATCTCGCATACCCTTGCGATAATGTATCGCCCCTGGATTCTAGGATAAAACGGATGGTGTTTCTGATGCTGCTAGCTGTGGCAAGGATGGTGATGTGGATGACGTGGATGGAAAGAGTCTTACGACACGAATGTTATTCTCATCAAGATCTGGTTGGATTCTTTAGGCACCACCTCAAGATGAAGATCAGAACTGATATAAAGCGTTTGCTATCGGTAGACTTCAACGAAAGGTGGGCAAATGCGGCGAGCCTGATTTACATGAACGGGGCCAGCCTTCATTTTCTTTTTTTGGTACCCTTTTTGACACAACGGGGCGGTATCCTGTTGGACTTTTCCCTGGTTAAGCTAGACTCTTTGTTTGTCTAGTTAATGTAAGTAATTATTGTTCTCGGAATTATCTTTCGTTATGATCCATGACAAGATTCCCAACCTCCCCAGTTTGTTTTTTATTCTCTCTTTTTATCTTGACTGGGTCAGCGTTTCATTTTCGCTCTTCACAATTTATTTTTTCCTTTCCTCACCTTTAGCGAGTGGATGTCTTAATTTTGCATATCAGCAAGAATACATCAGTCTCAGTTTTTTTTTCAGTGGGATGGACATGTCTTGCTAATATATTTTATTTTTAGTTTGAATGTTTTGTTGTATTTTATTTTCGTTATTGGATTCATCCCCTACCACTTTATTTCATGCAACATATTTTAGAAGTAAAAAGTTAAAAAAAAAAAAAAAAAAAAACATTTGTATATATTGGAAAAAAATTTATGTCATGGGTCTCTTTTAGTAACCCCTCCCTTTCAGTATATATAGGGTGACTCAAAAAAACGGGAACTTTTTAACAATCCAATAAAACCAAGAGTGATGGAAGAAAAATATTTTATTCTTAGTAATTGAAACCTTAAAACATGCCATTTAAGAAACAATGATGGAATTTTCATTTTTTTTTTAATTACGTCCTGTAGATGGCGTCTTCCTGTACGATTGCATTCTTGAAATCTGCTGCAACATCTCAGCTGGGATACTGGGAATTTCATCTTGAATTCTAAATGGCGAAATGTTTACTTGCTCAAGGTCACTGTCTCGCAGTGTTGCCACTTGCTCATGTCTGGCAATACGCACTTCAAAAATTCCCGTTTTTTTGGGTCACCCTGTAGTATTGTCGTGTATATTGAATGAATGGAAATGAATGAATTCTTGGGAGTAAATTTTAATGAATGAATAGGCCAGGAATCAGATTAGTTCGGTTTAGGGTAGTCAGTGATGACTAACTTCATTTCTCCTTCGACTTTGTACGACAATTGTATTCTTTATGCAAGACATAATAAGATTAAACATGTTGAACAATGTGGTGACTCATGTTATAAAAGATTTTAACTGACGAGATTTATTTTGTAAAAATACAAAATTGTGGCACAAGGCCGAAAGGGGAGGGGTTAAGCTGAGGCTGGTCATCACTGCTATCCTATACCTAGATAATCTGATTCGCGACCCATTCACTCATTACAATTTACCACATTCACCAAAAGAATCTGTCCGTTATCAATCAAGCCTCCATTCACTATAATACATCATACACTCAGGTTGCCTACAAGAACGCAAATCCATGATATGAACATTTGAAAATTCCATGATTTTTTTCCAAAAAATTTACGAATAACAGATTTTTTTAACAGATGAAAAATTAGTCAAGCCATTAAAGTGTAAAATTTACAAATCTAAATAAAACACCCCCGAGTAGAAAATATAAGTAAAATCACAAAGTTTACCAATAAGAAATCAATGTGTGTGTGTACGCGTGTGTGCGCGGGCGTGTGTGTGTGCGTGTGTATGTGTGTGGTGAACTCTCCCATCATTTTCGACGCATGAGCGTCAATGCTTCACTGATTTCAGTCTCCATTGATTTATGTTTTTACCTCTGATGTTATAAGATAGAAGATCCGCGTGCGCCTCTTCCAAAATAACTCACATTTATTGCAAATCCATGAAATTTGTCTTGAGTATATGATTTATGCGAACTTGACCCAATCCAATGAAGTGCTCCAATGTACAGACTTCATATAACGATTACTTCCAGCGTTGCGAGATTGCTTCAAATTCTTGCGATCTTGGACATCCACCTCCAAGATTTTATTAGGTTGCATTCCATTTGAACTCATATCTTTGTCTCGTAAGCAGTCTTCCAGCACGATGCTGACCATCGCGACCAAAGCTGACTGCAGGCCGTACAAAGATGAGGAGTTGGCCTCACAATTAAAACGCGTTAATCGACGAACAGAGATGAATTTCCATCTATGATCATCTGTGTTCTATTTGCACTAATGCCTATAGATCAGACATGAATCCGTATTTCCCAAAAGTTCAGTTAACGGATTACTACTGGTCGCTGGAGCCCTGTAACCTGTATATTACGTGCAATTGATATAGGCATCAGTGAGTCATTTTCGGGGTAAATCTCAGTGATTATATCCTGTAAAGGACACAGCATGCTATCATAATAAGATTGGATCTTGATAAATACATGAGAGAAGTATATATCTGCAAAACTCAGTGGAGTTACTAGTTAAACGTTTAATGGATGCGCATGTTTAAGTAGACATCCTTGATTTTTTGCTTTGATTTTTTTTCTAACTGCGCACTTTTCTTCTACTTGCTTGGGTTTTCGAGAGTTTTTAGTAAAGTTAAGAGAGATAGGAACAAATAAAATTTTATATTCAACTCATAAGCCTCTTCTCAGAGTTTCATGGAAAAATTAATGTGCCACCTGTTGATATTGAGCAATTTAGTTACGAGCACTCGTGACGTAAAAGCGTTATCCCCCAGAAATATACTGACAGCTTTTTTGGTTTGCTTTTGCTTTTCTTTTTTTTTTTTGCCAAAAAACAATCTTTGTTAGATAGATAATAAGCAGACTTAGATAGATCAGTCAGTTATGCGTGGTACACGCTTAGGCGAACATCTCTCTTTCGATACATGACTGACGAAGCAGATTTTTTCCGCAGTAGGTTGTCATTTCTTTCTTCGGTAGACCAGTTGCCACCCAAGGCTATAGAACCCGGTCTGTATTGCTATTTACCCATAGCTGTGGAAAGAAGAAAAGGATTCATACCTTTCCCAAGGGTATTAGCACGTAATTGAATGTAATGGATTCGACTGGAATTCGAACTCGGCTCTCCGATTCCTCAATCTGAACCGCTATTCATTACTTCACAGACAGATAGATAGATAGATAGATAGATAGATAGATAGATAGATAGATAGATAGATTTTCTTCTTCTATGTGGCATTTCCATTGAGGACGTTGTTGGTCATGACTCTCCACAATTTCCTAAAATTTTTAGCTCTTAAATTTTTTTGTTGGGAGGGAGGGTTATCTTCCCTAAACCTATTTGACACTCATTTACTCAAGCTCACTAAGTAGATAATGCGTTATTTTCCTCCGTCCCGTCTGACCTTCAGTATGTCCTGTGTGTATTAAATTTTCCAAGCCCTCTTTCTTTCTTTTTTGTTTCCATTTTCTCTAAAACTTCGTCGTTGCTCACGTGTTCGGCCCATGCTATTCCCAACATCCTTCTGTAGAACCATATTTCTGTTGCTCCAAGTCGCTTCTTCATCAGTGAGGAGATTGTCCAGCATAGATAGATAAACAGATCGAAAACGGAGAAAGGCAGAAAAGAGACGAAAGAAAGAGAACATTAACTAAATGTCGCTCATAATGTCTTCGCTCCAAAAAAAAAACAACAACAGTTTGAACACATTAAGAAAACAACATGCATGATGTCAACTAGCATTTGGTTAACAAAAGAAAATTAGTATTTTGATATTGATTAATATCATCTTCTGATCATAATCTAAAACTATTTATTTACATTGCTTTATACATATGTTCTTGCGTGTATGTAAATACTTACTGATCTTAAACGGAAGTACTGCCAACGAAGTCACTCTAATTTCGTTTTTGCATTCTGTTATGTCAAGATGGTTGTGTGTGTGTCTGTGTGTGTGTGTAATAATCCGTTAATCTCTGGATGGGGATTATCCCGAAAAGGATTCAAACTTCTTACATTGGATTATTGTCGGGTGTAGACTACTTGCGGTTTTCTGGTTTCACGCACTGATCAGCAGGTACGTTTCGCAGACCAACTTCAATGTAGCTACGCTCAATACTCGCTTGGTATCCCACCATAATGGCACGGTATCAAATGAAGCTGAGTTTTTAGTGAGTATCTCCAGCCACTGACGTTCTTTGTGTTTTCACATCGATTTTCGATCGATATCAACTTCGGTTGTCTTGCGTGAAACGGCGCAGAGATAATCGGCTAATATTCCTGTCAAAGACTCAACACAAAATATTGGTTGTTCTTATTAGGAGTCTCGATCAGAATCTCTTCACTTGCAACATCGATGAAATTTAGTAAAAACAAATCTAATACACACACATATATATATATATATATATATATATATATATATATATATATATATATATGTATTTGAGCAGCAATCCCTTTTACTTATTTATTGGGTCTCATTTAAACACACATGGAGATCTACAAATTCTATCTGCAAGATGCTAATAATAGCCTCATCCACAGGCAAAAAAAGGATAAAAATAATGGAAGACTTATTAATAAAAAAAAAAAGCAAAAAGATCGTAATGCATAGGAACAAAACTGGCCATAACTTTGATTTTACAAATGACACCCTAATTAAAAAAGAACATAATCCTTTGTGTCGAAAGTACTTCGGACGCTTACTAATAACAATATTATCAACTATAAACACACGTAAAAACAATATATATATATATATACATATATATATATATATATATATATATATATATATATATATATTAGAATGAATCATTCATACAAAAAGCAAATTAGTAAAGTTAATGATATAAAATGACGAAATCCCTTCGCCAACTAAATTTTAAAGATGCATTAACTCACTAATCACTCGATGAATGTTATGATCCTTGTTTTTTAAAATTATAAGCTTTTATAAGTCTTTCTTAAATACACAAGTACGTTCGATTGTACATTCAGTCATCTTCAGGCATAGAAATTATTTTGTTTTTGGTAAAATTCAGGTAGCATCCGAGACGAAAAAATATAATACAGACCGAAATATGATTTTTTGAATGTGTTATTGTTAACGGATGCAAACTTGTGGAGCGTGCAGTCACAACGCTAAGGTTTAATTTTTTTGTTTTGTTTTTGTTTTTTTTAAATTTAAGTGAGTGTGTTTTTTACTAATATAGCAATTTGAGAAAATTTTGTTGTAGGTGTTTATCAGTCAAAAAAAACTTAAAAAAAAACTTTTAAAAAACGGTCTACCACTGTATATATATCTATAAACGGTGGTAGACCGTTTATAGATATATATACAGTGTAGATATATGAATCAATACTTCATAGTGACTGTCTGTTTTAAGCCACGATGCGTTCTTCAGACCAAGGTACATTGGTTTGAAGTTTACATTGGCTGATTGACAAATACTTGGAGTTAAGAGAAAGGTAGACCTGTCCTTAATTGCTGAAACTGTCAACTTTCAGACTAATTATAGGACATACTTCTTGGGAAATGGTCCAAAAAATACCAAATGTCCGCTTGCTTGGAAAGTGGAAATAAAAGGCTTTTCTGTTTCGTCCTTCTAAAATCACGATTAATTTAACTCAAAGCCTACATTTTATTGATTTTGAAAAAAGTTTCGTAAATGTTGGCGAATCTTCAAGCCGAGATAGCGATGCTAAGAATGTGGCAAACGACGAAGGGTCTCCATCTTTTATGTGCCGTATCCCTTCAGGGCGTGGACGATCAGGGCTCTACACAACTTCCTGTGCTTTTTACCACTTAATAAAGTTTATCTTATTATTATATCGCATTGTCCCTGTTCGCTAGGAAGGTTATACGGTGTTTTCCTCTGTCTCCTCTTGCCTTCAATAAACCCTGTGAGTGTTAAATTTTCCAAGCCCTCTTTCCTCATTATGTACCCTTGAAATTTCAATTCTTTCTGCTACGTTCTTTTTTGTTTCCATTTTCTTTAAAACTTCGTTAAGTGTTCAGTCCATAGTATTCTCAGAATCCTACCCTAGAATCACATTTCTGTTGCTTTGTGTCTCTTCTCCACCCGTGTTAAGCATTCTCGATTTGGTTAATATTACTCTCCCTGCCTGAAAACCTGCGCACCACCTCTACCATCATCGCCCTACTTCTCGGTCCCAGAATCCGCAATATTCTCTTATGATCACTGTTTGATAAAAAGGAAGACACCCGCTTCGGAGGACAAATACATTACCCAATTCTCTTCCCCGATCCATTCGCACCAAGATGTCAGGCATTTCTGCTCGCTGCTTTTATGCCCCTAGTCTCCGAAAAAGGTTTCTGTAACACGCAAGTCTCATCCCGGGAGCCGGGCTGAAATTACAGTGTAGCTGTATCTAAATTGACCAATCAGCGTAGCCGTTTGCGTCAGCCGTCTATCATATGGCCGACAGGTCGGAATTGTCAAAATTACAGTGATCATGTTTTGTCCCGCACCCGTACCTGTCACCCACGGCAACGGCATTTTCATGGACGAGGAAATGTTCCGAGCAATGGTAAGACGGATTGGAGTGTCCGCCATGTTGATTGTAAGAAAGGGGAGAGGAAAGATATGTGAGTATAAAATCTTCATAACCTCAGAGGACTGTCATGCGTGGAATTCAATGCTAAATTATAACAGTATTGTTGAAATCTATCAAATATAAAAAATTTTTATCTTTTTACAACAAATTGTTGACCCTATTTGAGATTGAAAGGTTTGTAATAAGAAATCAATCTGGTCAAAAGTTCAGGATTAATATTTTTAATTCATGATTATTATTATTTCTTTTGTATTATCTCTCTTTTGTTATTATTTAACTATATCTCTTTTTTCTTACTCTAATATTGTCGTTAGTAAGCAGCATCCATCATTTTAGCAAGATTCGAACTAACATCCCTTTTCCTTGGAAAGCGTTTTTGTCTGGAGCAACTGCCCCTACCAATGAAGCCACAACAACCAATGTCTTACAGAAGATCAAATCAAGTTATATAGCTTTCTTTGTTTTCCATAATTGCCTGATTCACTACGAACTTTGTTTAAATATTCTAATAGAATTACCATTAATTTGAAAAGCAACAGAAACATTTTTACATAAGATTATATCTTTTGTTGAAAAAGGATGTGACTTTCACGTGTTTTTTGTGAAAATATGTTTATTTGTGTAAGGGTATGAAATACGAATATTTATTTTGTTGGGTGTAACTTATTTTACAATAACGTGAATAACTTGGCGCCTAATCATGCATTTCCATGAATTCTAGGAAAGATAGCGAGTAATCTTTCTCCTCGACTGGCCGCTATCCAATGCTATAAATCCCATTCTACCTACCTATTTTATTATCTCATTTGATTTTCCATTGTTAAAATGAACTAATATTATTGATATTCCTAATTTAGCTGTACGAATATTTGCAGGTTTAATGGCAGAAACATTAGTATTCCCTAACAATTAACTTTATTGTTTCCCATATATACATATATATATGTGTGTGTGTGGACATTGAAGTCAACAACCAGAGACGACAGTCTGTTTCATGTTAAACGCAATCGTCAGGTCAAGTGCGTTTTTTTCTTCTACATATATATACAGGTCAATGATGTATTGTGGGTAGTCTATTGTATTATTCTAACGGTTGTTTTGGTGAGCGTTAATCGTTGTGTTTAGAATTATTTAAGAGGCTATTGACTGGGAATAATTATGGATCTGGATATTGAATTCAATGCCCACGTTTATATTTATATAGGTTTATCACTGATATTGAGCACTTTAACCCATAAATATAGCATACCTTAAAACTACACACACACACACATACATATATATATATATATATATATATATATATATATATATATATATATATATATATACATATCATCTCATTTAAAAACGTAGGCGGTCATAACTCTACACAGATTCATTTTCTTTATTATCTCTGATTTCTCAGAAATTATTTGAAAAGTAGATGATTTCCTGTTGGAAGATAGGACTTTTAGGGCTGGTTGGTTGTAAAGATTGAATGAATCCCTTTAAGGAAACGCTTCCTTCTCTTGCACCCCTTGTCTTTCTACCTCTGAGTACTTACTCAATTCATTTTCTATTCGTATGCAGGCGATTAGTTCCCGGTAAATCTTCCGGGTTATTCTGATACCCCTCCCAAATAAAACGAGTTTTCTCAACAGTTCAAATAGGTCTTTCTGTCGTACCTTATGAAATAATTTTGCTAAGTATATGAAACATCGGTATACGTTCTTTTGCATTTGAAGATCGCATTTCTTGTTATAGTGTCTTTAACGAAGTCACATTACTCATTTCTATTGCTCACTATGATAGCATCCTGATCGAGAAGATCTCATTTCTTGTTATAGTGTCTTTAATGAAATCACATTATTTATATTCCTCATTCTAATCACACTCAGAAGATCGCATTTTTCGTTCTTTAAAAAGTCATTCCGTTCTTTCGCTATTCCATGTCTAATTCTACTACGCGCTTTCTTCACCAGAATCCGGATGATTAGCTTTGTTATGTGGCTCATTAAGCTGGCCGTACGATTAAGCTAGCATTCATTTGTACCTCGTTTCTTAGGTAGCATTTTGAACGTGGATCTACCATGGACTTCCCGTATGTTGCCACTGTCATTTCTTCTTCCCGTGATTTTAACGATCGCCAGAATGTCTAAGACTGATAGCATCTGTATCTGTCTATATTTCTGAGATGAGGTATTATATACACTATTTATATTATTCGGACTATTGTCCTCATCTTTGTCGCCATATTTATTACAACGTTTCGGCCGTTGTACCCTCAGGCCTTCTCTAGGTGGTTGGAATGTCGAACTGAACCCTTTATTTCGCTCACTGGGGTAGACTGTTCTAGTTCCACGTGCCATGTTTAATGAATGTCAGTTTTCAGTTATCCCCTTTAACTCCCCTCTCCAACTTCTCCACTGCCTTAACCGGGTATTGAACTCACACTCTTTGGGTCCTGTCATTGGATCTAACAAACGCCCTTATTCACTGTGGCATGTGTCCGAAACGTTGTAATTAATATGGCGATAAAGAAGAAAACAATAGTCCTAATAATGTAAATAGTGTACTGATAGCATTTCTATTACAATCAAATCTGGTACTTCTGCTTTGTTTCTGTTCATCTTGTCTATTCCGAAAATACCGTACTATAATTTTCTCTCTAAACCACATTTCGACTTATGCGAGGCTAGCCTAAGCACATTCAATTTATAACGATGTAAAATGTAAAATAAAATTTAATTTTAAAATATTAAAACTTCCCTTCGCAAACTGTATTTTATTTTCCTGTCTTTTTGTTTAAAAATGGTTTCTGTTTCAGGTCCCCTGGATAACATCAAATTAAATCAAATCATTTGTTTTTTACAGACCGATTCCGAAAGTGATGCTAAATATTACCAAATCATACAATGGGAATCTGGCAAAATTTTGGGAATTATGTGATTGCTTTGTTCATAGGACGCACAACCCATGATCCAAAAATTAAAAGGCCAGAACCTGACGAAGGAAACATTCAGAGAACAAAAGACTTGTCATAGCAAGTGTCTTTTCTATTCAAAACAAAGAAAGAATGATTATAGGTTTTATAGTGACAAAATATCGAACAAATTTTAAAAAAGAAAGAACAAAATTTTAGAAAAAGAAAGTAAAGAAATTCTAAAAAAAAAAAGAAAGAAAGAAAGAAAGAAAGAAAGAAAGAAAGAAAGAAAGAGGAGGAAAGCTTGAGAAATAATAAAAGGGAAAAGAAACAAAAAAAAGAAAAAGAAAGCGAGAGAGAGAAAGAAATGTAATGTAACGTAAAAACAAAGCGGCAAAATAAAGCAATAACAGAAAAGAAGTAACAAAAAGAGAAAAGAAAGAAGACGAAAAAGAGAACCCAAAATAATGGGAAAATCAAACAAAGAAAAAAAGAAAAGAAAAAAAGAAAAGAAAAAAGAAAAAGGAAGAGTAATTGTGTAAATGATAAAAGGTAAGATACAAGGCTAATAAGAAACAAAAAAGAAAAAAAGAAAACTGAGAAAAGAATAAAAACCGGAGGGTATTAGGAATAAAACTCGAGAGAGAAAATATTATTATCATTATTATTATTATTATTATTATTATTATTATTATTATTAATAACAACAACAACAACAACAAATTTTAAGAAAAATACATAAAGGAAGAAGGAAAGGGAAGTAGGGGGAAAAGATGTTTGAAATTAAAACGAACTAACGATTCAGAATTAAGGGGAAAATAAAGTATTATAGAAAAGATAGCAATTGTTAAAAAAAAAAACATTGCAGAAAAAAAAGAAGAAATTTTAGAAATCAATATGTAAGGCGAAACTATTCAAATTCTATTCCTGCCAAACACGAAAATCTACACATGTCCTTTTGATATTATTATTAATAACGTTATTATTATTATTAATTAATTAATTAATTAATTAATTAATTGATTAATTAATAATAACTTTAGAGGAAATCAATAACACAGAATTCTCTCTCTCTCTCTCTCTCTCTCTCTCACGCACGCACACATACACCAGAAATAGAGTATTACTGCCATATCTGGCTGGAGCTTCCCAATCCTCTTGTCAAAAGCGTCTACGCGACCAAGTTTTACCCTACAACTCCTTTCCAACAGACGCAACGTTGTAAGCTTATCGCTATTCTATCGCTATTTCCATGGAAAATGTTCTGACGAGCGACATTGCTTAGTTCCTCTAGTTCAGATGTTTACAATTAAAAGCCGCCATCTTATGCACACAGGGACCAACCATCTTCATTCTTTTATCATTCCATTTATAAGGAGGGCGTTCCATTCGGACAGCGTCATCCCAAGAACCGTCGATTTATGGGACAGACTCCTAAGAGGATGCTCTCCCGTTCTTAACCTATTCAAGTCCAAAGTCAAACTTTATCTAGACTACATAATCTTCCATTGTTGTCTTAAAACGACCTCATTCACTCTAGTTTAAGTGGCTCTTGGACCTTGTATCGGGTGAACAATAGCTGAAAAATACACTCACAACTTAACAAAACCCCAAACGGAACATAACCATGTTTATCCTTGCTTGGGTTTCTGGCAAAAAAAAAAATATATATATATATACATATGGAAGGGTTTTGGGTTGTTTTTTTTTAATATGTTAGTGATTTCAAATTTCCCCTGGATGCCACAGTTCATTGAGTGTTTTTCTCTTTTATGATGTTTAATATTGTCAAATTAAAGGTGTGCAGAAATTGTTTACTAAATTATTTAAATTCATTTCAAGATGCAAAGAGAGCATCAAATTGCTGGGAGTGGGGGGAGGCAATCAAAAAGTTCTTGGATAAAGGCTGTAATATGGAAACCAAACAAATATTTTTATATTTGTTGATAACAAAATAATCTTGAAGTTATAACCTGTAAGAACCAGGAGTATTGATGTTTACGCGGGTTTAAAATCCACGCTCTTTAGAGCAGCATAAATCCTGTCAGAATTAAAGAAGAACTAGCATGAAAATTTATGGTAAAACTTGGTTGGAAGAATGAGGACATTATTGGTATTTAAAGAAACATTTTTTGGAGATAATTCCCCGAAAAATAAAATCAACAATTTACAAATGGATATCACATTTCAAAAAATGGCGAAACGGAGATGAAGTTGGCGAATGAATCAGCTGACTATTAAAAATTTGTGATAAAAAAAAAAATGGATGCTGTTCGAGATTTAATTGAGGACGACCTACAATTAGCAACAAAAACTACCGTATTTTCCGGCTACAAGACACTTTTTTCCTAAAAAAAAAATACCCTGAAAAATACGTGTGCGTCTTCCAAGACGAATGTAAGGCAATGCTCAGGCTCAAGTAAGCGTCGACGGTCACCTAATTAGCTTGACTGATAGGAATGTGGATTTGTATGTTGAGTCATTACACTATGATGTTAGCTATCTATCTAATTCACCTTTTTATTTTTATTTTTTTTATATTTTTTTTACTTAGCTGTTACAAGTATTTCCAATTATATAAACCTTCCTGGAGCCGAGCCACAAGCTTAAACATGCTCTGTTTACTAGAAGCGGCGGGAGGCTTTCTGCTCTTGATTAGTATGTCATTGCCATACAAACAAAATCGGGCGAATGATTAATGTAAATAAACTGCACAATGTAGATGTTTGAAATGTTTTCCTGAATGTTCAACATAAAGTTGTAAACATGCTAACTACAAGACAGTAGCTTTACGGATAGCGTCAAGCTTCAGTTCTACTTCAATGAATCAATATCGACGATGTCACAAAAAGCGATTTTGCAAGTGAGTTAGGAGTATACTCCAGATACTGTAATGCATAACATTCACATCTGGGCTTTTAGAGGGTCACTGAAATGAACCAATTACAGCTGGTGTATTTTCTCGAAGAATAAATTTGCCGCTTTTTTACTGGGCACTTTTTATAAGTATTTTCTTCATATTTAATGAAATAGAGACAAATAATAAGTGTGAAAATTAAGACTATTTTTTGTTTAAATTCCACCGGTTCAATGGATTTTTTTTTTCAGTTTGATGTCGAGTGAAAGATTTTTTAAACAAATATCTTTGTTAGTTTCTGAAATGTATCATTTCCATATAAAAGAGAAAGCGTGAAGCTCTCAATAATATTTTTTCCAAAAAACAACAAAAGAACCTTTTCTAAACGTTTTAAAATGTATGTGAAAGTTAAGACTAGATAATAAAATAATCTTAATATTATCAAAATTATTGTTTCTCTGATTTCCATTATTTTATTCCTAAATTATTAAAGTTTTGTTGATGCTAGTCATCTGAAGAGATGAGATTCCTCAGACATCCGCTTGGTATTCCCTACACCGACTGCCTCACGAATGAAGATGTGCGTAGAAGAATGAGTCATCAGATAAATGGTTATAAAGACGCGTTGACCAGCATAAAAAAGAGAAAGCTAAAGTGGTATGGCCACGTAACCAAATTGCGTGGTCATCCTATAAGGAACGGTTCAAGGAGAAATAGATGGACGGTCAACCTCGTCGAATGGACCAAAGAAAGTTGTGCCCAGACCCAGGCGCTGACCAATACCCGGATCAAGTGAAGACTTCTTGTTAAGAAGAAGAAGAAGAAGAAGAAGAAGAAGAAGAAGAGAGGCAGGATTGACTTATGCAATTATACAGTTATAATGGTTATTTTGTGGTCGGTATTGGTTATATTCCAAATTATTCTAAAGGCTATTGAGTGGAAATAATTGTGGATCCGAATGCGGTTATTTGTAGCTATTTTATAATATTCTTTGTTAACATTATTTATTATTGGCTGCTTAATTATATCTTGTACATTATTATCATTACATTTACATATGTTTATGTGTGCATTCTTAGTTTATTAATTTATGTATTATTTACTTAATTTGTTTATTTATTTATTACGATTTTTTTGTTTATTTGTTATTTTATTATTAATTTTTCGGGGGTTGGTTGTCTTATTTGTTTATTAACTTTGTGTTGCGTGTGCATTCACTATTTGGAAAAATGATTTTTGTGCGTACTTTCTTTTTCCAGAGTCCTTCAGTTACTCCTATATATATATTTCTTCGTATATAATATACCACCAGGTATATTATATTGTTTTGAAAGTAATTACCATTTAAGGGACATTCGTGCTTTGCTCTGCAGTTACAGGCGGGTTTGATTTGTGCAGGTGTTTTATTATGGTTTTTTTTCCGTTGGGCTTCATTATTATTTGTTTCATGTTCTCAGTGCAACTGTAGCTGATTTTTACCGTATTTCTATTGAATATCTTGCGGAGAGTGCTTGATGTGGGGGAGGGGGTTACGTATGAGTTTACTGAATATTTTTCCTGCGTTAGTTTTTACGCTTTTGTTGTACGGTGGGTTAAACCATATGATTTTTCTTTTTCTGTTGGCTTTTTTGTGTTGTGAGGTGTCTATGTGAGTGTTACCGAAAATCCACTATCTTTTAGGACTGCTTCATAATCTTATTTGGCTTAACTGAAAATCGTCTCATTAGAAGAATTGTCAGATAAAAAATTGTCAGATAAAGTTACTTGATGCGGGGGTCTGTTTGATTATTATTGGTGGGTGGCTGGAAGATGTGTGTGTATGTAAAGTGGTTTGTCGTTGGGGTTTCTATATGGTATATATAAACGTTTTCTTAGATTGAGTGTGACGTTTAGAAAATCTACTTCTTACAGTTTTGTTTTTATGTCTATGTTGAATACTATATATATATATATATATATATATATATATATATATATATATATATATATATTACGAATTAACTGATTTAAAATATGGTTCGTTCGCTACACAGGAATTACTATGTTTCAAGAACCGAAGCTAAAAACTTCAAATTTAATTATATAATTAAATTAAAAGCATTAGTTCTGTTTCATATTAAATTAAAAGCATTAGTTCTGTTTCATGTTTGTATATAATTAAATTTAATTTTAACTTCGGTTTTTGAAACATGGTAATTCCTGTGTAGCGAACGAACCATATTTTAAATCAGTCAATTTATAATATTTATGCTCTGTAAATTTACATTAAGCACTGTTTTGTAAACATAAAAATATCAATAAGTACACCGGATTATATATCTTACTGTTCTTTCTTTTTACTATAAGATATATATATATATATATATATATATATATATATATATATATATATATATATTGAGACATGTTTCATTGAATAATTTAAATTATTTGTTCATCAACAATATAATTAGGGAAGTTATTAATAAGAGTTAGTTTTATATTCTTTTAGTTCGCTGTAGAAAATCTGTTTTGCGTCAGAATTAATTTTTTGTGCGATTTATTAGGTTTTTATAATTAGTCTTTTATAGTAATTTGGGTATTTACTCTTATAGTTAAGAGTGAATCAATTTATGCTAGTGGGTTTTATATGGAGAGATAGTGAATTTATTGTTATTAGTGTTTATCAATGTATAGAGAAAAGGAATTTTATTACTATTATTAAGTTCGTATGTAAATTTAAGGACAGGATTATTCTGGAATTTTGGAATTATTTTATCCACCACAGATCCACAGAAAACCAACATTATAAATAAATTTAAATGTCCCTTGGGAGATTGTATCTCCAACAGAAAAAATAATATTTATGTTGGTCACGCTACGACTACGCTGTCTCGGAGGGTGAGTTTTCACTTGAATGATGCGTCTAACATTTCTAAACATTTAAAACAGCATGGCTGTCCACATTTAGGAAAATCCTCGTCGAAAATACATCTATACTTTTCCTGAAAATAATAAGCATAAACTAAAAATCATTGAAGCTATCTATATTAAAAATTGAAACCGACCCTTAATAAAAAAAAAAATAAATAAATAAAAATAATTATGAATACTGCACAAATGTCTTAAAATGTTTACAATAGATAGTTTAAAATATCTAGGTTTGTACGAATAGTTTTTAATATTTTTAAAAAACCCTCAAATGCTCATAAATTATCCCCCCCCGCCAATACTTTACACCAAGCTAAATCGTACAGTATATAAACTAAGCGTTCTTCATTTCACTTGTAAAAAAATTTAACTTTCAAATGAACACGACAATTTTGTCTTAGAAAAATTATGAACACTACAATATTTGTCTTAAAAATGAGGCTGATGACATTGTGCTAATGTCGAAAGTACCCGAAGAAATGAATATGTATCAACAGGATTTTTTCCCTCTTCCTTTAATAACGACACCAACAAGTTTGTCCGTGAATATTAAAGAATCCAATTGAAAATAAGTAAATAAAACTTGTCTAAATTATTCACCGAAACATGTCTCAATGAAAACATGCTACCAAAATATACGCAATATATATATATATATATATATATATATATATATATATATATATATATATATATATATATATATATATATATATTCTGTTTACATGTTATTTCTATAAATACAAATATTTAATTAAATGCTCTGATTATAATAAACACTATTAACTACATTTACCGGCCTGAATGTCCGAGAAATTTTATTAATAATATATCTTCTGTCAGTAACCTGTATCCTACACGGAACCGTCATTTCGCCTGATGTGCTATAATATTTAGCTACAGAGGAAGCGTCTGGTTAGTCAAATTATTGTTTTTAAACAACAAATTTCTCATCATTTCTGCTCCAAGTGTATCTTAACGTAAACAAATAACTACATATATTATGAAATGGACTAAGCTCGACAATTATTTTAATATATTTTCTGTTTATACGTTATTTTTATAGATACAAATATTTAAACAAATATGTTGTCATTTGTTTACGAGAGACTAACAAAACTGTTTGTAACAAGAAAAAATAAACTGAAAGCAAAGATTATGGCAGCATTCACCAACTTAAACAAGGAGACCGTCCAGATGAGTTGCAGGAGATTCCGAAATCGTCTGCAGGCCGTGGTTGAAGCCAATGCCGATTTTATTAAATAAATTTACACTTTTGTATTTGAAGATATTTTTGTGTAATTTTGGTAATTATATCTGTTAAAATGAAATGTCAGTTTTATTTTCATTTTGCCTAATTTAGACAAAAATTTATCCATTGCATCCATATATATATATATATATATATATATATATATACTAGTGGAAACGGATCGCAAAAAACGCTGGTTCTTCCCTCTGCCAACAACATAAGACACCATCAATAAAATATTATTCGTTTTTTCATTCAATTATACACACACACATACACGTGTGTGTGTGTGTGTGTGTGTGTGTGTGTGTGTGTGTGTGTGTGTGTGTGTGTGTGTACAACTATGAAAAGAGATTATTCTTCCTCATCAATATTTTCCACCGTCTCCTTCCAAATAATACCTCGAGGGTGACGTTGAAAAACAGACATTAAGATGCTGTTCGCAATGAGTAATTAACATTCCGGACTACATTCGATTCGCACGCTTTTCAAATTCCCCGAATTTTTCATTGGCAATTTTTATATCATAAATTTGTGCGTATGAAAGCAAATAAAATGAGGGTATCAACGTAAAGACGAGAGTGAAAGAAAGACTTAAAACCCGAAAAAGAGATAGAGTAAAAGTGAATCAGTGATTATACATTTTTCAATTCCACTGAGCGCAAGATGACTTATACTTTTCCTTACCTAATTGTGGGTCGAATAAGTTTAAAAATATACTCTGTTTTTTTTTTTGTTTGTTTGTTTTGTTATTTTTATTTTGTTGTTTGTTTTTTTTTTTGTTTTTTTGTTGCTGTTTTTTTTGTGGGGTGGGGGTTGTGCTTCACATATTGACGTACAAAACTTGAGTATTTAAAAAATGACTATTTATCGCCAACTTTCCCATGATGCTCAAATTAATTCTAAATGTCTCGTACAAAACACTTTGGATGCTAACGAATTCCTGATTGCTAAAATACCTGTTTTTTATTATAATAATGTATGATGATAATGACTGTGTAATTGTTCTAATTTATCAATGGAAACAATAAAAAGTCTTTGTATATAATCACTTTAAATAATCTTCATCAAGCATTTGTGATAGAAACTTGAGTTTGCCAGTGATAGAATTTTATTTGGTAATGTCTGTAATAAGCAATGTGAAAAATTTCACCAACCCATTAAAATGATGAAGAATAATATCGATATGGGACAAAAGAATAATGGCTGACTAGTGTTGAAAGAATAATGGTCAACGAATTGGGCATTCTTTGCAACAAATTACCATTTTCGTCTCTTTTGTCTTCAAGGTGCAATGCAGACATAGCACTGTTTTTGGCTTGTTCTTTTAGGAAATAATATAGCCTCTTTGAATCGGTAGAGTTGACATTTAATCATTTAGATTCAAATCCTGAATGAATAATAACGATATCGATGGAAAAAGTTTAAATCATTAATTGATGATATCCATTGATCTCCTTGGAAAACGTCAATTGATGATACCTACAGTTTAAAGGTTTAATTACTCCTGGGTATGACAATAAACTATAACCAGCAGCAAGATCGGGAGATTGGAGGTTTTGGGGAACGTTGAACTATCTCTTAAATGCTGTTGTTCCCATGTCCAACCTAACACGAAATAGTAGCATCTTTTAGGGTTCCAGCTTTTGGCAAATAATGAACCTCCCAAACAAAACACTATGAAAGTATAAAGATACATTTTCATAGTAAAAATACCGACAATACATTTTTATATAAAAAAATTAGCAACAATATCTATTTATAGTAAAATTTCCAACAATACATCAACCAACATGAAAAACTCTTCCATGAAATTAATCCATATAATATTCGATAATTTCTTAAAGAATTCAAATTGTATTCAAAAATATAACTTCAACAAAACTACAATATAAAACACACATCTTACGGCTTCTAGTAATTATGTTCATCACAACATGTATATGCACAAAAGCTGGCTATCATCTATCATGTAGTCAATTGTAAAAGCTGATATGGCGTTAAGCAAATAAACATATTAAAAGATAAATCTATAATATGAAAAAAGTCTAAGGTTTGTCTAAAATATATTAAATTGGTATAAATTTAAAAGTAAAAACATTTTGTTTCCACAGATTAAACCAAAAAAATATATTATTATCTCTAAGTACAAAAACTGAAAATGTGTAATTTTGTTTAAATTGCTTATATGCTGCATTTGCAACATTAAGCCAATTTGCTTCATTCTCTATGTCGCGATTAATGTCAGTCTACTTGACTTACAGTTTCAAAGAAAGTAATGAAGACAGAATATTATCTTTACAAAATACCTGTGCTAGTTTTGTTTACATACAGTCTCCTCAAAGTATGGCAGGGTACAATTGGGAAAGTCCTTCAAATATCAACATAATAAACATTAAGAATTACACTAAATTAGTTTGTTATTAACCCTTAATTGACTGAAAAAGGTTGCAAGAACATGTACAGGTAAAGAGAAACAAGAAAATTGATTTTTTTCAAGGATAGCTTTATGCTTATTTTCATTTTATTTTATTTTTTTATAGTTTTTTTTATATAATTATAGAAAAACTTTAAAACCATATTTTAACTTTTAGAAAATAAAACTAGCAAAAGAGAAATAAAATAAATGTTATGCTCCTAAATTTAATATTTTTTAATGGCATGGTTCAGCTTGAAGAATTCCATGCACAATAGTCTTGTGTATTCTTTGTACCAAGTTGTAACCACTTTTTGCTTTTTTTTCTCTTCGAGGCGTATGCATGCAGACATAGAACCGTATTTGTCTCGTTCTTCCAGCGTTATTTACATGCAAATACCCCAGGAAATAATGTAACCTTATGAATAATAGAGTTGCCGATTAATTAAACGACTCGAATTATAAACGAATAACATCCATATTGTGAGAAAAAGTTTCAATCATCAAATATCTGCTAATCTCCATTGAAACATCAATTGATGTCCGCCGTTTAAAGGTTAAAATGTTTGTTTAATTCTTCATTATTTCGTATGTCATCTTACAGTAGTATTTTGATTCATTAATAACGTCTATTTTATGCGCATGCGTGTGTGAGTGAGTGAGTGAGTTCGTGTCTGTGTGTGTGTAAATCTTAATCACGTATATAACGCTATGTTCATTTGTGTGCGCAGTTGTGCGAAACATTTATAAGCCAGCTTATGATTGAATACTGAGTCTCATCGGCTTTGTGATCATTTCCTAAAGTTAACAATAATTCTTCCTTCAGGTCTCAAGGGAAAATTAATCTTTTTAATCTTCACAAATCTAACTTTTAAAAAAAAAATCTTAATCTTTTGACTGCTTTTCGTTTCCCGCCAAATCGAATCTTCTGACGCAGCTATTAAAAAAAAAGAAAGAAAGATTTCTCCATTTTTTAAAATCGAGCTTAGAATGGCACAAAGCCATATATGCAGATGATACCTCGATTTATGGGTGTACCTTCAAAAGTCTAAATAACAATAATCTAGCAGCTGCTCCCTCATCTGATCTTGCTCGCACAAGAGGAAAACTTACTTGTAATCTTCATTTCTTCTCGAACCAACCTCGTAAGGTCTAATAATCTCAGAGCAGACTCTGAGATTTCTCTAGTCCTGATAAATGGTTCTATTCTTAATGAAACTCCTTGCCTAGAACATCCAGATCTCAAGTGGAACTCGTATATACGATCCATCGCTAAAGATGTAAGAATAATGGTTGTTTTTTTTGTTTTTTTGTACAGCACCAGAAACTATTTAACTCTATCTGCCACGCTGTAACTTTACAAGAGCCAAATCAAATTAAAACTGGAATATTGCTGCTATATCTGTACTAAAACTGCTCAAACCACACTTTCCAGTCTTGATAGAATTGATGAGAATTTACGCTTTCTTGTGGCTATTGAATTGTTTCTCCCGCTCTTCAACCCTTTTTCCCGCAGATGAAATATTATTAGTTTCTCCCTGCTCTACCACTATTTTCATGACAGATGTTTAGGCGAGCTGTTTCTTCAGTTCTATTAGTCTATACTTTCACAGCTAGAACACGCCATACCACATAAACTGAGTCGACTTTTAACAAGGCAGTGGCTCTGGTTGAGCCACGGGAAGTGGTTAGTGACTTGAGGTATTGAGAGACTTGATAATTCTTAGCAAAATAGAGACATTAGAAGGAAAAATATAGGAAAGTGGTTGTTCGGACTGAAGTCTGGTCGACAAAGTCCGGTTTAAAAATATTAATTCAAACTCATAAAAGGGCCTTGGAAGAGTTTGAACTCAAATTAAACTAAGAAAGATTTAGTAAGATTCAGCATAACTGACACCCCCGGACCAGCCCCATGATCCCAGGGAGATTGTCATGACATGATAATGACTGTGCCAAACGTCCACAGGATTTTCAGTCGCTCTAGTGCTTGTTTATTTAGTAACCTATTTGTCATATATGCGTTGATTTTCATGTAATTTTGGAATCTTAAAAATTTAGGCCTAAACTGAAAAGCACTTCAGAGATGGACATCTGGCTTACTTAACAGAAGGGACTTTGTTTGAGAAAGGTAATTAATCTTGTCTATTTCCCTGACGGAAGTCTATATTAACGGAGTATGCATGCGCACGAGTTAGTGAGTCGGCGAGTTGCAACCAGAGAGAGGCTGTTGCCCAGCGAAAATTAGCATGTCTCGTTCAAGCATCGTCCATCAGAAAAATTCCACCGTGAAAGTAACTCACTACTAAGTTAGCACCAACAGCATTGCTTAACAAATAGACGTCTCTCAATACCTAAAGGGTAGAAAAGGAATGATTGAGACGAAGCAACCTTATAGTTATTGTACGATTTTACATTTCACCTCTAATTAAATTGTTAATAATTTTTCAGCAGCGTCATTTTCTTCCGATTGGCATATTTACCGATTTATCAGTTGGATTGGCCGACGTTGACGAAACAGTCGATGGAATTTTCTCCCAGACCAAGAAAAATTCACAGCTCATGAGTTTCTAGCGTATAACACAACTAATTGCTAGACGACACATACCGGTAAAGTAATGGAAACAACGAAGTTGATTGTGCCGAACACAAGCAAACTTCAATGAAGTTTAGACCTCACCCCCCCCTCTACGATTTTTTAAACCCAGACAGATGTGCTGTATTTGGGGACTAACACGAGTACGGATTATGTCTGGTGGTTGTTCTATTCAAACAGCTTCTTCCCCATAACTGATATGTGCTGAAACAGATCCCCAAAAGACTAAGTCCTCGATTACTACAATCTTAACATCTTCAAATCTAGGGTGACCCATTATCTATCTTATGTATACTCAAAATGTGCACTTCTTACTCCCTCCTCGTACGCCCTTACAACAACCTCATTTGTTACACTTCTATCTTGAGTGGTTCTTGGGTTTTCTATTAGGGAACATTACTATTGAAAATGTCAAAAAGGGTGGAAAGTGGAAAAACAGATCGTGTTGTACTAACCTTCCATAAGACATAGGTTTACCGAAGACCTCCAATTTTTAAATGCCATAAACCTTCAGGATTTAAGCGATCATGGCTCTCCACATATGTCTCATTATCTGCGAATAATGACTTCTTGAGAACGACAATGGAATGGTTTCCCGCTGCCTTCTTCATGGTTTAGAGCAGTCCTTCTCTTAGGCTGGCTGCCCCCCAATGCTAGAGAAACCTAGTCTATCCTGCGATTTAACCCATATTTAACCCACTTTGCGATTACTGAAACTAATTTAGATAAAATTTGGCTTCTTCTTAGTTGTGAAAATGATGATTACTCCAAAACATGCTTTTATATGAGTTATGTTAGTTTGTTAATATTTTGATGTTTATTAACATCATCTTCAGAAGATGAGAAATGTGAGTAACTTGCTCTATCTATTTGTAACAGTTTTTCAATGCCACGTTCCTTTAGGGTGTAGATGAGCATGGCTCTCCATAGACTCCTTTTATCTGTGAATAGCCATGGCTTCTTTGGAAAGATAGTGTTGTCTCCCATTGACTTTTCCATAGTTTACAATTCAGAGTTTTTCTTTCTCTTAGACTGGTTGTCACCCAAAGCGACAGAGTCCAGTCTTGGTGGAAAAGAGACTAATTCGTGTCTTCCTCAAGAATATTTGTGCGAAAGTGAACACAACTGAATTGGCGGGGATTTGAACATGGCTCTCCGATTTCATTTTCCGCACCGATAACCATTTCGTTACCCACACATCAACACCCGGTACTGCAATGGTAATACGTAATAACCACAAGCAAAAAGGATTTCTGGTTGAAAGTCTAAACTTTGGCAAAGAAGCATCCCGTTATTTTCCTGCTATAATGACCCAAATATTTGTAAAATCCCACATCATACCCGCTGAGCCACATCTTTTAAACCAGTGAGGATGCACCAAATTTGCTATCCTATTAGGTTGAGTAATAAGCAATTTCTGTTTTGGGGAACCAGTCGTAATGATGAAAGTATCTGCTAATCATATTTAGCAGAAGAATAAATTTGGAGTACATAGCTCAGATCTTGCAGGCCAGTGGCAGCGTACAGAGTGGATAAAAGAGACAATGTTGTTGCACCCCCATGGCAACACAAGGCCTCAAACAACTGAATAACATAAAAAAATGTGGAACTTGATTAGTCGTGTCTACCCGATTCGCCATATTCACCTGACCTTACATCAACAGATTATTACCTTTTCCGTTTGCTGCAAAATACTTTAACTGAGAAAACTTTCTCTATTCAAAACCAGATTCAAGTGTTCGCCAACAGCATTTTGACATCAAAACCTACGGAATTTCTATCAAAAGGTATCGAAGAGCTTCCTTATAAGTGACAATAAATCATTGTAAATAGTCGTGAATATATAATTGAATAAAATATAATTGTACTATTTTAGGAATAAACTTGATAAACAAAAACGGAAATTATTTATGACTCAAGCTGTTTTCTTTTCTTTGTTTTCTTAATCAGCATTTGAACTTTGGGGATATCGTAATTTAATGGACAACCACGGTAATAAGAATTTTAACCCCTTGAATTCCTTGTCTTAGTAAAGAGTGTCATCAACTTGGCACTTCAGCCGGCATCTCTGACCTTCCAGTTTCTAATTATGTCGATGCCACGGTTAGATACCGAATGTTGTCTTCAAGTTATGGAATGAAATATAATTAGTGATTTCTCTTCCGCTAGCAACTCACATCCACTGGATTTCCACTGCACAGCCCACCGAACCACCCACCAACGCCCACCTCAGAGCAAGAAAAGCCTGTGAAAATGTCGTTCACATCTGTGTAACTTTCAAGTCGATCCACGCGTCAATGTATTGCAACTCGCAATTAAATTGTAAACTTCCAGACCTAATACAAAATATTCAACTTCGCCCAAAATCTGAATTAATGCCTAGTCCTACAGCCAGTCATCAAAATAATGTGCAGTTACCAAATATGAGGATGATACTATGAAATGCAATCTTTGAATATTTGCAGCTATAATTTGCGGCTATATTTATTTATTGTACCGATTAACTTTCCTCTTTGGTACCTTCACTTTACGAATTTAATCGCAGCAACATGTCATCATTTTACAGCTGAAATGGCTAGATGTTGCAGTAAGTTCTATGTTAATAGTTTCTACTCTTATCGCTCGTGGAACTTTCTTCCGGCTGCTTGCTTTCATCTTTAAAAAATTAAATACAATGTCAATCGTTTTCTTGTCTTCTTAATTTTTGTTCTTTTATTGTTTCCTCTCCTTAATAAAGTTTTTTTTTCTTTTTCTCATATTCTTTCAAACTTGATAATACCTTGTATCTTACTGGTTTTATTGTCTTGCTTAGTGTGAAATGGTTATATATATATATATATATATATATATATATATATATATATATATATATGCTCTTGAAAAATTATTTCTGTCGAGGTCTCTAGGGAAGAATTGTGAGTTTGTAACTACTAATGCAATACTCTTCGTTAAAACGAATCGAGTTCTCTCAGTCACTGGCATGTTTATCTAAAAATAAATAGGCTTAAATTTACTTTCATCCCTGCCGTGCGCCAACGGCCTAGGGGTCCGATTGACGCAAATTCAGTCGGGTTTCGAGCCCAGCTAGAGGTAACCGGACGTCTATCCACACTGATGAGCTAAGATACAGCGAAACAGTCTAGCTGTGGATGACAATATATATATATATATATTAAATGTCAGGAAAGTTATATATATATATATATATATATATATATATGTATTAAAAGTTAGGAATTACTTACACAGTCGCTACCATCGTTTCAGCCATTAAAGTTTTGTCAGGTGGCTTATTTTATATGAGCACAACAGGAAGTGTTACAGAAGAGGAGGGTTGAGGCAAGAATGGGGAAGTAGGGTGGAACGGGGAGTGAGAGAGAAAAAATATCTACTTTAATCCGGGTTCGTATAAACCCAAAATAAATATACCTTCTAGTATGCCTACACACGGACATGACCTCAGAACTTTCATTTAACAGCTTCGAGAAACGATAAGTGTACATGATTTATTTAGTAATATTAATGCTATCTCATTTTCTCTTTCTCTCTCTCTCTCTCTCTCTCTCTCTCTCTATATATATATATATATATATATATATATATATATATATATATATATATATATATATATATATATATCTTGATATCGAGGGCTATAATTACAGACTTCATACCTTAAAAACTGTATCCTCCAGAAATATATTAGTCAACCTTTTAGGAGCGGTTGGGGTGAAATACAATCTTTATATATATACATGTGTGTGTGTGTGTGTGTGTGTGTGTGTGTGTGTGTGTGTGTGTGTGTGTGTGTGTGTGCGCGCGCGCAGGTATGTAGAAAAATAGGAAAGAACACGCTAGGTAAATAATTCGGAGTTCTTTGGTATTTTTGTTTTTATTTTTAAAAAAAAAGTGCTCCATACAGAAGTAGAGCTTGCTTTAATTCAATTTAATTTTAATAATTATATTGAGGGTTTCGGCTCTGGTTTATGAAACATGAGAACTCTTATGTAGCGAAGGAATGATATTTTTTTAAAAACTAATTATTATTATATATATATATATATATATATATATATATATATATATATATATATATGAAGAAATATACTCTTAAGGTTTGCTATTTTTATAGGATAAAGTGCTCAATATCAGTGATAGAGCGTGTGTAAATATAAAAGTGAACATTGAAGTCAACACTTAGAGGCGACAGGCTGTTTCATGCTAGACGCAATTGTCAGGCCACCTATATATATATATATATATATATATATATATATATAGGTGTGTGGGGGAGAGAGAGAGAGAGAGAGAGTGTGTGTGTGTGTGTGTGTGTGTGTGTGTGTGTGTGTGTGTGTGTGTGTGTGTGTGTGGTAATGGTAATATTAGCCATTTCTCTACAAGGAAAAATTTGGCATTCATTGACCGAGCAGTTAGTTTCTACTGTCGGTTGAAATTTATAAAATCTTTCTCTTAAAATCATTTTTCAATAAATAAGATAAGATCCAGTAACTGTTATCTCTCTTTCCAGTATTGATCGGGGTTTCCTTCCTAAACTTTTATTTGAATTGTTACTGCTGTTGATAGTCCTCAGGTGATGTGTTTTTTTTTGGGGGGGGGGGTTATTTGCTACAGTTCTTTGTGATTATTTAGCGCCAGTCCATAATGTTCAAAGAAGAATGATCTATGCCAAAACCCACTGACTTCCCTCACTCAAAGCCATTCTTAACCATTGATCTTAGAAAGCGGTTGTATACATCTATCAGTTCAGATATTTCTGAACGGGTTTGGCACCATGCATGATATCCATATTAAAGTCTTGATATGCCAAGGCTATTTAAGATCATGCTTCGATTTATCATGTTGATGCATTGTAGATTTTTCCGATGATGGATAAAACTGGCGCAGCCTATTTTATGTTCAATTTTTTTTCTCATATATATATATATATATATATATATATATATATATATATATATATATATATATATATATACTATCGTAATCAGGAGCAAACAAATGATAAAACATAAAATCATTAAAAATATAATTCAGATACCTAAAACCTAATAATCTTAATAATACCCAAAATATATAATGTATTATTAAAAAGTAAATTAAAACTTTTAATCTATTTATCATCAATAATATTAAACCTAAAAATATAACTGCTTTGTAAAAACAAATGTTGTTTATAAATTCTTAAGCATTAATAAAAAAAATGAATGAATATCAAGTTATAATATTTGACACACAACTACCACATATCTTGTAGACTAACATGGCATTTATTAAAAATTAGTGTTATTCCTATGCGTATTGATCAATCCATCACACTTGACCACCATATGGACATTAATATTAGACAGATACGATTATGCGTTTCACTGGAATTAATTTTAAAATAAGTCTAAAAATTTAGCAATTTCGTATCTTCGTCGTAAAGCACTGTTGATTTTTTGATTCTTAAAGGATCATTTTTTAAATTAAATATAAATCTTTTGCATATCTTACGTTTCTTCTCCTCGGGCGAACCACTTGTCGCATCACATACAACACATGTACTATCACTAGACTGACTACTTTTCAGAAAAACCCCTCACGTGACTACAATAATATCACCACAACAACCCGTCACATGAATCTATATCTCCCTCTAACACAACAAACTATCCCTTTTTCAGCAAACGAAACCATGCTTCTACAAACTAATGACTCCCGTTAGAAAATAGTAAACTAATGCTATTACGAGTTTTTCAAAGTTGTAGAAAAATATACCAGTTTTTACGTCATTAAAAAGAGAAATAAATTCTGCATAAAGCTTACACAATAAAACTAATTTATATTGTTTTATTAGAAACATATTCTGAAATGAATAAAACTTTAACCATCAGTCTTAAACTTATTTTCGATAGTGTATATATATATATATCAACACCCCTTCGAAGTACTACTATATTTGAATGAAATCTTCAGCTCTGAAGATTGCATGAAACAGACTGTCGCCGTTCGATGTTGACCTTAGTATCCACTTTTATTTTTACATACGCACTATCCCTGATATTGGGCACTTTTGTAAATTTCTGGGTAAATGAAAGCAGTTTCGTTTTGGAGGCATTGAAGTTTACAAGCCATTCCGTGCCCCAGTCAACTACAGATTTTAACAGTATTTTATTTCGTCTACCGCTCTGAATATTCAAGAAATCTTATTAAAGAAAATGCGTCGTCCAGATTAATAAATAAAATCCTTTATTTCTTTAGAAACATATATATAAAGGAATCGACCCTAGTCGGGATCATCGCGTCAATGCGAACGATCCTTTCCTTAACTAATTCACTAGGGGTACATACAGTTTTGAATTCAGAGTTTTCTTTCTCCTAGACCGGTTGCCATCCAAGGCTATAGAACCTAGTCTGCCCTGTTACTTAACCCATAGATGGGGGAAGAAGAGATAGAGTCAAGGGTATTAGAACATAAGTGAATGTAATGAATTCAACTAGAATTCGAACTTGGATCTCCGATTCCTCAATCCGAGTCGCAATTTTGGATAGCAGTGGTTTTTGTTTCCATGAGTTTTGTATATTTAACAAGAAATCTTTTGCGTTTTATCGAATATTCCCGTTGCTCGCATTCTTTGTCTCTGCCTCTGTTTGTCTCTCTCTCTCTTCCTCTCTCTCTTCCTCTCTCTCTCTCTCTCTCTCTCTCTCTCTCTCTCTCTCAATCTGTCGGTTTCGCTATATTTTTTGTGTAAATACTGTATCAAACACGATGATACAGAATTGGTTATTAAATTCTAGTATTTTATGTAATAGTGATTATAAGTTAATCTAGTATTTTTGCCCTCGTCCGATTTAACACGAACTACCCAGTGGGTGAAAAACTGGCTGGTTACATTCAATGTCTCGAAAACCAAACTAGTTACATTCCATCCTCGTCGATTGGAGCCCGAACTACTGCCAGTCACGATGAACGGATGTCTCCTCGGAGAGGCACCGTGCCTTGAGAGGATATTGGGCCTTAAACTCACACCTGACATCAAGTGGAACTCGTAAATACAGATACAGGTAAAATGATCGGCTCCCTGTAGCGTTCTAGTAACTCCATCTGCTATCCTCTACCTTTACAAGAGCCAGATCAGGCCAAGAATGGTTTATTGTTGTCATATTTTGATGGAAGCTTTACAGATCTCACTTTCCAGCCTCGATAGAGTTCAAAAGCGTCTCGAGGTCCTTGTGGGTGATGAATTATTTTCCACCCTCCAACCTCTCTCTCTCTCTCTTTCACAGGCAGGATGTGCCAAGCCTCTCGGTGCTCCGTCGCTACTTTCACAGAAAGTGCATTCCTTACAGGTCTAACCTTCACAGCAAGGAGCCGCCATGCCACTTACGTTGTAGCAAACCACCGACATACCCCACCATATCCCATCGGTGAGAAGTAAGTTCCACTCAAACAGCTTCTTTCCACAAACAACTGCCCTGTGCAACTGACTTCTAAGAGGATGTTTCCCGGATCATTACAATCTTAACCTGTTCAAGTCTCGAGTGACCCCCGGAGCTTCTACAGAGTAAAACTTACTGTTAAAAATATATATGTGTGTGTGTGTATATCCATAATAATTTACATATGTAGATGTACCACGTTATTGGTGAATAACTTTATTCTTTTGAATACAAAATTTAAAAAATAAAACAACAATCCCCGTATAAAATATGGACTGCCTTGTCATTGTCTTAACCAGATATATTCAACAAAATTGAAATTATGTAACAGTCAGTCTTAACTCAGCTCCTGAAGATTGCGTTGTGCATAAAGTTTTGTTTCGTACTACCAGTGAGGGAAAAAATGAATATTTATTAATATATAGTTTATAGCTCTGTTATATTGTATCGAGCACTATTTTATTAACACCAGCATTCAATATGCAATATATATATATTAAGACATTTTATGTTTATACGTTCTTTTTATAGATACAAATATTTAAGTAAATGCTCTGTTTATAATAAACAGTATTAACATTAACTGGCCTGAATGTTCGAGAAATTTTTTATAGAAAATATGGGTTCTCCGACAGGAATCGAACCTGTATCCTATACGGTACCGTCATATAGCCTGATGTGTTTTACCGATTGAGCCACAGAGGAGCGTTTCGGTTAGCAAGGTCGATCAATCAAGGTGGCTCAATCGGTAAAGTACGTCAGGCTATATAACGGTTCCGCATAGGATACAGGTTCAATTCCTGTCGGAGGACGCATATTTTCTATGAAAAATTCTCGGACATTCAGGCCGGTAAATGCCGTTAATATTGTTTATTATAAACAGAGCATTTAATTAAATATTTGTATCTATAAAAAGAACGTATAAACATAAAAAATGTCTTAAGATAATTGTCGGACTTTGTCCATTTCATAATATATATATATATATATATATATATATATATATATATATATAACCAAATGGGTGAATATAGGTAAATGTACAAGCGAGCGATCGTATACGAATACATATAAATACTCTATAGCAGTGGTGGTCTGTTGACCGGTGCCGGTACGCAAACCATCAGCTACCGGTACGCGGGCCATGCTGAGGAATCATTTGAAGCTTATTTTTTATTACTTTTTATATGTTTTGATATTGAATTATTTCCTGCAAAATAAATGGAAGATAAAAAATAATCAACTATTATTATATTCATTATATATATCGTTTCCCGTATAAATTAATATTAAAAAAAAGGCGGTCCGTCATATCAGATAGTTTGAGAAGCACTACTCGATAGCGTAAGAAAAACATTGGTCAATGTTAAATAACAAAGCTATTTAATAAATATTAAGAAATATACATATACGTTACATTGATTGAACAAAAGCATGAAACTACGAGTTGTGCTATCAATGTAACGTATTATGTATATTTTTTAATATATATATATATATATATATATATATATATAAGTTATAAGGAACTTGGTAAACCGAATTGGTAAATCCAAAGAGGATGAAATCCTGAGAGCTCAATGTGAGGACAGAGCTAATATGTAATGAAAAACAAACCACTTTAAGGTACCATTACGATAATTTATTTCACCTAAATCCTTTTTTAAGGATTCAGGATCATCAGGTAAAACTTCCAACGACGAATTGAGAGGAAAAATGGGATTAGAAATTGGTGGGTAGTGTAATTTTGTAATTTAATAGAGGGGGTTGAGAGTGGCAGTTAAACAGACAATATAAAGTATAGGGAGGGGTTAATTTTATATCTCTCTTAAGTATGTTTTATATTGGAGTAGGAGGAGTGACAAAACATTGACCTATATATATATATATATATATATTGGATGACAGCCAGTCTAGAAGGACACCTCTGAATTGAAACCATATTCTTCCGAGATAGATCATGCTTAAGTACATTTACTTCATTTTCCGAGGAGTTTAAACTGACAGGAACAGGGTAGTTTGGAGATTTCTCGGTACTCTTTCATCAATTCTTTCGGGAAATGTGCCCGGATCAACACAAGCCTTCACACAACTATAATGAAATCATATATTTGTGTGGCATCTAGCGATTTGATTCTAAACTCAACTGATAGACCCTCATATGTCGAAATCGATGGGACAGTCCTAATATCTCTACAGCGTGACATTTTATTAGCTGAATTTTGATCTGAAATGCGATTAATATTGCTATTCACCACTGAATTAAGTGCATTGACAAGGTTGGAAATTATATTGAAAAATATTTGTCGTGTGCAATTAATGCTTTCTTCGTCCTTCAGTTGCAGAGTTATTGATGTATCTACGTATGAATAATCATTTATTAAGCTTAGCATAGTTTTGAAACAAG
>OZ010589.1:70141203-70198703 GCA_963932145.1 Acanthosepion lycidas
AACTGAAGCAACGGAGACTTGATTCTACCGACGAATGCTGGGAATACCATTGACAGAACATGTGAGCAACAAGGAGGTTTTATGGAAACTATGGACTAGAAGAAAACTGATACAATCAGAAAGAGGCAGTTTAAATTTCTGGAACATATCGTGAGGAACAAAGATTTGGAGAATTTGCCTGTCACAGGACATATTGAAAGCAAGCGAAGCAGCGGGAATCGACGATTAACTGAGTTAACGAGTTCGTGGGAACAGTTGACAGAACAAGGAAAATTTGTAATATTTGCCGTTTCCTTATAAGGAAACATTCAGTATTCTTTAACCAAATTGCCAATATTAATTTCATTTGAAACTTATAAAATCTTCCTATTAAATTATTTTTTCAGGAAAATAATTTTTTTTCAAGTTTACTGTTATTGTTCTTTCCAGTATTGTGGGTTTCCTTCCTAACTTTTTGTTTGAAGTCGTGCGGAACGTCTACATCTTGATTATGTCTTTAATTTCTATTCTAGTTACATGCGCTATCCATTTTAGTTGTTGCTGCTGTTGAAATACTCAAGTGATGTTGTTTCTGTTATTTAGTATAGTTCTTTGTTTGAGATTCTGTAGCAACAAAGGGTCCTCTCAAAAACCTACATGCTTCATTCTCCCTAAGCCGTTTTTAACCATTGATCCGAGGAAGCGGCTGTATACTGCTGACAATTTAGAGCTTTCTGGACAGGTTTGGCGCCATGCAGGACACCCATAAGAAAGTTTCCATCTGACGAGGCTTTTTAAGAACATAACTCGAGTTTTTATGTTAATGTTTCGGTTTTGCAGCAGTTTGCGGGGTTGATCAAAACTACTCCTAGCACTGCCTATTCTATGTTTATTTTCTTTATCACCTGTCCTAAATTTGTCATAACTGGTCTATAAGATGAGGCTGAGCATTTACTAATTCCGCATTTTGCATTTTTGTGATGGATTCAAGGTACGGGACATCAATGTTTTCATTCCGATTCCAAATTAGAAAAGGATGATAAAGCAGCAAAAAGACAGGAAGTTGTGGAGAGTCATACTCGTATCCCCCCCCTAAAAGAATATGATACATAAAATAAAAAAAAAGAATTGTGTATGTTATTTTCCGTGTCCATATTTCTGTGATTGCCAAAATGATCCCATCCTGATGTCTGCGTACATCTGCATATTAGGGAAAAAGTCTGTCTGTAATTAACTGTCTATATCACTTATAGTTTTCCTCTCTCTGTTTCTTGGAGATTGTGCAGGTGGGTTGGGTTGGGTCGGTTTTCCAAACTTCCACCCCAAACTCCAAAAGTGCTACCCTTTTCTCCTTGTCCTTCTTCTGTATTTACTTAATTTTCCCCGGTGTCTGTTTCCAATCGCCAAATGGAATCAACACCGGGCCCCCAATCTATTTCCTCTCCCTCAACCCACGTTTGTTATTGTCAAGCCGTGACAAGTGACCCTTGGTCGCAGGTCCAGCTTCCCTACACGCACTTGTGCGATGTTACATGTCGCCATCATTCGTCATCTGTCAGGTGAAAACCAATTTTATCTCACGATGAACGGACAAGCATATCGGGAAGCAACGATATGAGTGAACGGCAAATAGAGAAAATATTTGCCACGGCTTTTCTTTTGCTAAATCATTTATGACAACAATACACAGGCGTTTACGACTACACACGCACATATACATAGGTGTTTATAACAACACACGTTTATGGCAGCACACACACACACACACGGGTTTATGACAATGCACAGACATGCATGCTCAGTTATGTCAGTACACACACACACACACGCATACACTCACCTACAAACACACACGCGTTTATGACAACACACACTTGCTTGTTTATGATAACACACATTATTAGGATTATGCACATACACGTTAATCACAACACACATGCGCTCACACATGTTTATGGCAACGCACATGCGCACACACACACATATGTAACAGAACACACACACACGTTTATGGCAATACATAGACGTATTTAACACACACACATGCGCGTGCACATCTGCTTATGGCAACAAATATACGCATATACACAGCACACAGTGTGTGTGTGTGTGTGCTAGTAATATAAAACAGCATTCGATATACAGAGCGCTAAAATTTATACTAAAAAGAATTATATGAAGATAGAAATCAAACACACACACATATATATATATATGTAAAATGTGTATGTATATAAATATATATATGCTATTTTTATATATATTATATATATCTTATATATATGCGGTACTTATTGGAAAGCGCTGAATATCAGTTATAGAGCTGGATTAGTTGGATTGATATGACAAACTCACATCAATCAAACTAAATATATATATATATATATATATATATATATATATATATATATATATATATATATATATATATATGCAGCATATCTTCATTCAGGCAAGTTTCATTGAATAATATAGGTATATGATGTGTATTTATTTTTTTATAATAATCGATTCTAGTTATTAGGTTGGTGCAAAAATAATATCGGTTTCTGACGTTAAAAAAACGTCAAAAACCGATATTATTTTTGCACCAACCTAATATCTTCTTGATGTTAAGTAGAAATTCATCAAGAAAGGCGACGTAGTTCTTGTTAACCCAAGTAGTTTCGATCTCTTCCGAGATCCTCCTCAGCATTGAATTTCGAAGACAAACTTAATGTAATTGTGATCGTTGTGATGGTGATTTTTGTAAACACGCATGAACGCGCTCTGTTATAATTATTTTAAAATTAATTAAATTAAATTGTAGCTACGATGATTTTTTTTTTTTTTTTTTTGTAAACAAGCTTCCACAATCTAAGGTGCTAACCAAAGATGATGAAAATGCAACATGACGTTACATATATATATATATATATATATATATATATATATATATATATATATATATATATGCCTCTCTGAACAGATCTCAATTAGGATTCATTTAATCCCACACGGAAACCTACCAAACTCCATACGCATCATACTTGTAGAAAATACTTGTCCCATCCATATGTAAAAAAACACTAAATATAATGGAACACTGACATTAAAAAAGAAAAAGCCAACGATTAATAACATCAAATACGAGCACGGTCACAATGTGCTGACCGTGTTTGGAAAATTAAAAAAAAAACTTCCTATAACTCTAGACACATGCATAAAAAAATCCATACATTCAGTTAAAAAGAAAAATTAAAATCGTCCTTGATAATGACTAAAAGAATAGCCGAAAACATTCGGATATACAGAAAATTTGAACAATTATTACGCACTTTATGTCTAAGAAAGAAAACATTTACACGAACACAAGAATAATGAAATAAAAAGCTTCACCGCAATACCTTGTCAGTCGTCTTCAATGGAACCTCTATAAAAGAACGATTGCTACCCATATACACACACACACATATATATATATATATATATATATATATATATATATATTGAGTTTTATTAAAAGGCTGAAAAATGCACTGCGATTACTCTTTTTACTCAATTTGTCTTGTATTCGTACAAATATTTTCTTTTCTGGACATTGTAGCTTGTAAAAACTGTCCAAATCTTCTATACGTTTTCTTAACTGAACCTGTACCTTTTTATACATGTGTATCTATAGTGATGGAATGTTTTTATTATTTTACAAATATAGTCAGTTCATAGTTGATATTATTGAGTGTTGGATTTTTCGTTTTCATTATTAATGCTTCCATTATTTTTAGCTGTTTTTTACAGGAGGATCAGTCTATTTTCCACGAGTATATTGCGAATGGAATTTGATAGGTTTCCGTTTGTTTAAATATCTCTTAATAGAACTATGGTCTGAAAGATGTAATGTAAGTCTTCTTGATAGACATGTAGTGGCATGTACAATATAATTATTCATGAATTTGTTTTCATCAGGAACGCAGTTCCTTAAGGAGCATGTAAATTCAGTTTCAAATTTAAAAAGAAAAAATCCTCGATAATAGCTAATAGAATAACCGAAAACGTTCGGAGATATACGGACATTTTGATATTTTTGCCCGCTTTATGCGTGCAAAAATATCAAAATGTTCTATAAAAGAAAAAGAAAACCATTACATGAATGCAAGAAAAACTGAACAAAAAGCTTAATCGCAACACTTTGTCAATAGTCTTTAATGAAACTTTTATAAAAGAGAGATTGCAACCCAAATACACAATTATATATATATATAAATGGTGGTACTCGTTTGGAAAAGAAACCCTCAGATAGCTTAACTTGCAGTAGAACAAATCGGTACCCGAGGAAAAATGGGAAATAAAAAAAACGAAGAAGCAAGAACATTAAAACAAGGCGAAAACAATCGTCAAGTATTTAAGCTCCAAGTCTAAAGAAAAAAAAAAGTTAAAAAGACAACTACGTAATATATATATATATATATATATATATATATATATATATATATATATATATATAACCAAGTACAGTGTTGGTATAAATGGAATAAAAAAAACACTATTCTTAAAACGGTGCTCAATACAGAGTAGAGCAAATATATATATATATATATTTTCTGTAGTTTAGTGCTAGCAGCAAGCAGAAATATTTCTCCTCCCGATGATGGCCATTTCGGCCGAAACTAGTCGAGGAATCTAAATGGAATAATAATAAAAAAACGAAAGAATATTAATCTACAACCCAGTGTGTCTGAGGATTTTAATTTTTTAATTTTTATTGTTCAAAATATATATATATATATATATATATATATATATATATACATACACACACGTATGTATGTATGTATGTGTGTGTGTGTGTGAACGCACGTGTGTCCGTACGTGCTAGTACTAGTCTGTCTATGCGGGATTCGGATGATAATCTGTATTCGTTTGTATGCACGTGCGCGTTTCATCAAGATAGTAATAAACAAAAACTTAAAACCCTGGAAACACTTTATATAAGATAATTGCGACCAAAAATAAAGTCAACTATGAGTATAGCAACAAAGTTCTTAAATGCTTGTAGCAGAAAAGTTTTATATAAAAAATACTAAAATAAAATACTAAAATTAAAAAATCTTTTTAAAAAAATCACATATATTACCTCCCTTGCATAGACTGTAAAAAAAATATTTTGAATTTACTGTGTTAACACATATCCTATCCATAGATATGCAACCCATGAAGATGCTCTCAGATGAGATTGAAATATTTGAGAAAATGAAAATTATTTGAAAGAAAATTTTGGAATTTTTCTTAATCAATTTTCTACAGCCACCAAAAAATTAATTCGCGGATTTCAAAGGATTAAAACTAAAATAAATAGTACGTTTAAATTATTTAACCAAATGTGCTTATATGAAAACATGCTGCCTAATATATATATATATATATATATATATATATATATATATATATATATATATATATATATATATATATATATATATATATTCATACAAGTTTCATTAAATAATATAGACAAGTGCTGTCTATTTATTTTATGTAAATTTTTTCATAACGTCTGATAAGTTTAATAACATTATCGTTGAACGAAGAAAGAAATTCACAATATTGATACATATTATTTTTTTTAATACAATCTAAGCTTTCGGCTTACTTAAGCCATTATCAAAGATGTCAATTACAACATATTAAGCAATATACGGACAAGACAGTGATGATAGTCTGTCAATGTTTACATGGATGATTTCTAAGCAACGATAAACACGTGCATATAAGACGCTAGAAGCGAAAATCGCATCGCATCTCATGACGTCACACATGACCACACGAGAGTGAATTGGAGAAGTATGAAATATGGAATGCCGTTGGTATAAACCAATGGTTTCTGTTAGCAATTATAGACATTTAAGAATATTTGTAGATATGCCATAATTGATTTTGTTTAGGTTGGCTTTCAACTGTTTGATGTATAAAATAACACTTGTCTATATTATTTAATGAAACGTGTATGAATGAAAAGATGCTGCCTAAATACACACAATATATATATATATACATATATATATATATATATATATATATATATATATATATATATATATATATATATATATATATATATATGTATGTATGTATGTATGAAAAAGAAGTTGAAAACGCAACTGAAGTCTTTAAGAATATTTATTTAGAGTAACTTTACCGCTTTCAGAGTTCGATGATTTTCAAAAGTTAAAGTCAGATGGAGAGATGTATGGATGTTCCATGATAAGTTTCACATCTGTGTATATATATATATATATATATATATATATATATATATATATATACACCACAGGCAAAAAGTTTGGGGCCATCCTGAATTTCTTTAACAACACCATCAAATGATTAATTTTTTGTATTTTTTTTAAGTAAAAGATAAAATTTCAATAACTACGGTTTATTTGTATTTATTTTTCAGTTTGTCGCTAGTTTCTACTTACTATCAAAAAGTTCAAATTTGATTCGTCTGTCCAAAATACATTATGCTAAATTATGAATATGATGAACATATTTTTTCAACATTAAGTCCTCGTACACTACTTATATTATTTGGACTATCGTCCTCATCTTTGTCGCCATATTTATTACAACATTTCGGCTGTTGTACGCTCCGGCCTTCTTCAGGTGGTTGGAATGTCGAACTAAACCCTTTATTTCGTTCACTGGGCTAGACTGTTCTAGTTCCACGTGCCATGTCTAACGGATGTGAGTTATCAGTTATCTCCTATTAATTCGCCTCTCCAAGTTCTCCACCGCCTTAACCAGGTATTGAACTCACATTCTTTGGGTCCTGTTACTGAATGTAACTAACGCCTTTATCCCCTGTGTCATGTGTCCTTTGTTGCTATGATGAAAATAGAAATTTATGAGATCATTTTTAATAGTTGTTTTGCAATGGATACTTAGTTTTATGTTATTGTTACTGCGGTGTAACATGATATCTAGGAAAGGTAAAGTCTTATTTGTTTCCATCTCATAAGTAAATTCAATCGTATGTTCGTTTTGGTTCAGTTTATCTACAAGATCTACAAGTAATTTGCGGGGATATATTAATAGGGCGTCATAAATATCGGAAATATTTTAATTGTTTAGGTAAATAGTTTTAAAGAACTCTACCACAAAAACACTTAAATTCACTAAGAAACGTAGCAAAAAATAGGGAAATTCTCATCTTCTCCTCGGAAAAAGAAGATGGAAATTGTTATTATGAATAGGAATACATACAATAAAAAAAGAATTTACTATTCAACGATACACACACACGTGAGAAAATAGAAAAATCCTAAAAAATCTCATAAGTACTAATATATTCCCCATTGATCCCACTAATAAATATAACTAATTATATATTAGGTTGGTGCAAAAATAATGACGTAATAATGTCGTTTTTTGACGTTAAAAAATACGTCAAAAAACGACATTATTACGTCATTATTTTTGCACCAACCTAATATTATACTAAATTTAACACTGCCAACTTAATCATGCGCATTAACTCTTCTCTGTCAACTAGTGTTTTGCAAAAGACTGATATGGTATACCAGTTAAAAATGTCCGTTTGGAGATTGTATCTGACAAAAAGTAATTACATATGTTGGCTTGACAACCACATTATCAAGACGTCTTACATTCAATTTATCGGATACAAATTCCTATTGCACAACATTTAAAGATGCATCCCTGTCCACCTTCCCAATACAGGAAAATACTTGTTGACAATACCAATATACAACACCATGAAAATAATAAACAAAAACTTAAAATTCTCCAGGAACCTCTATATCAAAAGCAACCAACCAACACTATGTGACGTCCCCCGGATGTCGCTGCGCCAAATGTGACGTCTGCCTGGCCACGTCCGTCATGCTATCCTGTCCTGTGACAACCAAATGGCTTGGTATTGGTCGTGGCACCAAATGTGACGTTCTAACCTTTTAGTTATTCGGATGGGAATCTGGTTAGATTCGGTATCAGCATTGTCGTTCCCAGCTAGCCTCCAACGTCTGGTTACCGAAGTAACTGTTTTGATTTCTAGTCTAACCTACCCACGTTGTGATTTGATCTTAGGTAGACGAAATCAATCAGTCGCCGGGCCGTAATGCAAGCTGAGTCCGGACAAGGGCAACACCGCACAAGTATATGTAAAAGAAAAGAAAATAATAACTTGAAAAGTTCAAATGTGTTAAAAAAAAAGGGATAACAATATTTTATATCTGGTTGCTGAATACATGACTGCGTCTTTCTACCAACCCGCTAATATGGATTCGTGACACTTAGTGTTTGTTAGGCGAGTCTTAGCATCTTAAGTTGTTTGTTCTTTAAGAAACTGGTTTTGGTGTATCTTCAGGTGATATTCGTAAAACTTGTTTTGGTGGTGTGAGTCTAAGTCATTCTTCAAAAATAAATTGTTCTTGGTTAGAAGTTGAGTTCGGAATTGCGTGGAATCTTTCAGTCAACTTTTTGCGAGGCGGGCCCAACTCAATTCAACTCAGCTGCGAATTTCACTGCGAACTTCACTGCGAACTTAACTAGAACTGCCTTTCACTCGCTGCGACTCTGCTTATATGGACGCCGACCAAAACTGGGGTGGGCTTGTCGGGGTTTGAGATTCCTTGATAATTCTAAATCCACAATCCACTTCTTTGTTTTCGGTCAGGAAAATTTATTATTTTCCATTTTTGGAAGTCTTTTCGTCCTCCCACCTTCTTCTGTTCTCATATTGGTATCTCACCATACCCTCAGAGGGTGTCAACGGGTTTCCCCCCTCTCTCTCTCTCACAGTGGAATCTCATACCGATCTCTTCAATGGGTGCCAACAGGCCTCCCCTACTTCTTCACATGATTACCTCCGCCTAACGCTCACGCCACCATTCAGCCAATGGGCGCCCAGCCGTGTGGGTGTGGCTAGACTAGCCTCAGATTAAAAAATCTTGCTCAAAGAAAAAAAAATATATCTTCCTCTTTTTTTTTTCTTTTTCTTTTCTTTCCCTTTCTTTCCTTCTGCTCGACAACAAACCCTTGGACTCTTAGCCAAATGTCACTTGGACTTTATCATATGGAATTCGTCAACGAGATTTTCGCCAATTATCAAGTGGGTGGTCAATTGGACGTATCGCACCTTGGTGCCAATTATTCGTTTTGATAAAATAATTTCGCTATCATAGCCAGCCCTGACAATAAACAGGTGTTTTTCCCAAATGACATGGAGGTGGTTCCACGGACATTTTGGTTTCGGTCAAGCTTGACCTAATTAATTTTTATCTCCCAGCACCCTACAGGAGGTTCAGCGGGCATTTTGTTTTTCGGTCAGTGCATGCTTAATTAATTTTTATTTTTATCACTTTAGAATTCTGCGGGCGGTCGCTTGTCCAACTTGAAATTTTTACCATTGCCATAGGCAGATTGGATATATCTTACTCGCCGTAACATAAATCAGATTAAATCCGAAACATCCGCGACCTTATTTCCTCGCTAATGAGAATAAAACCTTTAGCATTTTTCTTTGTTAAAAAGAATAACATCGCTTAGTGTCCTTTTCGTGATGGCTTCTTATCACTTAAATTTAATTCTCGCCTTTCTTTTTTTTATTTCTTTCTTTCTAGCGACCTAAATATGCCACACTAAACAAAATTTATTATGAGTATTGTAGCAATGTTTTAAAATGCATTTGAGTTGACTAACATTTAACACCATTTTGCATTTTCATCATTTCTGTTTAGATCCCGTGCATTGTGGACGCTACATCGTAGCTACAACGGTTATTTTTTTAAATAATTATAACAGAGCGCGTTCACGCGTGTTTTCAAAAATCACTATCACAACGATCAGAGTTACATTAAGTTTGTCTTCGAAATTCACCCCTGAAGAGAAGATCGAAAGTACTTGGGTTAACAAGAACTACGTCGCCTTCCTTGATGAATTTCAACTTAACATCAAGAAGATAATTACAGAACTAGAAAGAATTATTATAAAATAAATCGACATATGTCTATATTATTCAATAAAAAATATTTGAATGAAGATATGCTGCATATATATATATATATATATATATATATATATATATATATATATATATATATATATATATCCCTCTCTGCTATAATCTATCAATCATTTTTTTTACTTAACTTCTTGTTTCTTCTGTCTTTTCTCTGCCTTCTTAGCCTCTGGCATGAAGTTAAAAGTGCTAAAGGCCGCCGGGATTGTGACATTGCTGTCAGTGAGAAGTTTACCGTCGCCATGTTCCATTCGGTGAATGATTTGACTGTGCGTTACTAATTGCAGTTGTGTCATTTTTCACCGGGTTTTCGCACACAATCCGACCTTGCCGACAGATAACCATAATCTGCATTGTCCAAGTAGCAATAAATTGTGGCAACACACAGTGTTCCTTGTCCCATTCCCTTCTCTCATCTTGTAAAATCTCTTTCTCTTCGTACGGACATTAATTTTACCAATATTAACAACCGTGATGTCATCATTACATATAAAAAGAAACCAAAAGTGCACACTGCCCAACCCTGAGAGTTCACTCACTGGGTCGGGTAGTGTGAAAACGAGCGGGCAATAACTGAACAATGCTAAATAAAATAAGAACTGGACGATATTCCTAGATATGAGCAGTGGAATGAGAAAATTCTATTCACGTAGATTTAACAAAGAGTTCAGTTCAGAATTCCATGTAGGTTATCCCGATCGATATACACCTGAGGAAGTCCGGAGAGCACAACGGCCGAAACATTGTGACAAAAACAAAAACAACAAAGATGAAGACAATAGCCTGAATATAAATAGTGTAAATAATAAAACAACTTATTCGGAAGTTGGGAAAACTTAATAAAAATTTGAACAGACAGACCTTTTTGAGATTAACAAAACTTTAACAAGACTGACCTGACTCCACTGATAAAACTATTACTACTGTTCTGAAAAGTTCTTTCTCAGGACGAAACGCGTTACGTAGGAGTTTTTATCCATTCTGATTCTCATACATACACACACACATACATATATATATATATATATATATATATATATATATATATATATATATATATATATATATATATATATGGGCAGCAACTTTTCTTTAAAACATCTTTCGTCAAATATGACGGACAAGAAAAATTTTATTAATTTTTTTTATTTAGTTTTTCCAGCGTGCTTACATTTTCCGCCTGGTTGGAATGAGCGAATACAAAAACTGTCCATAGCGTCCATTGTCCCAGGCATTTTCTGCAACTTCGTTACCCATTTTCAATGGGTGTGTTAGTGTTAGTATATTTTCATGTTTTGACCGTGTAAGATGTATTATTTGTGAATTATAGTAGGAATGTTATTCCGAGCCGTCCCGTGTTGGACATTGCTGGAATTCGAGTAGACGACTTCCTATTTTTAAACTATTTTCAGCATTCAGAACTCCGTTATCATTGTTAAACAAGGTAAGATTGATTGGGGGGAGAGTTTTTTGATGTACAAGGGCCTTCTTATAATGAGTTGCTTTCAGAAATTTGATAGACACAGGACTTTAGTGCTTATAAAGTGTTCTTGTAGATTATGTGTTGATAGATGTCTTTTTATGGCGCTTTGCTCTGATAGGTGACATGTGATGCGTCTACTCAAGGAGGTGGTCTTATGTCTGATATAGGTAATTGATTTATGATAAGAAACATTCGGTAGTAAAATTGATACACTATATAAGTCATCGCCATATTTAGATTTTTTGTACTCGCTCGTGCCGACCAAACGGAAATATTGTAAGAATGCTGGAAAAACTAAATAAAAACTTAATAAAATTTTCCTTTTGAGGAATGTAATCACGAAAGTAATGTACAATAATAAAGAACTGTATAACCAAATTCACAATTGTAAACTTACTTTTGCATCCCATATATATATATATAGAGAGAGAGAGAGAGAAAGGAATCTAAATTAAATAATAATAATTATTAGAGGAATCTAAATGAAATAATAATAATAAAAAAAACGAAAGAATATTAATCTACAACCCAGTGTGTCTGAAGATTTTAATTTTTTAATATTTTTTTATTATTCAAAATATATATATATATATATATATATATATATATATCACTTTCAATTCTGTTTTTACTTGATACCCATATTTGAGTAGACGCTCCGTTTATTTTCAACAGCAGTATTTTATTTCGTCTACCGACCTGAATATTCAAGGAATCTTATTAAAGAAAAATGCGCCCTCCGACATAAATGTGGGTTTGTAAACACTATTATGGCTACTAATACATGACTCTTCGGTAAATCGAATGGAGTTCTCTCAGTCACTGTGTGTTTATCTAAAAATAAATACGCTTAAATTCACCTTCATTCCTGCCGTGCGCCAACGGCTTAGATGTAGAATCCCCAACTGGCACCAATTAAGTCGAGTTTCGATCCTAGCTAGAGACGTCTAGTCACACTGATGAGCTGTGATACAGCGAAACAGTCTGTCTGTGGATGACAATATATATATATATATATATATATATATATATATATATATATATATCCCAAGTATAGGATTGGTGTATACGGAATAAATTCCAATAACCAACAATTACTATTTTTAAAAGAGTGCTCAATACAGAGTAGAGCAAATATAATTATTCATTTAAAAATTATAACATAAATTTTATTTACGTTATAATTTTTAAATGAATAATTATATATATATATATATGTGTGTGTGTGTGTGTGGAGAGAGAGAGAGGGGTAATACTGGTGCTTTTTTTATAATTTAAAGAATTTATAATCTAGTTCTAGATGGATAATTAGTACAGCTGTAATTTCGATCCTCACTGGGGAGGTTTCACAAATGTAAGTTTGCATCTTATTCTTTCTTACTTTTTCTGTCTGTCTGTCTCTCTATCTCGATGTCTGTCACTCTCTCTCTCTCTCTCTCTCTCTCTCTCTCACACACACACTCTCTCTCTATATAAATATATATATGTGTGTGTGTGTGTGTGTGTGCGTGTGCGTGTGCATGTGTGTGTGCATGGAGAGAGACAGAGAGAGTTATGGAGACAGAGACAGGCAGACAGACCAACAGAAGGTAGGATTGGCAATGAAAGTCTGTCATATACGCACTTTTATTGGTCGTCAATATTTGATTAAAAAACCTCACTTTTCGTTAATATTTGCGTGCTTCCCGCTCAAAGTGAGTTTTTGTTGCGTCTCCAAGAATATGAATCATTTTTAATAATCTGCATACATTGACGGCTTTAATTAAACAACGAAAGTATGAAAGACTACATTCATTTTCCTCATTATGTTTCCCGGGATATCAATTTGAATAGAAATACTTTTGTCTACCATTTGTATTTAGTAACCTTAGATTTGTTAGAGGAAACTGATAATAGAAAGATAATGTTGCGCTAATCCTCCAAAAACAATTTGTCTACCTTGAAAATCAACGTTCGTAGCGTTTTTTTTTTTTTTTGTTTTTTTTTTTTTGAATTTCAAAGTCAATCACCATCTCGATATTTGAACATCGATTTATTCATATGCGCAGTTGTGTTCCACTATCTTTGAAGCAGCGTCATGAATCCATCCTCCCAGAAAGTGGCATCTTTCTGGGTGATGAATTGGTCCAAGTGTTTGTTTTTTTTTTTACAGGCTTCCAGAGATTCACAGTTCTTCCCATCATGATATTCCTGTAGAAATCGAAATAAGTTGTAATTCAAATGTGCGAGGTCAAGTGGTTGTGATGTAGGACACCCTAACCAAACTGTACCAATTTCTGCCAGGTCTGCAAACAGATGTGAAGTTTGGCTTTGCTCTGACAGGAGACGACATCCTTCCGATTGGTCAATTCCGAGCGTTTTTATCGATCTCTATCATTAATCGATCCAATTGGTAACAGTATTGTCTGAATTCAATATCCGATTTTGAAGAGGGTTTTCCTAATACACAATGTCATTTCAATTCTACCAGATACACATCTTCATCTTCTTCGGATACAGACTGGCTTTTAGATTGGTTAACATTGGTTCATTTTGTTTTTCTTCAGGAAATTTTTCATTCGACATTGTTGTAAGCAATCCATCTTTCAGAGTCTATGATCATTCTTTTACAATATGGTTGCATTTTATTGCGTTTGATCAGAGAATCTCAGAGAGAGATGCGGTTCATTAATTTTTTTCCTTTAAATCATGAGGCAACCGATCATTTCACGTATCCGTTTTTTTTTTTCAAATGACTTTTAGGGAAATATTTCCTGAAATAAAAAGTGCATCAAAAGACGAACGGGCATCACGTTTTCTTTCACTTTCACTTTCACTTTTAACGGAAAAACACTTTAAAAACTCACAATCCACAACCAGATCACAGAAAAAGACGCGATGAAATGTGACCTTCCACAAAATATATATATAAACAAACAGACTGTTTTGCTGCATCAGAGCTTCTCTGTGTGGCCAGACGTCTGATTGCTTCAAGCCGGGATCAAAACCCGACTGAATTGACATAAATCAGATATCTTAAACCTAGGCCATTGTCGCACGGCAGAAAGGAAGATAATTTTAACGTTTTTCTTCTACATGAAATACGCCAGCAGCCCGGAGAATTCAATTCGTACTTGAAGAGTAATGCATTAATAGCAGTAGGAGCCGCTGTTTTTAAGCCCCCCTTTCTTTCGAGAGTTCAACCGGATTTCCGGGAGCATATATATATATATATATATATATATATATATATGAAGAAATATAGTTTTAAGGTGTGCTATATTTACGGGATAAAGTGCTCAATATCAGAGATAGAGCGTATGTAAATATAAATATAAAAGGGAACACTGAAGTCAACACTCAGAGGCCTCTGTTGACTTCAGTGTCGACTTTTATATTTATATATATATATATATATATATATATATATATATATATATATATATATATTGGCTTTTGATGACCCAATACAAAACTCGTATAAAACTCTACACCTGGATTCCAGCCAATCAAGGTAAAGGGATGCTGAAAGAGTTTATGTATGTAAGAGGAGTAGGTTAGAATTGTAAATTCTGAGGATATGTAGTATAGATAACGTTTTAATTCTGAACTTGAAGAGGTTAAAATTGTAGTGGTCAGAAAAGCATCCTCTCGGAAGTTCTGTGTCACTAAGCGGTGACGCTCGGTAAGAAGCTGTTCGAACTTAACTTCCTCCTTACCAATGGAATACGAACGGAATGACAATCGCTGGCATCTGTGTACATAGCATAGCGGACCATAGCTGTAAACGTCTGAATTGGTAGAACTAAGGAATGCAGATCGTCAAAACATTTGCCAAGGAAATTGGTATCGAGAGGCTTGTGACGTTGTGTCTGTGGGAAATGGAATGTGACGTGTTTCTGAACCCTGTCAAGGCTGGAAAGAAAAGATTGGGTAGCGCCAACCAAGTTATGGTAACAATGATTTCTTCTATTCGTAAAGTAAAAGGTTTCTCCAAAATTCCAGTAGTCCCTGCTAATAATCAGTAATTTCTAGAGTACAGGCGGCAAATGTATCAAAACATAATTTATAAAGCAAAAGGCCGCGAAGGTGATTTTGAACTCAAACAAGACTAGAAATAGTTGGGAAGCTGCAGTATAGATATAGCAGCAATACTTCCTCCATTCTTCTGATCTGACTTGTTAGTTGGTTGATTTTGTTTAGCAGCAAATCAACCTGTATGGGTTATTTAATGCCGAAATCTACATATTTGATCACAATTTTATGGTTTCATAAATCTATTTTAAATGCAATTGTATGTCTTCATCTAGAGAAAATGTACTGCTGGTAATTTTGCTTTAAATATGTATTGTTGGTAATTTTACTATAAATTGGTTGATTGATTTTGTTTAGCGGAATATCAACCTCTAAATCAAAATATTTTATGCTTCCAACTACAGATATTTTGTACAGAATTTGATAATTTCATAGTAAAGGTATGTTTTTTAGATATATCGTTTGTAGATCCTAAACTGTATTGTCTGTAACTTTACTATATATATATATATATATATATATATATATATATATATATATATATATATATATATATATATACATACATACATACATATATATATATATATATATATATATATATATATATATATATAGTGTTGCATTGATTGTCATTTTGCTATGTAAATGTATTTCTGGTCATTTGATTATAAAAATGTACTGTTGATTTTTGTTTGATGGTTCACTATTTTTCCATAACTGGGACCCTAAAAGGTGTTACCACCCCGGGTCAGGGTGGACATTGGAACATCAGCAGTTAAGAGGTTGTTCCCTACTCAGCAAAACCCCCTAATCTCCCGATCAGAGGCCTTACTGCTAGTTGTAGTTTATACCCAGGACGACTGATCTGACTGAAGTTTATGACGTATGTATAAATATCCTAAAATAAATTTATGACATGTATATATGCCATAAATGAAATTTATATATGTTATAAATGTTTATGTGTCATAAATGAAATTTATGACATATGTATATATGACATAAATTAATTTTATGACATATATATATATATATATATATATATATATATATATATATATATATATATATATATATATATATATATATATCGTAAATTTCAGTCATGAAATCAAGTGTTTTAAACGCCACCTGTCGAAAAAATGTTACAGACTTTTGTTCCAAAATCCAACACGATGTCCTGCCTTCTTAGGTCTGCTTGAAAAGCAACCACTGACACTATTGGAAAGTCCACAACTAAATCAACGATCCCTTATTTCTTTTGAGTTTATTAATGTCACATGAGGGATACACTCTTGGGCGATCGTGTATCTTTCGATACATGACTCACGAGGCAGATTTTTCCCCTCAGTAGGTTGTCATTTCTTTCTGCGGTAGACCAGTTGCCATCCATGGCTATAGAACCCGGTCTGTCTTATAGCCATTTTAGGATAATCTTGAAAGATATTGTGGGTTATCCCCACATAGCTTCATCAGTTTTGTCAAGAAGTGATTAAAGGATGCTGATGCTCATTCTCTTTTGTCTTTTCCTTTGTGGTAGAATTGACAAACACCAACCAGGACCTCCCTCAGCATAAGGATATCTTTCCCTTTAGTATCTGAACTTTCTTATGCACACACACACACGTGTGTGTGTATCACCCACATAATTCCTAACTTGTAATATCTTCCTTCTTTTTTCATTTTTTTCTTTTTAAACTTTTTTTCTGTCTCTTTGCATCTTGCCTTTGCTATCTCTTTGCTTCTTGCCTGTGCCATCTCTTTGCATCTTGCCTTTGCCATCCCTTTGCTTCTTGCCTTTGCCATCTCTTTGCTTCTTACTTTTGCCATCTCTTTGCATCTTGCCTTTGCCATCTCTTTGCATCTTGCCTTTGCCATCTCTTTGCTTCTTGCCTTTGCCATCTCTTTGCTTCTTGCCTTTGCCATCTCTTTGCATTATGCCTTTGCCATCTCTTTGCATCTTGCCTTTGCCATCTCTTTGCATTTTGCCTTTGCCGTCTCTTTGCATCTTGCCTTTGCCATCTCTTTGCATCTTGCCTTTGCCATCTCTTTGCTTCTTACTTTTGCCATCTCTTTGCATCTTGCCTTTGCCATCTCTTTGCATTTTGCCTTTGCCATCTCTTTGCATCTTGCCTTTGCCATCTCTTTGCATTTTGCCTTTGCCATCTCTTTGCATTTTGCCTTTGCCGTCTCTTTGCATCTTGCCTTTGCCATCTCTTTGCATTTTGCCTTTGCCGTCTCTTTGCATCTTGCCTTTGCCATCTCTTTGCTTCTTACCTTTGCCATCTCTTTGCATCTTGCCTTTGCCATCTCTTTGCATTTTGCCTTTGCCATCTCTTTGCATTTTGCCTTTGCCATCTCTTTGCATCTTGCCTTTGCCATCTCTTTGCATTTTGCCTTTGCCGTCTCTTTGCATCTTGCCTTTGCCATCTCTTTGCATTTTGCCTTTGCCATCTCTTTGCATCTTGCCTTTGCAATCTCTTTGCATTTTGCCTTTGCCATCTCTTTGCATCTTGCCTTTGCCATCTCTTTGCATTTTGCCTTTGCCGTCTCTTTGCATCTTGCCTTTGCCATCTCTTTGCATTTTGCCTTTGCCGTCTCTTTGCATCTTGCCTTTGCCATCTCTTTGCATCTTGCCTTTGCCATCTCTTTGCTTCTTGCCTTTGCCATTTCTTTGCTTCTTGTCTTTGCTGTCACTATCTCTTTGCTACTTGCATTCCATCCATTTTTTTTTCAAAGACTAGTTGATTATTTGTAATTTAATAGTGAATATAACCTCATTTGATCATCATAATTTTTTTCATAATTTTTTTAAGTTTATGATGAAAATTTTCTCAAATATGGGATCTGTCCCATAATAGTTATTAAATTGGCAATGATTTCATATCGTAGATGTAACCATTATTACGGTACATAGTGTTTCTGTTTTCATTTTTTTCTTTTTTTAACCAACTATTTGAACTAATGACCAAACATTTTATAGGCGAATTTCTGTAGAGTTGTTTGTATATGAACATATACACAATCTGAAAGTAAATTTGAAAAACATAGTTGCTGCTCAGAAATATTTCATTAACAAGGTGTTGTCTAATATTTTTAACATCACAATATTAACAAAATCACCGTTTCTTATTTGTTAGTAAAATATTCTTCTACATAAGGATATCTTTGGGAGGTTCTTTCTTCCATTATTTCAAAATTATTTAAAGAAGCATTTGAGAAAAATATAATTTTCTTATTAGTTGTGTGCCATGCATGATACACGCTTAGGCAATCATGTATCTTTCGGTATACGACTGACGAGGCAGATTTTTTCACTCAATAGGTCGCCATTTCTTTCTGCAGTTGACATGTTTCCATCCAAGGCTATAGAACCCGGCCTGCCCTGCTATTTATCCATAACTGGGGGAAGAAGAAGAAGAGGGTTATTACTTTTCCCAAGGGTATTAGCACTTAAGTGGATGTAATGGATTCGATTGGAATTCGAACTCGGCTCTCCGATTCCTCAGTCCGAGCCGCTGTACATTCCTCCACAGTGCCTCCTACTACACACACAATTGATATTATGTAATCTTAATATTAAAACAAAAATTCCGGTGTGATTATGTTTCTGAGTCAGTCTTGTAGAAGGAGAATTGCGCAGTCTGATTCACGATCGGAAAAAGGAACTGGAGTCAGCTTTGTTCTGATATCAAACACATCGAAAAATACAACAAACCATGTTACCCCCACCCCCACGTCCACTTCCGTCAGACCAGGTTGAATAGATATGGGCGAGGAATGGTCGAAGGCAGACCAGCATGGCCGGAAGATTAGTGGTCATCTTATAGTGGTCGTTTAAAAGCGATAAATCAAGGAAAGTCTAAATCATCTTCAGTGTCGCAATGTCTACGGTGAATGGATGAGCAGGCGAAGAATGATAGAAGCGAGAGAGTAAATAACCGATCCAGCCTGAAGAGACGAAAAAGATGTAATAAAGAGAGAGCGTGAAAGACGGAGAAAGAGGAAAAAACATTTTAAAATGATACGGGTGGAACATTAACAAGTATAAATAGAATTGTTATGGAAATATATACATACACATATATATATATATATATATATATATATATATATATATATATATATATATATATATATATATATATGCATGCTCTGATAGATAGATAGATAGATAGATAGATAGATAGATAGATAGATGAACAGACTGAGATAGATAGATAGATAGATAGATAGATAGATAGATAGATAGATAGCGGGGAAAGAGAGGATAAAAAGAAAATGCACATATAAGTGTGGGATCTGCAGCTAAAGTTAAAAAAAAAAGGGAAATGCACCAATACACCTATTATATCGTTACGTAACTTGTCGATGCTAAGAATAGAATGTTTCTTTTAGTTATGGATGTCGAACTTGTTCGTTTATATAAAAATGTCTGGGAGAAATTTAAATATAAAAGTTTGGAATTTCACCGTCCCTCCCCCTCCTTTGTGCGCATGTGTAGTTGCATCAACGTAAACATCACTTTAATCTCGTAAAGTCCTAAAGGCCGAAACGCGTCACACAAAAAATGTTTCTACTCAATCATTAATTTTCATAATGTATATGTGTGTGTGTGTGTGTGTGTGTGCGTGTGTGTGTGTGTGTGTGTGTGAACTTCGAAACACTTCTGATGTAATGGAATAGCCTGCCACCCCCATGAGTGGCGACATTACAGGTGGTAACCACCTATGAGTATCCATTAGGACAGCAGACAACAGAGTCGAGCTGGGATCTTTCCCAGCTGCGCTAGTCGAACTCTCTGCCTTCGGGCAGAGAGGAACCCGGACGAGGCTATGCCGAAGGGCAGAGTTTCGGCCGGGGATGTAGACAGACCCGATCCCGTTTATGCGGGGGTCTACGGGGATTTTTTGACCGAGCCTCCGGGCTCGGGAACCCCACTTTAAATTCGGCCTTGTGCCACATGTGACTGCGTCGGGCAGTTACTAAATAGCGTCGAACTGGTATCTGCGAGAACTAGCGGCCTTCCGACAGCATGCATGCAACTGTACTGACTTGCGACGACCATATCTATTACTTTCTTGCTTGTTGTACTGGTTTCTACAATAAACCTGTTACTATTTATCAACTGTCTTTGTCTAGTCCATATTTCTATTAGCATGGAATATAACAACTTGCCTCCAAATTCTCTTGAGAAATAATGAAATTATTATTACCTGTACGATTGTAGCGCATTCCGTAGCCGTGACACGCACAAGCATATATATATATATATATATATATATATATATATATATATATATATATATACACATGTGCGCGTCACAACTACAACCGAAAAGAAAGTGGGTAGAATAATATATTTTGTTCATTCATTGGGTATATCCGGAAGGACAGTCTTGTAACCTAGGGAAGCATGCTAAATAGAATAATCACATGAAGGTTGGTGATGAACGATAATACTTAGGACAAAAACAACACATATAATATTCGCCAGCGGCGCGTAGAAGCAATAGTCAACTGTTAGAAGTAAGTCAAGTGAATTCCACAATGAATCTTCAACTGCAGACCAAAATACAGTATTTACTACTGTATTTATATGAATGGAGGAATATCTATTATCGTCCATAGGTAGGCTACAACAGACAGATTTTCTATTTTTGAATATTTTATGAGCTTTTTATTTCGTATTAAATATGAAATAGGATATTAGAGGGTCTTGAAAGTATTTTCAACATATTTCTCCTCTTTGTGTAAATATTGAGGGCTGCAAATTCTGAGTGTTCTTAAATAGAATCCAATGATCATTACCGATATTATTTTGTTGTTATGATGCGAATAGAAGCTTATTAGGTTATTTTTATTGGTTGATTTTTGGTGGACATTAAGTTTTATGGATGTTATCAACTCTGTGTTACATGATGTCTAAAGTATTGTTTTCTTTCATTTCGTATATAAATTCGATTGTATGTTCGACTTTAATTTATCTACAAGATCCGGTCTGTCAGTACTTGTATATGCGCGCTCGCGCGTGTGTGTGTGTGTGTGTGTATGTGTGTGTGCGTGTGGGTGTGCGTGTGGGTGTGTGTGTGGGTGTGGGTGTGCGTGTGCGTGTGGGTGTGTGGGTGTGTGTGTGTGTTTTCAAACAACCATTTTAATCAAACATTATTTCTAATTACTATAAACATTATATTTAGTATGTTATGTATATTGGATAGATATGACTGTTCTTTAAAAGGTGAAATTAATGTTATACCGGCCTAGAGATCGAAAAATTGAAAATTTTAATAAAGAAAAATACTTCTTGTTGGGAGTCACATTTTCTTAATTTTAGATGTTCGATCTCTAGGCCAGTAGACATTAATATCACTGTTCCCAAAAAGCGACGACGTCTACTGAAACACGTAGAATATAACGTTTATACTAATCTCTCTCTCTCTCTCTCTCTCTCTCTCTCTATATATATATATATATATATATATATATATATATATGTGTGTGTGTGTGTATATGTATATATATGGCTCTTTCATTTTCGTTGCATAAGGGTACAGCAACTCAGTTGTTAGACCTCAACAGCCAGGCTATCCGCACACATGATTTTGATTATAGTGGTGAAAGCCTATTCTAAACCAACCACACTTTTTGAGGGACAAATGTGTGTGTGTGTGTGTGTGTGGATAATGAGACTAGGTGGAAAAGCTATAAATGACGCGTTTCACCGATCTAGGGCCGATCTGCTTCCTTTGGCTTGTTCAGGTTAGAATGGAAGGAAGCGTCGTTTATAGTTTTTCCACATTGTCTCATCATCTACACACACACGCACACACACACACACACACATATATATATATATATATATATATATATATATATGTGTGTGTGTGTGTGTGTGTGTGTGTGTGTGTGTGTGTGTGTGAAAACACTTAGGTTCAGAAGGATATGTTCTAACAATGAAGAACTAAGTAAACACACTAAAAATCTCGAGCATCATTTCACAACACGTGGCTTTAAACAACACCTAATCAGAGAACAAATAAATAACGCAATTTCTACACCTAGAGAAGACATCTAATTTATAAAATTGACAATAAATCCAGATGCATCCCTCTCGTAACTACTTTCAACACCACTCTTCCTCCACTATCTCAAATAATCAAAATTCGCTGGAAAATACTACCTCTCAAACCATACCTAAAAACTTTGTTTGGGGAACCCGGCCTTCTAGCGTGTCGTATAACAAAGAACCTTAAGGAAATTATAGGTAGTAATCAAATTTCAGATGATAAGGTAACCCTTAATAGACCAAAAACAAAACAACAGCATTTTCCCAACCATGTAACAACAAAATAAGCTTATGTTATAACCACATTAGTCATAACAATTCGTTCACTAGCTCAGTGACTAAATCTACTTTCAAAATCTACCACAACTCTAATTGTAGAAGTTATAGCATAATTTACCTGTTAGAATGCACACTATGCCAGAAATAATATGTGGGAAAATCTGAATGGCCCTTTCACTACAGAATTAATAATTATCAAAATCGGATCAAGTCGGCTACCCACGAAAGAATATTACCTGTGGAACAACATTTCTGCCTTTTTAAAAGCCATGCAAAATTCACTACATTTGAAAAAAAAATAGACAGAAAAGATGAGCTTAGAAAAATACTAGAGGAAAATGAAGACAAATGAAGTTTGCGCCTCAAAACACTTCGTCCGGACGGGCTTAACCACAAATTTAATGACGTAGAATTAATATTATAATCCCATAAATCAAGCCCTACCCACATTTCTCACCTACACAATACAGACATGCTTGCAGAGGTGTTGAGGTCTCACACTTATACACACACTCACACAAATATATACACATCACACACACTCTCAGAGAACTAAAAGATAACATACACACACATCCCATTCCCAGCCACCAATAAAACTGTCATAATGACCAAGGAGAGAATTCTTGGTCAGGAATCTGCGATCCTCTATCTTAAAAACAACTTCAAAGACGCTGTTTGACCCACACAAGATCTGACCAAAATTAACAATAAAAAAAATGAAAACTACACATAAAGTTCACTTTCTTCAGAAACAGTCATTCACTCCTGTAGTTCACTGCTACTAACAAGCAGGGACTTTTTCTCCTGATGATGACGATGGTAGCCGAAACTAGTCGAGGAACCTAATTGAAATAAAACAAAAATTATTAATATACATCCCAGTGTGTCTGAAAATTTTAGTCTTTTAATATTTTTATTGTTCAAAACACACACACACACACACACACACACACACACACACATATATATATATATATATCGACATTTTACAAAAACCATGAGGAAAAACTCTAGTTGAAAAGACTAAAATTCTATATAAATCACATTACGCTACAAACCGCAATCACTCTCTCTATCACTTACTCTTTCTCTCTCTCTCTCTCTCTCTCTATATATATATATATATATATATATATATTTATACATATATATATATATATATATATATATATATATATATATATATATATATATATATGTACCAGATATTCTTCTATACAAGTCTTGCTAGTACTTTCTTTACCAAATACATATGCCGTATGGAATTGTCATACTGGTTGAAATTAGTCAACCAGTCTGCCGGTTTCAGTAAACGTTTCACTGGGAATTTTCATATAAGTTTTTTTTTCATATAAGTTTAATAAACACGCGATAAAAGGAACCTCTCCCCACCAAAAAAAAAGTCTAATTTATTGGGAGAATTAAATCACTAATTTTGTGGTTCATTAATGATGAAGTTAATAAAATTTTCAAAGCGTTTGACTGCAATATGGTTCGTAAGCACAAAGTTGTGGCATCAAATGAAATCGTACATTTCAAAGCAGATAAAAAATCTTTTTGTAATCATTTTAGTACTTGTAAAGATTCTATAGCTTTTTTTAAGATTTCATTTTATATTTCATGATTACATTCATTTTGATTTCCATTAAATTATTCTTTTCTACCAAATACAACCGTCGTCTGGAATAGTCATGACTGTGGGAATTTTTCAACTCATAAAATAAATGTGCTGGTTCAACTAGACAATAGTCATAAAATAATGTGCTGGTTCAAATAGACAATAGTCATAAAATAAGTGTGCTAGTTCAAATAGACAATAGTCACAAAATGTGTGCTGGTTCAAATAGACAATAGTCATAAAATAAGTGTGCTGGTTCAAATAGACAATAGTCATAAAATGTGTGCTTGTTCAAATAGATAATAGTCACAAAATAAGTGTGCTGGTTTAACTAGACAATAGTCATAAAATAAGTGTGCTGGTTCAACTAGACAATAGTCATAAAATAAGTGTGCTGGTTCAAATAGACAATAGTTATAAAATAAGTGTGCTGGTTCAAATAGACAATAGTCATAAAATAAGTGTGCTGGTTCAAATAGACAATAGTCAGAAAATAGATGTGCTGGTTCAAATAGACAATAGTCACAAAATGTGTGCTGGTTCAAATAGACAATAGTCATAAAATAAGTGTGCTGGTTCAACTAGACAATAGTCATAAAATAAATGTGCTGGTTCAACTAAACAATAGTCATAAAATAATGTGCTGGTTCAAATAGACAACAGTCAGAAAATAGGTGTGCTGGTTCAAATAGACAATAGTCACAAAATGTGTGCTGGTTCAAATAGACAATAGTCATAAAATAAGTGTGCTGGTTCAAATAGACAATAGTCATAAAATAATTTGCTGGTTCAAATAGACAATAGTCATAAAATAAGTGTGCTGATTCAACTAGACAATAGTCATAAAATAAGTGTGCTTGTTCAAATAGACAATAGTCAGAAAATAGGTGTGCTGGTTCAAATAGACAATAGTCACAAAATGTGTGCTGGTTCAACTAAACAATAGTCATAAAATAAGTGTGCTGGTTCAACTAGACGTTAGAGAGCATGTATCGTGCCAGAAAATTTTTCTCATTAGATTCCATCTTTCACATTTACAAATCAACCATTCGTCGCTGCATTGTATACTGCTGCCATATCTGGTCAGGTGCTCCTGCTATTCATCTCTACGTTCTTGGCAAAATCCACAGAAGGATCTGCAACATAATCGATTCTGACTTGGGATCTTGACTTCAGTCACTTTCTCACCGACACGGTGGCTTTTTTCTGTCTTTTCTACAACTATTTTCATGGTAACTGCTCTATGAGCTTTTTCCCTGGTGCTCTGACGGCATGAATTTAAGAGTGCTACTAGATTGGCATCTAGATTCCATCTTTTACTTCTAAAATAGAACAGCCACTTCAACTCCAACAGTTTCTTTTCTCGCACTTCCCGCTTGTGGAACTCCCGTCCATTTACTTGCTTCCCTGATAGCTACAATCTACAAAAATGTAAATGTAACGTCAATCGTCATCTTTCTATCTTCATGAAGCCCGTTCATATTTTATCCTTTTTTCAATCCTCCCTATACTCAGTCTTTTCTCTCACTTTCATTCTCTGTAACCCTCTGCGCATTAGTGACATTCTCGCCTTGCTTAGGGTGAAATCATTAAAAAAAATTGTTTCTTGAAACAAAATAATCGTGCCGCAAATAAAATTAATTTAAAAAGACATACGTGTGTCGTGCCAAATAAGCAGTGTGCCGAGGCTGAAACTAAAGGACATAAATCGTGCCGGCACTTTTATTTGGCTGATAGGAATACTTCTCTCGATTTCAATTTTGTCTCTCCTCTTCCTACTACTCGTACTCATCCTCATTATCGTCATCATCATCTTTCTCTCCTTTAATGTATTTCTTTTCATCTTTGACGAAATTCTTTTCTCTTTCATTTCTCTTAATTCTCAATTCATTCAAATCTCTCTCTTTCTCTCTCTCTCTCTCTCTCTCTCTCTCTCTCTTAGTCTTGTTTTGCCCCCACTCACTATCGTTCTGTTTTCTTCCCGCCCTACTGTTTCGCCCTTCCCGCCAAAAATCATTCGGCCTGTTTCATCTGGTCGTCAACAGAGAAGCTATATTTGTCCTCTTTAAAGATTTTTCATTCAAGAACAAACATCAACGTGAATCCATTTGCATTCCGCTTTCAAGTAATTGACGAATAAAAGCCTAGATTAGTAGATCGTTAACCTTTTTTTCATGTGCTTCAGCTGGTGGACTTAAATACGATTGTATTGTAACGGTGACATGATTTTTCTCACTAGATAAGTGACGCCTCGCGCGGCGCTCTTTGTATGCGAATAGAGAGATCGTATTTAAATTCGCTTTAATTTTTTTTCTCAATCGTTCATTTAATTTTTTTTTTCAGTATTACTCTCATTTCTTTTAACATCCATATTTACTAAAATTATGTTAGTCTGATAGTAAAAATAGAACTAGGAAGATTGTGTTGCGCCAAAATTCCAGTTAACCTGCCACCCGTTCCATCTGTCATATAAAACCCGTTCCTTCTGTCATATAAAAAACATTTGCTACGCTTATTTTTCCTAAGGTATAAGACTAAGTTAAGGAAAAGGAAAAAGAGCGCCAAACTTCCAGTTAGACCGCAAAAATATTTACTGAGCTTATTTTATGAAGGCATAAAACTAAATGAATGACAACGATAAAGAGAAAAGATGTATTGCAGCAAACCTCCATTAAGCGAAACTAAGGAATGCAGTTCGTCTGAACAGATCTCGTGAAAATAGTGATAGATTTACTAGAGTCTCAGAATGTTTCGTCTGTGGGAAAGGGGTGGGAGGAGGGGGAAAAATTCCCGACGCACAAGTCCTCTTAAACTCTTTTGAACTCTGACATGGCTGGAAAGTAAGGATTGGATAGCTTCAGTGGAACTATGGCAACAACACTCCATTTTTGGTCTGGTCTTGCTCTTATAAAGATAGAGCATGGCAGGAGGAATCAAATACTTTATGAAGTGGTACAAAGAACCGAAACTTTTTTCCAGCATCTTTAGCAATGTTGCATATGTACGAGTTCCACTTGAAGTCGGGAGTGAACTTGAATTCTCCAGGCCCTTGATTTCTCATTATGTGCCCAAAAGTTTTTATCAGACACTTCTGTTTTTAGAATACAGTTTGTTTGTTGTTTTGTTTTGTTTGTTTTTTTGGTGGGGGTGCAGTAATGTTCACCCTTTACAAGGTCCGGGTGCCACTCAAGGGTCACAGTAAGAGGCAGTTTGTACGGATAGGAGGAGGAAGATAAGATTAACTTGAACGGGTTAAGATTGTAGTGATCAGGGAAACATCCTCTTGGGAGTCTGTTCCACAGAGCGGTGGTTCGCGGGAAGAAGCTGTTCGTGTGAAATGGAATGTGGAGGAAATGTAAGTGTCATAGCGAATCCTTGCCGTGAACGTTAAAACTAGCGAGTCCAAGGAACGTAGCTCGTCCGAGCACTTTCTGTGAAAGTAGCGATATAGCAGTGAGAGGCTCGCCACAACCCGCCTGTGAGTTAGAGGTTGGAGAGTTGAAAATAACTCTTCTTCAACAAGGACTCGGAGACGCTTTGGGGCTCTATCAAGTCTGGAAAGAGAGGACAGGGCATCTCTCCCCACCACGCCAAATATGACAACAGTACTCCATTCTCGGCCTAATCTGGCTCTTGTAAAGGTAGAGGATAGCACATGGAGTCAGGTACTTACTGGAGCGGTTCAGGGAACTGATCATTTCTCCTGCATCTTTAGCAATGGATCGTATGCATGAGTTCTACTGGAGGTCAGGGGTGAGTTTAAGGCTCAATAGCCTCTAGAGTCACGGATCCTTCCCGAGGGGGACATCTATTCATCGTTACCGGTGGTAGTTCGGTAGTTTTCCTGTAATTTCTTCTTTTTTTTAAACATCCTAATTTCTTACATACTCTGTTCGTGGTACTCTCAACATTCGTCGGTGGACTTACATATTTTGCTTCAAGCTTCTTCTCCTTTGAGGAGATTTTCCAGCATTCACTGTCATAACGAGAGATTAGATATTGCAGAAAGATTATAAAAATTTAAAAAACAAAAAATTATTTGCTTGTATAGCTTGAAAATCCGTATACGAAATTCGAAACAATGTCGAGAGCAACGGGAAATCACTCCACGAATAATAAAATCAATCTGTGAAGAGTCATTATTGAACTGTGTGGTGAAGGGACATGGCATACAAATAGATGCAAATAACAACAATGTTTTATTTACTTCCGTCAGCAACACCTTAATCAATTGTTCAAAACATTGATCAGTCGATTAGCAAATGATTAAAATTATAATTTATTAACGCTTCTCGTAGCACCTTCCTCGTTGAATTAAGAGAGGTGGGATCGGTATAATATCGATGCCAGCATGACAATGGTCGCGTGGGCGTGTCAACTTTTGTCCTTGTTCTACATGTAAACTACTAACTTGGACAGATTTTTTTCCACACATAATTGCTATGACTTAAATAACATGATCCAATAGAGAAATAAATAAATTTTCACCAATAACAATGATTTAAATTTTGCTGGATCTGATCCCTCCTAATGAAACATCCTTTATATATATATATATATATATATATATATATATATATATATATATATATATATATATATAAAGTGTGTTCCAATAAGTTAGACCGATTTTAAATGTGAATTAAGTTTAAGCGTTTAATGATATTTTTTCTTTTTCTTTCAGATTTGTTGGACATTTGGGCGATATTATTTTTCACACGTAATTGCCATGACTTAAATAACATGATCCAATAGAGAAATATATAATTTTTCACCAACAACACTGATTTATTTACTGCTGACTTTGATCCGTCTTAATGAAACACCCTTATATACAATCCGTCTTAATTAAACACGCTTTATATATATATCTTAAATGTAACCGTAATATTAGCCGCTTCCTTATAAGGAAAAATTGCCATTCTTTGACCGCGCAGCCAGTGCTGCTAACGATTGAAAGTTATAAAATATTTCTTTTAAAACAATTTTTCAACATTTTTTAATCCAGGAGCTGTTATTGGGTTTTCCAATATTGATAAGGCTTTCCTTCCTAACATTTTATTTGAAGTAGTGTGGAACGTCAACATCTTGATTATGTCATTATTTTTTATTCTAGTTACATGTGCTATCCATTTTAGCTGTTGCTGCTGTTGAAAATCATCAAGAGATGTGGTTTCTGTTATTTGGTACAGTTCTTTGCTTGTGATTCTATAGTGCCAGTTCACAATGTTTGATAAGTTCATGAGAGACAACTTCAGCCAGCATCTGACCGTAATGAGCATTTGAACTTATTTTGATTTATTGTATATATATATATATATATATATATATATATATATATAACTGACTGGGTAAATATAGGTAGATTGCTTCGACATGAAACTCGGAGTTGTGCAATTAATGTACGGTATTATGTATATTATTTAATAGATACATATAATATATATATATATATATATATATATATATATATATATGGGGGGGATGTATGTGTGTTTAGGTAGCGTATTTCATTCAAATAGATTTAATTAAATAATTTAGACGTACATTATATATATATATATATATATATATATATATATATATATATATATATGGGGGGATGTATGTGTGTTTAGGTAGCGTATTTCATTCAAATAGATTTAGTTAAATAATTTAGACGTACATTATATATATATATATATATATATATATATATATATATATAGTAATAAATTAAGATATACAAAAGTTGCCTCCCTTGCATGGAAAACTCGCGAATTTGAAATGGATCGATAAAAAACGCAGTAAAACGAACAGGAAAAATTATTTTGAATTTGCAGAAATACGTATACACCTACACAGACAATTTAACACCCTTGACGATGGTCTTTTGCTAAGAGGCTTTACTCGCCCCAAGGCATTTTAACCATTGATCTTAGAAAGTGGGTTGTATGCGGCTGATAATTTAAATATTTCTTAACAGGTTTGGCGCCATGCATGACATTTATATGAAAGTCTCAATGTGACGAGGCTATTTACGAACATGACTCGAGTTCTTAAGTTAATGGTTTGGTTTGGGTTTTGAAGCAGTTTGTGGTATTGAACGAAACTACCTCTAGAGCAACCTATTCTATATTCATTTTCCTTTAATTCCTATACTAAATTTGTTATAACTGATCCTATAGATGAACGTATTGAGTCGTTTAGTATTTACTAATTCCACATTCTGATTATTTTATGATGGATTCAAGGTTTATGCCATCACTGCTTTGATTCCAATTTCAGATTGTTGTCCTTTTTTTGGAAAAGTTTTTATCTTGAATCCTATTTTGGGGACCACTTTGTTGTAGATGAGCCCTCCTACATTTAAAAATAAAAACGACTTTGTTTTACATCTTGCCTTAATGATGAGGTCAGGTAAATAAAATATATGAAACCAAAATAAAAACAAACCATAGTTCTGTCTGTCGATGTGTGCTTGTTTACTGACGAGACTCTAGTCTCAGGATAGATGGCGCTAAGTGTGAAGCGGTTTTGTATGCAAATAAACAACCAAATTCCACCCGTTTCGCTTTCTTAGTCATATATCGATTATCTAAAAGGTTAACTTTTCAGCATTACCGCAATTCTTTCTGTTATTGAGACACTTATTAAGACACTTTAGTTTAGTTCGACACCGTGTCAAATATCTAAAATGCAAGAAGGCAGATGGAAAGGCTTTGCAGATATGTATAAAGCTTAACTTTTTTTTATTATAAAGTCTTTACACATGTTAGCTTCTCCATGGTCTCGATTGGTTGGTTGGTTGGTTGGTTGGTAAGTTGGTTTGTTTAACAGCATTATCAACGCCTTATGGGTCATTTAATGACGATATTTAATTTTCTTAGGACCTTTCACGTAAAAAAATATGGTATATGTTATTCTGCTTTCACAATTGAATACATGGTAGATGATACTCAGCTTTTGTGCATATACATGTTTGTGTGGACATAATTACTAGAGGCGGTGATATATGTGTTTTATGCTGTATTTTTTGAAGTGGTTTTTATTTTTGAATATAGTTTGATTTCTTTAAAAAATTGTAGGATATTATATGGATTAATGTTATGAAAGAGTTCTTTCATGTTGATCGTTTGGTTGGTCGATTTTTTTTAGTGGCATGTCAACCTTCATCGATTATTTAATACCAAAATCTAAATATTTTGAACGCAATTTTATAGTGTGGAAATGCAGCTTTTCATCCTCCATCTTTAAGGTATTCATTTGTGATCAAAATGTCAACATTCAACAAAGTCTGACTGGCAACTGTACGACGCAAGTTTTCAGTCTAGAGAACACCAGAAATCGGCACCGAAACAAACATTTTATATCAATAATAAAAATCGGGTACTTTTGCAATGATCTGATACTAAGATTCGTTTCTCGTGACGACTGGACTTACTCCCATTAGAAGTTCCAATGTAGAATACTCTTCTTCGACAATAATTCGTTTTAAAATAAGAAAACACCAAGAATATTATGTATGAATATTACCACAATACATCATCATCAATCATCTCCATCAACATCCGTCTCATGACTTAGTGTTTGTTGCTCAGCTGAACACCTGACCAGTTCGCTCCAGCATCTAGGTTAAAAGCCAGAGAGGTATTCAATTATGCGTAGCGTGTCTTGGGCACATAAACATGGCGGCGACCGTCCTCCTCCGCTCCAAACCATGTGTCCACCAACTTAAAGGCTCGCCTTGGTCACGGATAGGTAACCGTTGTTTCTATCGGGGCGAACCGTAGACTCTGGCCTTTGACTTCAGTCGAGGAAGAGTTGAGTTACAAGGAAATAACTGAGACATCCGGAAGAGGCATGGCACGTGGAACTAGAACAATCTACCCCGGTGGACGAAATAGAGAGTTCGGTTCGAAATTCCAATCACCTGAAGAAGGCTGGAGCGCGAAAAGGGCCGAAACGTTGTGAATATGGCAATGAAGATGAGGATAACAGTCTGAGTAATGTAAATAATGCAAGTAATCATAATACCTCATCTCAGAGATATAGACAGATATCTTTCCTTATCAATGCACTTAATACAATGATTCGCCATTAACCACATCGGATTATATACAGTGAAAATATCAAATCCTAATTGAAGTAATGTCTGTGTCAGACTACAGACTTATTGATCCCACTTTGTTTGTGTGCGTGAGAGAGGATAATAAAAAAGAATCTCTGGGTTGGTTCTATCTTAAAATTATTGAAAGCCTTGTAAAATTACCGTGCTCTTCTTTCAAGCGGTCAGTCTACTCGTGCTATAGATTGAAATCCTTTTCGTAAATATCTGCGTTTGAATCTATAGAACAATGAACTGTTTTGCCTTAATTTTTTTTTTCTGTCTCTTTGTTTCGGCGTTCTTATGATCCTTATTTACTCTCTCCCAGCCTCATCTGAGCCTCCATTTGCAACCGACAAATATTTCTCCTATCTACAAGCGTCTATTGCCAAACTCGATGCCATTTTGTTCTCACTGTAATTTTTATTCGATATTTTTTGTTCTCTCTCTCTCTCTCTCTCTATCTATCTATCTCTCTCTCTCTCTCTCTATCTATCTATCTATATATATATCTATCTATCTGTCAGTCTGTCTATCCCAGCATCCTTTGTTTTATGATTGCTCGTAAATTAATAAAAGCCGATATTTTATCCAATCGCCGGCGGCCATTCACTGCATTTTTATTTGCTTTCAAGACAACTACAAAGATCAATTTTGCCATTCTATGCTACACATTCATACAATTCGACGAGTAATTGGCCTTTGTTTTCATCTTATTTTCTTTTCGTCTTGTTTTTTCTTCATTTATTGCTTGTTTTTTTGTTTTGTTTTGTTTTTTTGCTTTCTTTTTTTTTTTTTTGCTTTCTTTTTTGTGTATTTTTTTTTTTTTAATTTTTTAACTCAAACATCACGTTCCGGTTTTAATTAAATTCGATGCCACGAAATGTAAAATACCCTCTTTACACCCGTATTTTATTTCTCCACCCCTTAGTTTCGCCCAAGCTTCTTTCACCCCATTCATCGCTTTTTTTTTTCCATGTCTTTTTCCCCTTCTAATTATTTTTCTCTTCTCTTTTTCTTCTCCCACTTTCCTTTACTTTTCACTCTATCGCATTTTTATTAACTTTTTTCTCCACTTTTCTTCTTTTTTTTTTTTTCCTTTTCTGCCATTGTGAATTTTTCTTCAATTCTACTTTGCTTCCTTCTCGTTTTATTCCTTTCTCTCTTGCTTTTTATCTTTCTTTCTTACTCCCCTCCTCCTCTTCTTCGTCGTCGTCCCTTTTCTTGTGTCTATTATTTTCTTTCATCTTCCTCTATCCCTACTGCATTCTTCTTTTTTATTTATTTCTTTAGTTCTTTCTTTCTTTCCCTCTTTCTTTATATTTATTTTGGTTGTTTTCGTCATTGTCCTCTAGAATATTTTTCTTTCGCATCCTCAACAGCTTCTCAAATTTTCCTCTTTTATTTTTGTAGTACATCTACTCCTTGTTATTGCATTTACAGGAACCGATTCTGTCTGAAAGACGACGACTCAGACGTCGTCTTTCCGGTAACACTGATACAAAAGTATTTCTAGAACGACTGAAAACTAAAAAGAAAATGTGTTAAATTCCTCATACATTTATCCAATCCAAACCAAACCATCCACCACTGCCCAAATGCTCCGAAACTTATATTCCACGATCTGAAAGAAACAATAACTCCCGAATTAGAATGTATTGCTCTATTACAATCTGGGACTGTAATATTATTGCAGGGAGACAACCCTGATTCAGCTATATTTTTTTTTTAATCCCAAATTCTTTACATTCTCAGACAGCAACTCTGTTGAAGAACAAAATAAAATAAAAACTGTTAAAACTGATTCCAGGAAATTACATCATTATGATGACTGTCTATCTACACTTAGGAAAAGTTATTTTTATTAATGGATTCATCACTACATTTTGGATGATGTATTTTTTTTAGTCCTTTTCGGGTATATCTCTCATTTTACAGAATAGAGCATCGACAATTCTGAGATTCTAATTATCAGATCTTCTTGCAGCCATATTCAATATCAGAGATCGATTTGACTAGAAACTACGAACAGCGTCCTATGCAATCTTTTTTTTTTTTTTAAGCAAATCACCCCAAGTAAGGCGGGAGTGGCACTAGCATGCAAGGGGTTACAGAGAGTGAGAGTAAGAGTAAAGAGGAGTGTTTGGGAAAAGGATAAAGAGAAGGACAGGGATCAAGGTCAAGGTATCAGAAGATGTCAATTGACATTACATTTGAATATTTGAAGATTATAGCTATTAGGGAAGCAAGTGATAGGAAGGGAATTCCACTGACGAGAGGTACAAGATAAGAAGCTCTTGGAGTAGAAGAGACGGCTACATTTAACCGTTTCGACAGTGAAAGTGTGGGACTGAGATGCCAACCTAATAGCACGCTTAAATTCATGGAACTTGGGAACCAGTGAAAGTAGCTCGTCGGAACAGTTGCCATGAAAATACTTGTGGAAAAGACAGGGGGAATGGGGTGAAGTCCAATATAACTGGAACTGAAAATACACAAGCAGACTACCAAGTTTAAGGGATACTGGTTCAAATCCCGCCGAAGGTTTATTCTTTATTTCCTATCCGCGATACTTAATAAAGATCGTAGAAGGACGATCTGGAAATTGCGTTAAAAAGCAGAAGAATTAAAATGAAATAGTTAAAAAGCTAACAATTATGACCATACTTCATCTGACAAATTCAAATACAATTCATTTAATATATATATATATATATATTAAATACAATTCATTTAATATATATATATATATATATATATATATATATATATATATATATATATATTTAATACAATTCATTTAATATATATATATATATATATATATATATATATATATTAAATACAGTTCATTTAATATATATATATATATATATATATATATATATATATATAAATTATTAGGAGTATTTGATAATTATATTTAAGTAATTCATCGAGTCTGAAAGAAACCTCAACAGAATGCAGAAAGCACTGGACGGCCATTTCGTCCTATATTTGGGACTCATAAGCAGTGCGCATCCACTACCGAGAATTGAAACCCTGACAGTTAGGTTGTCAAGCAAACATCATACCTATATATATATATATTCTGTTTATACGTTATTCTTATAGGTGAAAATAAATGTAAATAATGTAAATGCTGTCAATACTGTTTATTATAAACAAAGAATTTACTTAAATATGTGTATCAATAAAAAAAAACGTATAAACAGAAAATCTATTGAAATAATTGTCGGACTTAGTACATTTTATAATATATGATGTCATTTGTTTTTACGTTAAGATACGCTTCGAGCAGATATGGGCGTTCGAGAGAAATCATGGGAAATTTGTAGTTTAAAAACAGTAATTTGACCTTGCTAACCAGACGCTTTATCTGTAACTAAATAGTATAGCGCTTCAGGCTATATGACGGTTCCAAGTAGGATACAGGTTCTATTCCTGTCGGAGGACACATATCTTATATGAAATTTCTCGGACAGTCATTTAAATTTTTGACAATTGGAAAATGTTCATGAAAGGATATTTGTTTCGAAATATATCCGATAATATATCCGATAAAGCCTTTCACCGTTTAAGTCTTCACCAGATCCGAAGCGAAAAAATGAGATGAGTATGTATTTGTGTGTTTAAATAATGAAATAATTATTATTTTTTCCTGTGTTGGCGCTTCTCGCAATTAAAAAAACAAAGAAAATGAGTGACTTCTAAAAATGTCATCAATATTTATTTTTTCTTCCAGTTGCATGATATAATCCTTTTTTGTTTTTTTGTTTTTTTCTTTTTTTCTTTTGTTTTTCTTTTTTTCTTTTCTTTTTTCTTTTTTTTTTGTTTTTTTGTTTTTTATCCATGCGTTTCCCATGTCGACAGTATGTTTTAAAATTAGGTTTATATATATATATATATATATATATAGATAGATAGATAGATAGATATATATATTAGTTTTCGGATCTGATAGTATATATAGAATATATACTATGGTCCCCATAATGGCCGCCTAACTACAGAATTAAGTTTCCTATTGTTTTCATCTGATGAACAGGGAAATTTAAATATCATATTTTTATATATTAAAGCCTTTTATATTCTGGTGGGTAGATCGCCTCGAAAACTTTAGGCTCCTCTTCGTAGATTAAAACTGGTAATAATAATAATAATAATAATAATAATAATAATAATAATAATAATAATAATAATGAATTATTTCATGTAAAAAGCAACAATAAAAAGATATAGAAAAATAGTAATATATTCTATAATATAAAACATGACTTTTATATTTATCAGTTGTGCAGCCTATTTATATTTATCAGTTGTGCAGCCTATTCTTCCCTATTTGCTAATAAGATATTCTGTTGTTATGGCAACAGAAGAAATTACCCTACGCCAGTTGACAAACATGTATTACATTACCATAACAACTAAATACCTTATTAATAAGTAGGGGAGACCAAGGTGCTAATACATTTCTTTTTATTTCAAAATCCTAGATTATTGACGCAGAATATATTAACCAATGCAATTATTTATATATTTCCGTCATTTTTAGAAGGCGCCGATAAAATAATATTATTTTTAAAATGCATCATCTAAAAAAGCGACAGTTGAAAATTTCTGGGGACACGTTATGAGGAAAGAAGCTTGGAAGTTTTAACTCTCACGGGATATATTGAAGGAAGAGGAGGGGGGCAGAGAGAAACAGCTTGTAAGCTATCTAATGAACTTGGTGGAATGGATGGCAGAGGGGAGATAAAGAGGGGTGATAAAGAGTCAAACGTTGCTTAGAGATACAAAGCACAGGAAGTTGTGGAGAGCCATGATTGTCCACGTCCCGAAGGGCCACGATACATGAAAGAAGAAAAAAATGGTTTAAAACTAGCGTGACTGTAGTAACCTATGATAGATTTGACAAATTATAAATTACTAAGGATCAGCCGATCTGAACTCCATCTTATTTTTAATGCTGGAATCAAAATAAATCTTCCTGCTTAATTCTGTATTTGTTTTTAATGTTTTTTGTTGATTTATTTTTGTATTTTTTTTTTTGCTTTATTTCATTTTGACTTTAAATCCTATAATTTGCTAATTTAATAATTTCAGGGTTTTTTTTTTTTTTTTTGGTTTTTTTTCCCATTCAATACGATATAGATAATACTCCAAAATAATCATATTATCTCTCTGCTTTGGCAATCTAATTTCGATAAAATATATTTCTCGAATTAACTTTTATTTTTAGTTTACTTAAATAGTTGGATGGGAAACAATTTCATGTGTTTGGACATTGTAACCATACGAATAGTATTAATATAGATTCATATGTAATGATGTGTGTGTGTGTGTGTCTGTCTGTCTTGGGTGAGCTTAGGGTGAACAAGGGAAGAATAATGGAAGTTGAATTGAGACAAATGATTACTTAGTTGGAAATATTTTGTTATTTACTAAGCTTAGTTTAGTATTGTAAAAGGATGAATATGACGCATGGGGAAAAGAACACTGTGTTGCGCCAGTATTCCAAATGTGAATTTATTGAAAATTAACATTTAAAACGTGTTTTTAATTTTTTTGATTTTTTTGTTTTTTCTTTCCCGAGTCCAAATAGTGACCTTTGTCACTAGTGGTACGTTTATAAACGAACTCCAACTCGAAAAAATGTGTTTCTATTAGGTTGGTGCAAAAATAATAAAGGTTTTTGACGTATTTTTTAACGTCAAAAACCATCATTATTTTTGCACCAACCTAATAGATATATTTAATGTAATTTATAAGTAATTAATAGATTTTGTTCTTTATTTCGACATTTATTTCTATAAATGTTATATTTAGTGGATACAACCGTTTGAATAGACATACTTGTTTCTTTTTGTTTTTTGTTGTTTGTGTTTATTTAACAGCGAAATTGACGTCTACCGGCCTGGACAATCGAAAGTCTTATTAAAGATAATGTGTTCCCTCTAACCTGAGTAAAACCAGACTCGATTACCCTTTTTAAAAATGCACATCTCTGGTCGGGACCTTTAAAAGTCTATATCTGCTAACTCTTCTTTATTAAGACTAAGATTGCCTCGAGTTAGAGTGTTGACAAAAAAGTTAGATTCAGAGATTCCTACTCAAACACATGTATCCGCTAATTATAACGATTATAGCAATAAGAAATAATATCCGATAATAAATAAATTTATTACTTAACTATTACTTTCTTATTTAACTACTAAAATTTCTTATTACTTAACTATTACTTTGTTTACATTTGCAAAAATAAACTTAACAGATATCGGATTCAAGAGATGGATATTTCTAAAAATGAGACAAAATGGTAATTCAGTCCTGTTTTTCTGTAAGGTTTCTGGTTAACTTAAAGATAGTTTTCCTAGGTTAAAGTGAACGCAGGTTCGATTCCTGCTGAGTGTCATAGTGTGTATAATAAGACTTTCGACTGCCCAGGCCGGTATACGTCAATTCCCCTGTTGAAAAACAAAATAGAACGTTTACTCAATTATGTGACACCACTAAATATAACATATATAGTAATAAAAATATACTATTCATTTTATAGAACCTTGCTACTGTAACGAATTCGGTCGTCACTGTGTGGCTATGGTTTGTGAACGGTCCACTACAGTTGACTGATTTCCCAAACAATAATGAATTGAATAAACTTTAAAGGCACCTCGAGAATTTACTTAACATTTGATGTGGTTGGCGTTGGGAAAATTTTGTTCAAGCTCGTGTTTACTTCGTCTTAAGACGAATAAATCGTTCTTTTATCTTTTTTTTTCCATCAGTATCACCCCATGCAAGGCATTAAAGCCACTTAGACACGGTGGGTTGCAGGGTGTGGAAAAATTAGAGAGAGAAACATTAATAATGAGCGGGAAGAGAAAAGAGTAATCAGGATGACTGTAGATAGCGATTGACATTGCATTTAAATTTTGAAGATTAAAGTTGGATGGAAAGCATGGAGCCGAAAGGGAGTTCCACAAGCGAGAAGTGTGAAACTGTTAACATAGAACTTACGGCTACATCTAACTGTAAATTGATGAGACCTCGACGCCAGTCTAGTACCGTGCTTAAATTCAAAAAGTTTAGGTACTATAGCGAAGAGATCCTCCGAACAATTATCATAAAAGAATTTATAGAAAAGACACAGAGAAACAACCTTACAGCAGTGGGAAAGTGAATGAAGCCGAGCCACCAGATCAGGACCAATAATATTGCTGATTCTTCTTTAAATTTTATCAAGGAGCTCACGGTAAATAGCAGGGGCAACGGCCCATATGTAGCAGTAATATTCTAAGCAGGAGACTTATAAATATGGAAGATAGATCAGCTGCTAAGAAAGTTGGTTCACTGTGTCGTGCGATACAATTTTTCTCTCCATAATCTAACAATGGATTCAATATAGCCAGCTGAGAACGTTAACCTGAGAAGGCATAAAGAGTCCCTTTCCTGGAGGTTAGCATCAGCCATGCTGATGCAAGGCAGAAAGGGGTCTTTGAAATGATTGTACATAAACGCAATAAATTCTGTCAAAAACTGGCGAAGACAATTTTCAGAGTTGATCTTTTTTGAAAAACGCAAAAAATAAAAATAATGTGCGAAAACCATACAGAATGTAGAATTAATGACAAAAAATGTTTATTAAACATTCTCATTTTGAGCATCGATTCAGTGAAGGACATCTATTTTGAAAGATGCCAAGGAATATAAGGATGGGTGACAGCGTTAGGATTGAACCTTGATACGCCTAGACGGATTTTCTGACCTTCATTTGTCGCTGAAAAAGATAATATGCAATGGAAGCTACGTGCGCGGGGGGTGATTCAAGGACAAATAGACAAGAATGTTCAAATGTTACTGTAGACAGCACTTCGATCGGCAAGAATGAAACAATCAAATGAATTGCTATATTGAGCGATGGATGGAAAAGAAGGAAGGAATGGGGGGGGGAATAGAGAGGGTAAATAAGGAAACATAAGGAAGATGGGAATAAGAAAGAAAGAAAGAAAGAAAGAAAGAAAGAAAGAAAGAAAGAAAGAAAGAAGAGGTGATAAAAGGGAAAGGGAAAACCTGTGAAAGAAGGAAGAAATGAGAGAAAATGAGAGAAGAAAGAGAGCGGGCGAAGGAAAGAATGGGAAAGAAGGGAGAAATAGAAGGAAAGGGGAGGAGAAAAAAGTAACCAAGGGGAAGAAGAGAATGTGAAAGAAAGAAGTAATAAAAGAAAAGTGGAGGAGAGAAAAGAAAGAGAGCGGACGAATGTAAGAATAGGAAAAAAGGGAGAAATAGTAGGAAAGACGAGAAGAGAAAAGAAAGAATCAGGGCGAATGAGAGGATGTGAAAGAAGGAGGGAAGAGAAAGTGGAGGAGAGAATGAGAAAGAGAGATGGGAAATGAGAGAATGGGAAAGAAGTAAAAATTAGAAGGAAAGGGGAGGAGAGAAAAGAAAGAGAGGGTCGAATTAGAGGATAAGAAAGAAGGAAGAAATAAAAGGAAAGGGGAGGAGAGAAAATAAAGAGAGGGTCGAATTAAAGGATAAGAAAGAAGGCAGAAATAGAAGGAAAGGGGAGGAGAGAAAAGAAAGAGAGGGTCGAATTAGAGGACAAAAAAGGAGGCAGAAATAGAAAGAAAGGGGGAGAGAAAAGAAAGAGAGGGTCGAATTAGAGGATAAGAAAGAAGGAAGAAATAAATGGAAAGGGGAGGAGAGAAAAGAAAAGAAAGAGAGGGTCGAATTAGAGGATAAGAAAGAAGGCAGAAATAGAAGGAAAGGCGAGAAGAGAAAAGAAAGACAGGGTCGAATTAGAGGATAAGAAAGAAGGCAGAAATAGAAGGAAAGCGGAGGAGAGAAAACAAAGAGAGGGTCGAATTAGAGGATAAGAAAGAAGGCAGAAATAGAAGGAAAGGGGAGGAGAGAAAAGAAAGAGAGGGTCGAATTAGAGGATAAGAAAGAAGGCAGAAATAGAAGGAAAGGCGAGAAGAGAAAAGAAAGACAGGGTCGAATTAGAGGATAAGAAAGAAGGCAGAAATAGAAGGAAAGGGGAGGAGAGAAAAGAAAGAGAGGGTCGAATTAGAGGATAAGAAAGAAGGCAGAAATAGAAGGAAAGGGGAGGAGAGAAAAGAAAGAGAGGGTCGAATTAGAGGATAAGAAAGAAGGCAGAAATAGAAGGAAAGGGGAGGAGAGAAAAGAAAGAGAGGGTCGAATTAGAGGATAAGAAAGAAGGCAGAAATAGAAGGAAAGGGGAGGAGAGAAAAGAAAGACAGGGTCGAATTAGAGGACAAGAAAGAAGGCAGAAATAGAAGGAAAGCGGAGGAGAGAAAAGAAAGAGGGGGTCGAATTAGAGGACAAGAAAGAAGGAAGAAATAAAAGGAAAGGGGAGGAGAGAAAAGAAAGAGAGGGTCGAATTAGAGGACAAGAAAGAAGGAAGAAATTGAAGGAAAGGGGAGGAGAGAAAAAAAAGAGAGGGTCGAATTAGAGGACAAGAATGAAGGAAGAAATAAAACGAAAGGGGAGGAGAGAAAAGAAAGAGAGGGTCGAATTAAAGGATAAGAAAGAAGGAAGAAATAGAAGGAAAGGGGAGTAGAGAAAAGAAAGAGAGGGTCGAATTAGAGGACAAAAAAGGAGGCAGAAATAGAAAGAAAGTGGGGAGAGAAAAGAAAGAGAGGGTCGAATTAGAGAATAAGAAAGAAGGCAGAAATAAAAGGAAAGGCGAGAAGAGAAAAGAAAGAGAGGGTCGAATTAGAGGACAAAAAAGAAGGGAGAAATAGAAGGAAAGGGGAGGAGAGAAAAGAAAGAGAGGGTCGAATTAGAGGACAAGAAAGAAGGCTGAAATAGAAGGAAAGCGGAGGAGAGAAAACAAAGAGAGGGTCGAATTAGAGGATAAGAAAGAAGGCAGAAATAGAAGGAAAGGCGAGAAGAGAAAAGAAAGAGAGGGTCGAATTAGAGGATAAGAAAGAAGGCAGAAATAGAAGGAAAGGCGAGAAGAGAAATGAAAGACAGGGTCGAATTAGAGGATAAGAAAGAAGGCAGAAATAGAAGGAAAGGCGAGAAGAGAAAAGAAAGACAGGGTCGAATTAGAGGATAAGAAAGAAGGCAGAAATAGAAGGAAAGCGGAGGAGAGAAAACAAAGAGAGGGTCGAATTAGAGGATAAGAAAGAAGGCAGAAATAGAAGGAAAGGCGAGAAGAGAAAAGAAAGAGAGGGTCGAATTAGAGGATAAGAAAGAAGGCAGAAATAGAAGGAAAGGCGAGAAGAGAAAAGAAAGACAGGGTCGAATTAGAGGATAAGAAAGAAGGCAGAAATAGAAGGAAAGGGGAGGAGAGAAAAGAAAGAGAGGGTCGAATTAGAGGATAAGAAAGAAGGCAGAAATAGAAGGAAAGGGGAGGAGAGAAAAGAAAGAGAGGGTCGAATTAGAGGATAAGAAAGAAGGCAGAAATAGAAGGAAAGGGGAGGAGAGAAAAGAAAGAGAGGGTCGAATTAGAGGATAAGAAAGAAGGCAGAAATAGAAGGAAAGGGGAGGAGAGAAAAGAAAGACAGGGTCGAATTAGAGGACAAGAAAGAAGGCAGAAATAGAAGGAAAGCGGAGGAGAGAAAAGAAAGAGGGGGTCGAATTAGAGGACAAGAAAGAAGGAAGAAATAAAAGGAAAGGGGAGGAGAGAAAAGAAAGAGAGGGTCGAATTAGAGGACAAGAAAGAAGGAAGAAATTGAAGGAAAGGGGAGGAGAGAAAAAAAAGAGAGGGTCGAATTAGAGGACAAGAATGAAGGAAGAAATAAAACGAAAGGGGAGGAGAGAAAAGAAAGAGAGGGTCGAATTAAAGGATAAGAAAGAAGGAAGAAATAGAAGGAAAGGGGAGTAGAGAAAAGAAAGAGAGGGTCGAATTAGAGGACAAAAAAGGAGGCAGAAATAGAAAGAAAGTGGGGAGAGAAAAGAAAGAGAGGGTCGAATTAGATAATAAGAAAGAAGGCAGAAATAAAAGGAAAGGCGAGAAGAGAAAAGAAAGAGAGGGTCGAATTAGAGGACAAAAAAGAAGGCAGAAATAGAAGGAAAGGGGGAGAGAAAAGAAAGACAGGGTCGAATTAGAGGATAAGAAAGAAGGCAGAAATAGAAGGAAAGGGGAGGAGAGAAAAGAAAGAGAGGGTCGAATTAGAGGATAAGAAAGAAGGCAGAAATAGAAGGAAGGGGGAGGAGAGAAAAGAAAGAGAGCGTCGAATTAGAGGACAAGAAAGAAGGCAGAAATAGAAGGAAGGGGGAGGAGAGAAAAGAAAGAGAGCGTCGAATTAGAGGATAAGAAAGAAGGCAGAAATAGAAGGAAAGGGGAGGAGAGAAAAGAAAGACAGGGTCGTATTAGAGGACAAGAAAGAAGGCAGAAATAGAAGGCAAGGGGAGGAGAGAAAAGAAAGACAGGGTCGAATTAGAGGACAAGAAAGAAGGCAGAAATAGAAGGAAAGGGGAGGAGAGAAAAGAAAGACAGGGTCGAATTAGAGGATAAGAAAGAAGGCAGAAATAGAAGGAAAGGGGAGGAGAGAAAAGAAAGAGAGGGTCGAATTAGAGGACAAGAAAGAAGGCAGAAATAGAAGGAAAGGGGAGGAGAGAAAAGAAAGAGAGGGTCGAATTAGAGGATAAGAAAGAAGGAAGAAATAAAAGGAAAGGGGAGGAGAGAAAATAAAGAGAGGGTCGAATTAAAGGATAAGAAAGAAGGCAGAAATAGAAGGAAAGGGGAGGAGAGAAAAGAAAGAGAGGGTCGAATTAGAGGACAAAAAAGGAGGCAGAAATAGAAAGAAAGGGGGGAGAGAAAAGAAAGAGAGGGTCGAATTAGAGGATAAGAAAGAAGGAAGAAATAAAAGGAAAGGGGAGGAGAGAAAAGAAAAGAAAGAGAGGGTCGAATTAGAGGATAAGAAAGAAGGCAGAAATAGAAGGAAAGGCGAGAAGAGAAAAGAAAGAGAGGGTCGAATTAGAGGACAAAAAAGTAGGCAGAAATAGAAGGAAAGGGGGAGAGAAAAGAAAGACAGGGTCGAATTAGAGGATAAGAAAGAAGGCAGAAATAGAAGGAAAGCGGAAGAGAGAAAAGAAAGAGAGGTTCGAATTAGAGGATAAGAAAGAAGGCAGAAATAGAAGGAAAGGGGAGGAGAGAAAAGAAAGAGAGGGTCGAATTAGAGGATAAGAAAGAAGGCAGAAATAGAAGGAAAGGGGAGGAGAGAAAAGAAAGACAGGGTCGAATTAGAGGACAGGAAAGAAGGCAGAAATAGAAGGAAAGGGGAGGAGAGAAAAGAAAGAGGGGGTCGAATTAGAGGACAAGAAAGAAGGAAGAAATAAAAGGAAAGGGGAGGAGAGAAAAGAAAGAGAGGGTCGAATTAGAGGACAAGAAAGAAGGAAGAAATTGAAGGAAAGGGGAGGAGAGAAAAAAAAGAGAGGGTCGAATTAGAGGACAAGAATGAAGGAAGAAATAAAACGAAAGGGGAGGAGAGAAAAGAAAGAGAGGGTCGAATTAAAGGATAAGAAAGAAGGAAGAAATAGAAGGAAAGGGGAGTAGAGAAAAGAAAGAGAGGGTCGAATTAGAGGACAAAAAAGGAGGCAGAAATAGAAAGAAAGTGGGGAGAGAAAAGAAAGAGAGGGTCGAATTAGAGGATAAGAAAGAAGGAAGAAATAAAAGGAAAGCGGAGGAGAGAAAAGAAAGAGAGCGTCGAATTAGAGAATAAGAAAGAAGGCAGAAATAGAAGGAAAGGCGAGAAGAGAAAAGAAAGAGAGGGTCGAATTAGAGGACAAAAAAGAAGGCAGAAATAGAAGGAAAGGGGGAGAGAAAAGAAAGACAGGGTCGAATTAGAGGATAAGAAAGAAGGCAGAAATAGAAGGAAAGGGGAGGAGAGAAAAGAAAGAGAGGGTCGAATTAGAGGACAAGAAAGAAGGCAGAAATAGAAGGAAAGCGGAGGAGAGAAAAGAAAGAGAGGGTCGAATTAGAGGATAAGAAGAAGGCAGAAATAGAAGGAAAGCGGAAGAGAGAAAAGAAAGACAGGGTCGAATTAGAGGACAAGAAAGAAGGCAGAAATAGAAGGAAAGGGGAGGAGAGAAAAGAAAGAGAGGGTCGAATTAGAGGATAAGAAAGAAGGCAGAAATAGAAGGAAGGGGGATGAGAGAAAAGAAAGACAGGGTCGAATTAGAGGACAAGAAAGAAGGCAGAAATAGAAGGAAAGGGGAGGAGAGAAAAGAAAGAGAGGGTCGAATTAGAGGACAAGAAAGAAGGAAGAAATAAAAGGAAAGGGGAGGAGAGAAAAGAAAGAGAGGGTCGAATTAGAGGACAAGAAAGAAGGCAGAAATAGAAGGAAGGGGGAGGAGAGAAAAGAAAGAGAGGGTCGTATTAGAGGATAAGAAAGAAGGCAGAAATAGAAGGAAAGCGGAAGAGAGAAAAGAAAGACAGGGTCGAATTAGAGGACAAGAAAGAAGGCAGAAATAGAAGGAAAGGGGAGGAGAGAAAAGAAAGAGAGGGTCGAATTAGAGGACAAGAAAGAAGGAAGAAATAAAAGGAAAGGGGAGGAGAGAAAAGAAAGAGAGGGTCGAATTAGAGGACAAGAAAGAAGGAAGAAATAGAAGGAAAGGGGAGGAGAGAAAAGAAAGAGAGGGTCGAATTAGAGGACAAGAAAGAAGGAAGAAATAAAAGGAAAGGGGAGGAGAGAAAAGAAAGAGAGGGTCGAATTAAAGGATAAGAAAGAAGGAAGAAATAGAAGGAAAGGGGAGAAGAGAAAAGAAAGAGAGGGTCGAATTAGAGGACAAAAAAGGAGGCAGAAATAGAAAGAAAGGGGGGGAGAGAAAAGAAAGAGAGGGTCGAATTAGAGGATAAGAAAGAAGGAAGAAATAAAAGGAAAGCGGAGGAGAGAAAAGAAAGAGAGGGTCGAATTAGAGGATAAGAAAGAAGGCAGAAATAGAAGGAAAGGCGAGAAGAGAAAAGAAAGAGAGGGTCGAATTAGAGGACAAGAAAGAAGGCAGAAATAGAAGGAAAGCGGAGGAGAGAAAAGAAAGAGAGGGTCGAATTAGAGGACAAGAAAGAAGGCAGAAATAGAAGGAAAGGGGAGGAGAAAAAAGAAAGACAGGGTCGAATTAGAGGACAAGAAAGAAGGCAGAAATAGAAGGAAAGGGGAGGAGAGAAAAGAAACAGAGGGTCGAATTAGAGGATAAGAAAGAAGGCAGAAATAGAAGGAAAGGGGAGGAGAGAAAAGAAAGAGAGGGTCGAATTAGAGGACAAGAAAGAAGGCAGAAATAGAAGGAAAGGGGAGGAGAGAAAAGAAAGAGAGGGTCGAATTAGAGGATAAGAAAGAAGGAAGAAATAGAAGGAAATGGGGGGGGAGAAAAGAAAGAGAGGGTCGAATTAGAGGATAAGAAAGAAGGCAGAAATAGAAGGAAAGGGGAGGAGAGAAAAGAAAGAGAGGGTCGAATTAGAGGATAAGAAAGAAGGCAGAAATAGAAGGAAAGGGGAGAAGAGAAAAGAAAGACAGGGTCGAATTAGAGGACAAGAAAGAAGGCAGAAATAGAAGGAAAGCGGAAGAGAGAAAAGAAAGAGAGGGTCGAATTAGAGGACAAAAAAGAAGGCAGAAATAGAAGGAAAGGGGGAGAGAAAAGAAAGACAGGTTCGAATTAGAGGATAAGAAAGAAGGAAGAAATAGAAGGAAATGGGGGGGGGAGAAAAGAAAGAGAGGGTCGAATTAGAGGATAAGAAAGAAGGCAGAAATAGAAGGAAAGGGGAGGAGAGAAAAGAAAGAGAGGGTCGAATTAGAGGACAAGAAAGAAGCCAGAAATAGAAGGAAAGGGGAGGAGAGAAAAGAAAGAGAGGGTCGAATTAGAGGACAAGAAAGAAGGAAGAAATAAAAGGAAAGGGGAGGAGATAAAAGAAAGAGAGGGTCGAAGTAGAGGACAAGAAAGAAGGAAGAAATAGAAGGAAAGGGGAGGAGAGAAAAGAAAGAGAGGGTCGAATTAGAGGACAAGAAAGAAGGAAGAAATAGAAGGAAAGGGGAGGAGAGAAAAGAAAGAGAGGGTCGAATTAGAGGACAAGAAAGAAGGAAGAAATAGAAGGAAAGGGGAGGAGAGAAAAGAAAGAGAGGGTCGAATTAGAGGGTAAGAAAGAAAGAAGAAATAGAAGGAAGGGGAGGAGAGAAAAGAAAGAGAGGGTCGAATTAGAGGGTAAGAAAGAAGGAAGAAATAGAAGGAAAGCGGAGGAGAGAAAAGAAAGAGAGGTTCGAATTAGAGGATAAGAAAGAAGGAAGAAATAGAAGGAAATGGGGGGGAGAAAAGAAAGAGAGGGTCGAATTAGAGGATAAGAAAGAAGGCAGAAATAGAAGGAAAGGGGAGGAGAGAAAAGAAAGAGAGGGTCGAATTAGAGGACAAGAAAGAAGGCAGAAATAGAAGGAAAGGGGAGGAGAGAAAAGAAAGAGAGGGTCGAATTAGAGGACAAGAAAGAAGGAAGAAATATAAGGAAAGGGGAGGAGAGAAAAGAAAAAGAGGGTCGAAGTAGAGGACAAGAAAGAAGGAAGAAATAGAAGGAAAGGGGAGGAGAGAAAAGAAAGAGAGGGTCGAATTAGAGGACAAGAAAGAAGGAAGAAATAGAAGGAAAGGGGAGGAGAGAAAAGAAAGAGAGGGTCGAATTAGAGGATAAGAAAGAAGGAAGAAATAGAAGGAAAGGGGAGGAGAGAAAAGAAAGAGAGGGTCGAATTAGAGGGTAAGAAAGAAGGAAGAAATAGAAGGAAAGGGGAGGAGAGAAAAGAAAGAGAGGGTCGAATTAGAGGGTAAGAAAGAAGGAAGAAATAGAAGGAAAGGGGAGGAGAGAAAAGAAAGAGAGGTTCGAATTAGAGGATAAGAAAGAAGGAAGAAATAGAAGGAAAGGGGAGGAGAGAAAAGAAAGAGAGCGTCGAATTAGAGGATAAGAAAGAAGGAAGAAATAGAAGGAAAGGGGAGGAGAGAAAAGAAAGAGAGGTTCGAATTAGAGGGTAAGAAAGAAGGAAGAAATAGAAGGATCGGGTAAACTAAAAATCTAGAAAATCCAACGATGTATAAAACGACTTTATTTTGACATTCGTTTTTAACAGATTTTACATCAACTTGAATTTGGTGTTTAAAGTTTATGTATGACCAAAATTCTTCAAGGGCTGATATACTGGCCTTAATCTTTAGCTTTCTGCAATTTCATCATTGATTAGGTTCGATCCCGGACAAGAAAAAACTGGCATCCCTGCAATGAAGCTGGTCGGTTGATCCAGGGCTGACTTCGCTAAGATAACGTACTCGGCATAGTTTTGTTACGTACAAAGCAGTAGTAGTTAGAAATCTCTGGAAGATCAAACTCATATATTGAAGCGACTTGATCGTACAGTTCCCGCGTTGGTAAGCGTCGCGCCACAGCAGACGTCTGAAGTAGATTGGAGTGAACGGGTGCAGAAAAGTTTTCAACTTCACCTGAAAGAGATTTTTAGTGGGGCGGAACGGTAACTTTTCAACACTACTTAAGAACAAATACACACACACACACACACACATATATATATATATATATATATATATATATATATATATATATATATATATATATATATAATACAAATGTAAAAGAACGAAGAATAAGATTACAACGTTCAAAACATTAATTCACATGTTCTATATATATATATATATATATATATATATATATATATATATATATATATGAAGAAATATAGTCTTAAGGTATGCTATATTTATGGAATAAAGTGATCGATATCAGAGATAGAGCGTGTGTAAATATAAAAGTTAACATAGAAGTCAACACTTAGAGGCGACATGAAGTAATAAACAAATTAAAAACTGCTCCCGCCAAAATAATAGTTAGAATAAACTCCAACTATCACCCCCAAAATTGAATAAATATCTTTATCTTCCCAAACCAAAACAAAACAAATTTTTACTACGTTAATATATATATATATATATATATATATATATATATATATATAAAGAGAGAGAGAAAAAAATTAACAACTGTTTATTAATGCATCTTTCAGTCATTTAGAAAGAAATATACTTTGGCATGTTTATTTGGATGATCAACTGTTAATTCTTTTCTGTACACTCACGTGGTGAGAGGTTGGGGAGTTATCCTATTCTTCTGTACATAGAAAGGCCAAAGATAGTAAATGTAATCAGTGCCGAATCGATTATTGATTTCTGATCAAATGAACCATGTTCGCCTCAAGGCAATGGCCGACACCACGATGTTTTCCCTGCTGTCAAGAATTTTGCCCGTCGCTTGTCCGACACTTTCATCCGACATCCAAAAATAAACAATGATGAATTTCCTGATGGACGAAAACGGTATTTATGTGCAGACGCCACACAATCATTTTTACTTTTTCTACCTAACGTAACCGATTTATCGGACTATTTATTTAGAGTAGTTTTCCTCGACTGGGGTTTGCCGGAACCGTAGAGTTCCGTGAGAATTAGCTTCGGATTTGGCGAGAGATAATGAATAAAAAACAACATACTAACCAAAAGCTCAAGCAATCTGAACACTACACGCAAATCAATGTATTAGGCTGTTCGGAAAATAATGTCCGATTTTAGGCTAAAACAGTTAAATATGTTCTAATATATGATTATAATAGTTTCACAAAAATATATTACCCATTCCGAATGCTTAAAATGTACTCTTTGTTATTTTTATATCAATCTCTTTCGGAATTTAACATAAAATATTCAATTTTGAATATGAAAAAAGAAGAGATGCGTTTACTTTTTGGGATTGAGTTCAAGCTTGGTCATAATGCTTCTGAAAATGTTGCCAACATTAAGAAAGCATGGGGTGAAAGATCCACTTGTGATCGGACAGCACGGAACTGTTTTCTGAGGTTCCACAGCAGGGATACGAGTCTTGAAGTAGTAGATGATAACCATCTGCAATTGATAATCAATACCTGAAAACACTAGTCGAACAAAACTTACGTTAAAGTGTCAGAGAAATGTCTCAGATAATGGGTTTCAGCATTTCAACAATATCAGATCATTGGCAAGGTGAAGAAACTCAGTAAATGGATTCTGCATGAACTCAGTAAAAGTCAGAGTTCTAAGTTTTGAAGTCCGTTCCATGCTGCATCTTCGGAATTCGAATGATCCATTTCTTGATCGAATAGTGATTTGTGAGGAGAAATGGATCCTTTATGACAATTCTTAATGATCGGCTCAATGACTTGATTATAACGAAAGACCGAAACAATATCCAAAACCAAATTTGCACTAATGGTGACTGTGTGGTGGTCCGCCATTGGCCTTATCTATTACATACATCTTTCTGGAATCTAATAAAAGCATCACTGTCAAAATTTGCTGTCAGCAACTAGGTGAAATGCACATTCATTTAAGCAAAATGCGACCAGCACTGGTTAATCGACTAGGTTCAATTCTGCTTCATGGTAATGCTAGGCCACATGTTGTCAACATGACTCCGCAAATGCTCACCGACTTGGGATACGAGACTTTACTACATCTACCCTATTCCCCTGATCTCTCGTTCACTGACTACCACTTTTTCAAACATCTTGACATTTTCTAATCCAAAAGACATTTCGTTGCAAAAACTGCATTCAAAGATATCTTAGCATACAAACTGTTTATCGTAAAGGTATAAATAGCCTTGAAAATCAGTGACAGAAATGTATAAATGTTGAGGGTTTCTATTCTAACATTCAAACACTGTTTAAATACGCTCATTCAGGAATAACTTCCATAGAATAGGCGATCATGATCCCACAGATTTCTTTTCTTTGTTTTCTATGAATTGCTATACATTCATGGGAATGTGATAGAGTAATTTCTCGTTGACTTTTCCACAGCTTAAATTCAAAGTTTTCCTCTCCTTAGAATGGCATTAAAACAGTTTATTAAAATTCTACCGATGGTGATGTTGATGCACTAAATAAAACAAAAATCTGTGCAACATAGACCCTCTACTAACTCCAGTAATAAATACACCTTTGACAAATTCAAAACCAAATATGTCAATGCAACAAATAAAACTAAAGACTATATTAAACTAGATAACGTCCCAAACACTAACACGAACAACAATAGTAAACGTAGGAATAAAAAACACAACATAATTTGGTTCAACCCACCTTTTAACAGTAATATCAGGACCAACATCGGTAGAATCTTTCTTAAATTAGTACAAAAACACTTTAACCATAACCTTTTTCTCAAAAAAATCTTCAACAAGAACAGCATTAAAGTTAGCTGCACCTGCACTAGAAACCCTGACCAATAATAGCATAATATAGTAACATAATAGTGTAACCCTAAACAAATACTTAAGCAACACTAATAACAACGGTGGCTATGAGGATCAAAAACATAATTGCCGTAAAGGGACCATCTATCCTATGAATGGCAAATGTATATATAAATGAGTTATCTATAAGGCCAGCATCATGCATAATGACCAAATTAAATTTTATATCGGGTCAAATGCAAATAATTGGAAAAACGTTTTTATCATCGCAAAATGACCCTTAACAACAAAAAATATGCAAATGCTACAGAACTCTCAAAGTTTTATTGGGGTATCAAAACAGATAGATACACACCTGCAGTATATTGAGAAATCGTCGATAAAAATCAATCCATTTTTAGGCATGGGGGGAAACGATACAATCAATGTTTACTAGAAAAGAAATTCGCCCTAAAAAATATTAACAATTTTAATCTACTTAATAAGCGTAATGAGCTTATGTCTAATTGTATGCATAGAAAGATGTTTCTCTTAAAATATTGTAATCTAATAATAATTTACTTTTCGTCTAAATTTAATTTTCTGTTCGCCCTCATTTTAGGGCATACACCGATGAACTCCCTTTAACTATTCAAACGTCAGTTTCCGAGCTGCGTTCCCCGTTCAAATTTTAAATTTTATACGTGCTTCAATTTCTTTTCTTTTTTTCCTAATGTCTCATATCTGCACCCCATTTTCTGCACTTGAACCCCAGTATTGCTTTTGTACTATATTTTTACTATTTTAATTTTGAACTATGAATCAGCGTCTCTCCCATGAATATCTGTATATTTTTTTAAATAAACTATATCTTGGTCCCGACGAGTTAGATAACTAACGAAACTTAAGTCGTACACCAGATGTAGGTATATGTATATTTATATATATATATATTGCAACGTATTAATAAACAGAAGTATAAAATACCGTTCGGTTTTCAGTTTTTTTAATTTAAACGCGATCAAAAATATTCGAATATTCTTATGACTAATTGTGCAACTCAAGTTAAACCACGGAGAATGCTAAGGAAAGTACTTTAATGACTAATAAATGAAAGTGAGTAAATGTTGTTATTGTTAGTGATGTAGACATTTTTATTTTCTTATATTTATTTACATTTTAATATAATTATTATGTATCATCTTATTTTAATTTGATAAAATATTTATTTTAAATAATAGAATGTTTTGAGTTAACCATTTTTCTTTTCATTCTTAAATTTTTTTATGATCATGTATGGCTTGGGAAAGGAGTATATATATATATATATATATATATATATATATATATATATATATATATATATATACAGTGCTTACTGTTTATTTACATGCAAACTAATGTCGTCGTCTTTGTTGTTATTACGCTTCGGTTGTTGTGCTCTGCGACCTTCATCAGGTGCTTGTCGATCCAGGTTTCCTATATCTCGTCTAGTTCTGAGAACTAGATATTCCTAGACGTTATCGGCGGAACCAGAACAACCTATCCCCGTCGATTAAATAAAGGGCTCAATTCGAAATTCCCTGAGGGTTACTAGGGTCGACAGACAATTTATAAAGGCCGAAGGAAAGAATGTGTAAATAATGATAACTCCTCATGCCAGAAATTCAGACGGACATTATAGTTTATATCTACATTTCCTCCGTTGCAATAAGATGATTCTAATATATATTAGAATGAAAGTATTCATATTATTTTGTCAATTTAAATTTAAATATATATTATTTATATTTACGCTCCATCCTATAGAGTAAAAAAAAAACGTTAAATTTTTCAGAGCTACTCTCTTTGAATTACAAAGGCTGCTATTATTATTATTTTTGTATGTTATGTATCCTGCTTTGTATCCTGCTTTGTATCCTGTAGAGCCGGGCCCAAACTATGCTTCTTCAGCCCTCTAGGAGAATTGTCATATAATTAGTAGCACTTTTCTTAGTATATGGGATGTTTCTAGTAGGGCGATCTTCTGGGCAACGTGTATGTTGATGTTACCTGGGATACTGTTAGTAAAATTGTACATCCTTTCCTCATGAGGCCCAGTGCTCCGATTACTCTTGGTACAGTCTCGGTTTTCATTCCGCACATTCTGTTAATTTCGATCTCCAGGTCCTTGGATTTGGACAATTTCTCGATCATTTTCATGGAGGTGTTTCTCTCAAATGCTACTGCTATGTCCGTAAGCATACACTTCCTGAATTTCTTGTCTTTTATGATAATAACAAGTCTGTTGGCTTTTATTTCCGTGTCAGCTTGAATTGTTCCAGAGGATAGTTACGTCGTTATTTGGGGTAAGTCTGTCTAGTTGGTACATATACCATCTCTCAGTGGTTTCGATTTTGTGCTTCTTGCATATCTTCCAGTGCACGTATGTTGCTACTTTGTTATGTCTGTGGGTATGTTCATTTTTGCTAGTTCCGGACATCCTGAGTTAATATGATCGACAGTCTCATTATATTTTCCGCAGATCCTGCATTTCAGGTTAGTTCCATCCTTGATTATGTGACAGTGATAGAATTTGGTTGAAGATTTTGGTCCTGAGCTGCAGTAATTAGGTCTTTAGTCTCAGTTTTCAACACGGTGTTCTTCAGACACTGATGTGTTTTCTGTTGGCCCACATCTGATTCTTTTGTTCTTTTCGGGTATTTGCTATGCAACGCATTGTCCTCCCAGTTTTTTTTCTTGTAATTTCATCTGGCCAAGTTGTTTTGCATTATTATTATTATTATTATTATTATTATTATTATTTCCCGTTCGATCTGCTTCTTATTAATTTTCATGTGTTCGATTTTAGCCCATATATCAATTGACTATCGCTTTGTTCATTTTTTTATCCGTTTTTTGCCTTTATTCTTTCTACCTGTGTCCTTCGCTCATCTTCAACGTTCAACTCACTTCTTCTTGCGTCTGACATTTTATCGAAATCTGTCAGCGGCAGAAATGCGTTGCGTCATGGCCGACAAGTTGGATTTGCAGCTCCAATTAAAGCCTCTTATTTTATGGCTGTCATCTGCTGGTGTTCAATTTCCATCCCTCCTTCACCGCCCCCTCCTCTTTCACTTCGAGTAGGTTCCATTAAAAAAAGAAAATAATAATAAAATAATTTGGCAGATACCAATGGATTAATTAACTTACCCTTAAACGCTGGCTGGCTGAAATCGGAAACAAAAAAAAAATATTGCCAAGGTATAGATTTCTTCTTAGAAATTTATATATATATATATATGTATGTGTGTGTGTTGTGTGTGTGTGGTAGACTAAAAATGTGCATTTTAAGGCATACACTTAACGAACATCTATAATCAATTCGATCACGGAAAGTCAAAAACAAAAATGCACTGGTTAAATTTAACCTGTTATCAAGTTAAAAATGTTTGTCTTAAACTTCTAACTTTTGAAAACTAGTCATTAAATGCCTTTATTTATGTTACTTTACGTTGATGCAAAAGTTCCCAGCGAGATCTATTGCACAATGTTTAGGAAATCTTAGAACTGTCTTTCAACGTCACTCAGCTTGTTATTGCTTATTAGGTCAACTTTTAGTTTACAAGCCTTAGGAAAAATTCTAAATGTTCTGCATGAAGTTATTAAAAAAAAATAATCGAACTGCATTCGAAAACTCGTCTTTATCTCTTGACTCAACACAGAAAAAAAGGTATAGCTGCTAGTAATAAAAAAATAATTTAGTAAGAGAATTCAAAAATGAAGATAATCGTGCTAGGTCGAATACAGCCTTTAACGCCTCAATCTAAACAGAATCCAAAGTGTTTGATTGGATTCTGGAATCTGGATAAACTGATACTAGGCATTGATAAACTGAGCAACATGCTCGTTTGAATGACACATTAGAAGAAAAATGATCGATTTTTTTTTCTAGGCAATGAAATCGAGGGTGATAATGCCCGTTCTCACGTTGATGGGGGCTTTTTTTTCCAAACAACAACATTTTTTTTTCAAATATTACTTTTTAAAGCTATTTTACAATTTCAAAAGACAAGGCATATTTTCCTGTCTGGATTTCTGGGATGATGACTATCGCTATTTACGCTAGTTACATAGCGACTATTGTCCTCATGTTTGTTGTTATTATCACAACGTTTCGGTCATTGTACCCCCCGGCCTTCATCAGATGTATATTGATCCGCTACAGGAAATTTCGAACCTTAGATTAAATAAAGGGTTCAGTTCGAAATTCCCTGAAGGTTACCCGGAGCAACATACACCAGACGAAGGGTGGAGGGTACAATGCAAAAGATACTGAAAAAGCGGTCGACTCCTTGGATCAGTTCAGAAAGAATTTGTCTTTCATCCTGCAACCACTTTCCTACATCCTAAACGTCGCAAGACTCTCATTACCTTCTCGCTATTTCCATGGAAGATTTTCTGGCGAGCTACCATCCCTAGTACCACCAGACTTAGTTCAGACCTTTACTACTACGACCCGCTATGACACGTACACAAGGCCGAATCATCTTCATTCCCTTCGTATTCCACAGTTGAAAAAATTTCCCATTCAGATAGCTTCTTTCCAAGAGCCAATCCTTTATGGAACAGACTCCCTAGAGGATACTTCCTAAACACTACAATCTTAACCTCTTTAGGCTTAGGGTCAACGGTTATCTATCTTCAAAATCTGTACTTCTTACCTCTTCCTCTTAAGTCCATAAAAAAGTTTATTTAGTCACCCTCTTCATTGAGTGGCTCTTGGGACTTATATTGAGTGAACAATAGTATAAAAATCATACTTTGTCCAAGTTTGCTATATGTAAGTGACTGGTTTTAGGACAGGATATATTTTATACCTATTGAAAATCTAGATTTGATATTATTTCTGAAATCCTGGATGGATGCGCAGATAGTGTAATAATGTCTCGGTGTAAGAAATCGGAGATCCCAGTTCGAATTCCTGTTGAGTTCATTACATTCGCTTACGCACCAACACACTTGAGAAAGATATGAATTATATAGGAATAAAGTGTCACTGCCGACACTTGAGTTTGAACATAGATCGCCAGTGAGCAAACACAGGCGATCCCATTATTGAATTAAGTAGACCACGTAACCATAGAGGAAATGCATATATGTAGGAAGTAGCTGACGACTAACGATCGCTATTTCTAGCCTATCCTCTATTGCTATACGGATCGTCATTTCTAGTCTATCCTCTATTACTATACAGACCGCTATTCTCTACTCTATTCACTATACTATTTCTCTATTCGGATCACTATACGGATTACTATTCGAGCGAGTATTATCGAACAAGTACTATTAGTGCCAGTGCTATTTGAAGGCGTCTAAAACCAGTATTGTTCAACAGCGTTACTGTAGGTGTATCTGCGATTATAAAGTCTCTACTACAATGAGCATTACGAAAGTGACAACGAGTATTCGTTGACATCCCACAAATTGCAACGAGTGCTCGTTGACATCATAAAAGTATGAATCTCTCTCCTCATCCCAGCTATGGATTAAATATTAAGATTTATATCTGGAAAGATCATCGTTATTCTAAAAAAGTGTTAATGCAATATTCACTCGTAAAAACTAAACTATTATTTTTACAATCCAAAGTAAATAGCCCACAAAGTGTTGACAAACCGTAAAAAAACAATCAATCGGAAATCTTATAAATTTAAAATGAAGCCTAATACCAGTGTTTTAGTTAGGCCGCTTTTGAGTTG
>OZ010589.1:70201203-70321203 GCA_963932145.1 Acanthosepion lycidas
TGGAAGACATTCACAGTCAAGCAGAGTTCAAGTACCCTATTTAGAAAATTGCCAATCTCTTGTTCAGACCTTTCAAAGCACACATGTGCTAATTTCTTATTTTCTCATCCAAAACCTAAACAAAGAAATTTCAAAGGAATTAATGATTTTTTTTATTTATATTCCGACATTATTCTTTTATTACATTAACCGTTATATTTAGTAAAAAAAAAAAAAAAAAAAAAAAAAAGGTGTTTGAGTAGATATCCTTATCCCCATTTTTTAAACAATGTAAATATGTGTACCGATCTTCGAGAGCCTCAATATATATATATATATATATAGAGAGAGAGAGAGAGGGGGTGGATACAGAGAGATAGGAAGATATAGAAAGAGAGAGGGTGATATAGATTAAGAAAGAGGGAGAAACGAGAGGAGAGACGGAAAGGTAAAAAGAGAGAGGAGGAGAGAGAATTGGAAAAATTGTTAGGATGTATAAATAAAAGAAAGTGTGATATAAATACAGTGAAGCTTGTGAATGATTCTGAATAAATGAAAGAAAATTGGAAACTCACCACAAGATGGCGCCATCATCAAAGCTGGTCTCGTCTCTCTTTGGCCGGCGTAAACCGTTCCGACATTTTTTTCGCTTCAGGTGGGATAATAGCGAGGCGAAGCTATAGGGAAAGGCGTGTGTGGCGGTTGAATACTTTGTATCAAAAAATGTGATAGACTGCCATGGAGACAGACGCCAGGAAAAGCGATCGAACGTTCGCAGAAAATAACAAAGAAGAAAAATGGTAACAACAACAAAGAAGGCCTACAGATGAAAAACAAAAGAGAACATTTTTAATATAAAGAAACGGGATAGGGTGGGTGTTTAAAGATATCCGAAATAGTCAGAAATAGCAAAATGTGCTAGGCTGGAAGCCTTCACTATGAAACATTTAGCATCTCAGTTATCTTTTATCTCCAAGTATTTTTCTTAGTTCTTCTACCCCAACAACAATCTAGCAGTCCAGTAGACATGAGCAAAAAACCCGGTGAAGCAGCTCAGAATAACCCCGCTGCCAGAATATACCCTGAGGTATGGCTGGAGCTCGTCTACTTTCTACCTGGGTTGTGTAAATATTCAACACGACCCTCGACTTTCCCCTGACCGACCAATGATTGCCCTACGTTGCATTCTGATTCTTGATCTCGCCGTTGTCCGGGTGGATAAGTGGATGATACTTGGGAAAACTTTTACTCTATCACTCTTCCCGCTACCAAATCCTCACCCTCTAATAGAAGGGGAAGAAGGTGAGGTAAAGAGAGAGGAGGAGAAAGATAGAGAGAGAGAGGTGGGGATGTGAGAGAGCTACAAAGAGAGAGTGAAAGGGAAAGAGATAAAGAGAGAGAGAGAGAGAGGCATAGCAGCTTGGCTATACGAAATAGAGACTTCAGAACCATTCGACGGATTGCCCTACGTTGCATTCTGATTCTAGGTCTCACCGGTGTCCGGGTGGGTAATCGGATGATACTTGGGAAAACCTTTACTCTATCACTTTTCCCGCTACCAAATCCTCACCCTCTAATAGAGGGGGAAGAAGATGAGGTAAAGAGAGAGGAGGAGAAAGATAGAGAGGTGGGTATGTGAGAGAGATACAAAGAGAGAGTGAAAGGGAAAGAGATAAAGAGAAAGAGGCATAGCAGCTTGGCTATTCGAAATAGAGACTTCGGAACCATTCGATGGAAATGTCCGTCTGCCGTCAAGGGAGTTACCAGAACTCTCCCTGATCCCAAGCAAGACAGTTATCATAGAGCAGAGCCCGGATAAAACCTATTTTCGGTTTTGTTGCGACTTGATCTCCCCTAGTATCCTCTATGGATACGATAACATGCATCTTATTTATGTGAAAAGTAGGTCGTATATTCTGGATTAGGTGGGTATATTGTAACCTAAGCCGTTTTATACCAGAATATAAAAAAACTCCGAGTATAATATGGCTGGTGGGTATACTTTGGGCTGCAACACTGCATTATCTTTGACAATTGCTTTTGTTTTTTGTTTATATTAAAATAAATGTCCAGGAGTTCGCAGCGTATACAAAACTCCTTCGTCTCTCATAATTCTCCTTCCGGAAGAATTTGAACTGCCTCCTCTGTACATTTTTTACGGCTTATCAGCTTGTTGCAACTTATTTAAAACCAAAAAATATCTTTTAGATTGTAAGAATATTTTAGAGATAGTAATGAATTACTGATAGAAGTCCTACAAATTCAGCCATAGCTGGGGAGAAGAGGTGGATTCATAATTTTCCCAAGGATATTTGCGCGTAAGTGAATGCAACGAACTCGAGTAAAATTGGAACGTGGTTCTCCGATTTCTTATTCCAAGTCGTTAGCCATTACACCACCCGCACGCCCATTCTTACGGTATCTGGTATTCTTAAACGGTCACTCATCTAGGTAATGACCAGGATCGAATCGTAGGAGAACTAGCGTTTCAACGTGATATGACCGTAAACCGCCTTCTCTATACAATCAACATGAGAATCTCTTTCTCCCTTTCACTCTCTCTCTCTTTCTCTCTCTCTCTCTCTCTCTCTATATATATATATATATATATATATATATATTGACACATATTGTCATTCCCTCTTTCTATGAAAATAGATTTACTCAGCTAAAATTGTTCTAGCACATGATAGCATAGGTCAGAGCAGGTTTTATGCCAATTTTCCAAATCAGCATTCAATATTTTGTCATTTATATCAGCCGAAAAGAAAACAAATTGACAAACAAATAGGTCCCACTGCGATTAAATATTTGGGAAGGTCCTTCACACCAAAGACAGCAACACAACATCAATAAGAATTTGTCTTGGTCTCGGTGAGCACGTGTTACAGTTACTGTTCAACATTATTGGTATTTTAGTCACGCTAATATATACACACACACACACAAATATATATATATATATATATATATATATATATATATATATATATATATATATATATATATATATAGTGTTATGTTTTGCATATTTCTCTGCGTAGTAATAGTAGTCGTAGTACAGTTCTCCGTGTCCTGAATAGCAACCGGATTTGCTAGTCATAGCCCTATGTTCGCCATTGTTCTCTATTTATACTTGTCTATCTAATTTGTATGCCATAAAATATATATATATATATATATATATATATATATATATATATATATATATATATATATATATATATAAGACAAAAGTTAGTTACAGCACTAACGGATAATTAGATCTTACGAATCTTGTTCTGGGTGAAATTTAAAACGTAATTTATTTCGAAATGAAAATGTGATTTCTTTTACCAAATTCCATTCTAGCAGGAATTATAAATCCTCATTCATTCAAGGACACTTAGTAAATAGCGACGTAATTATTTTTAAGATAAATTTAGTGTTTTCTGTTTTCCTCTCTTTTAATTCGTCCTTCGAGTGCGTCTGGAATGATTTGTTTTGAAATAACCTAACAACAGTTATTTCCTGTTAAGAAGAATATTTCATTCTTTGTTAAGATAGATGGCAACAAAGATAACCTTAACCTAAACTTCAACACTGAAGTCTGAAATGTCAACAAAAGTATCGAAGTACATTAAAATTAGAGTTATCGCTCTTGTCATCGGTATATGCATTCGACTGTTTAAGATGTCCGTGTTCTGAGTTGATAAATTTTTAACGAAAGCGGAAGTCATTTACCTTTAAAACACGTACACACGGATATTTCAAAATGATCCATTTCAGTTTGCTTAAATTTTAAATTCGAACACAGATAAAAATAAATATATATGAATATATAAATAAAAAGCATGACTCAAAGAAAGATGTCTGATTCGAGGATTTCGTGTAAGATTTCAAATCCGATTATTAGTTTAACGCTTGAAGACCTCGAGGTGGTGTAGTGGTTAGTAAGCTTGTCTCGCTAGAACAATTACGACTGAGTAGTGAGTTCGATCCTTACTGGGTGCCCCCTAGTTTCGTCCTTGTGCCACATCTAAGCTACGCTTGGAAAATCAGTTTAAAGGTTTTAGATACAGTATTACACACAAAGAAGAAAAAGTCGGTTTCAAATCGGACTGGTTCCCCAAACAAGAAGAATGACTATTTTCAAGAGAATCATTGGTCGATGTTTTAAAAAATTCTAAGCTTCTTTGAAAAGAAATAAAAAGACTATTCTATGAAATATTTGAACCGGAATCATCTCCATTGTTTCAATTACCATAATCAGTCATGTTGAGCATCGCATCAAATAATCCTCAAAGAACAGATGCAAGGGTGATTATCTCCATTTGAGTATGATGAATTCTTGAGGGTCATATGAGCAACGTCCGCTTGTGGGGTGATGAACCCCAGTTGCTATGTAGACAGCGAGAAAAATAGACGTCATTAGCCTGCAGAGGTAAGGGGAACAAATCGAAATCACGTTGTCCCACCACGGAACATATAGGGAACACATGGTCGTTTTCACTTTCGCCCGTTCACACTGTCTGTTGTGAAAGACTTTTCTTACCTCCCATCAGCATGGCTGATGCTAACCCTCATAAGAATGACTTGTTGTGCCTTCTCGGACAAACATTTTTGGGTGACATGAAATGGAAATACTATATTGAATCCATTACGAAGTCTGCAGCTAAGAAAGTTGGTTCACCATTTTTCTCTCCTGAATTTATCTTACATATTTATAAATCTAACATTCGTCCATACTTTGAACATTGCTGGCGCATATGGCCCGATGATTCTGCTGTATACTTAGAGATTCTTGATAAAATCCAAAGAAGAATCAGTAATATTATTGGTACTTACCTGGTATCTCAGCTTCAGCCACTTTCCCACTGCTGTAATGTAACTTCCCTCTACCTTTTCTATTAATACTTTCATGTTAATTGTTTAAGTAAACTCTTTGCTATTTTTTTGTACGACATAGTGGTATATAAAATCTCTTTGGGCATAATGCATACATGTCATTCCTTTTTTTCAGCTATTATTTAAAACATTGAACGTCATGCACTAGTAGGTTAAATAGTTCTAGCATCCTAGCTTGGAAGGAATTAATTAAAACAAAGAAGGCATGAAACTTACTAATTATTAAATCCAAAAGCTGACACCAAATATTAGCCTATAGTGTATTTTTTTTAATATAAAAAAAGAACAATAAAAAAAAGAGGAACTGAGTTCGATATTAAATAAACCAGCAAAGATCAAAATGTTGTTAAATGTAAAAATCTAATAATGAAAGTTTTGTTGTGGATAAACAAAAGTTGAATCCTGTATTGATATATATATATATATATATATATATATATATATATATATATATATATATATAAGGCAGGATGTGTGTGTGTGTGTGTGTGTGTGTGTGTGTGTGTGTGTGTGTGTGTGTGTGTGTGTGTGTAACGAATGCACGGCCGCAATTTTCGACGGATATTTGCACTAAAATTTACATGCACATGCTCCAAGTTAGCGGGAAGGCCAAGACTGACGTTGAATTTCCCAACTCCCATCAATAGTGGAAAATTTCATACTTCTATGACAGTTTTCATGTAGTTTGCGGCCATTTTCTACTGGCCAGAGTGAGAGCCTATAGCTGGCTGCCACGAATAGGCAGGAAGATTCTACTGGCCAGCGTGAGAGCCAACAGCTGACTGACACGAATGTTAACTAGCATGCTAGCATGCAAAAAAAATCGATAGCTGCATTCGTCACAAGTGGGAAAAATTTAAATCTGCACTTTACTCCAATTGGCTCATTCGCTTGCTTAAACTCAATGTTGATTCTAATTTCGCAGAACTGGGTTGGGTGTGAAAAAGTATTTGTTGTTAACATTCTTTTTTCATTTGGTTTTTCCAGTTACGAGTCCTTTTCTAATGTTGATCGTTTTGTGTTCATTTTGTTTAGTTCTTTTTTTCGTAACAGATTTAATGTTTAGTATAGAGCTTAGAAAATATTCGCAGTGTGAGATAGGCAAGAAGTAAGGCATGTAGCAACATCAGCACGGCAACGGGCACTCCTTTAAAGGCAAGGAAGGGCAAAAATATTTTAAGTCAAGTGATAGCAATTGCTGTATGAGTCGTACGATTTTTGAATCAAGCACGGGCAACGCTCCTAATATATATATATATATATATATATATATATATATATATATATATATATATATATATATATATAAAATAAAAAACGTCATCCACAGACAGACTGTTTCGCAGCTCATCAGTGTGGCTAGACATCCGGTTGCCTCTAGCTAGGATCGAAACCCGACTGAATTGGTGTCAGTCGGAGATTCTACCACTTAGCGTATTTATTTTTAGAAACACGCCCAGTGACTGACAGTGACTCAATTCGCTATGCGAAGAGTCTCGCTATATTAGCTATAATAGTCACTGTTTTACAAACCCATACCTACTCCCTAGAGAGCTCAACTGGATATATATATATATATATATATATATATATATATATATATATATATATATATATTAATTTAGGTAAGCGTAATGGTTACTGGGACGAAAAACGGAATCAGACAGATAAGTTTGAATTCAAACTGAGACTTTTTATATTTACTTAACAATCCATAACCATGCCATTAATACGATCTCTGTTTAATTGTCTCTGTCTGATGGCTAGATATCATTAAAACAACGACTTCTCCCTAATATGCTACAATAGTTAACCAGGGGTGGAACTACTGCCCAGATAGTAATGACCGTAAGAAATTGTGACTCAATTGTGTTCTCAATTTTGAGAACTTTGCATTAATGGTTGATAAACTAAACAGAATAGGAATGATGCTAACAGTAAAACAAAGGTACAAATTCCCACCGATAAGTAAAAGTAAACAAAGATAAAATGCAAGCGAGATAAACTAAACAGAGTGAAAGACCAAAGAGGAATAGTTAGGAGGAAAATAATAAAAACTCTGCGAAAGGCGACAGTCAATCCCATGACGTCAAAGGTGGAAATTGTGGCTGATTTCTTCCTTCATTGTAGTGGTTTTATAGGCGATTAAATGGTCTTTCGGCTAACTCCCGGAGGCAAAAGCGGGGAAACTGTTTCGGTTGGACGTATATTTAAAATAGATTTCACTGAACCTGAAGCGACATAAACAGTTGATGCTAACGGGAATACATTCTCTGAAATATTATACTCTTAGGAGATGCTATATCATCTTTCTAACCATTCTGCTTTTAGTTCCTGTCTTTATACTCCTCGCTTGTACTATTGCTCTTTCTTCTTTACTTCCTTCTCTTCTTCCACTTGTTTCCATCCTTATCTCTCTCTAATACCACCAATTTACTTTTACCTGATCCTTTCTTTCTTTCTTTCTTTCTGCTTTTTTTTTTTTTTTTTTTCGTTAGCTTCTCCTTTACCCCGCCTCTATCTCCGTTTTGCACATTCTATCTTTTGCGTCCTAACGTCAATCTAAAACTTAGCTCTTAACTAAAAAAGAAAAAATTCAATATAGCGACATCTGTTAATTTCAGAGAAATAAAGAGCTACGTGTAGAAATCCGGGTTGAAACTTTTAGTTTTACTGCAGCTACAAATCGGAAAGTTTGGACAGAGGTGGTGGGGGGGGGTAGGTTTCGCAATTCTTTTGATGCTCCCAGCCAAAAAGGCTGCCCAGCGGATAACAATCGCCATAGTTTTCTGTGTTCATTGATTTTCCATATCTGTCTACCGGAAACGGAAGTCAAATGTCAGGGAAAGGGGAGAGCGCAGGTGTAGTGGATATATGTGGCAGCAAAATGTCAAAGCTGTACAGCCCAAGCGTGAATTCCTCCCAGGAGAAACAGAGAAATAGACGCCTAGATGAATCCGTGACATTTTGGAAAACTAACCTATCGGATTTTCTCTTTGTTTGGAGAAGAGGTTTTTCTTCGGTTACGCGATCTACTCCACTTAAGAAGTTAAACAAAAAACAACATGGAAGGAGAGAGGGGCACCTCGACGTGGTTCAATGGTTAGCAAGTTTGTCTCGCTAGAACAATTACGACTGAGTAATGAGTTCGATCCTCCCCGAGTGCCCTATACTTTCAGCCTTGAGACGGGCACCTACCGAAAAACGGTAAATAAAAAGCTACCCCTTAAAATCATTTCCAATTTAACAACTTCAGTCCTCAGAAAGTGCCTAATTTAACATCTCTTGGGAACAACAACCAATTAAATCACAGCTCTATGGATCCAGCCCTAATATTTCTACAATCTTACGTGAATGCAGAATACACTTTGAAGGGCACTGCTAGTGAGCAATAAAAGAACCTGCGAGTGACCTACTGCTCTGGACACCTAGCCATGGCGCAAGACGAAGTGATCCTCCAGAAACCACCTACATTGACCAACTATGTTATGACATAGGATGCCACCCTAATGACTTTCCGATCCTGATGCCGGACCATGATGTTAGACGTGATAGACTCATGAATGTCCGAGCTAACTCGACCGAATAATAAAATAATATTATCAAAAGTTTATTGTCATCAAAATCAGTCACTCTCAAACATTTTAACTAGTATCTTATCCACAACAGACGCTAGTAAAAAAAAATTAAATTAATTATATACTGCACTAAATCCAGTATCTCCAACTTAATCATTCGTAACGACTCTTCACCACCAACTAATGTGTTGCAGAAAACCAACATTGTATACGATATAATGGCATATGCGTACACCTGTGTTCTCCCTCACTGGAATATGATTGGCTGGTGTCCGTCATAAATACCGACGGATGTGTAAGAGAGTCAAGAGCCTTAGTCTGAGAGCTATGTCTATAACGACGCCCATTGGACTACGCCATTGATCTACACTTCTTACCTGCGACTACGACGCGTACCAGTCGATTACTGCTACCATATTCTACTTGGTTATAGTAGCCAAAACCACTTAGCTGCTTCCTTCAAAAATATCGCTACCCGGTACATATCAGTATATAAATGTAAATGTCCTCTGGGAGATTGTATCTCCAACGGAAAAAATAATATTTATGTTGGACATACTACGACCACGTTGTCTCGGCGGTTGAGTTTTCATTTGAATGACATGTCTAACATCTCTAAATATTTGTAGCAACATGCTTGTCCACATTCGCAATTTAGAAAAATTTTTGTCGAAAATACATCCATACTTTCTCATGAAAATAATAAATATAAACTAAAAATTCTTGAAGTCATCTATATTAAAAAATGAAACCAGACCATAACAAAATTAATTATGAATGCTGCACAAATATTCCTAAATGTTTACAATAGACTAAAATATCAAGGTCTATATTAATAGCTTCTCATACTATTTTCTTCTTGTTTAAAAAAGAACTCTTCACAAATAATAATTAGTTACTTCCCCTAGAACGTAACACACCGCATGGCACAAAAACTAGCAGTCCTCACTCCACATGTAAAATTATAAATTTCAAATGAACATAGCAATTTTGTCTTTGGAAATTATGAACACCACATTTTTGTCTTAAAAACACACTCTGAAGATGACATTGTGTTAATGTCGAAAGTACTCGGAAAAAAAAAAACAATATGTATCAACACGGTAATTTCCCCTGTTCTTTTAATACTGACACCAGAAAGCTCATGCGAGAAAAATAAAATAAAATGTTGAAAATAAGGAGGCAAAACTTGTCTAAACTATTCAACATTCAATGAAACTTGCCTCAATTCAGATACACACACACATATGTATATATACAACATGCCAGCAAAATATATATACGCCATTCATCAATATATATATATATATATATATATATATATATATATATATATATATATATATATTAAAATTCACTATATTTAAGGGAAAAGATATATATTAGGTTGGTGCAAAAATAATGACGTAATAATGTCGTTTTTTGACGCATTTTTAAGGTCAAAAAACGACATTGTTGCGTCATTATTTTTGCACCAACCTAATATATATATATATATATATAGAAAATTTAATATATTCATAGGAGAGAAAGTGCTCAATAGAGGAGATAGAACTGTCTAGATATAAACAGTATGTATGTATATATATATGTGTGTGTGTGTGTGCGCGCGCGCGTGTGTGTGTGTGTGTGTAAATGCACTGATAATGATTTTGTTGTAGGGCTGTCCTATAGCAAACGGGTCTGATAGAAATGCAATAAAAATCATGAAAATTTGCTTGTCAGTGGTCAGGAACTAGTATAATAATTAACATAAGCCTTACTGACAGAATTGGCCTATGATATATAAATGTAATGCTAGTGATTTTGCTATAGAAATTCATTCCAAATCAGGAAGAACGAGATAGTCAAATGTCCGAAATTTATACAGCGTTACTGATAGAAATGGGTTATTATGTGAATTGTTAATTATTTCAGCAGTTCCTGGGGAGGGGGGTCAATTCCAATTGATTTTATTTGTGAAGTTATTTAGACTCCTTGATTAAATCGTGCCCCAGTCTCCGATCAGCAGTTCCTTAGATGTCCTTCAGATCGCTTCAAAGAGTTCACAAAGTCAAAACTATTTTCATAATTCCTTTAATGCAACTTTTTGTCCCTTTTTTAATATCTTAAAAGAAAATATCACTTTTGGATTCTAATACAGCAAATATTGTTTCTAATAAAATAAATATCGGCTTTCATAAGGTAAATATCGATAGGACAACAATCGAATCTAATACATAAAATATTGGTTCAATAAATAATAATGAATATTTAATATGATAGATATCAATATCGATAACTGAGTCGGTAAATATTGATTCTAATAAAATAGATACTGATTCTCATATTGATAAATATCAATACTGTAATATTGATTCTAATGTAGTAAAGACATTATACAGTAATAAGTATCTAATAGTTAAATATCAGTGTAGTTATTAGGGTGGTGCAAAAATAATGTCGTTTTCTCACATATGTTACTTTTGCAGCAATCTAATAAAACAGAACCAGTGAATAAACTTATACTAAAGCTTTATTGCACTTTACTCTGATTACTCGTCTACTGACGGATTTACAAGGTGTTTTTCATAACTCCTAGATCTTAAGTGGGGGTAACTGATGATTTATCAGTACAATCAGTATGGTAAATATCTATATATATATATATTGCGATAAAAATCTGTCCTAATACAGTAAATAATGAACAATATCTAATGCAGTAAATATCGATAAATATCATGCATTGAACATCTCAAGATTCTCGACAAAATCCAAAGAAGGGTCTGTGATGTAATTGATCCTGACCTGGCATCTCGATTTCAGTCACTTTCCCGCCGTTTTAAGTGGATTCCCGCTGTCTTTTCTACAAATATTTTCATGGCCATTGTTCTGAGCTTTCCTCCTTGATACCTCGACCGAATGAATTTAAGCGTACTAATGGACTGATGCACGGTGGGGTAATGGATAGCGGCTCGGATTGAGGAACCGGAAAGTGACTGAAAATCGAGATGCCAGGTCAGGATTCCAGTCGAATCCATTACATTCATTTACGTTCTAACACCCTTGGGAAAGATACTAATTCTCTTCTTCTGCCCCCACACCCACCAGCTATGGTAACCAGTTTCTACCGCAGAAAGAAATGGCAACCTACTGCGGGAAAAAAAATCTGCCTCGTCAGTCATGTATCGAAAGATACACGATCGCCTAAGCGTGTATTACGTATAGCACATAACTGAATGGACTGGCAACTAAGTCTCACCGTTTTACTGTTGAAATAACTAGATGTAACCGTAAGTTCTATTCTAATAGTTTCTTCTCTCGCCTGTGAGGCTCTCTTCCGGTTTCTTGCCTCCCTACCACCAACGATCTTCAAATGTTTAAATCCAACGCCAATCACTATCTTCTGTCTTCCTGATAACTGTTCTTTTATTTTTGTTCTTTTGTTCTTTCTCTTCACTAAAATCGTCTCATTTTCTTTCATTCTCAGCATTCCCTTGCGTCTTAATGACATTATCGCCTTGCTTGGTGTGAAATGATTTAAAAATAAATATATTAACTCCTTATCTACTGCACTCGAAAAACATTTAAATGTTCCAGATACTAAAATTATAATATACACTCGAACTATGGCAAAGAGTTAACCAGTGAGAACATAAAATCAACAATGCTAAGGTAGATAAAATAAAAATGTCTGCTCGTCATAAAGACTAGGCGAGGCTAATTCCATATACTGCACTACCCCTCAAACTTCCTCTCTCTCTCTCTCTCTCTCTCTTTAACCGTAGCAGTTTTCTTCTTTTGCCAAGCCCCCCACCACCCGTTTCGCCATCCATTCACACAAGCTCATCGGGGAGGTGGCTCGCTGCTTTCTTTCATCTCCCTTGTTTTCAATATGCCCTGTGAGGGTTAAGTTTTCCAAGCCCGCCTTTCTCGCTATGTGTCCAAGAAATTTAATCTGATTCTGGGTTACAGAGTAACAAGTACAGTTCATGGAGACATGTAGGAAAGATAACGTTTAACCCTAGATGAACAAGTCAAAGTTGTAGCGATCGGGGAAGTATCCTCTTGGGAGCCGGTCCCACAAAGCAGCGGTTCGTGGGAAGAAGCTGCTCGATTGGAACCAATGAATATGAAGGGAATGGCGTTGGGGTCTGGATTGAGATTAAATTCCAATAGGCGCTCAAGGAATAACGCCATCCTGAGAGAGAGCATCCGTTCATCGCGATAGATGAACATTCAGGGTCCGACCGGTAATGATGAAATATCAGTAGTATGGTTTTCGAGGTATTGAGTGTGACCAGACAGTTTTCCCCCGCCCCACTGAGCTGTTAAAGTTAGGTCAGAGGAGAGACCTAAGGCTCTGGTCATCTAGAGGTTTGGAGGTCTACTCATATACCGTTATATCATCAGCATAGCTATACACAAATGATCGGAGTATATTCTTAAGCAGGTCATTTATGTAAAGTAGAAAGAGAGTTGAACCGAGAGGCGACCCCTTGAGGAACGCCTGCGTTGATCACTTGAGCATCGGAAGCCTGACCATTAACAACTATATTCAGGGACCTACTCGATAGCAAAGACTTGATAATTGGGAAAACTCTTCCAATGATTGTATAGCTAGAGAGATATGCCACACCTTGTCAAAGACCTTTGAAATATCTAAATACGACCGTCCTTGAGATATACTTATTGTTTTGATTCTATGAGTAGTTATTTTTTTTGAACAAAAGAGGCCTCCGTTGGGATAACTCATGAAAGCCTTTAGTAACAAATAGAAATAAAAGGCGACTACAAATTTGATTTCAAAAAGGATTTCTTCGTAAAAAATTCACACAGCCCATTACAGTGAAGATACGCGAAAGGTATATTAATAACGAAAACACAATAGATGTCAGATGCACTTTTTACATACCACCAATATTCGTAAAATCTATACTTAATGAATGTGTTATGATCCAGAAGGATGATGATATTTCATCATTCTAAAAAGCTGAAACTTTATCATCATAAAAACGACCCTTCCACTACAAGCGAAATCGGTAGGGTCAGTAGAGTAGCAGTAGTAAAAAAAAATACAACACAGACGTCTCTTCTTCGCTCCGTAAAAATCCACAGTTAACGGTTTCAAACGCTACCCTTAACAACGGAATTCTCGGAATAAGCAAAAACAAGTAAGCACAAACTTTTAAAGAAACAAAAGAGACAATAGCACTAAGAACATTTTTAACACACACAATACCAAAATTATAATTGACATCACGAAAAGAAAAATACACATTCTTGTCATTAATTTCAACACATGTCTCAAGGTTTCATTGTTTTTTGTTATTGTCGTACGTTTTATTGATTTTATTTTCAATATAAAAAAAATTAAAAAGAATTCCTCTATCAACTACTTCAACAAATACATATAACAACGAGGTAATTTACATTAACACAAACTCAATATCCCGCCCCGTTACAAATGTAAGATCCAAACATTTGAAGATGCTGTAACCTAGTATTATACACCCACTTCCAACATTCCCCATACATATCACGCATTCAAAATATACTAATATACCTCATTTTTAATGCACACTTAAATTATGCTAGCTTTTCCAGAATTAAGCACACACATATACAATTCCGGCTAAAAAGCTAAACAACTTCACAATGTTCCACTTCCCAAATAGAAAATTCTGATGAAGCAAAATGAATATCGAAACATGTTAAATATATAAAGGCTTTTCTATTTGCCCTTTATTTAATTATTTTATCGGATTTAATCCATATTTTCAACTCATCGATAAGTGTCTAAAAACTGTAAATATCTCTCCCGTAAATATTATGCGATAAATATTGATTCTAATATGTAATATTGATACATATAACCACCGTACTAAAAAGGAGATTTGTAAGTTCATGATATTCTTTTAAGAGAGTAAAGAGATCCTGAACCCAAATGAATTGCGAACTGCCGCCTTACTCAAATCTTCTCATCCCATTGGACAGGAACCCAGACATTTCAGTAGTGTAAGGGTTCTCAAACTCTGGATAATTGGCTTGGTTTGGGTAAAAATGGAGTTTTGAGTTGGGTAACGAAGGTACGGAAAGAACAAGAACATTTCGTTAGAAAGAAAGAAAACGGTACCGAACTGTGAGGTAATATCAGTCCTGCGATATGGCAGTGAATGCTGGACAATCTTTTATTTAAATTCCTATATGTCTCACCAATGTATTTCTTGTGGCATTTTTACAGTCTATCTTGTAAATTCCGGCTTCAGGTTTAAACTTATTACTACGTTTTGTATTGATTTAATCTCTTACTGTTTTTTGAGTACTCGTGACGAATTTTTTGATTAAGTTTAGATAAATTATTTTAAATTGCAGTCGTTAAAATAATATTACCTGATCTTTTAAATAAATGAAACAACATTGAACGTAAAATTAAATTTATTTATGAAACAGAAGCAAACAATATATTACCGTTTATTGATATATTAATCTCCACTGATAACGATTTAAAAACCAAGCATCTACCGAAAATCCACTAACGAAAATGGTCTCATAAATTTCTACTCTCGCCACAATTTGGATAATGCAGTAAGTGTTATGCAATATTGCTTCTCCTAGATGGCAGTGTGTGCTAAGTAATGTTATCATAGATGAAGAAGTAACTTGAGCCAAGAGAAAAATGGTTCTACAGAAGGATGCTGAAAATAGCATGGACTGAAAATGTGGGCAACGACGAAGTTTTACAGAAAATGGAAACAAAAAGGATGTTTATGCTTAACATCTGAAACAGTTGAAATGTGCAGGGCACATAATGAGGAAAGATAACTTGGAAAATTTGATACTCACAGGACATATTGAAATCTAGAGGGACAAAAAAAACAACTCATAACCGACCTAGCGATCTTGATTAAATGAATGGCGGAACAGAGTTTATGAGAGATCGCAAAAAGATAAAATTTATTAAGAACTACAAAGGACAGGAAATTGTGGAGAGCCATGATCGCCAACGCCCTGAAGGAACACGACACATAGAAGAAGAAGAAGAAGAATGAATATTATTTTAGGTATAACCCAAACTTGTCTACGCGTAATCGACACACAAGAAAAAAAATACTTAAACTTGTATAAAAGCGAATTTTATTGTCAAAACCCTCGAAGAAAAGGATAGAGAAAATTATATAAAAATGATTTAAGTGCGCTCAATACAAAGGGTGATATCGACCCAAAACTGGTACAAAGGGATCTGAACATTCTTCTATTTCCTACCACATATTAGGTTGGTGCAAAAATAATATCGTTTTCTCACATATGTTACTATGTGAGAAAACGATATTATTTTTGCACCAACCTAATACTTATGTGAAGCAAGGTTGTCGATATTCTTCTTTTTCTGTGTGTTCCTTCAGGGCGGAAGCGATCAACTTCCTCTTTGTAGTCTGTCTTTTCGTTATCTCTCCGTTGTTTTCCTCTGTCCCTCTTACCCGTCCTGGGTATGACGATAAACTACATCCGCGTTCTGGGTAAGACCATAAACAACGTACAACGGCAAGGCCTCTGATCAGGAGGTTTTGAGGAGCGTGAAACCACCTCTTAATTGCTGGTGTTCCCAGGTACACCCTACACCCTACACCCTGGGTGATAACACCTGTTAGGGTCCCAGCTTTGGACAAATAGTTAACCCACAAACTGGGGTCAAAATACTATGAAATTGTAAAAATAAGTTTTAATACCAGAAATACTTTGTAAAAAATTATTACCAACAATAAATTTTTGAAGAAAAAAAAACAAAACCAGCAATACATTATTACCAGCAATACATTTTTGAAAACAAAAATATTACCAGAAATAGATTTTTTGAAGAAAAAATATTGCCAGAAATAGATTTTTTGAAGAAAATATATTACCAGAAATAGATTTTTTGAAGAAAAAATATTACCAGAAATAGATTTTTTGAAGAAAAAATATTATCATGAATAGATTTTTGAAGGAAAAAAATATTGCCAGCAATATATTTTTTGAGAAAAAATATTGCCAACAATAAAAAATTTGTCGGCATTAAATAACCCATTGAGGTTGATATGCTGTAAAACAAACAAACGAAACCAAACAAACCAAACGAAACCAAACAAACCAAACTAAATCTTCTTACCTTCAATATACCCTATGAATGTGAAATTCTGCTCGCCTTTTTTCCTCATTATGAAATCTAAAAATTTTAACAGCCTATTTCTGATTCTAAGTATACGTGTCCTTTTCTTTTTCCATTTTCCCAAAAACTTCTCCGTTACTCTCATGTCCAATGAATGGTATGCTCAGTATCCTTCAGTAGAATAACCTTTCTATTGGCTCAAGTCTCTTCTTCCTCTGTGAGTAGATTGTCCAGAATTCACTGCCAGAGATGAAGGCTGATTTCAACATTATACTAAATAAAAAACAAATAGTGAGCACGTCTTGCACAATTTGGGGTCAGATCATAACCAAATTCACGAATTGAGAATTTAGTTGCCCCAAAACATATCCACCTTCCGCCTTACTTTTATGGTAGTTAGCGTTCAGTCAGAAATATGCCATGCATGATACATGACGAGGCAGATTTTTTCCCCGCAGTAGGTTGTCAATTCTTTCTGCGGTAGACCAGTTACCATCCAAGGCTACAGAACCGGGTCTGTCCTACTATTTACCCATAGCTAGGGGGAGAAGAGGAGGATTCATATCTTTCCCAAGAGTATTAGCACTTAAGTGAATGTAATGGATTCGACAATCCGAGCCGCTATCCATTACTCCACCGTACCTCCGTTAGTGTTACAACTTTTAATTGTTACAATGCCATTAAATAATAGATGTAATACATTAGTGAATTTAGTGTAGTGAATTTCTTTAAGAATAAGATCGCATCTTCTTCTATATGCAGTGTCCCTTCAGAACATAGGCGATCATAGCTCTCCACAAGTTCCTTTCCCTTGTAGTTCGTAGTAATGAACGTCCCTTGCCATTTCTCTCACCAATATTTCCGACGTCCATTCACAAAGGCTTGTCAGGTAGGTAGTCCGCTGCAATCCCCCGTCCCGTTTCCTTTCGATATGTACCGTGAGGGTCAAATTATGCAAGCTCAATTTCCTCATTATGTGTACGCCACAAAGTTCTGATAGAGCTGCTCAGCAACCCTTACATATTCGGGAAAGACGTTAGAATAATCAAGACTCTATACTGGCAGCCTGCATACAGACAGAAAATTAGTTCAGCAGGTATACAAAAATAGAAAGGAGTTTAAGACAAGGATGTGTCTTCTCACCGGATTTATTCAACCTATACAGCGAGGCATTTTTTGAGAGAAGTAGAAGTCCTACCATTCATTATTGGCGGCCACAATCTTAACAACATAAGGTATATATATATATATATATATATATATATATATATATATATATATATATATATATATATATAAGGTAGTCGGCTGCCTTCCCTCGTCCCGTTTTCTTTCGATATGTCCCGTAAGTGTCAAATTATGCAAGCTCACTTTCCTCATTATGTGTCTAATAAATATCGATTGTCTCTTTCTGAGTATAAATTTCTTTTTTGCTACTGTTTCTCTTGAGATTTCTTTGTCGTTTACGCACCATATCACTTTTGCATCAAGCCTATTCTTCATCTATGGAGATTGTTCAGCATTCATTGCCATATAAAAGGATTAATATTACATAACAGTTCAGCACGCTTTTCTTTGTTCATAACAAGTTTTTCCCGTTTCTTACTACTTTGCTTAGCTTTCGGAAAGCATCTTTTTGCTATTCTAATAATCAATAATCTATACTGGCAGCCTGCATACAGACAGAAAATCAGTTCAGCAGATATACAAAAATAGAAATGAGTGTAAGACAAGGATGTGTTTTCTCACCGGATTTATTCAACTTATACAGCGAGGCATTTTTCTGGGAGAATTAGAAGTCCGACCATTTATTATTGGCGGCCACAATCTTAACAACATATGATGTACAGATGACACAGTGTTGATAGTAGACACAAAACTCCTACAGAAGGTAACGAAGGAAAAAAAAAGAAGAAAGGACTAAGTATAAACTACAAGAAAGAATGCATGGTTATTAGTAAACCGGTGAGCCCAAAATGCAAATTACAAATGAAGGATACTCAAATCAAACAAGTACAAAAATTTAAATATCTAGGAAGTGTTTTAGCAGAGGACTGAAAGTGCAACATTGAGATCCAAAGACGTATTGGGATGGCTAAACATGCATTTCAAAAGCTAAGCAAAGTATTAAGAGTATTCGTTAGAAACAAAAAAAAACGAATACTGAATTGTTACGTAATGTCTATCGTCTTGTATGGCAGCGAATGCTGGACAATCTCCTCAAAAATGAAGAAGAGTCTTGAAGCAACAGAAATGTGGTTCCACAGAAAGATGCTGAGGATACCATAGACCGAATCTTTGAGTAACGACGAGGTTTCGAAAAAAGAGGAAACAAAAAGTAAGCTTATACTTAACATCAAGAAGAGGCAGTTGAAATTTCTGTGGCGCGTAATGAGGAAGGAGGGCTTGGAAAGCCTGATACTCACATGGACAGAAGAAAGCAGCGCGAAACATAGTTGATGAGCTTGAGTAAATGGATGGTTAAACAGGGAGAAAGAACAAAAAGACAAAACTCATTAAGAGCTACAAGGGACGGGAAGGTGTGGAGGGCCATGATCGCATACGTCCTGAAGGGACATAAAAGAAGACTAATGCGTGATCGAATTTCGGTGTCACATATCGGATAGATAAATCTCTTTTTCTTTTCTTTTTCTTTGTACTCTGGGTAGGCAGCGGCATGAAAACTAGGGAATAAAAAGTTTGAGAGCCGCTGCTCTAATAGTCTATAACTGGCTACAAGTGTTTAGCTCTTATGTGAATATGTGTGAGTATTTTATGCCCACTGTTGACAAAGAGGCAATCATGGAGAATGCAGCATTGGAAGGCCTTAAAACGATTGCCAGGCAGAAATACGCGAATAATGTTGACAAAAGGTAGAAGGCGACAGAAATGTGTTCCCTGGGGATAGGCCATACGTGTCGAAGAACAATGAGGGGGGATAGAATCGGGAGCTGAAGAAGATGCATCCCAAATTTTATCCTCGTAGATGGTGGATGGGAAAGGAGAGCGGCTTGAAGAGAACAAAAAAAAAAGGATTGTGAGACGAGGTTGAAAGGAAGTGTTGTAGCTCTCTATCGTCAGCCCTGACCTCACTCTAGCGGCTGTCAAACTATCAAACATTAGCAATAAGCACGAATTCCCTACTCTCCCCGGGGCGCCACTCGATCGCTCTCTGGGACGGTCGATTCTGCCACAGACAGCATGGGTTAGAAGCTGTGTGGATGGGCGGGGTCATCAGCAAGGTAAGGATTGGTGAAGAAGGCGTACGAATGAACAGGGAGAAGCTGTGGGAAGGAGGAAAAAAATGAATAAAAATCAATAATTAGCAATAGCTGCTCTGTTTTTGCTGGCGAAGGCTTCTGGGGCAGTCGACTGTTTCGATTCCGGAAATGGCAGATGCATGCCGGGAAATATTGGCTTCTTTATACTTTTTGCATGTTGTCTAATGTTTTGAGAATTTTTTGTTCGAATTATTCGGACAAATATCCTCATATTTGTTGTTTCTATCACGTGGTTACTTCTTCCTTCGACGGGTATATATTGTTTTTATTTTTTAATCTACATGTATAAAATATTTTTGGAAGAATTGGTTAAATTTTACTGGTGCAAAGGAATCTAAAAACCAACTGATGTAAGTGTGTAGAAATTATATATATATATATATATATATATATATATATAGCCGTCTACTAGGGCGGCTAGCCAATCCCTGTTGCAGACGTTTGCTCAGGCACATTTGAGTTTGTTCAGCACCCACAGAGCCCACCTGTGTTTTATACTGCAACTATGCTGAGCAGACCTTAGTTAAAGTTTCTGGGAAAGAGCGCGTTATCTAGCGTGATCAACAATTTGAACAATGCCAGCACGCTTAAGCCCTCGGCCACAGCTATCAATTGCACTCACAAGTGGTATGGTTTTCAGGCACTTTCGAAAGGTGCCGCATGCTGGGATCGACCCCACCAGTCCAATAACATCAGGAGGTCTCCTTCCTGACGAATCGACCTTGGTGAGATTCGAACCCAAGTCTTATGGTCAGAATGCTCACGTTCTAACCACTCGGCCACGTACCCATATATGTATGTGCATGTGTGAAAAAAAAAAAAACAATAAGAAAAGTTTTCATACCAACGCGTTTCGTCGCTTGACGAAATCAAGGCCGATTTGGAAATTTTGTTTGGTAATCTATACCTCATCCCAGGAATCATGTTGAGCTCTACAGGTCTCTCCTTTTGACAACTCCAACCACGCGGTAATCTTTATAGATAGTTCTTTCCGCTCTCCTATCAGGCAAGAGTCTCCTATTAACAGAACATCGTTCTGTTTTCAACGCATTGATTGAAACTCGTTTCAGGATTTCTTTCGCGAAGCCCGTTGGATTGATATTTTTAATTATGCTGTTGGGAAAGGTGCAACTGAGGTTTCTTCTTGGGTGAAAGCTGGCAATGAAGCTCTCGTGCCAGTACCGAAATATCAAGTGAAACCACAATCTTCTTCTTGGTTCTCTCCTGCCTGTTCAATCGCTACAGACACTGGGCAACCATCTGACCCCTCGAATTATTGTCCTGTTAGTCTCTTAACTCTTTTTGGCAACGTATTAAAGCCTCTAATCAACGCCAAATTGGTTAAGCTGCTTATTTCACACATCCTCATTTCAGATAAACAATTTACCTTCCGTTTCTCTATGTCTGTCGCTGATGTGTTAACAGCTATCACTGAATTTGTCTATCAAGCTTTAGATAAGAACGGCGAAGCTCGGGCTGTGTCTCTAGATATTTCAATATTGTCTGACAAGGTTTGGCATGCTAGACTTCTCTACAATCTCAAGGACTACGATGTCTCTGGACGAATATTTAGCCTCATCCAATCGTTTCTAACAAATCGTGTAATGATGGTCGTGTTGAATGGACAATCTTGTAACTCATATCATATTATCACAGGGTTCCTCTAGCGCTCTATCCTCGGACATACGATGATTCTGCTCCTCATGAACGTCCTTCACGATGTCATCAGTTCCCAACTATGTATCTATGCAGATGACACAACTATTTACTCCTGTCTTAGTAGCCGGTCCGACAGATCCGCTCAAAGTGAAACTGGCAACGCCTCCAAACAAAACGGCTTTCATTTCATTATCGTAGAGAAATTTTTTTCTGTCTGCCATCAGAATGGCTGGTGCTTAAACTCCAGAAAAGCAAAACTTTGCGCCTTCTTCGACTCACGTTTTCTACTGACATGAAGTGGAGTAATTATATTGAATCAGTTGCAAGGTCTATTGCTAGGAAAGTTGGTTCACTGCGTCGAGTCAGGCAATTCTTCTCATTAGAATCTTTCTTGTACATTTATAAATCTAACATTCGTCCATTCAGTACTGCTTCCATATCTGGCTTAGTGCTTCTACTATATATCTCGAATTTTTTGTCATAATTCACGTAATGGTCTGTAATGTATCTCGGCTTCACTGACTTTCCCACTGAGGTGACGTGGCTTCCCTCTGTCCTTTCTACAAATATTTTTATCGCATTTGTTCTGATGAGCTGTTCTCTTTAGTTCATTGACTGCATCAATTTAATCGCGCTACTAGATTGGTAACTAGGTCTCACACTTTGAATGCTGAACTTCTATTCTAATTGTTTCTTTTCTCGCACTTCACGCCCGTAGAACACCCGATTTTTTGCTTCCCTCTCACCCACAATCTTGAAAAATTTAAATGCAACGCCAATCGCCATCTTCTGTGCGCATGACTTCACTAAAATCTCTTTCTCTTTCACTGCCTGTAAAGCCCCCGGCGTCTCAGTGACATTATCGCCTTACTTGGGGTGAAATGGTACCTCCACTTTTTCGCGGGAAAACAGCATAGCGTAATAAACAAATGCCACAAACTTACCGAAAATAAATTTTTATCGTCAAAACGCTTATGTTATTATTAAGATGAAAGACCAAAGTGTATTTTAATTATTTTTTGATATTTTTTAATATTTTTTAACACGTTCGAAATTTTGGTTAAAGTTTTCTTTTTTTTACGTCATCGCGGTGCTGTAAAAATAACATTGTTTTTTTTTGCGCTTTTTTCCCGTTGAAAACCCATTGATTTGGAAATTCTTGTAAAATTAAAGTAATTGTCCGATTTTAATGAAATTTTCAGGACTTATTTCACCAATGAATGAAATTATTTTTGAAATATTTCTTTTTAGTAAATTTTAGTAAAAAATATTTTTTTTTTTAATATGTTACACCCCACTTACTTATTTTCCCGAAATTTTTTTCAATTCTTTTTATTTCCTTACAATTTTTTTTTGTTTAAAGTAAGAGTCATTGGAGATGGTAAATCACCTACTTTTTTTTTTCTAATTTGTTCCAACTTTTTTAAAATGAGCTTTGAATAGAAAAATAATGAATCCAATAAAACTATGATATTACTTAATTAGAAAAGCTTTTAATTGCTTTTGTAAATAAGTAATATTAAGGTCATTATTGCCTGAAGAAATAAATTTTTTCTGATGAATAATTAAATTTTACAAGAATTTTTTATTTGTTTTACATTTTGATTATAATAATTTATAATAGTTTAAAAATCGTGCAAAACTCTGTATTAGCTTATTTCCTTTTGATAATTAGTAATTAAGTAGAAACAAAATTTACGAGTTCAAAATTGCCAAGTTTAATAAATTTAGTGATTCCACTTTTTTTTCAAATAATTTTTTATGTTGTATTTTTCTACTTAATACATTCCTTATTTCCATGTACGGTAGACTGAAATTGCCATTATTATAAAAAGAGTTTTGTCCCTTTATTCTAATAAATAGACATAACAGTAAAACTAAAAATAAAAGGGTTCACTCAGATTTCTAGTAATTTTCATTTATGGTCATCCGTCGTAGCTGTCATCACTTGTCAATAAACACGTGGATCAAGTATCGGGATCAAAATTACGGTACCAATCGTTAATAATTCGTTGTATATTTCTTTTTTATGCTATAATTAAGTAATATTTTTTTTAAATCAGATTAATTTAACATTAAATTTTCTAATTTTACTAAAATGACGTGTCAGAAATTTTTTTAAATATTTTTAAAATCGATAAATTTGTGTTTGTTTACAAATTTCTTAAAATTAAGAAAATGGCGGGTTTTTTGAAAATTTAAAAATTTAAAATTAAATTTGACATTCCAATGTATATAGTTTCTATCTGAAATATACCAGAATTGTTTACTTAATGGAAATAATAAATTTAATGATTCAACTTTCAAGTAAAACTAAAATGAAATATTCAAGCATATTTTTTCATTTTAAAAAATGCATTTTAAACTTAGGTATCGATAATTTATGCCGAAAAAGTGGAGGTACCTATTAAAAACCTATTTACACACAGAAGTAACGTGCAAAATGAATATCGTTAAGTAAAAACAAAAAATTTTCCTCTTGTCTAATCTTTTATTTATATTGACTTTGCACATATTTTATTTATATCTGAATTTTTACACACAAAAACACACATATCTATCTATCTATCTATCTATCTATCTATCTCACTCATTCTCTCTCTCTCTCTCTCTCTCTCTATATATATATATATATATATATATATATTTATATATATATATATATATATAATTATTTATTTAAAAATATGATTCCAACTCGCTACATAAGAGGTCTCATGTTTCAAAACAAGAGCCGAAAACTGCAAAATAATATTTGAATTAACTTGAGTAAAAGTAGGCTCTGTTCCATCTTCAAGCGAATTTTTTTGGGAATGACTTATTTCTGAAATTTACGAGTTTTAATAGTATGGTCAGAATTGAAATCAAAAATTTCCATGGTAACATCAAGGGCGGATTTTTTAGAATCGGCAGGGGTGGGGTGTTAATAATTTGTATCAATATAGAGTTACTTTCATAGATGCCGGGTCACGGTAAGGTGGGGGTGGCTAAATTTACGACGGAGGAAGTTTTCGCATAGTCTGGCTTGAGCGTCTACGGAGATTTATTTATTTATTTTTATTTTATTCTTTTATTATATCTCTTTATGAAAGGGATTTGTGTATATGAAAAGGCCGTAACGTTTGTTATTTGACGACTTCATAAAGGGTTATCAATTTTTGTAGGTTATTAAAACTATGTATATGAGCTATGGATTTTAAAATTTATTTTTTTGTATGCGTGTTTTTAGGTAGTTATATATATATATATATGTGTGTGTATATATATATATATATATATATATATATATATATATATATATATATATATATATATATATATATATATATATATATATATATATATATATATATATATATATATATATATATATATATACATATATATACACACACACACACGTACGTACGTACGTACGTTCGTTCGTACAGTTGGTATGACGTTTGCTTGTCAATGTAACTGTCCGGGTTTCAATTCTCGGTAGTGGATGCGCACTGCTTATGAGTCCCAAATATAGGACTTGAGGTTTCTTCTACACTCGACGAATTACTTAATTATCTCAAATCCTCCTTAATCTGTATCATTTATATATATATATATATATCGTGACGAAACTGACCACAATTTTGACATAAAAAATGCTACTCTGATCAAAGGAGAAAACAATTCACTACGACGTAAATGTCTAGAGAATGTATTGATGGCAAGGTCATCTACAGTAAATGTAGGCCCTGACTCTTACAACATTTCACCATTCCTGGCAAATCTTCTATTATCACAGTGCGGGATACCTATTAACAAAAGTGATGAAAAGAAAGAGTAAAAGACTCTTAATGAATTCGGCTAGATATAAATTATTTTTTTAAATTCTAAAACTCCCAGTATCCCTCGTTCGTGCGCATGTGCAGTCGTCTCAACATAACAAATTTAGTCCGATGAAGTCCAGAAGGACAAAACACGTAATCGTTTCCCACTTTTTCATACAATTTCCCCACATAAATATATATATATATGGTGCAAAAATAATGACGTAATAATGTCGTTTTTGACTATAAAAAATACGTCAAAAAACGACATTATTACGTCATTATTTTTGCACCAACTTAATATATATATATATGAAAAGTGTGTGTATATAAATATAAATAAATAAATATATATATATATATATATATATATATATATATATATATATTTATAATTATTTATATATCATAAGCGCGGTACTTATTAGAAAGCGCTCAATATCAGAGATAGAGCTAACATATTTGGTTGGATTGATGTGAGTTTGTGACTCTGGGTTTCACGCTTTTACGATCATATAAAGAGTGTGGATATGGATATTAAGGCTAGATGATAACAGTCTGTTTTATGCTTAAACGCAGTCGTCAAGCCATGTGGGTAAAAGAGTAAGGTCAGTTAGGGGCAACTAAGAAAATTATACTGAGAGGTGCCCAGCCCTGTGGAAAGCTGCCCGAGGCTGCTCCCTCCCATTGCACCAGAGGGAGGGATCGATGCTCGCACCGAGACCAGCGCAACCGACGATTGCGGGGGTTGCGGGCAATTTTTGTCCGGGTCCCCACCTAAAAAAAGACCCTGTGTCACATCTCGTCCAAGTGGGGGAAGGAGTTAATACCGCGTATTATTTTCTTACGGCTTTTGAATATGACTAATTATAAACGAAAAAAAAAAACAAAAGGTAATTCTTGTATTTTCATGACGGCAATTGTGTAGAAACATTTGTTATTAATTATACGGCTCATTAAGGAATAGTTCATAAGTTTAAGGTTTATATTTAAGTCATCTGGTGATAGGTTGTAAGTTTAGGATTTCAATTTAAGCCGCTTACTTTTACGTATTTTATTCTGACTGCTAAGTTTCGAACGAGTATTTCCATAGCGGCTGTAAGAGAGGGAGCTCCAATTTTACGACATTGTCCCTTTTCTTTACTGTTTATTTCAGATGGATTGATAATCTGGAAGACCTTATGTTTCCGTCTCTCATTGGCGTTAGATGATTCTAAAAAAAAAAATAAAAATAAGGACTCTTTCTTACGAAATCCGTGTGTGTGTGGTGTAGCGCCCTTCTCCCTTGGCTATAGACTACTTCTGCGAATAGAAGGCTCTTTTGAAGGTAAGTTTTCAATCTTCGGCACGTGATCTTTTCAGCTTATAGTTGGTTTCTATCTTCATTCTGGCTTGATAATTTGCACGAATGAACACGAGTTTTTAACGCTCCTATATGGGAACTGTTCCTGTTAAGGAAGCGAAAAAACACCGGAAGTGACTCAGGAAGTAATGGATACAAAATACAAAACAAAATGTCGGCTGAAACTTTGTGATAGCAGCGCATGGTTTAACCATGTTGGTTCTAATTTTTTTTTTTTTTTTTTCAGATTTATATTTTTTCACATTCTGTATCTTTCATACTTTCATATGTTTTTATTTTTATATTTTCATATTCTATATTTTTTCATAATTGTTTTTTTGTTCCATATTCTATATTTTCATTTGCTGTTTTTTCATATTTTATATTTTTCATATTTTTTCATATCCTAATACTTTGATGTTTATATTTTTTTCATATTATATATTTTCAGATTCTATTTGTAATGTTCGATATTTTTCATATTTTTTATTTTCATATTCTATATTTTTTTCATATCCTACATTGCCATGTTTAGAAATGCAAGCGCAAGCGTTCATATGCGTACACACACTCACACAGAGAAACACATAGAGACCACAATGTACAGACCCACTTTATACATACTAGTTCGGTAACTGTCGCTTCCCTGACAGCAAGATGAGCAAATTCGCTATTAAGACGCAAGGGGCTACTGAGAGTTCAAGGGAATGAGAAGACGTTAGTGAGGAGAAAGGACAATAAAAGAACAGATTTCAGGAAAATAGAAGATGGCGAGTGACGTTGCATTTAAATCTTTGAAGATCGTAGGTGACAGAGAAGCAAGAAATCGGAAGAGAGTTCCACAGGCGAGAAGTGAGAGAAAAGGAACTATTGGAATAGAATTTACGGTTGCATTTATCGATTTCAACAGTAAAACGATGAGACTTATTTGCTGATCAAGTAATACACTTAAATTCATGCAGTCATGGTACCAAGATGTTCATTTCAAATATTATATTTATTAGAAAATATATCCAGTTTAAATATATAAAGAAATCATGAAAATAACTTCAAAGGACTGTTTTCCTGTTACCCAAGGATAGTTGTTAGACAGAAAGGTATATTAGACTCGCGACATATATATCTATTTCAATTTTATTCAAAATATGTGTGTGCGTCTGTGCACATATTACACACACACACACACACACACACACACACACACACATATATATATATATATATATATATATATATATATATATATATATATATATATATATATATGTATATAGGAAGTGTGAGTTTGTAAACAGTGACTATTACTCCTAATAATAAAAGAGTCTTCGGTAAAGCAAATCGAATTCTCTCAATCACTGTGTTTTATCTAAAAAATAAATACGCTTAAATTCACCTTCATCGCTGTCGTGCGTCAACGGCTTAGGGGTAGAATCTCCGAATGACGCCAATTCAGCAGGGTTTCGATCCTAGCTAGAGGAAACCGAACGTCTAGCCACACTGATGAGCTGTGCTACAGAGAAACAGTCTGTTTGTGGATGACTATATATATATATATATATATGTATGTATGTATGTATGTATGTATGAGAGGCATGGTCTGACGATCGCCTTTAAACATGATACAGACTGTCGCCTCTGGGTTTTGACTTCTGTGGCTACTTTTATATTTACATACGCTCTATCCCTGATTGATGAACACTTTAACCCATAAATATAGCATAACCATAAAACTATGCACACAGGGTGCGATGGCCAAATTGTCGCCATTTTATATTTTTAATTTAGTTCTCATGCTCCTTGTTTGTTTTTGATTTTATCGGCTGCACAGTATAATAGGGTTAGAGCACCATGACGCAATTTACTTTGCCAGAAATTTGGAAACGGAATTCTGTATTACTTGGCATTCGCGCCGGAAGCTCCAATACGAACATTGTGAGTGTGTAGGTGTCAATCTGAGGACAGTGCAAAGGTTTCGAAAAGAGTTGGATGAGAATAGTTGTGATTACGAAGGTACGGCAGCTCGGAAAACTCACTCTGATCGTTCTGATAAGAAAAGAACTACCGAATTTGTTGGCGAGGGTCTCAGACTCAACACGGAGGCCTACATGAAGTACTTTGAAAAGGTAGTGCTGCCCTAGGTCAAGAGGGTTCCTGCCGGAAGACCCTATACCCGGCAATAGGACTCTGCACCATGCCACACAAGCACCCAGTCATGGCTGTCAGACAATTTCTGCGACCACATCACCCCTTACATCTGGCCCCCTAACTCTCCAGACTGCACCCAAACCCCTTGATTATTATGTTTGGGGCACAGTTGAGCGAAGAACCAAGAAAATTCCTTGTAACACCAAAGATAAACTAAAGGCAAAGATTACCGCAACATTCACCTACTTAAACAAGGAGACCGTGCAGAATAGTTGCAGGAGATTCCGAAGTCGTCTGGAGGCTGTGGCTGAAGCCAATGGCGATTTTATTGAATAGATTTGCTCTTTCGTATTTCAGGTTATTTTAGTGTAATTTTGTTAAATATATCTGTTAAAATGAGATGTCAGTGTCATTTTCATTTTTGCGTAATTTAGGCGACGTCGTACTCTGTTTTTTTGCTATTATTCTTTTTTTATTATATTCAAGCTGACATACCCGGTAATTCCCGGGAAAGCGGATGTTATCTCCAGTTTACGTTATCATATTTTTTCTTTGGTTATCCAAAAGAAACAATTCAAAGTATCCCTGAAAAAGGCTTTTGTGCGTTCACAGACAATACCCAACCAACAACCCCAGAATTTTTTGGAGGAAATACCAATAAGTAATGAATACCAAAGTCGTAAAGCGACTTATGTAATAACAGGCAAGTCGGTTATACGAAAGTAACAATTCGAAAAATTATCCCTGAAAAAGGCTTTTGTGCGTTCTCGCAGTGGTGATGGGAGGGAGGGCCAGTGTTAAAATAACTTTACAATAAATGTACACATAGACTCAAATATAGTTTCACAATAGCCCTGCAATTAGATTTATATAGATATTTATAAATAGAATAACATAGATTAACAAAAGATTTACATTGACAAATAGTACAGTTAAATAATTAACACCTAATGATTATGTGTTTCTTATTAAGTTTACAGAGCTTCCTGATCAACGACATTTTTGGTCTTTCCGTTTGGAAACAAATGAATGTAATTGCCGACTCTTGAAAATCCCACATAAATTTGGCTATAGAGAAAACCGGTTCTGAAAAGTGAAGGCCTACCATATCCAAGGGCTGCCGCCAGCTTTGTTAATACTGATTGCAAATTTCAGTTTCACCAAGAATTGTAGCCGCCTTTCCTGCAAAGGCATATCCAAGGGAATAAAACGAATTTTAGGAATAAATACATCCTTACTGCTATTCAGCATAGATGCCGCCAAGACTGTTGGCATGATCTTCTTAATTGTAAGTCGTGTTCCATTGCAAAGCTTCGGTGGATCCAGGTTTCTTAGCAGTATCACTGGTGCCCTAAACTTGAGGCGCAAATTGAGAGGTGTGATGCCTGATGGTATTAGACTATTCAAAAATTCAACTGGATAATTCACAGCTTCATCAGCATTTAATACAGCATCAATGGAATTGTAGCTACGACGCTCACTTAGTCTTCCAGAAGATCGACGTTCAAATCATCATCTGCCACATTCTTTGGAGCTAAAATGGCACGGGTTCTCAGCCAATTGTGGTCTGTAAACTGATTCCTCAGGTTAGGAAACGCCCTAGTCACTACTTCTTTTAAATCAGATAACATATGTCCTAAAGGCAAACTAACCCACCAACCAAAATGCCATTACCAACACGCAATAGTTGTTTAGAAAAAAGTACTAGCTTCCTCATTACCACTGAGCTGCACACTCATGTTTGTTGTGTCTCAGCTTTCTCACACTGCTTCACAGGTAGGAAAACCTCATCAGCTCTTGTCCCTTTCGGAATCACTGGAAGGGTTTGTCTAAAGTCTCCCGCAAGCAAGACTGTTGCACTTCCCATGAGCCGTATGTTGTGTCTAAGATCCTAGAGTGCCGTGTCAAGATCCTCAAAGGAACCCTTATGGTTCATTGTCGCCTCATCCCAGATAGTCAATTTGCAATTATTGAGAGGTTTGCCTTTTATAGAACCACGACTGATGTTGCAGGTTGCCTTCTCTTACTCCGACAGGTCCAAAGGAAGTTTGAAGCACGAATAATCTGTGCGACCACCACTTAGCAGGGTTGTAGTTATTCCACTAGAGCAATATGTTTCATTTGGCGCAGTTTAGCCAGAAGTAGGTTGATGATAAATGCCTTGCCAGCTAATGTGAATGGCATCATTGAACGTGACAATTTCCGCTAAGGTTTGAATCCTTCGTAGGATGTCCTCTGCCATGCTGGTTTTGTGGGTCGCCCAAAGCTTGAGATGCTCTTCAAAGCCACATGTCATCAACATGATGGAAAATAGCAGTTGACTTGATGCTCTGCTGACTGCTGCCTCCTCCAGTGTTTGGTCCTAGTGAGCATCGTTCTCTAGTAGTCCATGTTTGGCACAGGCTTCTCTATAGGTCGTAATGACTTCTCTATTATATCTTCACGGGTCTGTGAATGATATAGAAACTCTGACAGTGTGCAGCAGCAGACGCAGACAGAATCACTATTTCTGATTGGTGTGCACAGTATATACACTTCCGATGGTCCAGCTAATGAAGGCAGAATTTTCTGTCCAGCCCTCAACTTGTGCTCCTTGCTTGCGCCTGCTTTAACTATTGTGTACCCAGGTTTAGTAGACTGGAACTTCAACATACAACAATGTTCGGGCAAAGAGGTCACTTTGGCATAATTTGAAGAAAGTTGTCCAAGTTGGATTCTGGTGCATTCTCAAACGATGTTACGAGCAGTCAAATTTTATGAATGTGTACATCTGTTTGTACATTCATTAAATGGCGCAAGTACATGTAATTCAGTAATACACAACACAGACACACGCATATACGAATGTCTTCCCTAGAACAAATTCTCAACCGCCCGATATGTGCATAACTCATGCAAAGTCACATGCAGGCAATGCGTGACTGACAGATAACCAACTCTTCCTTTATAATATACATTTATAGGCAGTAGAGATGTACAAAGTCATGCAGATACACACACACACACACACACACACACATACATATATATATATATATATATATATATATATATATATATATATATATATACTATTAATAATGTATACAAATACATACGGAGCCTGTCCAGAAATGATCTAGACGCGAATATTTCGAGAAGCAGTCGAATAGTTTGGATACTAGATTGCCAAACTATTATATATGGTCTTGCAGAACATGCTTGACCAGACATTCTGATAGAGTTACACAGTCAATAGTAATTTATTTTTTTTATTTTTGACAGTCGATTTTTTTTTTTTTTTTTGACAGCCGAATTTTTTGATTATTGCCAGTCGATTTTTTTTATTTTTGTACAGTCGCATTTTCTGTTACTCAGATGCATATTCGAAGAATTTCTTAATATTCTTTATATATTTAAAATAATATTCGGTGAAAACTTTGAAAACATTTGCTATATAGGGATTTACTAGGCGTAGTTTAGATGTGGCACAGGGCTGAAAGTATGGAGCACTCAGTTGTAATTGATCTAACGAGACAAGCTTGCTAACCATTACACCACGTCAAAGTGTTCAATATTTGGTATACATGTGTACTTTGTGGGATTTTTTTAATGCTATGTCCTTTCAAGGCGTAGGCGATCATGGCTCTCCATGGCTTCTTGTCTCCTTTTTTTCACCAACACTTTATTCTTTATGATGCTTCATTCTATTTGTGGTACGTATTCTTCCATTCACTTATACATTCCGGTCAACTGGGTTATTCGCTACTTCATGAATCTAATGTTGGGAATGTGAAAAGAGAGAAAAGATGCACAATTAATAATATGAGTATTGGCTGAAAAGATGAAAGCAACCAAACTACCACCATTAAGTAAACATCACAAAGATAATCATACTGGACACAGAATTCTTTTTCTTCTTTTTCTTTTTCTTCATCTTCTTTGTGCTGGCTCCCTTTAGGACAAAGGTGATCATGGCTCTCCACAACTTCCTATCTCGTGTGGCTCTTAGAGGTTTTACTCCTTTTGCTAAGGCTACCCCCCCCCCAGTTCCGACATCTATTCATACAAGCTTGTTAGGTAAGCGGTTCGCCGCCTCTGTATCTTGCATTCAATATGCATGGTGAGGATTAAGTTTTCCAAGACGTCCTTCTTCATTATGTGTCCAATTATGTCTTTTTCCTGATAAGTGTTCTTTCTCTTGCCATTTTCTTTAATACATCTTTGTTGCTGACTCGCTATTGGGTCGGCCAAAAATGTTGTTCCTTTATTAAGTAAAAAAAATTACTTAATAAAACGAACGAACTTTTTAGCCAACCCAATCTATGTAAATTGATTTCTGAACCGTAATTCTTAGTAATGACTGAAGAGTTGCATTGAATGGACTTGATGGCCAAAATAAACGCTGGAATCTTTACACACGCACACACACACAAATATATATATATATATATATATATATATATATATATATATATATATATATATATATAATTTTTTAGGATCGTACGCATTAAAAGTGCTCAATATCAAGTTGGAAGACCAGACTTGCAGAACTGTTTAATATTTTAAAAAAATGAATGCTGATCAGAACACTACCTCAGTTTCGATCACTACGGTCTCCTCAGGTGGTTTGTTCAGCAACCGCGGTAGTGTTCTGGTCAGCATTCATTTTTTTAATATATATATATATATATACTAATTTTCACGCAATAAAAGGCCCAAGAGCCATTCAAGGTGGAAGGTTACTGTGTGGTGTTGTATAAGTGTTAAGAAAAGGCAAGAAGTGAAGTTCATCTCTCAGTACAGGAAAGATAACAGTTTACCCTAGACTTGGAAAGGTCAAGATTGTAGTGATCAAGAAAACATCCTGCCTGGAATTTGTTCCACAAAGCAGCAGTTCTTGAGAAGAATCTGAATGGAACTTACTTCTTACTCTTGGAATACGAATGTAACGGGGATAATTCACCTTTGTTTACATGGCATGAAGGGTCAGAAATGGAAATAATTAACCAAAACGACTTAGAAAGTAGGTGTGGGTAGAGTTGTGCCACCATTAATCTTGTCAGCAAGTTCCTTCAAAGTTGATGAAGATTCAAGATAAATTTCAAGAATTGCTATAACTTCTTGGGTAGGATGTTCTTTGAGTGGTACATGTCACAAGCAATAAGTTTTAAGCTAAAGAATATATCAATACAAGCCAATGCTCCTTCACGTTCCGCCTACATTACCAAAAAGGATTCAGGGACACCAAATTAACGACATGGCCTCCAGTCTTTCCTGATGTTAACTCACGAGAAAACTTGTTGTCTGTCATTATTGTATAGGAGTAAAGTGTCACTGCCACCACTGTAGTTTGAACACGAATCGCCAGAGAGCAAACATTATTGAATTAAGTGGATAGTAAAAGAAGTATATATGTTTCATCAAAAACAACAGACAAGGTTCTACGGTTAAGCTTCTTATTTCATTTTTCTTGTGTTCGAACAATAGCTTTCTTTTCTGGACAAAGGGTGTGTAAGAACTGTCCAAATGTTTTATATTTCCGAAAAAACACAAATATATTAACTGCATCCACCTGCAAAAAAAAGACTAAAAATAATGGAAGCTTTAATAATAAAAGAGAAAAGGCCAACTCTTAACAATATTAACTACGAACAAAGCCACAATGTGCTAACCGTATTTGGAAATTAAAAACATCCCTACCACACACTAAGAGATAGACAGAACGCACACACTCAATTAAGCTGAAAAATCGAATCATCCTTGATAATGGCTAAAGGTATAACCGAAAGCGCTCGGAAATATAAAACATTTGGACAGTTCTTACACACCCTTTGTCCAGAAAAGAAAGCTCTTGCTCGAACACAAGAAAAATGAAATATGAAGCTTAACCGTAGTACCTTGTCTGTCGTTTTTAATAAAACATGCATAAAGGAAGGATTGCTGCCTAAATATACATTTATCATATATATATATATATATATATATATATAGGAATTAGCGTAATGTCTAATTGATCACGATTTCTATTCTATCCTCTATTACTATACGGATCACCATTTCTATTCTATGCTCTGTTACTATTCGGTGATTACTTTTTGAGCGAGTATTATCGAGCAAATACTATTAGTGCGAGTGCTATTCGAAGGCGTCTGACACCAGTATTGTTCAACGGCGTTACTATAGTTGCATCTGCGATTACATAGTATCTGTTACAACGAGCATTACGAAAGTGACAACGAGTATTCGTTGACATCACAAAACTCATTAAAAGAGAATTAAAATCAAAACGGAAAATAATTTCACCTGTCTCTTTCTGATTCTACTTGCGTTTATTTTTTGTTCCAAATACCTTTAAAACTTGCTTGCTGTTCACGTGTTTTAGTATTCTCAACATCCACCAGAAGAACCACGTCTCTCTAAACTAGTTTCATCTTTATCTGTGATGAAATTGTCCAGTATTCTCTACCATATGGATTGTTATTACATTGCAGTTCAGAAACCTTTTCTTTATTTCCAACGACATTTTCTGTTTTTTTTTTGTTTTTTGTTTTTGTTTTTTTTTTCTATTTTTCTTAAAATTTCCTCGTTGCTCTCATATTCCGTCCATGGTAATCTCATCATCCTTTTGTAGACTCAAGTCTCTTCTTCATCTGTAAAAGTGACTGCGCGGCATTTACTGCCATGTAGGAGAATTGATATTATCTAACTGTACTGATCTGCAACAAAAGGTAATAAAACTAACATATTTCGACGAAATTTTAGATATTAGAATAATCCAGAACTCAATCGAAATGAATCAGTTTTATAAATGCGGAGAAACCTAAGATAAATGAATATTTTCTCATGAAATCATTGAGTATTTCATTGGTACAACTATACTGTGAAAGTCTTTATACAACACAGTCATATTCTCACATAACTTCCTTTTAATATCCTCTTGTTTATAAACTTCTTTTTTTTTTTTTTTACTGCCCTTTTTTTCTATCAGTTCACCCCAAACAAAATCATAAAGTCGCTAAGACACGAAGGATTAAAAGAATATGAGAAAAACATTATTAAGGACAATAAAAAGAACAGGATTTAAAAAGGCATAAGATAACGATTGACACTGTATTTAAATTTTTAAAATCAAAGCTGACTGGAACACAAGAAGCCGGAATGGAGTTCCACAAGCGAGAAGTGCGAGAGAAAAAACACCATAAAACTTACAGTTACTGCTAGCCATTTCAACTATTAGTGTAGGTGTTCCTTGAAGTGAACTGATTATTATTATTATTATTATTATTATTATTATTATTATTATTATTATTATTATTATTAACTACTAACACCAGTCGTAACTGAGAGGGCTACACGAGAAACGTCTTGGCAATACTCTGTTACTGTTGGCAATATTTTAGTTGCTTTCAATAATGTCGTCTGAGAGGTCTCTTCTAATTTCCAATTCATCGGGCCTTTTTCTTTTACTTTTCAGGACTGTTCCTCAGTGCTCCGATAGTGAGTGGCACGGCATATAAAGACCTCTAATCAATTAAGACCAGAAGCCATGAGAGCCATGAGAGCCATGCCTGGTGTAGCATTAGAGTAATTGCTGTTATTATTATCATTATTATTGTTGTTGTTGTTGTTGCTGCTGCTGTTATTAAAAGCAAACACCTTATGGATCTCGGACTGTATTTGTGTTGCCAGTGTTCTAATCATACGCATTGAATAGACAGACTCATTCGTTCGTACATATGTTGATTACTTTATTTTTAGGCAAGTACGTATAAACTCCCATCTGTTTGAGTGATTGGTCACTTGGTCAGAAATGCGTCCAGTATTTTTAAAATGGAAACTGTTGCCGAAATGATAATGTGTGACCGGCGCCAGGAGAAAGCCGGCTACATCCGGTGTGTGGCCAGTACGGATTAGGTCTAGTCACGTGAGCATTGATTAGTCACTCTGCCAAATTACCCGTGATTCCAAGCGAGACGGGTTGTTAGCTCCAAGAAAAATATATAGATAGACAATTTATCTTATTTCTACTCCTACTCAATCTTCGGCAAACTCCTGCCTTCTCTTCTGCCTACGTTTTAAACATTTCTTTTCTTCGTGTTTTTTTTTCTCGATTCTCTCCTTCTTCCTTCTTTTTAGTAAGTATGCTTCTTCTTCTAGTTCTTCTTTCTTCATTTTCTTTGTTCTTTTTCTCCCTCCTCCTCCACACACTTATTTCCTAGCTCTTTCCTTTACTCTTTTTCTTTCTGTCTTTATTTTTTTTTTACTGTAATTTTTCCGTTCTTTTGACCTTCATTCTCTCACTCTTTCTTTATTTTTCTTTTTTTTTTCTTTTTCTTCTTCCAATTTCAGTTTCATCGCTGAACGCAAGTACAGAGTCGAAAATTGATGCAATGTTCATTGCTTCACGCCAAAAAGGCCGGAGGGGAGTGAGAATTCATCCAGGACACACGCCACCCGCAATTCATTCACAGTCAGCCATGATTAACGGCGTTCAGTGGATGGGAAAAGACCTTGGAAAATTGGTTGTGTGTAAGGCCAAGATTTGCCTTGTTAAGATGTCCTATTTTTGACGCCATTGTAGTAGACGATAGAAAACAAAATGGCGGTAAATCAAGCGGGAAACGCATAGAAATGACGAGAAACTTAAGAGAGAAAAAGAAAATAATTAGACCGGAAGAAAACGAGTCGAAGCAAAAGGCAGAGTCAGGAGACGATGAAAAGAGACGAGAAGCAAAACGAAGTGAAAAATAGTGGAGGAGAACGAAAGATTGGAAAAGAAAGTACGTAAATAAGCTGAAAGGGAATTTATGAAGAGCTTGAGAAAAGAATAACAAATCAACTTGATTTTATAGCACATCGCTTACATTATAAAGGCAATATGTTATCTATAAGGTTCTTGTAGTGTCAAATAAGTGTTTTTACTAGATTCTCATACGCTTCAAGATTATATATAGGGATCCGATTATGATTATGAATTCGGTTCAATGGCATACTTATTTCTATATTCTATCATATAGATTTAACGAACTTTCACGGCTTTTAATTTTATTTCTTGTTTTCATCTTGTGTTTAAAAGCTGTTTTATCTCATATTTCGCCTACTTAACAATCTTATAGATCTGGAAATTGATTTTAATAGATCTTCAGTCTTAATTGCATGTTCAAAGTTTTCATCTTGTTTCGAAAAGTGAGTTTATGACATATGTTTACTATAAAATGGTCATATAGATTTGAGCAACTGATGTTGATTTTCAGTTTTAGATTTGCAGATTTAAAGTTTTCATCTTGGTCCTGAAAATGTGTTTATGGCACAGTCAGTTATGTGTCATGCGTGATATACGCTTAGGCGATCATGTATCTTTCGATACATGACTGACGAGGCAGATTTTTTCCCGCAGTAGGTTGCCATTACTTTCTGCGGCAGATCATTTGCCATCCAAGCCTATAGAACCCAGTCTGTCCTGCTATTTACTCATAGGTGGGGGGAGGGAAGAGGATTCATACCTTTCCTAAGGGTATTAACACGTAAGTGAATGTAATAGATTCGACTAGAATTCGAACTTGGCCCTAAACGTAACGGTTACCTCCTATCCAATAATTGTTAGGATACTAAATTAGACCTCGCACCCATAATGCACTATCGAACGACATATATAAATAGTCGAGCCAAAACACAACACATGGCCTGATGATTGCGTTCACGCATAAAACAGACTGTCGCCTATCCGTATTGATCTCAGTGTCCACTTATATATATATTTATATGTGTGTGTGTGCGTGTTCATATAATATTCAAATTTCTAAATGTTTTGCAACCCATCGATTCATATGTTGATCAAATATTGTCAGTATAAACATTTTAGTAGGTTATCAGTTTTATTCAGTCAGTCAGTCAGTCAGTCAGTCATGTGCCCTGCGTGATACACGCTTAGGCGATCATGTATCTTTCGATACATGACTGACGAGGTAGTTTTTTTTTTCCGGAATAGGTTGCCATTTCTTTCTGCGGTAGGCCAGTTGCCATCCAAGGCTATAGAACCCAGGTTGTCCTGCTAACCTATAGATGAGGTGAGAAGAAGATTCATTTCCCAAGAGCATTAGCACGTAATGTAAATAATGGATTCGACTGGAATTTGAACTCGGCTCTCCGATTCCTCAATCCGAGCCACTATCCATTACTCCACTGATCTCAATTAAGCTGATATGTTAGCATATTGATTACCATATAATGGTCATATAGATCTAAACAACTGTTTCATCTTATGTGGTTTCCATTTTATAAGGTTTTCATCTTATTTTTTAAATTAAGTTTATGGAACATTAATTATGTGTGTGTGTGTGTGCGTGTGTGTGTGTGTGTGTGTGTGTGTGTGTGTGTGTGTGTGTGTGTGTGTGTGTGTGCTAATATAATATTCATTCAACTTTTTAGAACCTCATAAATTCATATATTTTGGTCAGATATTGCCTGTACAAGCTTTTAGATATTTGCCAGTTTTATTCACCTATTACGGATTCTAACTGATATAATGACACATTGATGGCTATATAATCGTCATATGGATCTAAATAACTTTCATTTAATAGATCTTCCGAGTTTATAATTACATGGGCAAGATTTTCATCTGGATTCTAAAATTTGTTTCGTGTCATATTTCTTTCGCGTTAAGGGACTTTAATCCTACAAGTCGAATTCATACAAACATATATTTTCTTTTTTTACACACAAACGAAATGAACATTACAAAACTAACTTTAAAAATATATTTCTCTTTATCGAATAATTTTAAATTCTAAAAAGCTAATAAAGTGTATAGATAAATCCATTTTTTTATTTATATGTCGATATAATTTACTGTTTTTGCTATCCAACTATAAATATCCGAAAGTCTCAACTAGATAGGGCCTATTTCTCAAACATGGCGGACGTACGCTAAGCACAAAAATGTTAGTGGCCTTTTTTCAGTTAAGTGAAAACTTATCCGTCAAAGTTTATGGAATTGCAAGTGGTATAATAGCGGCTCAGGACAAGAAATCAGCGAGCAAAGTTCGAATTCCAGCCGAGATCGTTACATCACTTTCGCGAAAATACCCTTAATGTTAATCCATCTCTTCTCTCCCCAGCTATAGAGTAACTAGCAAGGTAAACTGGGCTTTCTAGCCATGACTGACAACCCGTCTAGGAAAAGGACAATTCTGAATACCGCATGTAGACATGGTTTAGCACACACTATGCAACCATCGACACAATCATGGACTTCACAATGAGTATAATTTCGCCTGCGTCGATCTATTATCCTATTATAACTGTGCTTGTCTCTACCAACGCTAATTCGCACGACCGTTGTGTCTTGCCAATACCTCAGAAATGATGAACTATTTCGCTTTTCTCGCGTGGAAAGACGGGAAAAGACAATATTTTGTTTCAGTGATAAAAAGAAAGAAAGAAGTGTTGAATGGCTGTTTCAGTGAAATGGAAAAAGTTGTGTATTTCAAATCTTTTCATTTGTACCCACTTCTTAAAATAACAATATTTATGATTGTTATTGCAATATTTTCTTAAACTTGTTAAGCTCAAATAGTTAACAATGTAATAGGGATTTTTTTACGGATATTTTATTGTCGTAGAACTTTCCATGACCTTACTCAATCATTAACGTGTTAAAACTAGTTATTATTATTATTTAACCGTCAAAGTATCAGACGTAGTCGTAGACTTGGTTGTATTCTTATATTTTGAGGGACAAATGTGTCGATTTGTATATGTTTATGCTTTCATCGTCTAAGATGAAGTCTAAAAAAGATTATATGATCATTCTTTTGATTTTTTTTTTTTACTTTTTACTTCTTTTCGCCTGTGTTATTAAAATGCATGCCTTTGTCCGTCATCTCATTGTTTTATTCTTTGTGTCTTCATTTGTATCTCGCCTGTTTCTCTTCCTCCGCTAAATCGGTCTTTTTTTTTCTTTCTTTCATTTTTTTTCTTTTTTTTTTTTTTTTCTTTTAATTCGGTCCCTCATGTTGTTTTGCTTGTCCTGGGATTTTTTTGACCGTCAATCTCTGAAAAACTATTTTTTTGTTTTTAATTTTCTCTTCTCTTTCTGATTCTCTAAAACTCTTTCTTTCTTCTCCGATAAACAGATATGAGCAAAGATCCCTCTCTCTCTCTCTCTCTCTCTCTCTCTCTCTCTCTCTCTCTCTCTCTCTCTCTCTCTCTCTCTCTCTCTCTCTCACACACACACACACACACACACACACGCAAAAAAAAAAAAAAAAAAAAAAAACAACACTTTTAGTCCAAAAGACGGAAAATGCTTGATAATAAAGGCCAGATGTTTCGCCCTAACCGCCATAGGGCTCGAATGCCGAATCACTATTTTCTCTAGGCGCCGAAAGCAATGGAAATGATTGTTCCAGACTCCCTAACCCAAAACTACTAGAAGCCGAATAACTCGACATTCTAACACTTCGCTATTTATTGGGAAATTCGAAGAAAGGATTTGATTAATCTCTCAGATGATTCTAAATCTGGTTTCGATGTGTCACCATTTTAACCCGTTGACCTTACTTTTGACCCTCGAGTATCCACAACCAAACCGTCCATAATATTGTGTTTTTATTTTTATTATATACTCTACTTACTTCCCAAATAAATACCATTTTGGCTTTGTCTGCAGGTCCTTGCCCAAATCTCTCCTAAAATGCTAGACGCTCTCTGTGTTCAAAACTTAACATTGTCAATTATTATTATTTTCATTTTGGTATCACGTGGCTACCGATTGGGAAATTGCTGTTGTTCCGGTTGGTATTCAGTAATCTTCGTTAATTTCCTAACAAAAACATCCGGTTATAAATACTGGCTTCTAAAATCTTATATCTTCACAGCCTAACACGTCTCATAACATGACAACCGAACCCGAACATCAGTGAAAATTATGCTTTTAATTAAACATCAAGGAATACAAAATAAAACTGACACAACACAAAAAGACAATACAAATAGTCACGACATTATCAACAAAATATTTTAATAATGGCTTATTAATTCTGAAGTATTCAGGCATTGAACTATTCATATTTAAATTTTCACCGGAAGCCGGAAAAATGATTTGAAATATAGAAAACGAAAGGAAAATATATACAGACGTTGACGATTGAATTTAACAAAATTCTCTGTCTATCTCAATATATATATATATATATATATATATATATATATATATATATATATATATATATATATATATATATACAAGTATAGGATTGGTGCATACGGGATAAATTCCAATAACCAACAAATACTGTTCTTAAAAGAGTGCTCAATGCAGAGTAGAGCAAATATAATTACTTATTCGAAAATTATAACATAAATATGTTATAAAATAACTACAAAAATAGCCATTTTGTTGCAACAATTCTGGTGTCTTATCAAGTGATGGTGTTGAATATACAATAAAGAAAACCCTTTGTTATACATTCAACAGCATCACTTGATAAGACACCAGAAGTGTTGAAACAAAATGGCTATTTTTGTTGTGATTTTATAACATATATATGTTATAATTTTCGAATAAATAATTATATATATATATATATATATATATATATATATATATATATATAATGAAATGGGCTAAGTTCGACAATCATTTTAATATATTTTTTGTTAATAAGCTATTTTTATAGATACAAATAATTAGGTAAATGCTATGTTCATAATAAACAGTATTAACAACATTTACCGGCGTGAATGTCCGAGAAATCTCAAAGAAAATATGTGTCCTCTACAGGAATTGCACCTGTATCCTACACTGAACCATAATATAGCTTGACATGTTATACCATTTAGCTACAAAGGAAGCGTCTGGTTAGCAAAGTTAAATTACTGTTTTTAAACTACAAACTTCCCATGACTTTTCTCTAACGCTCATATCTGCTCGAAGCGTTAGAGAGAAATCATGAGAAGTTTGTAGTTTTAAAACAATAATTTAATTTTGTTAACTAGACGCTTCTGTAGGATACAGCTTGAGTTTTTTTTAATGTTGCTGAATTCCTATATATATATATATATATATATATATATATATATATATATAGTCTACCAAAAAATGTATACACACTTCAAGAATCAGGAAAGGAAAAACTTTTCTTTCGTATTTTTATCAAATTGCGATACTACTTTTTACGATATTTTTCTGATTTAACACTTGATGACTTTTACCTATGGTGGACCTTAAATGATGCTGTGTATCACAGAAAACCGACAATATTGGAGGCCCTTAGACATGAAATTGAAAATATATATGTAGCAATCCCACTGGACACTTTGGCCAACGTTTCCCAAGCAGAAGTTTGCCGTACTAATAAATGTCTGGAGGCTAAAGGCCACCATTTTGAGCATCTCTTGCGATTGCAGTGTCCAAAGGTAACTTGTATTAATCTCTTGATGTTTGAATAAATTTAGTATTACAATATCTATACAAGTTTTTTTTCTTTCCTGATCTGTGTATATATTTTGGGCGGACTGTATATATATAGAGAGAGCAAGTAATAATTAATTAACAAATCGGAGGCTTCAGAAAGCCATGGTAATATTTTATTTCGCGAGACCGATGTAAATTCGGTTTCGCTTCGTCAGACCTTGAGATTTCAAAACAATGAGTGGATTCAAAAATTCTTTCAGGAATCAACCGAAAAACAAAATGAAAAACAAGATTAGTGGAAGTTGTATTTTAAGGTAGTTACATGGAGTAAGAAGGAAAGGAGGGAGGTATATGTCTCTAGGAGATACGATGGTTGCGGCGTTGACCTCTCGTTCAAGAGAAAGGAATAAAGAAATAGAGAGAGGCAGGGAACAGAAGAGAGGAAGGAAGAAGTCGTACATCTCACACAAATCACCATAGCTACACACATACACATTTTTCTATATACACTTATACTTACACATATGTGCCTACATCCATGCGCACATTTGCATCCATCTACACATATATATGTTTTCACGTAAATGTGTCCACCCATACGTATGTATACACATACATATACACCTATATTCATCTATTTATCTGTTTGGATTCATAAACACTTATGCACCTGGACATCTAACGTTCATATATCTCTCTCATTCATGCACGTGTATTGCACAAGCATAATATGGTACTTCTTTGCTTTTGGATCTGTGTTGGGACATAGTTTTGTACATGCAAACATGTTTACCCCCGCCTGTGTAAATAGGTACGTGAGTATTCGTGTGCTGTATGTTGTATTCTCTCATAAGTAGGGGCATAGATTAAGCCTTGTGTACATATATATATCTGGGGTCACTTGATGAAAACACTCTTAAGTGCCTCTTTATAACCATACGACTAGTAATGTATTTGAGGACATCTTACACGTTATCTAAGTACTGATTTAGTCAAATATGTGCAAAAAGCAAACTTGGGGCTCGCATAAGAAACACCACATAGTAGGAACTGATATTAAACAACAAACAACAAAAGGTTCTAGCCATGAATAAACTCCAACCCCAGACCGCTGCCTCAGGTATAAGATACCTTTCGTCCCGACCAGTCACTATCACAAACTCATTCTCATTAACAAGGCGTCTACCAGAGGAGTACTGACATTGAATATAAATGTAAAACAATGCTCCGAGACAGACACTTAGGGACTGATGATAGCCGCGTAAAGAACGGATTGAAATAGACAATCCTATGTTGAGTTCATTTTTTTTTTTGCTGTAAAATATATATATATATATATATATATATATATATATTCCTTTTACTTCAAGAAATTTGACAATGCTACTAAGATGCAAGGGGTTACTGCGAGTAGAATAGAATGAGCAGACTTTAGGGAGAAGAAAGAAAATAAAAGAACAGGTTTCAAGAAGACAGAAGATGGCGACTAACGTTAAATTTAATTTTTTTCAAGATTGTAGTTGGCAGGCAAACAAGAAATAGGAAGAGAGTTTCACAGGTGACAAGTACGAGAAAAAACTATTAGAATACGGTATTTTAATCGGCATCACCTCATGCAAGGCAATAAAGCCACTAAAACACAAGGACTTACAAAGTGTAGGGGAATTAGGAACAAAAAAATTAATAATGACTGCAAAGAGAAAAAAGGTAATTATAAGGACAATAGCTAGCGATTGACATTCCATTTATTTTTTTTTCAGATTAAAGTTGGTTGGAAAGCATGGAGTCTTGAGGGAGTTCCACAAGCGAGAAGTGCAAGAAAAGAAACTGTTAGCATAGAACTTACGGTTACATCTAGCCAGCTCAACTGTCAATCAATGAGATTTCGACGCCAGTCTAGTACTGCGCTTAAATTCAAAAGGTCAAGGTACCATAGCGAAGAGGTCAACCGAACAATTACCATGAAATTATTTATAGAAAAGACACAGGGAAGTAACTTTACGGCGGTGGGAAAGTAACTGAAGCCGAGCCGCCAAATCAGGACCAGTAACATTGCTGATTCTTCCTTGGATCTTATCAAGGAGCTCTCAGTAAATATCAGGAGCACCGGAACTATATGCAGCAGCAATATTCTAAGCATGGACGAATGGTAGACTTATAGATATGTAAGATAGATTCTGGAGAGAAAACTTCCCTCGCACGACACAGTGAACCGACTTTCTTGGCAGCTGACCTAGCAATGGATTCAATATAGTCTTTCCACTTCATGTCAGCTGATGTTAGCTGGAGCAGGCGCAACGAGTCGTCACTTTCCTGGAGGTTAGCATCAGCCATGCTGATGGAAGGCAGAGAGGAGTCTCTCAGATGATTAATAGAGAAAAGTTTAGTTTTGGAGGCGTTAAAATTAACAAGACAACTTTTGCCCCACTTAGCAACGGACTTGAGGTCGTTTTGGACAGAGGCTGCCATTTTGACCTTGTCAGACTGATCAGCCTCACTATCGAGACAGGACTAAATGGTTGTGCCGACAGGTGTAGATGCCAAGTTTAGAAATGTCATTGGGAAGGTCATTAATGAAAATTAAAAACAGTAGGACCAAGGATGGGGCCCTGGGGAACACCTGCGTTAGTACGAAAGGATGTAGACGAGTGGCCATTCAGGATAACTTTCATTTCCCAATTTATAGGAAAGACTGGATCAATTCAAGAGTGTGTCCAGAGACACCGTAACCTTTCAGCTTGAAAAGAAGACCTGTATGCCAAACCCTGTCAAATGCTTTCGAGATGTACAAAGCTACATCCTGGGTTTCATCTTTTTTATATAGAGAATGATAGACTCTTTCTGCAGTCATCGTTTGTACATCATCATTTGACCGGGAGAAACAAAAGCTATATTGCTCGTCTGAGAAAAGGTCTTGCTATGAGAGATGCTGAAGCATTTCAGCATAGATTAGGCCCTCTAAGAGTTTCCCAAAACGTGGTAGAAGGCTTATAGGCCGATAGTTGGAAGGGTCGGACGTTTCACCAGATTTCTTAAAATCTGAAACAACAAACAATGACTTCCAGCAGACGGAAAAGCAGGAGACAGCGATGAATTTATTATACAGTTTAGAGATAACAGGAGCCAGTTCGGGAGCACACTTCTTAATGACTATTACAGGGATACCATTGGGTCCAGATGCTTTGTGGGTATCTAGGTTAGAGATAACAGAAATATTCTAGATGAGTCAAATATAAAGTTTGAGGAGAATTTACGGGCAAAGCATTCAACTTTATCAGCTGGGGATAATGATACCTCAAATCAATTGAAGAGGGGAGGAATAGAGGCCTTGCACTTATTTAGTACCCTATTACAGAGACGACAGTAGTCATGAGATCCAAAGTTGTTAAAGTGCCTCATTCTCTCAGCAAACAGGGACTTAGCTCCTTCAAGGACTCGCTTATTTTTATTACAAGGAGTAACGAATAGGCGCCTGTTGTGACGAAAGCTGTTATGCTTGTATAGCCGAAAATAGTGGTTCCTGTGTGTTATAGTGGCTGATCATGCTGGTGTGAAACATGGAGAGCTCTGAGGTTTCGTCTGGTATTTCTGAGAAGGGATAAAAACGTTGATACCGGCTTTGACCCAGGAAGAAATCTCAGTGACGCAATTTTCCTTTGGGAGATTAAAGATGTAAGTCCAAGGGGCGTCACGGAGAAAATCACGGAGCGGGTCCCAATCAGCATGCTGATAACGCAAAGAGGACTTCATCTAGATATTTCAACAGTAAAGCGATGAGATTTAGTTGCCAATCTAGTAGAACGCTTAAATTCATGCGGTCGAGGTTCCAAGGAGGAAACCTCATTAGAACAACTTCTATGAAAGAATATTCACAGAAAAGACAAAAAGAAGCCACGTCACGGTGGTAGGAAAGTGGCTGAAATCGAGATACTAGATATTATCAATATATTGCATATATGCTCTACTCAGACGACGAAAAATTTGACACAGAAACCCATGTGGCATTCTTTAGATCGAAGTTGTGGAATACCATTCTTATTAAAAGAGGAAATAAATTACTTAGACGAAAAGTTCTTGAAAGTGCGACCATCGTATCTTGCCAAAATGTTAACTTGCGTCGCGGATCTTTTTCAAATATCGTCTTTCCTAAAAGAAATACTCCTTTCCCAATCCAACATATATGACCATAAAAACTTTAAAAAATTAAGAGAAAACCGTTAAATCAAAACCGTCTATTATTTAAAATAAATACATAAATAATTTATCATTATATTAAATATATAAAATAAAATAATATATAACAATTACATTAATAATTAAATATGATATATATAAAATAAAATAATAATAAATAGAAAAGTAAATAAACAAATATATATAACAAATAAAAAATAAAAAATTCAACATTTACTCACATTCGTTTATTAGGCAATAAATTACATCAATTAGAATCCTTCATAGTTTACCTTGACTTTCACAGTTAACCCGAAGAATATCTAGGAGCTTACCTAAATTTTAAAAATTTGAAGACGTAGCGATATTTTTATTTCTTTTTGTAAATACATGTTGCAAAATAAAATCCTTACATTTGCCTTGATAAAGTCCATCAGAGAACAAAATGTGTCGGCAAAGAAAAGCTTTTCTTTTGTTTTTAAATTCATATTGGCTTTTATATATATGGTTTTAGTTATATCTGAATTTTTAAACACACACACACACACACACACACACACACACACACACACACACACACACACACACACACACACACACACACACACACACACACACACACACACACGTCTGGAATTAGTTTCTCAGTGTGGCGTTTATAATTCATTTCACACTTGGACACCACAAGGTGGTGTAATGGTTAGCAAGCTTGTATCGCTAGAACAATTAAAACTGAGTAGTGAGTTCGATCCTCACTGGGTGCTCCTTGTGCTACGCTTGGTAAATCACTATAATTCATTTCAGACTTTGGTCCCATGGAAGGTTACAACTTTATAAAGCAACATATTCGCCAAAAAACCTTTTGAAAGAAACTAGTTATTGGGTTCAAGACTGCAAATGTTTTGCACATAAACTTAATGTTCAACTGTCCACGGACATTAAAAGCGATTTGGAAAAACTTGCAAAAGCACTGAATTTGGGTTTCTCCTGAACGTTTGCTTGATAGCCGAACAAAGTTTCAGTCTTTCAACCAAGAATGCCAACCTTTCATTTTTGCATCGCACTGTTACAGATGATGAAAAATGGGTTTTGCATGTCAACAAAATACACAAAAAGACATGGTTATCACAAATTGAGAATCAGTCCAAAACCAGGACTCCATCTACAAAAGTCCTTGCATTATGTCTAGTGGGATATGAGTGGTTTCGTCCATTACGAACTAACAGGTCATACATTCTTTTTCTATGTGTCATGTTCCTAAAAGACACGGTTCTCAAAAGTTTCCTATAAGAAATGCTTTTTTCCTTTTACTAATCCTCCTAAACCCTGTTCTGTCATCTGTTTACACGAATTTGTTAGGTAGGCTACTCAATGTTCTCCTCTGCCTTCAATATGCCCTAGGAGTGTCAAATTCTCCAAGCCCTCTTTCTTCATTATGTAACCCGGAAATTTCAAATGCCTCTTTCTGATTCTAAGTACAAATGTCATTCTGGTTTTCATTTTTCTTAAAACTTCCTCAGTGTTCACATAATCTGTCCATGGTATTCTCAGCATCCTTCTGTAGAACAACATATCTTTTCATCGGCGAGGAAATTGTCCAGCATTCACTGGTAGAGAGAATGAATAATAATACATAGTAGATCAACACTCCTTTTTTTTTTCTTTTTTTTTTTTGTTGCTAACGAAATTTTTCTTGTTTCTTAATACTTTGTTTAGATTTTGGAAGGCATCTTTCCTTATTCAAACGTGCCACCGGATTTCTGTTTCACATTTTCTGTCTTCTGTTGTAACCCTTCCAAGATAGCACAGATATTAATTCCTGAGTGCATCGTAAAACCAAATATAGTTATTGATACGATGACCTGAACATAACAGGCTGAAAGACATCAGTCACAGAGAAAAATATCCCTGCCCATCCTTGATCATGTGATATGGGATTGGCATGTATATACATCCAAATTTGTTTCCAGTCCTCAATGGCAAAACACGTCTTTCTTTCGATGTATCGGCCAAGTGGCACCATCGGTCAACATATACAGTGCATATATATTGCCCCACTCCGTAATCTCTTGATCCAACCGCCCCGGCAGTGGCCAACTTTGAGCTGTCCATCCAATTATTTTGCTCAACTCTTCTCTTTCCTCAACTATTCTTCCTTTATTAATATTTCTTTCGATGGATCCTAGTTTAATCTATCTGTCTGCTTAGTATCTATCTGTCTAATCTAAAGTCTGTTCATATCTCATGATCTGTCGATATTTTTATAGTGGGTAAGTGAATGATAAAATGGAAAAAAATAATTTCTTAGTGATGCGTTTTAAATAATAATCGATTTATTGGTAGAATCAGTCTTGGACATATAGTCATGACGAAAAAAAGGCCCCAAAATTGATAAAAGCAAATTTTTTATCGTCAAAATGTTTATGTTATTATTAATAGGAAAGACCAAAGTATTTTTTTATTATTTTATTAAATTTTTTAATCCTTTCTAGCACGTTCGAAATTTTGGTTAAAAATCTTTCTTTTTTTTTGCGACAGCAGGTGGGCCAAAGATTGGTATTTTTAGCGTCTTTTTTGGTGTTAAAAACAAATTGTTTTGGAAAATCTTGCAAAAGTCAAATAATTGTCGAATTTTAATTAGACTTTCAGGACTTCTTCACAAATGAATGAAATTATTATTATTTTTATTTTCTTTAGAAAATCCTGGTAAAATGTATATCTTGTTTTACATTTGTTACCCCCCATTTACTTATTTTTATGAAATTTCTAGAAATTAAAATTCCATCCTCTTCATATTCATAATTGTTAAAACTTGGAGAATTTGAATCAATTTATTTTTGTCAAACAGAAACACATTTACTGAAAATCTGCTCTGAATCGGAAAATAAAAAATACAATAAAACTATGATATTATTTAGGTTTTATAAATAAAATTTATTAAGGACACTATTGTCTTAAAAAAAGTTTTCAATGAATAATGAATTTTTATAAGACTTGTTTTCATTTTTTTTATTTTAATCAGAAAAAATTATCAAGTATTAAATCTTTTAAAATGCCCTGTTATGTATCTTTTATGTGATTATTATTAAATAAAAACTATATTTACTAATCATAAATGGAAAAGATTAATACAAATCATGAAACACTAATATTTTTCAAATAATTTTTGTATAAACTTGCCGATTTTTGTAAGTACGGGTGACCATACACGACATTATCAGAAAATAAGAGCGATAACTATAATAAATATAAGTCAACGTTTCTAAAATTCAATAAAACATTACTGAGTATCTAAAAATTATATAAAATAGGCGCTCAGGTCATTTTCTTCAATTATGTTTTACAGATAAAGTCTCCGCAGAACAATATCAGATCTGCCATCAGGCTGTCAATGCGTCAAAACTGTTTCTGTCGGTTTAAAAAAAATGCTTTTCTGCGATATCTTAAACAATATTTGTTTCAAATCAGAATAATTATACACTGAATCAGCTAATATTATTGCAATAAAATTTCAAAAACCTATTTATTTTTGGAAGATTTTTTAATAAAGAGAATTACATTGATATGAAAGACAACCAAAAATGGCGCTAATCAGCTGTTTTGAAAGAAAAAAAACACCGCCCAAGCAATTTAAATTAGTTTTTGAAATACAGCATTTTGATTATTGGAAATATTAAATTTAATCTATTAGCTTGAAATTAAAATTAAAATAAAACTATCAAGAAATATTTTTCGTTTTTAAAAAATTCATTCAAAAACTTAGGTAACGCGTTTTTGGGGGAGGTCTCTATCTATCTGTGTGTGTGTGTGTGTGTGTGTGTGTGTGTGTGTGTGTGTGTGTGTGTGTGTGTGTACATATATTACTTCAAACGAAACTATAGCGGATAGCTGTATTTGAGGCGTTTTTTTTTTATTATTTTATTTTTAACAGTATTTGTATCGTTTACTGTCTACCCGCCTGTAAACTCAAGGAAAATTATTAAAGAAAAAGTGTCCCCCTCCCATAGGATTTTCTATAATAAATTTTCTCGGGTGTGCAGGCAAGTCGACGAAATAAATACTGTTCAAAATAAGAATAAAACGGTGGGTCTACTTAAATTAGTTTCCTCTTCGTCACCGAAAGGTCCGGGTTCGATTCTCGGTAATGTATGCGCACTGCTGACGCGTCCCAAACAAGGACGAAACAGCCGTCCAGTAGTTTCTGCATTCTGTTGAGAATTCTATGTTCGAGACTCGATGAATTATTATGTGAAATTATTCAAATCTCGAATGTTGGGTTTTTCCTTGACTATTTATATATATGGGTCAGTTGTGCATTGTGGGTTATCTATTCTGGCGCTTATTTTTGCGGGAATGGCTTGTTTGTTTATTTATTTGGGTTAATTTATTTGTTTTTCATTTTGTATTATTTATTTTTTCGGTTTTTGATGTTTTATTAACGTAGTGAAAAAAATTGGTTGGGGGATTTTCTTAGGTCGGTTATTTAATTGTCTTGGTCTGGGAAGATAATTAAGGCTGTTTATTCGTTCAATGTTTTGATTGCTTACTGTAGTCCATTCTGTTATTTTGGCGGGGGGGGGGCAATTTTTAATTTATTCATTTCGATTTATTATTTTTACTTGTTTTTGCTTATTTATGCCTATTTAATTCTGACGGTTATTTTAGCGGGGGCGATTTGTTAATTTGTTCATTTCTTTATTTGGATTAATTTTTATTTATTTTTTATTTATTTACTTATTTTTTTATTTTGTATATTTTTATTTACTCTATTTGGTTTTCAATTTTTGAATGAGAATGGGTTTGTGTTAACGATTGGTGGGGGCGTAAGTTATCCCGAGTGAAGCGGTCTGGGGTTGAAATTTATTTATGGCTAGAACCTTTGTTGTTTGTAGTTTAATATCAGTTCCTACAGTTTCTTATACAAACCCCGAATGTGTTTTTCTGGGATTCACAGTAAATAGTTTTTGCACTACAAGAGTCCAATATTATTAATAAGTTAAGATTGATGTAAATTAGTTGAGTTATAGATATATAGATTGTGGGTAGAGAGAGTTGCTGGTGCCTGTAATGATCCTATAAATCAGAAAGAGTATAGGACCTAGTAGTGAGACATGTGGGATGTGTACAGGACTATGTAGTCCATTTATAGGGACATCTGCAATGATTAATAAATCAGAAAGAGCGTCCGACAGCATAGCGAGACTTGTGGAATGCATGCAATGATCATTTATACCAAAAAGCGTATAGGACTGAATAGTAAGACTTGTGGGACGCGTGCAATACAATGGTTCTATAAATCAGAAACTGGATAAAACCGAGTAGTGAAACAAGAGAAATATATAATGAATTGAGACTTGTTGGACGCGGGCAATGGTCCTACAAATCAAAAAGAGCGTACGACTGAATAATGATGCTTAGGGGTCGCCTGCAATGACACTATAAACCAGAAAGAGAATAGGGCTATGTAGTGAATTTTGTGGGACATCTTCAATCATCCTATAATTCTGAAAGAGAAAAAAAACGGCCAGTGAGACGCCTGCAGTGAAACTACATATCAGAAAGAGAATAGTACCGAGAAGTGAGACTTGTGTGAGATCTGCAATGATTCTATAATTCTGATGGAAAATAAGACCGCGTATCGAGTCGTCTTGTGGGATGGCTGCAATCATCCTATAAATCAGAAAGAGCGTACGATCGAGTAGTGAAGTGGTTCCCAACCTTTTTTACATGGCGGCACACTACTAAGTTCTTTAAATTTTCACGGCACACCTATCACAAAAAATAAAGCCTTTTTGCAATAAAATAATAAAAAAACAAAGAATATTATATAAGAAGAATTCTTATTCCCATAAATCAACATATCCTGTATTCAATATCGGGTATAAAATAATAATGGTGTATGTCAGTGGGATAGTTGTCCCTGGTGCTTCTTGACTACTGCTGCAATATTTGGGTGAATGTGAGGGGGACACACTCTTAAGTCTTCTTCAATATTTTTAAGTCTTTCACGTTTTTTATTTTTAATGTTGTTTAGGTAAGAAAATCCCAGTTCACATAGGTACGAAGTTGAGAATTACAGTAAGATTTTGATGGCTTTTTTACTTAGAGCTGGATACTCTTCTATAACAGAAATCCAAAAGGCATCCAATGGCATTTGTGCGTACTTCAATTTGAGACCACGATCACTGGAAAGGCTTGCTAATTCTTCCTCTTTACATAACTCAAAATTGAAAAGGTTGATGACTGATAAATCTAGGAATGGATTGCGAATCCAATCAAATTCTTCAATGCTGATTGAGGGAAGATAATCTTCAATTTTATTTTCTAAACATGTCAAATGCTCACTAATAATGGGAATCATCTTGGTAATGCAGGTTTTGCAAACTAAGGGAAATATATCCAAATCATCTACCTTCATTCTTTTCTTCCATATTGCAACTTTTTTCTTAAAAGCAACTAATTTATCTGTTGCCGTAAGAATATTTTCATTTCTGCCTTGCATATTGCTGTTCAGACTATTGAGATGTCTAAATATCTCATTTAAGTACTCTATTTTAGACATCCACAATTCATTTTTAAGGTATTTACAAAATCTATCAAGTTTTTCATTTTCAAAAAAAATAAAAAGTTCTTTCTGAAGCTCAATTACGCGAGCTAGCACGTTTCCATTTGATAACCATCTTACTAATAGTAAACGAACATAATGAGAATTCCTATCCTTGCACAGCAACTAAAAAATTCTGGACTTCAAAGGCCGAGTTTTTATGAAATTTACCATTTCAATCACTTGATTCATCACCTCTTTTAGTTCATTCTGTGCTATCTTTGAAACTAATATCTCTCTCTGTGTAAAAAAACAATGAGTTCGCACGATGTAATGATTCTGTTTTTCTACTAAAGATGCAAAACCTTTTCCAGAACCAACCATTGATGGTGCTCCATCGGTATATATTCCCACACATAAATTCCAGGATAAGCCATATTTTTCGAGGCATATTGTGATTGTATCAAAATATCTTGAATTTTTGTAATTGTGGGTAACTGTTTGCAGCATAGAAATTGATTAATTATGGCATCTTCATTGATGACACGTACAAATGCAATTAACTGTGCATGGTTACTGATGTCAGTGGATTCATCAATTTCGAGAGCAAACAGACTATTTTGAAATTTGGATATTACACTTTCCTCAATATTATCAGACAAGTCAAGAATTCTTTGCTGAATTGTATTGTTTGAAAGAGGGATCCTGCTAATTTCTTGTTCGGCCTTATCAACAAGCATAATTTTCACCATATTTTTGCATGCTGGAAGGATCACTGATTCTGCAAGAACATGAGACTTCGATTTAAGAGCAATAATTTTGGCCACCTCATATGAAGCTAATTGAGCTTTTTCTGACACGGTTACTGTTTTTTTAAATAGTTGACTTTGCCTTGCATTTGATTCTAATAACCATTGAAAATAATCGACATTTTTAGTTTGAAAGCTAGGATGATTAGTAGTAAGATGTCTTTTCATTGGAAACATTGCTTCATTAGATAGCATTTGCCCACAAACAACACATAGCGGAGAAGGAATCTGTGTATCTCCAGTCCAGTGAAATCCAAATTTCAAGTAATTATCACTATACAACCAGTGAACTTTTGGTTTTTTAAATGATGTTGTAGAAATATTCTTGTCACCATCAACTTTTCTTTTCAGAAACTTGTCCATAATTAAGGGTAAATTGATTCTAAAATTGAAAAAATAAATCTAAAAGAATTTGTATTATATTTAATTTGTTTTTTGTTTGTCTTATAGAGCTTAACCTCCATATGCCAGTGGATCAGAACCAATTACTGAGTGCACTACATCCTCATTGGACAAGAAATGTTAAAAACATTTCTAATTTACATTTTCATGTTAGTTATAGATTTTTGTGCAAGCTAAACACAATCCAGGCTCAAGACGCAAGTTTTACAATAATTGCTTCTGATTGGCCAATATATCTCAGAGTAATAACAACGCCTACGCACACGTGTTAACTCAAAATACCGCCAAAAATCTTGAAATGTGTTCGCGAGCCACGCACGTGACCAGGCATATAAATAAATACGATGCGCGAACACAAGTTTACCAGTGAGCTTCGTGACGGATAACCAACTGCCAAACAACTCCACGTCACTCATACTTTTGAAGTTACAAAGTTAAATTTATTTAACACGAAGCAACTCCAATACACTCACTCACCAACCTCTGAAATCACTCCTGAACTTTTATCAACTTTAGAACTCACAATTCCAAACTTTATTCTTCTGAATTACAAGTTCAATATTACAGTAAAAGGTAAATTACTTCTTAAGAACTTTCTGTTTAAAAGACACTTACTATTAACAACTTTAATATCAACATTAACGAACGATTACAAGAAAGACATTCTGAAACCTAAAACATCATACAGATTTGCCAACATAACATATACCAAATATTCTGCTTGTACATTGTTTTGAATGTTTTATTAGTTTCTAATTAAATATGTCTTGTTCGTAATATGAACTCTGGTACAAATATTTCCAAATCAAAGGGACACGACTCTGTCCAACCTTTTCTTTGCATGTTGTACATCAACCTAAATAAATCTAATTGTTACGTTTTAAAACAATTCAGTTGAATTTTGTATTTTATTTTGATGTTAGTGGAAATAGTTAATTGACACGCAACTTATTCTCAACAAATATTACCACATAATTAACCCATCCACTACAGTCTTACTAGAACTTTAATTTACAATGCCTAAATATTTAATAAAAATATCTACAAATAATCTGTAAATATTGTGAATGAGATATATAGACGATATAAACTGGTGATAAAACAATACCTAAATTTTTCACGATTCCGATTCCTAACCAATATTACTTAAATGTATTTGATTGGTGTCATCATGATTAAAAAATTGAATGTCTTTATTAAACAAAATGAAATTAAATGGCTTCTAGGTATTATCTCTTCGCGACACACCAGTAATCATTCCGCGGCACATTAGTTGGGAACCACTGGAGTAGTGAGACAAGTGGGATGCCTGTAATGACCCTATAAATCATAATGCTTATAGGGCCGTGTAATGAATTTTGTAGGACATCTGCAATGATCATAAAACCGTATGACAGAATAGTGAAACTTGTGGAATGCTTGCAAGTCGAAGTATCGAAAATATTATTCAATTAGTGGAAAATATGAAAACTATCTTAATGATATTATGAAATCGATACTATCAAAACTGGCCAAATAGATTTTATGTGAATGGTCTCAATCGATCAATACCTGAGGATAAACTCGTAAGTTTTCCATTCTGTGAATAATTGAAGATCTTCGGAATGTTTTACAAACAGAGAAAAATGGCAAAAGATTTAAACTTGCTGCATTGCCGTAAAACTAGAAATATCTTGTATGGAAAATGACTTCCGACTCTAAAAAGCCAGTAGTAAGTTTCGTAGTTTATTGTACAGTAAGAAATTATGTAATATATGTGGCATTGATAGATGAAGGGAGGTAACTTTAGGAATTAACATAATTACTTCCCTTACATCATTTGCTCTCAAGTTACTGTTATGTCAAGTCAGTCAGATGTTAAGCAACGGTGAAATTGACAATATTAAGATGAATGACTTGACTACTTAGTAACTCAGTCTAAAACTTCATACATAATCATACTGAGCTTAAGCGTCTTGCAAACCAAATCAGTTCGATCTTCAGTGGTTATCTTTTGTCAGTCTCTCTCTCTCTCTCTCTCTATATATATATATATATATATATATATATATATATATAAAATTAAAATATGATTCCATCGCTACACAAAAAAAGAAATAATTATAATCTAGGCTCAACTTGTGTATCGAGCACTGTTTTTTAAAAATAAAAACAAAAATACTAAAGAACTTCAGATCATCAATCTAACAGTTTTTTCCTATTTTATCAATATATTTGCACACACACACACAAACATATATATATATATATATATATATATATATATATATATATATATATATATATATATGAAAATAGAATATAGCACATTGACTGCTAGTTCTAATAAAATAGTGCCCGATGTATGATAATAGAGCTATAACTTATAGTTTTAAATTAATATATATTTATAAAGGGTGGTTGAAAAGTCTATGTCACATTCTAAGAACTCTTATATCATGTATTAAAAATGGTATAGCGATTGAACTGGCACCATTTAAAAGTTAAAAGTGACAAGTTTTTCTCTGTTAATTTAATTTTAATTTTTATCTCTCTTTCACTGTCGTAATGTTACACAGATTTTGGAAACACCCTGTATATTTAATATATTATTTATATTAATAATAAATATACTTTCAATGAATTTATATCAATAATAAATATAATTTTCAATCAACACCTGTCGACAGTGTTGTGCGTATATATATATAGATATAGATATAGATATATAAAGCGTTTTCATTAAGACATGTCTCATTAAATAACACAATTGTCTCTAATTACGAGAGGTTCCTATTAAAAATAAGTAGACAAAACTTGTCTAAGTTATTTAATGAGACATGTCTAAATATATTTATGTGTGTGTGTGTGTGTGTGTGTGTGTGTGTGTGTGTGTGTGTGTGACGAAATGGCAGTTCTTTGATATCATTTTCATAACAAGGTGCACATGTGACCGGTCACTACAAAAAGTTTCCTATGCTATGCAGACTCTCATCAGGCAGCATGGTCATCCCATAATTTCTGTCCGAATTTTGAATAAAGAAAACAAGTGACCAAATGTTACATTTAATTACAGATTCAATCAACAATGTATTTTCCCTGATTATCTATGACTTCCTTCCATCTATTAACAAGCTTACTAATTCCATTACTGTAAAATTATTTTGGCTTTGATTCGAAGAACTCACAAATGTCAGTTTTAACCTCTTCCTGTGTTACAAAAGCTGTTTCTTCCAAATTATTCTGTAAGCTACGAAACAAATGGTAGTCTGAAGGAGCAAGATCGGGAGAATAAGGTGGGTGAGGAATTTTCTCCCAACCAAGTTCTTCGATCTTTTGTGACGTGATTCTTTCTGTGTGGAGTCGCACATTGTCCTGATGAAACATCACCTCTTTTCGATTCGTTTTTTCCTCAAAGCTTGGTTCAAACGCTCTAATTGCTGACAGTATATTTGAGCATTAATTGTTGCATTAAGTGGTAAGAATTCAAAGTGGATTATTCCTTAACGATCCCACCAGATTGAAAGAAGAAACTTTTGCCCATGAAGTTCCCTTCTCGGCTGTGACTGGGGTCCTTCCCCTTTACCAAGCCACTGTCTACGACGCTTAACATTTCGATAAAAGATCCATTTTTCGGCGCCAGTCACAAGTCTATCCAAAAAAGGTGAAACAAGTTGGCGAGAATGGAGAGAAGAGCAGATGTCAACTCGGGATTTGAGGTTGTTTTCAGACAATTCATGAGACCCATTTTCCAATTTTAGGAACTTTTCCAAGTTGTTGAAGATGACGATGAACAGTTATATGGTTTGAACTGAGAACCACTGCCAATTCCTCAACTGATAAAGCAGGATTTTCTTCAAGGGCTGCTTCAAGAAGCTTTTCATCAGACTCAAATGGACGTCCGGTTCGATCTTCATCTTCAAGGGTGAAATCTCCACCTCTGAATTTTGCAAACCATCTTCTGCAAGTTCTTTCATTCACACATTCCTCTCCATAAACTGAGTGAATGTTTCTAGCCGCTTCGGCTGCTGAGTTTCCTTTCTTGAACTCATAAAGCATAATGTGCCTCAAATGATTCTTGGGTACTTCCATGTTAACATGGTTTTAATCAAACAAAATTTAATTTTATTGTTCTCCGAAATAAAATTTGATCAGTTTAAATGCATCTAAGCATAAAAATAATGTTCAGCTCCATTAGACATTATAAAATACTCTTTAAATTTCATTCATTTTAACAAAAAGTTAAATTTCGGACAGACCTTATGGGATGACCTGATATATCCGTACGTCGGATCGCACGGTGGTTTTTCCTACAATATATATTTCCGTTAATTTTTAAAGGTATTATCTTTTATCTGGATCGCTAGTAAATAAAATTTCATGCATATCTGAAAACTTCATGTTGCGTTATGAGAAAGCCAAATTTTACAAAAAATGTCTTCTGAATAAAACTTTAGCCTCTTTGTACTTTATTACACATGCGCGTGCGCGCCTCCGCATACACACACACACATACACTTAGTCATAATGAAAATGAAAAAAAATACGTCTATTTTCTAAGAATCGAATGGTCAGCCTCTTTACTATTTCCTTCAATACCTGCCTGAGCAGCACTTTGTAAACTTAAACTCTTTTGATAAATGATCACGGTATAGTGATTTTCCAAGCGTAGCTTACATGTGGCACAAGGCCGAAAGTATGGAGCACCCAGTGAAGATTGGGCTCACTATTCAGTCGTAATTGATCTAGCGAGACAAACTTGCTAACCATTACGCCACGTCGAAATGCCTTAAACGATCAAGGTATATTTCATCGAGTTTTCCCGTTATTGTCTCAGGTAACAGAAATTTTTTTTTTCTTTTTAAACAAGAACGTCATTTACAATCCAAAAAATAATATTAAGAGAAAACTCTAACAAGATTGGCGAGAACTTGATCGAACTAGCAAGGGTCTCGTGCCACCACCACCACCACCCCCACCACGAACCTATGGTACGCCCCCCCCAACTCTACTACATCTCAATTTTCATAAGGTAGTATTATAAATATAAATTTCATTATAATCTAATATGTACAATAATGGATCATATGCAATATAGGTGAACAATTCAACAAGAAAAACTGAAAATAAATACAATGTACCTAAATGCAAATTCGAAACATGTCATAATTGATCATCGCATCATAAATAAATCAACAATGTTTTGCGGCAATTTTTAACATTAACTTGACATTTTTCTTGCTAAAAAGTTGAATAATTTTAACACATTCAACATTATAGATTTTTTAAAAAAATAGTGAAACTTATCTAGTGTTTTTCGTGATTTAGCAGGAACAAAGCAAATTCTTGGATTTGAACGAAAAAAAAAAGAAAAGACACCAGAATGACGTCAAAATCCGCGAAATTTTTCCATCCTTTAATAGTTGCAACGTATACAAATGTAGGTAATAAAAAAACAAATGTTGATAAGACAGCGAGAGTTACAAAGCACTATCCGAGGCCGGTTGTAGTACGCGCCGGCCCTGGAAGTTGTTCTAACAAATGTCCTGCGACAATTGAAAAAACGGTTTTCTTACAACTGCTGGGCAGCGCATCATCCCAAGTAAAGTATTTGTAATTCTTGGCTAAAAATTCAAAGGTATACCAACAGTGAGTTATTTTTTAATTAAAAGGAGATGTTACTTTGAAACAAAGAAAACAAGTGCTATTTAATATCAATTCTCCTGTCTAGCATTCACTGTCAAATGTTGAAATGTTCACGCAGTGAATAATGGATAATATCATCATAGATGCAGAGGAGACTTGACGCAACATACATGTGCATCTATTAGGTTGGTGCAAAGATAATGTCGGTTTTTGACGTTAAAAAATACGTCAAAAACCGACATTATTTTTGCACCAACCTAATACAAGTTTCTAAGAATACCATGGATGGGTCATGTAAACAACGAGGAATTTTTAAGGAAAATTGAAGTAAAAAGGACAATTTTACGGAGAATCAGAAAGAGACGGTTGAAATTTCTGGGACACATAAATGATGAAGTAGAACTGCGACACTCAGAGGTCATACTGAAAGTAAGAGGGGTAGAGAGAAACATACAGTAACCTACGCAACGATCTTTTGTAAATAGATGCCAAAGCAGGGACTGGGGTAAAGAGTAAGGGGTCAAATATTGCTTAGAGCTACAAAAGATAGGAACTTGTGGAGAGCCATGACGGCGGCTCACGGCTACCAAAATTAAGCAACATCAAGCCTGGTCGATACCTAAATGGGTGACCGCTTGCGAGTACCAGGTCCTGTAAGCTTGGATGTGCGAGTAGTGTAATGGATAATGACTCAGAATTGGAAGTCGTAGAGCCGAGTTCCAATTCCAGTTGGGTTCGTTATATTCACTTACGCGCAAATATCATTCGGAAAGCTATGAATCTAGCTCTTCTCCCTCCCAGCTATGGGTTAATTAGTATTACTTGCATCAGTAAATCAGTAGTCTCTACAATAATTCTTGCAATCTAAAAAATATTTTCTGACTTTAAATAACCTGCAAAGGGTTGATAAGCCGTAAAAATACAAATAAATCAATAGAACCCTGACGGGCCACGACAAGTAAAACATGATCTGTACAGATTAATGTTTTTTTAACAGTTTATGAATCTTCTGTCCGTTATTTAAAGACGAAAGATTTTGGATTGTAAGATTTTTTTTTTTTTTTTTTTTGCGAGGGTATATGAAAATTTTCTTGAGAATAACAATGATTTTTTCCAGATACAATTGTTATTTAACCCATAGTCGAGAGATGGAAATACCTTTCACAAGGGTACTTCTACGTAAGGGAATGTAATAAACTCAACTGGAATTAGAACTCGGCGCTCAAATTTCTCATTCCAAGCCGCTATCTATGACCGCACCGGGAAATCTACTGACGTAGTTGTAAGCTGAGCATGCACAAAATCATATATCTGGTGTGTGCATGAGAGAAAACGATTACGAGAAATTCCACTTTGCACTAATTATCGAATTTTAAAGACGTAGATCGTCTGTCGCATTTTCGCAGTAATCCATCTTTTCTCCCCATACAGATATTTCCTTTTAAATTATTTCACCCCAAGCAAGACGATAAAGCCACCACTACGGAAAACCACCACTATCTTTCCCCAGAAGACATGACAATTCACAGAAAATAAAGAAATCTATGGAGAACCATAATCGCATACATCCTAAAAGGATATGGCATATTTAAGACAAAAATATATAAATATAAAAAAAAATAAAAGTCCAGGTATTTCCTAAGATTCAAGGCCACATATAGAGTATCCTGTAAGAATCAAACTTCCTGCGGTGAGACACGAGCTTTGTCTTTTGTTCCAGGGAGATAATGATAAAATCCCTAATGATAAAAAGGGAAGTAACTGAGACATGTTTAAAAGGAGTTATCTTCCTTTACCTTTATAGCAAAGAAAAGTTATTTACTAGTTTGGTATTGTTTTTTTGAGTGTTTTTTTTTTAAATCTTTTCATCTCAAGAAACTAGCACGCAAGGAGTTACAGAGAGTGGGAGCAAGAGTAAAGAGGCGTGAAAGAGGAAAGGATGAAGAGAAGGGAGAGGAATACATCAAAGCATCTGGAGATGTCGATTGACATTGCATTTGAATATTTGGAGATTATAGCTATCATGGAAGCAAGTAAGAGGAAGGGAGTTCCACAGGCAGGAAGTGCGGGACATAAAGCTATTGGAGTAGAAGAGATGGCTACATTTAGCCGTTTCGACAATGAAAGGGTGGAACTGAGATGCCAACCTAGTAGCACGCTTAAATTCATGCAGTTTGGGAACCAGCGAAAATAGCTCGTCGGAGAAGTTACCGTGAAAGTATTAGGTTGATGCAAAAATAATATCGGTTTTTGACGTATTTTTTAACGTCAAAAACCGACATTATTTTTGCACCAAGCTATATTTATAGAAAAGACAGAGAGAAGCGACGGCACGTCTGTGAGAGAGTGATGTAAACGAGATGTCATATCAGGGCCAACCGCATTGCATATCCGTGTGAGGATTTTGTTGAGGACCCTAAGACGAACAGCAGGAGCTCCAGACCATATATGGCAGCAGTATTCCATGCAAGGGTGAATGGTTGATTTATAGATTTGAAGGATGGACTCGGGCGAGAAAAACTTTCTGGAGCGACACAGAGAACCAAGCTATTGATTCAATGTAATTGTTCCATCTCAGGTTAGCGGACAGTTTGTAACCAAGCAGAGAAGGGATCTCATGTAGTTGACAATCAGACATTTTAATGGGAGGCAGAGAGGGTTCTCTGTGGTGGGTAAAAGAGAGCAGTTTTGTTATTTTGTTTTTAGGTGGAAAAATAAAATTCGAATGTCATGTCCACAAATTATAATACAATAAACAATGTGAGGAAATGATCTTTGCAAAAAAAAAAGAAGACTAAATATTAACATTAATACAGACAAGTACATATACTTCAGTCAGTCATTTAAGTGCCCCGCATGATACACGCTTGGGCGATCATGTATCTTTTGATACATAACTGACGAGGCAGAAGATTCCCGCAGTAGACTGGTTGCCAAACAAGGCTAAATAACCCATAGCTGTGGGGAGAAGAGATGGATTCACACTTTTTCCAAGGATATTTGGGCGTAAGTGAATATAACAAATTCGACTGGAATTCGAACTCGGCTCTACGAGTTATCATTCCGAGCCAATATTCATTATACTACACCGCACATCTGTTTACATGTTGAAAATCAATGTTATTTTTTGTGGACATGAAGAGATCAATAGTTCGATATGATTTATTGCATGTGAGTCTGCAAAGTTTCGAAGTTATTTTGTTGCAAATAAGTCAGCAAAGTTCGAAATAATATGTACGCCAATATGTGTGTAAAGCACACGCTAATGGAACATGCGTGTAACTGCTGACTGCGTGCGATAGCAGTAATTTTAAAAACAAAGTGAACTGATAGAGAATACGAGACTTACTTTCGTCCTGGCGTTGTATGTAGAAAAATCATCGCTGACATTCGCGTAGTCATGGCACTTGTGACGTTTTTGTTAATCGAGGCTAATCTAGTTCACTGACCGTTTCGTTTCAGATCCGGTCGCCGACGAGCCATTTTTATGGCTTATTCTATCAATTGATAGCCATCACGTGACTTGTCATATCCAATCAGGTTCCAGGAACCAATTATGCAATTTTTGTGCCGTGTTTGTACAGAATAGTGAATTTTTTTCATATCTACTGAATTTAGTAGGATTTATTTCTCTTGTTTCTGCTTCACTTATTGGCCGTAAAATATAGGCGTTTATATCCTACATTATCTGTCGTTTCACTAATGGCAAGATAATCAAACTTCAAAATCTAAATTGTTTGTCCATTTAATATACATTATATATTCAATTTGAATACTGAAGTCATACAATGACGTCAAAGGACCAGTTTTTCATGTTACCCAGTTGTTGCTTGAATGAACACGGAATTAACCCTTGCTACACAGATATCCATTTCAATTTTCTTCAAATTGTCGATGTATATGTACGTGTGTGCGTGCATGTATATTTTAATTCAATGACAAACCTAAAAATATTTCTGCAATTTTCTTAAAATACTTTAAAAATAGTCCTATATATTACCGAATAATTTCCGTAAAGTCCAATAAAAAAATCAATTTATCTGATACTTTTTAGGATTTTAAAATTTTACTTTTTCTTTCTTCTCTGGCCTTTTTTCTCTTTTTTTGAAGTGGTGATGTCTTATTTTCTTTTCTTCTCTCCGTTCCTCTCTTCTTTCATCCACATTCTGAAGAGACAGGACACAGATGGTTTGCCCATCTATTCCGAAGGAGAGAGGAACTGAAACCCCAATACCTCCGAAAATCATTCAAATTATTGGGGATTATTTTATACCCGTTCCTTTTCAAATTATCGTAATAGAAAAGAGTAGTTAATGAAAGAAGATAAATCAGAATTATTTTTTTATTGAACTTCCGTACAGAAAAATAAAATCAAACTCAAGAAAAATGTAGAAAAAAAAAAATTAAAACACTTAAAAACAAATACCACCCCACCCTAAAGAAAAAACAGCAACGAAATGAATTTCAAAATCGCATAGAAAAAAATTTTGTTTTTTTTTTTAATAAATATTGAGAATACTTTATTTCAGATTGAACAGAAAAAAAAATCTAATGTTTTATTAAAGCCCTCCCAAAAATATTTTTTAGTCATATTTTTGGTACGATTTGAGATTAATTTTCCACTATGATCACACTTGATATTGCATAATTTTTTTTTTTTTTATACAAGTGTAAAAATATTTTCGCGACTAAAAAACTATACACGAGATGTCGAAATAGAGGAGGAGGTGGGGAGAAACTGGCCCTCCCAAAATATTTCTATGGCGTTTTCTAAAATGACTTGTTCATCAAAGAATGAATTATTGAATAAGTACTGTAAATTTCGTTTAAATCTAATATTTCCCTGATTTTTTGGTAAATTTTAAAAAATAAAAATAAAAGCGATTTTTAACTTGCATTTCGAAAAGGAAAAAAAAAAAAAAAAAACGCATCCATTTTCATTCTTCCTTTAAAATAAATAATTATATTCCAATGTTAACAAAAATACAGATATCAAAGACTACTCATTTCTTAACTCTACAAAGTTAGGAATCGACTTCACGCTTTTATTTTCGTTATTTATGAACAGGACACCGTCCCGTCCGAAATCGATAACTAACCAATATTTTTCGATGCTGTAATAAGTGTCACAGCCTAAGAAAAGTCTAAAGAACGCTAATCGTTTTTGTTAATTTTTGTCTGGGCCTTCAAGCTGCATAAGGTCCAGTGTGGTGAAAAATTCCAATGAAACGCGGCCAAGTGTTTCCATTCGTTGAGCTTTTTAGATATTGAATGATCATTTCAGAAAAGTGCCGAAGATGATGGACGTGACAAAGAAAAATATATTTTTTTAAATTGACTTCTTTAATGTTATATTTCAATAAATAATCAATCCACAATTAAGTATTTATATTGTAAAAGGTAAATCCCAAGAAATTAAAATCAATATGATTTTAATTTCTCAGGGATTTACCTTTATTCTGAAATGAATCCAAGGTTGAATGCCCTGAATGTTTGAAACTGAAATAAAAACTAAAGTATTCATTGATTTTAAACCAATTTTGTTAACATTATATGGAAATATATTGTAAACTTATGTGTGAAATATTTTTTTAATTTCATTTCAAATGAATTTATTAATATTTTCATGCTTATCTATTTTCAAAACAAGTTTTGTTTTTAAAAAAAAAAAAAAAAAAAATTATAAAATTTAGAAATGCGGAAATTTTATAAACTTAATTTACCTTTAACAGGTGTCGACAAAATAATGGTGGCATAATTGTGAATTTTAAGCGGCCCAAATTTAAAATGCTAAACTTATTTCATATATGCAAAATTATTTTTCCGTTTTTAGCAACTGACTTATCTTCTTTCAATCAAATCTATAAATAAAACTTTTAAATTTATTTAATTTTACTTATGTGGATAAATGGACTTAAGTCCAACAGTTTAATAAAGAAAAAACCTGAAAAATAAATCAAAATTCAAGTTTTACTCTAAAGAAAGCAAAATGATATCAAGCAATCTGGAGAAAGAAAATAAGAGAAAAAAAAAAAAAAAAAAATATCATTAAGAAGAAAAAACAAACACAGAAAGTAAAACATATACAATATTTTCTTTATTGTTAAAATGTATACAAATTATATTTGTAGTCTGACTCTCAACCATTTGAGACCCTTAATTTTGTGAAACTCCCTTGGCCTTCAGGGAGGCGGGTGGTAATCGGGGGGTGGGGGATCAAAAACTTTCAGGAAGTAGAACGGCCATTTTTTAAATTTCATTGAAATACCTAGAAAATAGCCCCAGTTGGTCCGCCATATCTGGCAGGTTAAACAAGAAGGAGAAATGCCTAGGCTATTATGTGAAATTACCAAATACATCGCCCTAATATTTGTACAGATTCAGCTCAAACCAGACAGAAATTGGAGAGAATCCTGTTTAATGACTGTCTTCATGATAGAGACACATTACTGGCAAGCTGTGATTCACACAAAGAATCTTGTCACTGACAATGTAAAAGAATAGGTGATTCAAACCTCCCAGCTTCAAAGAATGAAACCAGATTGTAAAGTCCCAGACCTTCAAACTGCCCTACACTTCCAAAAATGCATATTCACATTGGTGAAGTCATGTGTGAAGCATGGTATCAACACTCACTCTTTCATGCACATGAAAGCAGTGTCCATTTGCTAGTCAGTAATAAACAAAAGATGGCAGAAAACAAGTTTGTTTACTATAAGAAGAAATGTTTAATTTCAATACATAAATGAACTGAATTTTTCTTTCTAAAAAGGAAAAAAAAAAGTTGCTTTTCTCACATTGCACAACAGATAAGTTAGAAATGATCCACAACTTTACTAAACTGATAAATAAAAAGATTATATATATATATATATATATATATATATATATATAGAGAGAGAGAGAGAGAGAGAGAGAGAGAGAGAGAGAACACAAAAAGAAAAAAAAAAACATTGAAATACATGGGTAATTCTTCAACAATTCAAACCACCCCAAAGATTTCTTGACTAGTTTGCTCAATTAGTTTTTTTTTTTTTTTTTTTTTCCTTCTTGGCTTTAAGACATTCCTTAGTTTCCATGAATAGCTAAGTACAGATTATTTTTGCTGGTACCAGCAAATAGAAAAAACACAGTGCCAGAGACAACAAGCAACAGAGCAACTCTAAAAAAAATGTTGCCAAACTGCCCATAGGTCTGGAGGAAATAAACTAATAGATACACCACACAAGCACACACACACACACATATATATATATATATATATATATATATATATATGCGCGTGTGTGTGTGCACACACCTACCATTGCCAAAAGACAGAGATTGGACAAACTAATCCCCAGTGAAGTTAGGGGAGATTCAGACTATCAGTGAATTATACTCCGGTTGGTTACAACAAATGGAACATGCTCAATTTTTGTGAAAATTGCATTATCAGGTTAAGGATAAAACTGTGCTGCAGTCTTGTTCAGGGCTGGGAAGTTGTACTTTGCAGATTTACCCTGCCAAGTGGGTATGAAACATTCATCACTCACAACCATGACATCTAATACATCTGCACATTTGTCCTTAGTGGCAATCAGGTCAAGCTTTAGGAAGCTCAGGATTACTGGGGATGCTCCATTCCTCATGAACTTAAGTTTCTTAGCCAACGTGGTTGTGTAGAGAGCAGGTGTTGTACATGACTTTGCATCACTGAATGATATGACCAAGCTCTCCACACAACCACGCTGACCCTGCAGTTCAAATCACTAGAAGCTGAACCACTCCTTGAGCTTCTCACTTTTGCTGGCAAGAATCTACACCTGAGGTTTATACTTTTAATGTAGATCCTGGGGAACACACCCCAGGGTGATTAAAGTCTCTGATGCAGCACCTTAGATTTGGTGGCTAACCAGAGACCTGTCCTATCCTAAGATGACAGCAGGAGCTCCCACCAGCACTTATGTGCCTCTTCAGTGAATTGCACCAGGACACCACTAACCCTGACAGAGCAGTTCATAAGATGGTGTACAGGGTGGAATGCCTCATCAGGAAGACGGAGAGACACGCAAATGAGCTCCAGGAACCATGTCAGAGTACGATGTCTAGGCAGGGGGAGGGATTAATTGGACAGTCCTTAGAGAGACTCAACCCCAGTCTGAATGGCAGCATTGAGTGCCCACAAGGTGTTACAATGAAAATTTCCCAGCATGAGTAGATGTAACAATGGGGGGGGGGGATAAAAAATGATCAAACAATTTCAACTATCTGGTAGGGGTTTAATGGTGCCACACAAATTTCCTCAATCCACTCACGCTACAATGTCCTAATTAAAAATGGTCTCCAGATAGATAAAAGGTGTCTGAGACAGCCAGAGACCCTACCAGCACCCTAACTACGCTCAGCTTCGATGGTATCAATGCAACAAACTTGACCCTTTTATTAGCTATGATCGTGATTGACCGCATCTTTTTCATATTAATCCATAATCCCAAATACCTTTGTGCCTTTGCCACTATCTTCAACCTAACCTGTATCTTCTGATGTCTCAGTGAATAGAGTAACATCAACAGTATAAGCCAGCAAGTCTACCTCTGCCAAAAGTCCATTGAGCACTGCAGATTCAGATCACTCATGGAGAGGACTTTGTCCATGACCATATTCAAGAGTAGTGGTGACAACAGATCACCCTGATAAACATCCTTTTTTTTTACTGATGGTGTAGTCAGCAAGCATACAAGTCACTATATTGTAGCCGAAATGCAGATAGCTTACCAGCTGAGCAGGGGCCTCAAACCTTTCTGCCACCATGGTTAACCATATCAAACACCATTGACACATCCAACATGACTACACACAGATCTCAAACATGCTGAAAGACTGTGTTCAGGGATGCTGTAGCCTTCAGACAGCAGTCCTTTGATTGAAAGGCAGACTGCACAGGAACTCAGCTACCTCAACTCACCACCTGCAACGATCTTAGGAAGACAACATAAAATAACTGACAAGATGGTAATGAACCAAAAATCAGATTGGATCCTGGTTGAACCAACAACCAGAGACAAGATACCCCCCCTTAGACAATCAAAGAAATCCAATAGGATGGGACTAATTAAACACTATAAGTATCATTCTTTACGAGCAGACTTTTTAAAAAGTCCAAGGCAACAAAATGATATCCATTTCTGTCTTATGGCTATCAAGCAGTGTAGAACTGCTTAAGGATAAGCAAAGGCAGTTGGGTGTATGCATTCTGGTTGTAGAAATTTCTTCAACAACACCCTCACCTTTCTTTTCTTGCAAGCTGAAATGCAGCAACCCCACACACACACTTACAGTAAGTTTTTTTTTTTTTTCTTTTAAACACAAGCCTAATTTTTTAAAGAATTTTTTTGCCCAAATTGTCAGCAGAAAATTCTTTGGCCAGTGTTTTATTGGCTCAAAAACAAGCACAATGCTTAGAATCAATGTTTTCTTACCAGAAGCTATTCACCAACAGCTGCACAAAAATAAACAAAATAAAGCAGAAATTTGTGCTAGTGCATAAAGAAAAACAAATTTTTTAGCTAAATTTCTCTCAATTTATAATTTCCTTTGGGATCAAAATAATATTTCAATCAGTTTTGGCCATTAATGGAAACTAAAAATATGAGCAACACAGTCAAGAGAAAATATTTTCCAATTAAAACTTGTTTTTCTGCCAACTCTAACAATTTCATTTAATTTCAATAACACCAGATTCTTTTATTGCAACCCTATTTCAATAAAATACATCTCTTACCAAATATTTCTTGATTAGTTATGGACTCTAAATTCATGAAATGGTCATTAACCAGTTAACTTTGATCTGCAACAATTGAGAAAAGCTTTGCCTTCAAAAAGGATCACAGATTTGCCAAGAAGCAATTTTATATTTACAAAACGGATCCCCCATGGTGGGGTAATTTCAAAAACAAAAATGTTAAATAAATAATTTTTACAAAAAGATGTTTGAAGTTTGGATGTTTTCCCTGGTCAGTTGAGTCAGCAGCATCAAAGTTGGGGAACAGAAGGAAAAAAAAAATTGGAAAAAGCAGAAAGCAAATGAAAGGGGAGAGAGAGAGGGGGGGAAGAGCAACTAAAAGACAAATCAGAAAAGTGTAATGAAAAGAAGAAATTAGGCTGAATAGAAAGTAATCATTATTGCTTTTCCAGTTTTTTTTTTGGGGGGGGGGTTATATTTACAAGATCCAATGTTTGAATTGATAAATCGGTTTTGTTTCCTTTGGTTTATTATTTAATGAAAATAAGGAGAAGTGACCAACATTTCAAGAAAATCTTTAGAAAATGAAAATAATAGAAATTGCAATTTCCAAAAGAAAAAAGGTGAAAGGAAAAAGAAAAACAGTATCTATATGCTTATTTATATTTTATATAATTAGAATATAAAAAGAAGTGTGCAAATAAACAATCATTTGAAAGGAGGAATGCAAAAAGTAAAAATCAAAGTGTATAAGGTGAGCAAAGCAAATGTTTCTAACAGTTAGAACTGTTAAAATCATGTGAGTGTACACACACAGTCCGGGGGGCGGGGGCAAATAGAAGGATGCAAAAGAGAAACAGCTAGCTATTTGAAGTAACATTTAAGTCAGTCTTTAGCAAGTAATTCAAGGTTTCTTTCTAAAAATGAAAATTTTTAAAAAGGGTTACAAGATCTTAGTAAAATAAAGTTCATTGATTATATGGAAAAAAAAGAAACATTTAAAAAAAAAAAAAAAAAAAAAAAAATATCAAATAGGTTTTGAATAAAGAGCAAATTGATAAGACACTCACTTCTGAATCAAGTAAAACATAATTCGAAATTATGAGGAGATGAGATTGCAATCCAGAGTAAATTATTTAAAAGTGTGTAATTAATCTTGGGAGTATGAATCAATATCAGAAAATCTCCCAAGAAGCCTTAAAAGAGGAAGAAGAAAAAAATGAGATGGAAACTTATTAATTAAAATGAGTTTAAACAAATAGAGAAAGGTCAGTTAAGATTTAAATGAGAAAATGTCTTGGAGAAGGTTTGACTTTATGAAATCAAGAGAGGAAGAGAGAAAAATCATAAATCCAACATAAAAGAAATGTCTTAATATTTTTTTTTACAATTGAAGATTAAGAAAATAGCCAAGTCTTTCATACAAGACAAAAAAGGAAGATTTAATTTCTCCCAAAACCTGCCTACTTTTAAGTCTATTTGTTATAAATACTTGCTTTAATATCTTGTATAACTGCCAATGCATATATTCAGAAATAAACTGGAAGATCAACCCTGATGAAAAGTAGAAAAATAATGTTATCTGTGACATAATATACGTTATGCAATAAAATTGTCAAGTATTAAATATTTAGCACAAGAAATAACAGCAGCAGATATGAGAGAGAGAGAAAGCAAAGCAATGAGGACAAATATTCAGCAGGCCTCATGCCACTATTGCTCTTAAATACTTTTCTTATCCAGAAAGAGTAACAGCAGTAGTACGGAGAAAGAGAGAGCGCGATAGCAGCAGGATCCAAATGATCATATTATAACATCAGCTGTACATAGAAATTTCTTTGCAGATTAATCGAAGATAATCACAAGCTACTACCAAAACTTTTTTCCTCAAAATGGTTTCAGAGAATCATTTTCAATAACAACCCCAAGTTGAATTGAGGGAAAAAAAAAAAAAAAAAAAAAAAAAGAGGACTTCACTGCCATTTTAACATTAAGATGTTTGGATATAAAAAATCCCAAATCAGCTATCACAGTTCATATTGGTGGATCGACAAGTCACATTGTTTTTATTTTTTGCTTTTTTTTCTAAGTAGGAAATCATATCCTTACCAGTTACATCCATCCATTGCTGGGTTTGTTTGGTATAAAAGAGAAAGGAAGAAAAATGCAAGCTACGTTAGGAGAAACTCAAAGTTCCACAACAAAAAAGAAAATAAAAAATTATGTCTACATTCCTGCATTTTAAACAAACATTTTCATTCATTTTGATTTTCAAAATGCATATGTATATTATTTGTGCTAAACAGGGTTTACTGACTGGCATTTTTTAATATCTTAATAAGTATTAGTAGCCGAAAGATTGAAAATGATATTTGAAACTTCTGAAGGAAAGCATTTATAATTCTAAACAATGCAACAGGTTACATTACCTACAGTCAAGTTGAACACATCAATTGTCACACCTAATAAATAGAGTTTATAATAAAAGAGTTGTTACAAAAAAAAAAAAAAAAAAAAAAAAGATGAAATGCTTAAAAGAAGCAATTACAAAATATTTTATTCTCGCCAGGAATTGAACTGACTAGCTACAAAGTAACTGATTAATTTCTGAGCATGTGTTTTTGGACTTTAGAATTCAACTTCAGCAAAGGTTATAAAGCAGACAGATTTTTATCACTTTAAACATAACTTTTAATGTATACCCATATTTGTGTAGACATTCCATTTATTTTAAACAGTATATTTATTTTGGTCTACTGCCCTGAATATTCAAGAAATCTTATTAAAAGAAAAAGTAATGGACGTTTTGTTTATTAATCCAACAGAGTGGACACCCATATTTGAGTAGATGCGCCGTTTATTTTAAATGTTATATTTATTTTTCTCTACTAGCCTGAATAATTGAGAAATCTTATTAAAGAAAAAAAAGACACACCCTCCGACAGAACTGAAATCTGTGTTTCCCTTTGTAGAGGAAATATTCAAACCAGTAGAGAAAAATATACATACTGTTTAAAATGAATGGAGCATCTACTCAAATATGGGTATCCACTAAAAATGTTCAAATTGATAAAAACGTTATAAACATGAACAATAAATGCAACTTGTGTACAAAGCCACATATGTATGGTTCAAATCTTTGTTTAGGCATACAGTCTTACAATTTCTCTTGTGCTCATTTGATCAGAAAATACTTATAAAATATCAAACTTTAAATTTCTGAAAAGAACTACAGTTAAACACTGACCTTGAGAGAGAACCTTCTGAAAAAAAAAAAAAAAATCATTAATTGCCAATGTAGGCCCACATAAACACACTGGTCTAGACTCCATATAAGGAAAACAAAGAAAAAAAATCAACTGACCCAAGATAAACTAACAACTTCAAAAAGGAGACAAAAATATAATTATTTCCAAAATTAGCACCTATAATTCTCATTTTCACTTGTTAACATCAAAATGGCACCATTTGGGTATTGCAATAACACCAAAAGATGTGTGCGTGATTTACTGACCCTTTCAGTGTAAAAAAGCAGCAAAACCTTTTGCCAATATTTTTTTTTAATTGAATCATACAAAATGTAACACACACCCTGGTGCAAGGAATTCTAAATAGTAGGGTTAATAAATTCCTGCTCTATTTCCCTGAACCTCTCATCAAAAAGTTGGATCTACACAAATTTTGCCTCACTGTCAAAATGGCAAAACTCCAACTCTCACCCTCAATCAGATATCACTGAAGCAAACAGACTTTACAAAATGTCAAAAATTGTTTAAAAAAAAAAAAAAAAAAAAAAAAAAAAGATTAGAGAGAGAAACTGATGCTTACTGAGAGGATTATGTGAGGATAAAAATTAAGTAATTAAGTTTAGAAAGACAAGACATTTTAACACAAAGCACAAAGCTAAGGATCATCTAGAAAGTTTCAGTCAAAACTTTAAATGTTCTCGAGGAGTTTCATTTTTGTTTCCAGAACAGATTCAAAGTTGAAGCTCTACCTAGGATTTTAAAACTAAAACATGTAAAATGACATCAAATTTAGAAATCTTACAAATAAATGTATAAACTGAATAAAAGAAAAAACATGCGAGAAATTCCCAAGCAACTTATTGGTATTACTTCATGAATTATTCAAACTAATATCTTCATCTTAGACACATTTCCTAGCCATTTCAGCAGACAGGAATTATTAAAAAAATATCATCCATAGATCAATTATGGTTTAGAATCAGTATCAGTGGTCAGGAGAATTAAAGATTTTCTATAGAATAATAACCATTGTAGCCTTGCTATATTTGAAGAATAGGAAAATGTTGCTTAATTTCCCCCATCCCACACACACATCATGTAAAATATTAGCATACATGTTAGAGGTGGGGGTAATACACAATTTTATTGTTTTTTAAATTTCAAAACATTCATAACAATTTCCATGTCTGCACAAACCTTTAATGCTTGGGATGGGTAACAAAGTATGGAAAACACACTGGCCAGACTATTTCAATAAGGATACTTGTCACTGTAATTATGAAACAAAAGATTATCTATTAATATCCACCAGGGTTGCTATTTTACCTTGAAAAATAATTAGTGGCAATTTTTGCAGAAGAAAAATTTCAAATGCCAACTATTTTGATTTGAATGCATTTTTTTTTTTGCACATAAAAAATGAAGTCTTGAACCAAATAGATATTAATCAATTTACTTCAGCTTTAACTGATTAAGTATCTACTCTTAAAATAATTCAATAGCCATAACTATACACATATACGAAAATTGGGAAGAGAGAGGCCAAAGTAACCTTTCACGGAATTATCAGTTACATATTTTGAAAGCTGCAAAAAAATTATTCCACAAAGAAAACTAAGAACTTCATGAGTAAATGAAGACACTCTGTCTAATCTTAAATTTGATATGAAATGGTAATGGTAACAGCAGCAAGAGATCTTACCAATTTCCTAAAAGGAATTATGGTCAAAAAGATTTTTTTTTTTTTTTCCCCCCCTCTCTCTCTCTTTTGAACTTAGGATATGTTAGATTCATGAACAAAGATTAAATTGATGGCATTGACCCTCATTCTAGTGTAAGGAACAAACTTCAGTTGAAACCTCTAGCCTGAATGATTTCTTGCTACTCACACTCATTAAAACAGGAATGTATTTGAGCAGAAGATTTAGCACCACTGGCAACATTAAAATCAGAATGTTAAATTAGGATTAAATATTTAACAATTAAAACAAAAACAAATAAAACTTAAATAGGAAATGGTTCTGGCATCAAATTGGAAAAGTAACTCTTCAGTTAAATAATGCCAAAAACTACAGTATTAGCATGTTATAATGGATGTGAGAAAGAGAGATTAACTTGAATAGTTTTTAATCTAATATTGGAATAACCGATTCTACTTTTCATCTTTTAGGACTAATGTTAAGATCTGGAAGTCATGTACTTTGTTACTCCCACATCAATCATACAAACATGCAAAGCTACACAAAAGAAAATAGGTTCAAACCAACTTCAATTCAAGAATTATTGAAACTGCCTTCCCTTCAAAGCAAGAAAAGAGTATTAAGAAAACCAAATGATTCTATTACAAGTTTATAACAATTCCTTTTCTACTGGTTTCATATCTACAAAAGGCAGGGGGTGGGAGGTAAATGCTTAGAGAGAATGCAAACACCCTGAAACCAAACGTTTTTGATTTCACCTCTGTTTAATGTTGATTGCCTGGAATTTCGAAGAATTATCATCTTTTCTAGAGTTCATTAACAGAGGAACTTTGGTATCAAAAAAATTTTTGAAGAAATGAAAATAAAAATCTTTAAATGAAGTGGTTACCATACATGTGGGAGGATTATATTTTTTAACTTAAGCAGGCATAGTTCATGATAAAAAAAATAAAAAAAGTTAATTAAAATTCCTGATTTCAAAGTATAAAGATGGCTGCTGAAAGGTTCTTAGCATAAACAACTTCCTAAAATCTGACATAATGACTAAACATCAGGGTTTTTTTTTTGTTTTTATTGGACCCAAGTACTTTTCAGCACCTTTGCATACGACAAATGAGAAATTTTGTCTGGAGCAGCATCCACTCAATTGTTGGTTAAACAGGAAAACAATAATATTGAAGAAAAAAAAAGATTTTTAAATAACCAAATAAATAATTTCCACCAGAAAATAAATGCCATAAACTTGGAAAATTAATGATGATGGTTCCATTTAAAAGCAAGGGAAAGAAACCAACTTTGGTTTTTATAGAATTTTAAGGAATCAATAACCAGACATAAGTGATAAATGAGTGATGGGTGGGGAATTAAAAAATAGTTTCAATGGAACAAACTGGCAGATTCTTATATTTATCAAAGACACGCAAACTGTGGCATCCTTCAAATAAAGCATTTATCACTTCATCCTTTTTCTTGCCACAAGTAAGCAATGAAAAAAAAATTAAAGATTATCACACCCATATTCTTCATTTGGGAAGAAACATGGGACTATGTTAAATGAACAATTTTTCATTAGTCTTGATTATTTGCAGGTAAAAAGCAAAGCCATTGTAAAATTCTTGTTCCAGAACTGGCCCTATCTGTTCAGAACTGTCAATTAAGTGCAAATAATTATAATAAAAAAATGTGCAAAATCAATAATAAAACTGATGATGATTAACAGAATGGGCAAGAAGACAACAACCTACCCTACCCACCCACCCAACAGCCAAACTGTTGTGCCTGTGAGAGTCCATTAATCATAGGCAGAGAAGTGACCAAATGAACAATTTTATATCCACAAATAGGAACATTTTTTTTTTTTATCCACACATGACAGTGATGATCACATAATCCTGCAGGCCAGAAAGTGGTGGCAGTTATTGTTGAAGGTCAAAAAAGAACATGTCAGTCCTCCCCCACCATTTCACTTTACCATCAACATTTTCCCTCTTTTTCGTGAGAGTTGTTGTTTAGAAAATGACTTGTGCTGTCAAGATTTCACTGAAGTGAAAAATGTCTGGAAAAAGAAAAAAAAATACTTATTTAGAGAAAATGCAAAAACACAGATGTCTTTCATTAACATATACATACATAAATTTAAAAAAAAAAAAAAATAAATAAAAAAAATAAAAAAAAAATATTTAAAAACCTGTTTTCTAATCCAGTGATTGCAAACAATTGCAGCTAGAGTGAAAAATTCTTGTTCATAAATACAAATGCAAAACTGTAGTCAATCCCAAATCCAAAACACTTCCCTCTTTTGGCAGTGTTGCAGTCTAATTACAACCAATTAAGTTCTTAGATAATGACATCATTCATAGCACAACACAAAAGCAATAACAATGCCCTCACGTTAATGACTGGTAACTGGTTCGACAAATCAATCAGGGAACTGATCTCATGCCAGCAGACTATGTTGGTCTCCAACACTCATTAGATCACTAATTTGCTAATGGATAATTTCAAGAGAGGAAAATCTGCAGTTGAATAATTCATAGCAGGTGTTATCTTGCAAAGGTGTGGTAAAGATGGTGGATATATCAACTTGCAATAAATTCACTGGTAACTGGACTGCAAAGGTCTCAGGACTAAAATCAGCTTGCTTATATTGTGAAGTAATCCAGTATGTCTTGGGTAGGGTTAATATTGATTATGAAAAACTCCGAAATATCATTTTCCAATCTTGTTCCATTTAAATCCGCTTCCAGTTTCCTGTTCTCATTGGACTAGCAATCTTATAGCACTTCCATCTTTGACCAATTCTCATTATCTGGTTAGATTAAAACGCATAACGTTTCGTACACCCTTGTGTTCCAAGTTCCAAATGAATTCAGAAAAATATACCAAGATGAAAAAGAGTAACTTTTTGAGCCAAATTAATCATGTTTTTTCTTTGCATTGACAGCAATGAATTACCAGAAGGAAAAAAATTAAAAAAACAGTAAGTAAAAATTGTCACTCCCAGTAAAATAATGACATTTGCCTATGCCAGGTTTCATCGACCAAGAAATTTAATTTTAATCTATTTATCTAGTTTCACACTTGCTTTTTCCAGCAAAATTATCAACATTTAACCAATTTATCAGAAAGTACTGTTTGAACTGTTTCTGTAGTCATTTTATAACAAACATTTTAATCTTCCAACTTTCATAACACATGGTCAGCTAAGGAATGTCTTTTCTTTTTTTGCCAGTTCCATTTTCTTTAGGCAGACACTTTCCTCTGGGTTTTTAACTTTTGGTAAGCATTCAAGTGATTGGTTTCTTGTCAACACAAGTTTTTGTTCAAAATAGCAAGTGTTTGAAAATAAACCCTACAGTATTGCTTGTCTACCAGCAAAATTCAAATTTCCATTATCTGTTATCTTAATATTAACCTATGAAGCTAATCCCATTGTAACTGACCACACTTATAACTGTTATATAATATTCATCAAATAGATTTAATTTTTTGAAAATACAAATGAAAATAATCGCACCTGAAAATTCATCTTGACTGCATAAATCTTTAAAAAATGAACACATCATTCATCAAAATAAATATTTGCCAAAATCTTTTTTATAAATAAATAAGTAATCTAGAGTTTGATTAAGTTCCACTACAGTCATTTGCAGAAAATAACATTAGGCTAAATAAAAATCCAGCCATTTATCAGTTGTTTTAATAGGCTTTAAAAATAAATATATAAAGACAGTTTGAAAAAATATGTTTAAATATATTGATTGCAGTATTTTCTCACATGGATTATGGCATCTGTTACTTACCTTCAAAAAATGTTTAAAAGCTTTTGAATCCATCACATATGCTTGGCAAAATTGCTGAAATGAAAAATAAGGCTTAGAAATACAAGTTTAAACATTTTTAAGGTTACCATAATGCAGCTATAGAAAAAAATTATTTTTAGTTATTAAATAACACAGTTACTGTCACAACTTCAGTTTTCTCTTTTCACATCTGTATGTTTATATATGCATGTGTCATGCATCATGTTCAAATGTAAAATCTCAGAGACTCAACTATTTTGCATGCATAACACTAAGTAATGATAGTGTATGTGAGGTTTATTTCAAGAACTCAAAGAGTACAACATGATTTTCTAGCCATATAAATCAAATGCTATGAAATACAAATTTTTTTTACATCAAATGACAGGACAAAGAAAAGTCAAATTCAACCTCCAAATTGTAAAGTTAGAATTTGTGCTTATTATGATCTATATATTGCAGCCAAACAATTACATTCTTAGAGGCAGCATAAGCAGAAAAGAATTGGTAGAATAGGTGATACGGAAAACAACATTCACTGGAAGTCAACAGAGGTCAATTTTCAATTGAGATAATTTATTTTTTTCCAGTCAAAACGAACACTTTATATAAAATATAAAAAATTTATAACGATTGTTCTACAATTTTTATTATTGCTCCCCAAGATTACAATTGAAAATATACAAAATTATAACAGCTCCCTGAAGTGGTCAAGCTAACAGATTCAGACACTTTTTAAATTAAATTGTTTAAAACTAAATTGAGTTGCCGGTTGTTTCTCCCCACGGGTATCAAAGTAAAAATTGGAATGCCTATCATGCTTCTCAGGAATTGAAAGCATCCAAAGCTGTGCAATGGAATTTGCCTAGCTGTCAAGCAGCTTTTGCACATACCATCAAGGTAATTATCCTAAATAGAAACAAGGGAGGGGGGGGGAATCCCTAGGATATCCATAATTCCAACAGATTTTCCCATTGAATTCAGAAGACTTCATTCCCAATGCAATTCAGTTTTGCCATGACCATGAACAAAACACAAAGTCAATCTCTCAAATTCATTGGTCTCAACTGGACTTCTTCAGGTTTTGCCCATGTTCAACTATGTTAGTTGTTCTAAAGATGCATCCTCCTCAAACAAGTTTTTCATCCATGCACCAAGTGAGATGTGCACAGTCTACCTGGAAGTCCTGTCAAACTAATGGATAACACCATTTTTAGAGCCTTAATATATTTTTCAGCAACAGGTACTTTTTCAGGTGCAATTGATCTTTTCATTTATTGTGCAAGAAGAAATATATTCAAGAACATTTTTCTGCTATATTTGAAAAATATGCAAAGTAAAAACAATATGAATATATACAAAATGTAAAAAAAAAAAAAAAGTTGTAGGAATTGTGATAAATTTTAAAGGAGAAAAGAAAAAAATATTCTTACTTCAATGAGTTCTGGAGATAATTGCAGTTTGGGAAGGTAATTGTTTTGTAGAAAATTGATGACCTCTTCACCCTATAAAAAAATATTTATATCAACAGTTGTGAACGCTAGAAAAATAATCTCATTTGCCAAAAGTGAAAAGACAAGAATAGCTTGTAAAACATTGGAAGTAAACAAATCAATTCTAATTTATTCCAATATTTAATTCTTTATCCAAATGGTGGCAATCTCTTCAATATTAAGAAATCAATTTCACTAGAAATTTTTCGAATCCAAATTATTCAAGTGACACTTCCATATGCTAAATATAAGAGCAAATCTTACAAATGACCAATAAGTATTTGGAATGTCATTTACTTTTATACCTTCAATATACAAATTGTATTTTTAATAACAATTGAAAATCATGTCATTTTTCATATTTACTCTCATTTTGATATTAAAATATCTGCGTCTTAGTTTAAAATTTCATAAATTGACCCCTATCTATTTATATGGTTCCAAGTTAGTGGTTTAAGTACCTAAACATTTCACTTTTATCCAACAGACAAGCACATCTGCATGTTAACTGATGATAAATTTAGTTTTATACTTACCCTCTTGTCAAGTATACATTTGAGGCATTGGGCACATTCACCTAAAGCCTAAAAATCAAAAAATAATAATAAACATGACAAAATAACTAAATTGTTTTTCAGCTTAATGTTTTCTTGCTTATTCATGAATTATTACAATATGAAAATAAAGATGTCTGCAAATTGTAACTTTTCAAAACAGGTTGATAAAAATAACAGCAGTATAGCAGATTAATAAAAACATTCAAAATTGGATAATAGCATTTTCTAAAACTAATTTTAATAGAAGTTTTCATACAAATGATTAAGACAATCAGTCGCTATGAATCATTATCAACAAAAGATGGTCACAAATTGCAAATTCTTATAATTAATAGATTAACTGCCAAATTGTATCATATAATAGTAAGCAATTTCAATCTGTTTAAATCTTTACATAAAGCAATATCACTTACTATCACAGTCTGTGCATCATTAAGGTCAAAACTTGGTTTTAAGGGTGCCAGAATACAGGCAGGGACAACACTTTGATAAATAAACTCTTTAAAGCCTCCCATTTCCCCATCACCACCTCCTATAATAAAAAAAAAAATAAAATAAAAAAAGCAACAATGGCAAACAGATACACACAATTCAAAAAAATAGACCATATTAAATATGAGCCCAAAAGCAATGACACTTCATCACATCTTTATAAAAAGAAAAAGTTTTCTTTTTAAGGATTTCAATATTTAATGAAAATTCTCCAAAGTACAGCAATTGGGCCAAGCAATTGTTTTGCTTTTTTAAATAAAATTTCAGATTATCTTAAGAAAAATATCCTAACATTGAACAGTGGTTAAATATAAACATCATTTTTAAATAAAAATGTTAAATTATTCTATGTTAACAAGAATAATGTAAAATATTGTACATTTTCTAAGTGCATATGCAAATATTTTAATTACATTTACTTCACGGATACACAAATAAATCAATAAAAAGTAAAATTTAAAAAGCACTTACCCCAAACTTCAACCAATTTCTTTAAAATTCCAAAACAAATTTTCTGGGTCTGAAATATTATCGGCAGTAAGTAAATGAGAAATGAAAGTTTTTTTCTTTTTTTTTTTTTAATAAGAATATAAAGAATATTTGTTTTAACTACATAAGGAAAGAAATAAAGAACAAATGGAAAATTTACCTGGGGATCAGGATTATCACAGGCCCCTTGGACAATGGTCATCAGGACTTGCTGTAAATTTTGGGCATCTGACAGAACAAATTACAATGACAATTATTTATACAGAATTTTAATTATATCCATATTGGAAAAAGAACATTTATTTTTCAACTTTGCATATAAAATACATTTTAGCCATTTGTCAATGAAAGTATTGACTATATCAAATTTTTTGCTTATTTTACAGCCTCAAAATAAGCAAATTTCTTTGGTTTTAATATTAAATAAAATTAAACTAAATTAAATTCATTAAGGTGGAGGAAGGGCAGTTTAAAAAATTGTTTGGTAATTTATGGTTTTTGAAATAGTTGGGCAAAGTTATACTGCCTTGTGCTTTAGTTCGTGAAAAAAATGTAGTCAAAATTTAATGATAAAAAGATGCTCTTCCTCCTCTTTTATAGATTCAGAAAAATAGGCATTAATAAAGAACTACATTAGAAGTTAACTCAAAACTTTGTTCATTAATTTGACTTCAATTTCTAAACCCAGTACAAATGCACTAGACACAAAACATCTTTAATACAAATAGAAAATTAATTTTCAACAAGTTTAAAAAGAACATCAAAAGGCAAGTGTCCCTAAGTATAATTTTTGTTAAATGCTTCCTTTGATGAATAAAGCATGATATCACTTATAAATATTAACAAATCAATGTCACAAATGCTTATATACCAACAAATATAGAAACTGTGATAATTTAAAATGAATAGAAGCAAGATTTGAGAAAATCTCTTTGCATTATATATTCTATCTGTTAAATACGTCACCAACAAAAATCAGTTATTCTAAATTGAGAGAGAGATAAAAAAAAAAAAAATAAAAAAAAAAAAAAAAAAAAACACTGCACTTACTTTGGTCCCTGAGGACATCAAAGACATTATTTGTGACAATGCAAGCAATAAACTGAAAGTAACTCCTCTGAAGCATACGCTTTTCACTCGCAGTCACCTGGTCATGTTCATCTTGTGGTGTTGACAACACACCATAAATTGTTTGGACAAATGGCATAAACACTTCTCGAAGAAATGGACCAATAGTTTTCTAAAAATTTAAAATAAGACAAAGTATTAAACTGAATTCATTGAACAAGTTAAATATTATTGCATTTATAAAGTCAGCAGTGTAAATCAAGAAAGAAAAAAAAATGATAAGCATGATCCTGCTGCTGGGAATGAGAAGAGATCAAGACAAAATATGAACATTTGCTTTTTCTTAGACAATTTAACAGAGTACTGTCAACAAAGCAATAGCTAGCAGAATTGTCTTGCAGGTCATTTGCTTCGCCAGATTCAACAACTTTTTAAAGTCCACTACTACCAAATTGAGTTTTATTACTTTTAACTCTTTAGCCTATTTTTAAAATCAGGTTGACTAAGTTGGGGTACTCTTGTAAAAACCGGTTCAAAATTTAGTTTTACATGGACTTTCAAGTGTAGCCCAATCTAGCAATTCAGTGTATCACGTTAATTAGGTGCTCCATTATTCGAACCTTGTACCCAACTATGTTAAGCTTAATATTTTTATTACTTCAAACGAATAAAAATGGTAATCAATTAATTCTTTACAAATTGCATCTTCCATTCAAAATCTGCCTATGTCCACTTCCAGAAAATGGAAAATTGGCAATTTTGAGGCAAAACAAGTAATGAAAATTGCCAAAATATCTCCATGGATAACATTTGCAGTTAACAGTTAAGAGAGGCTTTGGAATAAATCTCAACCAGCAATGGCTATCATACTTGTGAATTATAACTTATTATAATGACGGGAATCTCCAATAATCTTAATCCCAACTCATTATGTAATAAGAAATCTGATTTCATCAAATTGTTAAAACTATAATCAATATAACTATGTCATTTGCACAATAAAAATGGTTTTCTTTTGTCAAATTAACATATTTAAAAAGGTCATATGAGTATCAGTTTATTCATTTTTGAAGTATGTATTAATTAGAAAACAAGATTGGCCTTTTGTTGGATTTGTTCTTGCTTTTTCTTATGAAGCTTAGATAACAATATCAAAAGATAACAAAAACTGACCTTAAATTTCATAATCAGTTGAGTCATCAGTGGAATGAAATCATGCAGCTCTTTGGCATCAGGTTCCTGTACCAAATTCTCAAGAGCTACAGGAATGAAAGGAAGAATTTCTTCTTCCAGGCAGACCACCATGCGATGTAGATATTGGCGTATTGCAGCACGCAATACATGCCGCTGAACTTGACATTTGAATCCCTGCAGGAAAATCTGAAGGGTTTCAGTAAATGCTTCCACACAGCCAATTTGCTTCATTGTCACTTGGTTTGAAAATCCCTTGCTGATTCGACTGAAAATAAAAAAAAAAAAAATAAATAAATAAATTTAATGCACCACAATTACTTGAATTATTCACAAAGTACTCTTCACATTCAGATAAACAAAAGCATTTTTAAATATTAAAAAGAATCCAATATGAAACAAATCGTATGTGCCAAAATGCTCTTACTCATAACCACATCTAAATAATCCACAGCTAATGATATCATGGTTATAAATGGGGATTCGTCTAATCCTGACATTCCTTCACTTTACAAAAATCAAAAGATTAGGCTGGCAATATTGTTTGCAGAAAGCATTTCAGAGATCAGCACTTAATGACTTCTATTTTTTGTCATTTTTCATAAACAAGAAGGTCCCAAATCAGATGTTTTCTGTAGAAACAATTTTTTGTTGTTAAAAAATTAAAGCTATAAGCTAAAACTGAAAGTGTCAAGTATACTCAATATTCAAACTATTCTTGAGTTACAAAAGGATGCATGCAAACAGACACATAATCATGGCAACTTATTAAACACAAACAGTAGTTAAAAGTGAAATAAAATTTTGTAAGTATATTACTTTTGAGCTTTTTAGCAGTATTTCACTTGAAATATTTTGATAATTTTAATTTTTCAAAGTGATTTTTTAGAGGAAATAGTTATTTCTTAAAACATTACTAAACAATTTATTCTATAGACAACAAATGAATAAACATTAGTAACATTTTTAATCATTAAATAGTTAAAAATGTATTTTTCAGAAATCTTTAACAAAAAGCAATTTAAGGAACATCTAAACCCTCAATAATGAGACTCAGCCATTGTTCATTGGATGCAATGGTTTCAATAATGTATTAATGACTCAATTATAAAAAAAAAAAAAAAAAAAATTCCTCATTCCAAAAACAAAAAGAAAATGACTTGCCTGGCAAAGTTAATTACATCATTAATACGGTAAGCATAAAGGTCTTGGTCCTCTTCTTCACAATCCGTGCAGAGTTTGGTGAGACATGTCTTAAATTGGCTCACAAGTGGAAGTAATAACTCTCGGATGAGCATCTGTTTGCGCTAAATAAAAAAAAATTTAAAAGTAAAAGTGACATTGTATACACACATACACAAACAAAACAAAAACAAAAAAAAAAAAAAAAAAAAAAAAAAAAGAAGAAGAAATCAAAGTGTTGAAAGCTAAAACACAACAGAATGCAGACCTGGTTATGTTACACATTTTGTGTAGCATTCTACAGTTTAGCGTTCTACTACACTTGAATTCTTACTGCTACTCATTTCAGCTATCTAGACTATTCATGGCTTGTGCACATTTCCTGTTAGGTATAATGGTTTTAATGAAGAGAACTACAAATAAAAATTTTTACAAAAAGACTACATATTTTAATTACCCCTACTACTCATGGCTTTTGTTGCACATGGCGCAGAACACAATGATGTTAACATTTTTTCAGTTCATCTAATTTAGCATTCATTTCCTATTTCAATTATAATATCTCTATGGACTTGTCCTTTGCAGATCTTTGCATGGCATTGGACTTTGCGATAAGTGCGAAGTTCTGAGTCTGCTGACTTGAACAAATCTTGTGTGCAACTTTCAAGTTTGTGTTTTTTGGTCTTCAGTTCAATTTCTATAAGCATGGATTTCGGTTTTTGCTCAGCTGCTTCTTCCTGACATTTTTCTTTTCAGCCTCAAGGTATTGGTTGTATGCTATTCTAGCATTGGAAGCACTGTAGAGAAGAGCCTTCATCATGGAAACATTCCTTGCACCTCCAACTGTGGCCAAATAGTATGTGATATTGCACTATGGAACGAGAGCCTGCTGTTTCATATTGTCAGTAGAAATTTCCTTATTGACCATGAAGCCTCTCTCTGCTGAGACCCGTCCATGAGAGAGTACCAGCAATTTGCAAACTGTCCAGTTTTTAATATTCTTTGGTACTTTGTTAGAAGAGTAGAACAAAGTGTCCAGACAGTCTTCATGCTTGCTGAAATTCTTGAAAGCAATATTTCCAGCAGTCTCCTCAAACTTTGTACTGATTGATGATGTCATCACAATCAGACTTGCTGACTTGATTTTGTTTCCATGTGGAAAAGACATCTTTTTAGATTATCTTCTGTGGCAATTTTTTTGTTCACAAGTGAATCCTGAGTTCAGCCAGGCAAGTGACCATACAAGAGGGTATCAGAAATGGTTCAAGGTCTTTCAAAACAGGCACAAAAATCTCCAGTTTCACTAGAAATAAAATGTCATTCACGTTTAGCAGCATGTAATAGATGTGACAGTGACTTACCAGTAGCAAAACGAATTCGCTGCCTCGCGTGTCGAACCATTCTCTGAGAGTCAGCAGCGCGTGTGTACGCCTACTGCCATTGTTATGCAGCAGACTTATTTGCATAAGAGAACAACACTACCTATTAAAGGCTTCGGTGAGACTAGACGTATTGCTGAAAGAAAGCGACATCAATTTCTGGATATCCGACAAGCTATTTCGGCTGATATAGACGGCCGGTTTGATTTAAAAATTATTCCCGAGTTTGATGGGACTGGATATGTGGTTGAATGGCTCGAGAAGTTGGAATCGGTGTGCGACCTATCGGGAGTGAAGCGGCTTGATCGTGTCATCCCTCTTTGCTTAACCAGGGGAGCATTCGCAGTTTACCAGCAACTATCTACGGAAGAGAAATCGGACGTGGCTCGAATCAAGGGAGCATTGACGACAACATTTGCCCCTGATAAATTCACGGCGTACGAACAATTCAAGGCACGTGTATTGCGTCCGGGTGAGACCGTAGATGTATATTTGGCAGATCTACGGAAGCTGTCCGTCCTTTTTGGAGGAGTGCCAGACAGTGTGGTGGCATGAGTGTTCGTGCGGGGGCTTCCTGATCCTGTGAAAAGGCTCCTGCTTTCCTCGGCCAGGGTAGATATGTCTCTCGAGGAGCTATTGGCCCGAGCAATCATAAACGACGAGACAGCAGAGAGGGAACCAGTCGTCGCTGCGATGCAGCCCTCCCAGACTCCTCGATCTTCCCCAGACATGGGCCCACTTGTCTTATGCTATGAATGTAATAGGCCCAACCACTTTGCGAGGGACTGCGTGAAGAGGGGAAGGGCAACTAATGCGCGTTGCTATCGCTGCAACAAGACCAGTCATCTGGCCAAAAATTGTCTGGGAAACGGAGGCGGCGACAAGACTTCAGCGCTGGTCCACTCCCCAAACAGCAAGTAAACTTGGTGATACCCATCATTACTGTGTCTGTTGACGGCACACCATGCTTGGCTTTCCTTGACTCTGGGTGCTCACGGTCAATCTTGAGCACAAGTTTATGTCGGTCTTGTTCGAAGCAGGGTATGGCGGTATTTACATTAACCGGAGCTATGCAGGCTTGCTGTGGAAGGGGCACCGTCAGAATTCGCACAGCAACCGGTAATAATGCTACAATCGATGTGCTGGTTATGCGAGGGAAGCCCCTGGATTTCGACCTGTTGCTTGGCATCGACACCATTAAGGCATGGAAGCGTGGAGTTTGAAAAACCACGGTCTGTCTGTGCAGCGATTCGTATCAGTGAAACAGATTTCAGTGCAAAATTCAATGAACGGCAGGGAGTTTGGGTCGCAGCCTGGAAGTGGTCGGCAGGTCATGCACCAGGGAAACTTCAGAATCGGATCTCTGAATATCCAGTATCCAGCGAGATGAGAGAGGAGTACAAGCATGAATTAAAGAGACTGATACCACTGATGGCTGTGCTGCAGACCAACAAGTATAAGGTGCGTGATGGACTATCGAGAACTGAATACCTACGTTGAAACATTCACAGGTGCCGCGGATGTTTGCGGAGAAAAACTGCGAGACTGGAGACAGCAGGGTGCGAATGTGTTCATTCTGGACCTCAGGAAAGCATATCTACAGATCCGTGTTGAAAAATCCCTGTGGCCATATCAAACAGTTATGTTTAAAGGGAAGCGATATTGTTTGACTAGGCTGGGGTTCGGCCTGAATGTGGCGCCCCTGATAATGTGAGCTGTGCTCAAGGCTGTGTTAGCACAGAATGAAACTATAGATAGAGCAATGTCAGCATATATTGATGATATATATATCGAGGATGTGGTGTCGGCGGAATCTGTGAGGAAACATCTTGAGCTCTACGGACTGATGAGCAAGGATCCAGAGAAGTTAAAGGACGGAGCCAGAGTGCTGGGGCTAGAAGTATGGAAGGAACAGGGTCGACTGCGATGGCGACAAGGAAGTAGAATGGTAAACGGCCCTATGACTATGACACGGAGAGGCATTTTCTCCATGTGTGGCCAGCTGGTGGTACACTTCCCCGTGTGTGGATGGCTGCGAGTGGCAACAGGCTTCATCAAACGTCGAGCCACTGCCAAAATGCAAAACTGGGACGACAAAATTTGTGATGCTCCCCTGGAACATATGATAACGGACACCCTCGCCCGGGCTCAGCAACTGGATCCTGCACAGGGAGAATGGTGCGTGAATACGAAGGAGCTAGACGTGTGGGCGGACGCGAGTTCGCTGGCTGTAGGAGTAGTGCTCGAGGCTAAGGGAGCCATCATCAAGGACGCATGCTGGCTACGGCCAATAAAAAACATCCAGCATATCAATGTGGCTGAACTGGATGATGTGCTGAAGGAAATCAACCTCGCGCTAAAATGGCAGGCTACAGTACTACACGTGAACACAGACTCCCTCTGCGTGTACCATTGGGTGACTAATGCCCTTATGGGAAAGTCTCGGCTGAACACCAAGGCCGCTAGCGAGATGCTCATAAGGCGACGACTTGAAACTAACTTCTCTTGTGAAAGAGTATAAACTTTCAGTTGACATAGCGCTAGTTAGATCCGACCAGAACAGAGCTGACTTGCTGACTAGAGTTCCCCAGAGGTGGTTCAACAATGTGAAGGAACTCGAACCTGTTCAACCAGTATGTGCTTTTGCCGTAGGAAACCCGAGCCCTGCTCAGTTAACTAAGATTCATTGACACAGCGGGCACCCTGGAGTTAAACGGACACTATATTTTGCACGTAGGATCAACCCGTCCGTGTCGAAAGCAGCAGTGAGATCAGTTGTTCAGAGTTGTGAACAGTGTCAGTCAATAGATCCAGCTTCTGTGCGATGGCAGAAGGGAGAGCCCAGTGTGCGTGAAACTTGGAGCCGTCTAGGTATGGACATAACACACTATAACGGTTGTCATTTTTTGACTAATCGATTGCGGCCCCACACGGTTTTCGATCTGGCAGCCGCTAGTTCGGCAAGATGCTGCACATGTAATCCGGCAATTGGAGTCGGCGTTTTTCGAACGTGGTGCCCCAGTGAAGATCCTGGCTGATAATGACACTGCATTCCGCAGTCAGCAATTCAAACAATTCACAGAAGAATGGGGCGTCCGATTCCGACTGTGCTGCGCGTACAAACCATCTGGAAATGGTATTGTAGAGAGGTGTCATCAGACAATCAAACAGATTGCTGCGTGAAAGAGCTGCTCTATTATGGAGACCGTGTATTGGTATAACATCACACCCAGGGATGACGTGTCTGCCTCTTCTGCGCCCGCCAATCTGCTGCATTCGTACAAAATTCGAATAAATGAATTGACGTTGTGTCCTCGACTAACCAGGCGACTTCGACTCGGTATAAAGAAGGAGACGCAGTCTGGGTAAAGACGCTGCACGTCAAAGTTTGTGAAAGGTCGTGTCACAGGGATAAACAGTCCACAGTCGGTAGTCATCGACGGGATACTGTGGCACGTGGGAGATGTACATCCACGGCTCACTTCATTGTTACCAGCGAATGATGGCGGTGACACAACGTCAGGGAGTCATGAATGGCAAGAACCAAGCTCCAGTGTGAGCAGCAGTGACACACCGTCTGAGAGCAAGGAAGAAGTAGACTTGACCCTTATTGATCTTCCGGAATATGATTCAGACCAGGACACATCTGACGATTCAGCCGGGGAGGAAGTCATGGTTATACCACCGTGAAGGAGTGCAAGGGTGAAACGACCAGCCCCTCACTGTCACTTATGTGATCATACGATCAGAGGGGAGTGTAATAGATGTGACAGTGACTTACCAGGAGCAAAACAAATTCGCTGCCTCACGGGCCAAACCATTCTCTGAGAGTCAGTCGCACGTGTGTACGCCTACTGCCATTGTTATGCAGCAGACTTATTTGCATAAGAGAACAATGCTACCTATTAAAAACCAGGCGAGTGGACGTGGGGGACCACTGCTCTTCTAGGCTTCGGTGAGACTAGACGTATTGCTGAAAGAAAGCGACATCAATTTCTGGACATCTGACACAGCACCACAGGACTTGGTCTGGGGACATTTTTCTGTATTTTTAATTAAATTCACAAATTTGATGACATCTGGCCAAATTGTCTAGGAGTCCTTCACATGTTTATTGATTTTCTAGACATCTATGGCAGAAATACAAAAGTAAAGTGATCAAACTTTTAATTTAAAACCAAGCAATAAAAGCTAAATAAATTTTAATATTTCATCATTTTTCTTTTTTTTTCACTTACAACAAAAGCTAGATACAGGCCATCATTAGCCTGCAAACTTTATTCTCAATCTGGCTATTTTTGGCAGCAATTTAGACAAACATAGTTTACACATAGATACACATCGACACAGAATGGGACATGTAAATTATCTACTTTTTCAACATGAACTCACCCACCAGCTGACTAGAGATCAAAAGGACTTTTTACTTTTGAAATTGACATGTTAATTAAATTTCTTCAATTGTTCAAATTTAAAAAAAAAAAAAAAAAAAAAAAAAAAAACTGAAATTTGAGATTCTACTAAAATGTATTTTCTTACTGTAAAATAAGTTATTATTTTCCTTTCAACTACAAATTCAATGAGTGTGAATTAATTTATCATTGACAGATGTTTACCCCGACACCTTTCCTCTTTTCTTGTTGAGTAAGGATAGCAGCTAAAAGACATGCCTTTATATTTTTCATCACTTTCTTTTTCGTCATCTAGACAAGAAAATACAGAAGTAACTACGAGGTCATGAGCTCATTCTAATCAAGGAACCAAATCACCATTCAAACTAATTGCCAAATATTACTGATGACTAAAGAAACATTTTTCTTAAAGGACAATTTTAGCTTGTAAAAAAAAAAAAAACAAAAAAAAACGGATTTCTGGGATTTGGCATTTTAATTTCATGAATTGAGAAAAGGGATGTGTGAGCAGCCTAATTTAGAAAATTCCAGGACTTTTCAAGCCCTGGAAAAGGTGCTGACAATTTTCCAGGACCTGTACAAATTCTGGATATGACAAGAAAAATGCCAGAAAGAAAGCAAATATTTCCAGCAGTATAATCAGAAAAAGCAACTGCTTCATATGGAGGACACACAAACATCAAGCCAAAATTTGAACAGGATGAACTTATAAACATCATTAAAGAGTAGAGAGAAAGTAATGTAAACCTGGAATGTGTGTGTGTAAATAAATAAATAAATAAATAAATAAACGGTATCTGCACTAATTCATTAAGAGAAAAAAAGCATATCAAGATGAAAAAAATACCCCACAACTGATAAACAAATTCTTATTGTCAAAATCTTTGTTTTTATTAAAAGGAAAGACCAAAGTATTTTTTATTATTTTATTAAGTTTTTTTAATCCTTTCTACTCCATTCAAAATTTTGTTTAAAATTCTTGTTTTTTGCGTCAGAAGAGAGACCACAGATTCATGTCTTAACGTCTGTTCTGCTGTTAAAACCACATAGAAATTTGTGCAAAATCAAATAATTGTTGGATTATAATCAAACCATCAAAACTTATTAATAAATGAATGAAATTATTTTAGAATTTTTTTTTTATTTGTTATTCCCACCACCACACACGCACACACACTTAATTTTATGAAATTTTGAGAAATAAAATTTTCTCCCTTTTAATATTTCTATTAGTTAAAAGCAGAATTCCTTGGAGAATTTAAATCATTTTGTAAAATAAAATATTCAATAAAACTAAGATATTATTTAATTAGAAAAGATTTTAATTGCTTTTATAAAGATATATTAAGGACACCATTTATTTTTCAATAAATAATTAATTTTTATGCAAATGGCTTTCATTTTTTTTTTTTTAATTTAAAATCTTAATTGAAATAATTTATTAAATTTTAGGTGACATTAAGTAAAAACTATACAGGGTACAACTGGTAAATTGTCGCCATTTTATATTTTTAATTTCACGTGTGGGTGTTGTTTGTTCTTAATTTTGTCAACTGCACCATATAGTAGAGTCAGTTGGGCATTGTCTGTGAGAAAAAAAGCACCATGATGCAATTCACTCCATCAGAAATTTGGAAACAGCATGCTGTACTACTTAGCATCCAAGTGCAAAGTGTCAATATAAACATTTCAGAGTGTTTGGGTGTCAATCTAAGGACAGTGCAGAAGATTCAGAAAAAGATGAATGATATATCCGATATCAGTAAACATCATGGTGTTTGGAGTGATCACTAGTGATGGTGATGTTAGACCTCCATTCATCTTCCCACAGGGCCCCTGACTCAACACAGAGGCCAACACCAAGTACCTTGAAGAAGTAGTGCTGCTCTGGGTCAAGAGGGTGGCTGCTGGAAGACCCTTTATCTGGTAACAGGACTCTGCAACATGCCACACAACCAGGAGAACTGTCATGGCTGTCAGACAGTTTCTGCAACCACATCACCCCTTACATCTGGCCACCTAACTCGCCAGACTGCAACCTCCTTGATTATTGTGTGGAGCGCAGTTGAGCAAGAGACCAACAAAACTACTTGTAACACCAACGATACACTGAAGGCAAGGATTGTGGCAGCATTCAGCAACTTAAACAAAAAGACCATCCAGAAGAGTTGCAGAAGATTCCTAAGTCATCTTGAGGTTGCAGTTGAAGCCAATGGTGATTTTATTGTATAAATTTACTTTTTAGTATTTCAACATATTTTTGTGTGATTTTGGTAAATTTATCTATAAAACTGAGATGCCAATGTTATTTTCATTTTTATGTAATTTAGATGACAATTAATCCATCAGACCGTATTTACAAATCTTAAATTGAAATCTTAGTACAATTCATCAAACACCAATATTTTTAAAAGAATTTTGAATTATTTTTGTATATGTATAAATGTGTCGATTTTTTGTAGATATGGTTGTTCATATACAACATTATAATATAAGAGTGATAACTATATTAAATTTAAAGCCAAATTATCTGTAATTATACATGACCCCTGAATAGTTTATGTTTATCACTCTTCAATATGCCCTCTTCAGTTGCGTGACGATTAGACTCTCACGCGTGATTGCATCAATCCCTTATCTCTTCTGGGTTTTACTTCCTCTTTATCATTCTCAAAGGCAGCTTATTCAACAAAGCAGAGAATACAGAAATACTCGATCCTATTTGGGGAGATTTTACTGTTTAACAATCTTGTCACTTTAGATGAATAATTACAGAAAAATTCAGTTTTTGGATTTGCAGGTCATTTATTTTGTCAATAATAGATTTTCATTCACAAACTTTAAACTTAGAATAGAGGGAAAAAATCTCAATCTCTCTCTCTCAAGAAAGTGCTTCTCTATTAGATAGTTAACTCAGATGTTAACTTCCTTCAAACGCTTATAAGTAAGCTTGCTAATTTTTCAAATACATTGACTCTTTGTCTACAAAATAATATGCCTGCATTCATAAACAAAGCACAAACTGCTTTCAAGAAAATATTATCTCACTTGGAGTCATAAGCCAGTTCAATTTATGATTTATAATACATAGCCTGTGACTAATTCCCTTGTTAAATGTTAAGATGTGTTATCACCCATTCTTAACAACCACAATCTCTTTCTCTAAATTCCTAATCGAGTCATAAATTAAGCATTCAATTCTGACTTATTTAAATACAAGTAATTTTATATAAAATTACTAACCATCTTGAAACTCTTACCTGCCCTCTAGGGGTGAACCACATCCAATGTATCACAATAAAAAAAAAAAATTAAAAAAATCAAAAAAAAAAAAATCTAGCATCAGCAGCAACTTACAAACATTTCTCAAGCTAATGGGAAAAAATCCTCTCAAGAAAAGCCACTTAATCTTATATCAAAAATGTATTTCAAAGAACTTAAACCTCTCCTCATATAGCACAAGTACAGGATTATTATATATATATATATATATATATATATACACACACACACACACACACAAACGTGTGTGTGTGTAATGAACTGGAATAAGTTAAAAAAAAAAAAAAAAATCTGCAACATATACTTACATCTGGTGGGAAATTACTAGATACAATGAGAATTCCAACCGTTTCATACAAGTACAATCGATCATCCATAGACAAACGAGACTGAGAATCAGCTTCTGGAGGTGGCAAGACAAGCAGATCTGTGATGCGTTTTAAGATATCTTCCAGAAAATTCTGCAAGTGCGGCCTGAACGGAGTCAAAAAAAAGGAAAACAAAAACACATTAGAATGGCAAATGAAAATTCTATCTTAAAATTTACTGTAAAGGTAGAAGAAAACCTCTTCAAAAATTTGGTAATTGCAACCATAGAAATAAAAAAACAAACAAAAAAGATAATTTAGTAATTGGTATAATGAAGACAAATCGTTTCCATAGATTGACTTTTTTTTTGTTTTTTTACAGCTTATCAACCCCTTGTAGGGTTATTTAAAGCCAAAATATATTTTCAAATGTAAATCAAATTCGTTTTGTGAGTGAATATTAATTTTTTGGGAGAGAATGATTTTTCCAGATATAAAGTCCTTATTTAACCCATAACTGGGCAGAAAATGGATTTGTACCCCCCCCCCTTTTTCTCAGAGATGTGTAAGTGAATGTAATGCACTTGACAGGAATTCAAACTAAGCTTTCTAATTTTTAATTCTGAGCCACTATCCATTACACCAGCTGCACATCCTCACTTCCAAATAAAAAATTTAAATTTGTTATGATCATGATGATTCAGAAAATTGTCTGGAATCAAAAATGGGATTATACTCTTTAAATTCATTTAAATTCCAACATTTTTTGTTTTAGTCAAATTCAGATCATTTATGGCAAAGAGAGTACACTAATTACATCATTCGGATTGTTGTCCTCATCTTTACTGCCATATGCCACTGTACACTCCAGCCTTCTTCAGGTGATATACAAGAAAGACTAATAGATGTGAAAAAAGATTGTGGCGGGCTATACACATAGCTAAAAGATTTACAATTAACTCAACATTGTTTTTAATTGCAAGATTCCAATTATGATTAATCCAAATCATAAAAAGTTAACTCACTTCAAGCTTTTCACAAATCGAGAAAACAAATATGAAGCTCGACTGCAAACTTGTAGGTTTTTGTTCCTCAGGCCCCTTTCATCAAGGAAAGCCATCTGCAAATAAGAGGGTGAAAGAGAGAAAAAAAAAAAAAAAAAATGAAGTTTATTTTTTAGTTTTTCTTACACAGTTCAAAGATCAATTTTTTAACAGTTTTAATAAAAGATGTAGATACTTACTAATGAAACGTTCAAAATTAAAAAGAAAGAAATCATGTTACTATTTTAGGAAACTTCGTTCTATACAACTAAACCAATTGTCCATAGAGTAAATGCTACTGAATCAACCTGAGCCACATGGTTGTTTCCATGCAGCAGCAACATGCTTTGAAAAACATTGATTTTTCATCAATAGAAGATCAAATTTCAAGAATAATGCCCAAGAGGCCTTGCCGTCAATTTTTGACTGATCACAAGTTTTATTGGGGATGTTTCGGGTGAATTTATTTCTAATGACTTCAACAGTATTGATGGTAGACCAAGTGCATGTTAACGGCAGCACAATGTATTGTTTCCGGGAGGGGGTGGTGCATTTTTCAGCAATTTTATTGCATTGTTTCCATGGAAACAGCTAAAACCAGATATACTGAAAAGTTCAAAATTTGCTCAACTTTTTTTCTTTTAAATCAGGCTGAGAACTCAACACCTTCCAGACAATTAAAGAAAAGTTACTTCTACTATATAACCAAATCATAATTCTACCAGAATATATGATATAGAAGTGTTAGCTTGCATAGACAGCTTGAGAATGAGAGAGTAAGTTAGAAGAGACATTAGTCACTTTTCAAGCACTCGGTTAAATAGGAGAGTTACTACCTGATAACTACCAACACAAAAAAAAAAAAAAAAAAACAAAAAACAAAAAAAAAAAAAAAAACACACACACACAATTCTATTTATTGAGTTTGTAACACTAGCAAGTTGTTATAACATATGATGTATAGGAGAAACACAATTTGTAGCCAAATATATTGCATCTGATGACTAGTTTGGCTACAATGAATTGTACTATTCAAAGTATTACAATTCTCAAAAGATTACAGATGCGATTATAAACATCTGGCTATAGATATAACTGGACATCTATTGTCAATAACATTACAAGTAGCATGAATTCAACTACAAATTATTCATCACCTTTACAATTGCTGACAACACACACAGTTTGCATTAACTAAGATTTCAACTTTACAAGTGAAACATTACTGAAGTCTTGAATGATCAAGATAGACATTAAAGAAAAAAAAATTAATGATTTCTGTTCTTTCAACACCAAAATGACAATATTTGTTTGTGTAATACACAAGTGAATATTCTGACCTTGAAGAAAGTGGATATTAACATTTGTTATGACACAAAATATGAGCTGGATTGATCAAATTATAAACTTACAAGAACATTGGGAATGTATTCTGGCTCTACCACAAAGAATTTATCATAGCGAACAGCGGTTTCAAGGAACTGCAGCTGAACAAAGCTGTGTTTGTGACAACTAATACCAGAAGATACCATCTGAAACACAAACAAACAATTAGGAGCTATGTTGTCTTGGTTTTCTTTGCTTTTCTATTTAGCTTAGGAGAAAATTTCAATTGACAAATTTAAATACATAATTATTCCTAACATGCAACAGGACTCAATATTTTAATTGAACTTCAACACCAGATATTTCTGTTCATCTAACAATTAAATCTTAACATCCAGGAACATCAAATGTTACCAACATAAAGTAGTGGCTAATTTTTATTAAATAGCTTTCCATATCAAATTCCAAGAAAAAATATTAAAAAAAAAAAAAAATAAATAAATAAAAAGGTCTTTTTTGTAGCTTGCTTCAATATATCTGATTAAATTTTACATATATTACAGGTTTATCAAAAAAAAAAAAAAAAAAATTTCAATTATGAGCTTTATAAGATTTTTTTGCTAAATGCTTAAATAAATGAGAAACTGAAACAAGCAGAGTGAATGAATCAAATAACAATTGATGAGAAATGTATGAAATATACTTACCAAGCGCATCATTTCTTGAAGAGGAGGGGCCTTTTCTTTGTAAGTGGTGAAACTCTGGATGGAAGACTATAAAAATCAAAACAATTAAGTGACAAGACTTTTTTTCTCTTTACGATTGGATAAAGTGTTTTTCAAAACAAGAGATTAGCAATTAAGCCCAAGTTATCAGGTGCAGAGAGCAAAAAAGGTTTTACTTGCCTAATAGACAATACAAATATTTACCCAAACAAAATATTTCACTTGTCGTTTCAATTCACAAAATTTTACAAACCACGTCATTAAATTCATCCTATTAACTATTTTACCAACAAATGCTCTTATATTTGAATCAATTTCAAAATTTTCAAAAAGTATACTATTTTTTTTCAAATTTTTAAAACCTGATTTCCCAGAAAAAGGTTTACAATGAAATCTTAACTGAAGTGAATTTCATTCTGGGAAAATATGGTCATGGACTAGACGTTTGCCACAGATCTTTTAAAGATCATGATAACCAACACACAATTCTCTTGAGCAAATGAGGAAAAAACATTTTGCTTTTGATAAAATTTCAGTAGGTGATGTAAATGTATAACTGGGGTCCCCTGTCTTTCACCGAGTGGACAGCTTCATCCCACATTCTGTTTCAAATCCAAACTGCATTGGTGTAAAAGAAAACAGAGAAAGGCCCATAGAACAGAAGGTAAAAATAACACCATGGCAAGAAAAGAAAACATAATAGTAGAAATGAAAGACTGTCAAAGTGTTTATGCTAACATGTAAAATAATAAAATAATCTATTCCGGTATATACGATATAGTATGTTAATTTCTACTATGGCTTATAGCTTTTGGATTTATTAAGTAACATTTGTGTTACACTTTGTATGCATAAAACCTGACACTCTCAAAACAAGTCATTAATAGTTTGTAGTATAATTTTATAAGAGGATAAAGTTCAATCCAGCAGTTGCCAGTCTCAAGAAATCCCCCTTCTCACCATCTAACGAGTTGTAGAGCCAATTTTTCAGCCACATGTGACACCTGTTTATATCTGCATTGAGAAGTCAGTGACTGGTCGAGGTGTGACCAAAAATTTTCATGATAAACAATAGTCATATGCACTCTTTCTTTTCCAACATAGAATACACACAACACAGTGTCTCTTGTTTTGACGAGATAACCCACTATTTTCTTTGCTACATATTTTTTAGTAAGGATTAAATATTACAAGGTGAAACTCATTTGAAATATTGCTCATGAATACAAGTCAAACCTGAAAATTTTACCAACAACAGTTAAAACCAATTTCATTGTGAAAATATTGACATGCTGATAGTCAATGGCTTTATCCAATATGAAATTCATTAGGTGAGGCAGAAATAACTAAATTTGAACAGAGTCCATTTTGAATTTGTGTCCCGATTGAAGAAATCGGAAGCATATTCTGCTTTAGGTGGATATTGAATGAAAGTGAAAAGAAATTACCAAACTGAACCGAAGAGTGTAGAGAAGGAGGAGAAGGAAAAGGAGAAACTGTATTACTTACAGGCAGGGCTTCTCCAAGCATATAAAGAAGCATCAAAGACATCTCAGCATCAGAATAATCCAATGTCTTCCATTGGGGGAGAGTACTGGTCAATATAGTATGCACGTTCCTCACTACCATGTTTGAATCCTATCAAATAATAAAAATAAAAAAGCTAATATTAGCTCAGATTTAGATTTTAACAAAAGAAAAATCATACAATTACAAAATAACTGAAAATAAAAACTGACCAGTTGAGCAAGGTTGTTGAAAATAATCTTCACTTGTTTCCTGTAATCTTGAAACATGGCTTCCTCTTCACCCTAACAAGTGAAAAGAAAAGAATATTTACTATTTTAATTAATAATTCCACAAGTTTTTGTGCCATTCTGAATAAGAAAAAAAAAAAAAAAAAAATGGAAATATCAAAATACAGAATCTATTTTTGATCTTTGAAAGTGAATTTCTAATGAAATAAAATAATTTGAGTCTGAATAAACAAATTGCCTAAATTACAAATGTGAAAATTGTTCATTTTTAAGAAACATGAAATTAAAATTTCAAACTGATTTTTTTTAAAAACTGAAACAATACTTTACTTGATGGACTCAAAAATCTCTCTCAGATCTTAAAGTTTATCCAGATACAATAAACTTCAACCAAGTGTTGGTAATTCAACTACTAACTGTAGTTACTAGGATTAACTGTAAATGAAGGATAGGGGTAGAGTTTTATATGCCAATAAACAGAATAGTTTTGATTCAACTACTTTTTTCAACTGAATTGGATTTAAAAAAAGATTTTCATTCTTACCTCCATATCAAAATTGTATGTGTCATCATATTTCATTTTCTTAATGATGATGTAAAGCATTTGTTCGACATCTTCCCGTTGGCGTTGGGTGAGACTAGGAGATTGTTTCAAAAGGGTTATGTAGTCTTGCCCAAAGCCAATCACAGCTTCAGAAATATCATCATCTTCATGGCTGAGGAAACGTAGAATAAGCGGTACTTTGCTCTCAACTGCATGAAGAGTGGTCATTGCATTGACCATGTCAGCAGATTTCACCAACCTTCAAGCAACAAAGAAATGTTCAAGGATTAAAAACAAACTTAAATTTTATAAACTTTAGATTTTAAAACGGAAAAAAAAAAGAATGCTTAAAGTGTCTTAGAAGTAGAACAACCATTCACTGTAAGCATTAAGAGAAACTTAGTCACTGTCCTATTCCAAGTACAGAATATTAGGCAAAAACAATTACAGAAACAAAAGAGCAAACTCACTTTTGATAGCAGTAGATAAGGTTTTGCCCCATTCCATTAACAAGATTAGCCAATCTTGCAAGATAATCACCTTCTTCTCCCTATAAATAAAAAAAAAAAAAAAAAAAATAATAATAATCTTAAAATATTTTATGCATGCCCACACACACACACACACACTTATTTCTATCCAAAAGGGTTTATTCCTTTCAGAATCAATTTTATAAGATGTCAAATGTAGGAGCTCTAATTTGGGAAATTGTCATAAACCTTTGGTGGTCATAAACCCATATGAAGCATAGATTTAATAATCTACAATGTTATATATTTTGAGTATTTTGTAAAAAGAAATGAACAGTAAAGTAATTCCAGATTTGCTGAATCTATCAATACTAACCAATATTTTATAGTTATACAGATTATGAAAGTTAAAAACCAATCAAAGATTTATCTATAGTTTATAGACAAAAATAAAAGTAAAAAAAATGAAAAAGAAACAAAAATAAAAGTAAAAAATAATAAAAAAAGAACAAGGTGAAGAGTTCAAAGTTTACAAGTCAATGACAAACCTGAGAATCTCTATAAATTCAAATAATAAAAAAACTGCCTCCTAAAAGGGATACTCACATCATTAGGACACATGACACCAGCACTGTTAAGTACAGAAGCAAATGATTCAATCAATTTGGTCTTTGCTACTGGCTCCATTCCTTTTGAGATGATTTCATGGATGCAATCACATGCACTCTCTCTAAGCTGTGAATGACTAAAGAAAGAAAGCAATGCAGTGACAAACTGTTCATTAGCCACCAGGTTGATGTCAATCCAGGAAATATATTTGCCAACAACATCTAGGCACAGGCAGGTAATATCAGGATGACTGGTTTGGTATGTCGTCTGTAAATGAACAAAAAAAAAAAAAAAAAACTGATATTGAAAGACAATGGCAAAAAGGAAAATTCAACTTGTTTGTTTTATGGCACATCAAACTCAATGGGTCATTTATGGCTGACATAGGTTTTAGAATAAGTTCGTAGAGATAAAATAATCATTCCTTGTAGAATAAGTTTGGTACAGGACTAAATGTCATAGGTGTATATAGTTGGAATATCATTGTACAGTTCTCATTTTTTTTTTTATTATAATCCCACTTCTCTTAGAAAATGCAACATCCTGAATGGCTTTGTTTTCTTGGTAATGTTTTTGTTTTGTTTCAGCACTACCTGTTCTATTGTTATTGTATTTTGTGTTCCATTCTCCAATGGGGGTTTAATGTTCAGAAATTTGTTATTAGCGAGGGTATACCATTTATTTGTGATCATTTTATTGACCACAGTCCTATAATCAGCACGTAGAATTTGTGTTTGTTATTGTCTTTCATTGCTCTCTTTGCTTCAGTCTGTCTTTCCACATATGCAAAGGTGGCTCAGTATCTAACAAAAGATTGGGGGGGGGGGCAGTTGACGAATTCTAGTAGAGAAAGGTTGATTATAGTTTTCAGTATTTTTACTTTGAAAATTGATTTTTACTTTTTCTGCTTTTGCTTTGTTTGTAACTTTTAGGTTTAGTTTTTGGAGGATGAATTTTGCAAGAAAGTCAGTTAGTTTACTATATCTTTCTTATCAATAATCTTCACATTGTGGATGAGATATTTAGTAGGGGTATTGTTATTTTTGATATCATCTGCCATACCGTTTTTGGTTTAGTGTTACTATTTATTTTGATAACATAATTCTTTAATGATTTTTCTGGCTTTGGCTCTACTATTCTTATAGATGCTTAGATTTTCTCCTGTTGGATTTATTATTTAATTTTTTTAGTATAGTTCTGCGTAATTTCAGTTTTCTTGCATTCCGTGGCTTTTTGTGTTTTGACAAGTTGGAGCTTTTTGGCTTATTTCTTTCAGCTATCTTAAGTAGTGTGTTTGTAAAATATAAGATGTCATCCTCATTGTTTTTATTGATTTCTGGGATTAATTTGGTAAGGGATAAAGTTTTAAATCCTTGTCAGTTAGATCTTTCCAGATTTCAGTTTGGATTCCTTTTGTTTAACTTACCTGGGAATTGGGAAGCGATTCTTTTGCTGTGTGGAATATTATTTTTAATGATTACTGATGATCCACCACAAGCCCAATCAGTGTGCTGTTTAATATAATTACATGAGTGGTAATTTCTAATGTTGATAGTATTGTGGTCTTTGAGGTGAGTTTCTTGAAGGCATATGACTGCCAGACAATAGCATGTAATCAGTAACATCAATTCACAATAGTTGAGCCTTGTTCCTCTCATATTCCATTGGATTATTTTATTGTCCATGGGTATTTTTTTTTTTTTTTTTTTTTTTTTTGGTTCTATGGTCTGTGGGACTTATTTTGAGTTTTGCTGGCTGTGAAGTTCAAGTTTGTTTGATGTGGTTATCAGGGTGAGTTTTATCTGTGTAGTTCTTTTAATCAGGTTTTCTTTTCTAATATAAGTATCTTTAGTTACTTTATTCTTATTTGTGTCTTTTTCAGTATCCAGAGGCCGGTCTGGTAGTCTTTGCTGTCTATCTTTTGCTAAAATTATTCCTTCAGTAGTTTTAGAGTTTTTTTTTGTCTATTGTTATTTCCATATCGGCATATATGTTAGTAGCTATGTTTTGTTTTTGTATAGGATTTGGTTTAGTTTACTTCTGCTGAAAGCAATTTTAAAAATTTTTCATGAAATCTTGGCAATTAGTTTGAGCTTAAATTTATCAGTTTTTCAATAAGTTTTTGGTATTTATTAGTTTGAATTATTTGCTTTGTCTTGTGTACTACGCTAACAAGTTTTGGTTCCCATATAGGTTTCCACAATTTTTCCTGATTCAGGGAAGGATACATTTTTGGTATGTTTTGCACACATAATTTCTTTTTCTTTTTTAAAGGTATCGCAGGTTTTGAAATAAGGGGGGGGGGGTCTTCATGGCAGTTTATGCATGTAAGTTTTCTGCACCCGTTCCCTGTATGGTTTCAGTTGCATTCACCACACTTCCCATACATTTGGTGTCACCTGCAAATGTCTATTTTGTCCAAATTTTTGGCATTTAAAGCACCTTTTCTATAGTGACTACCACTACTGACTTCCTTTGGTATTGTTGGTCTATCAAATGTCAAGATAGATGGATTGGTTTCTTTGATTTCATCATTTCTTCTAATACTTATTGTGACACTATTTACGTCGCTAGAAAGAAAGAAGTAAAAAGAAAGGCGAGAATTAAATTTAAGTGATAAGCCATCATGAAAAGGACACTAAGCGATGTTATCTTCTTTCTAACAGAGAAAAGTGCTAAAGGTTTTTATTCTCATTAGCGAAGAAAGTAGGGTCGCGGATGTCGGATTTAAATTAATTTATGACAACGATAATGAACATTTCAAGTTGGACAAGCGACCTCCCGCAGAATTCTAGAGATAAAAATTAAATAGGTCATCAGCTTGACCGAAACCAAAATATCCGTGCAACCACCTCCATGTCATTTGGAAAAAAACACCTGTTTAGTGTCATATGATAGCAAAATTATTTTATCAGAATTGTTAATTAGCAACAGAATGCAAATACGTCCAATTGACCACCCACTTGTTTGGCAAAGGCCCCGGGTGATAAAGTCCAAGTGACATTTGACTAAGATATGAGTCTAAGGTTTGTTGCCAGGCAGAAGGAAAGAAAGAGAAAGAAAAGAAAAAAAAAGAAGAAAAAGGAAGATAATTTTTTTTCATTGAGCAAAATTTTTTAAACCGAGGCTAGTCTGGCCACACCCACGCTGCTGAGCGCCCATTGGCTGGGTGGTGGCATGAGCGTTAGGTGGAGGTAATCATGTGAAGAAGGAGGGAAGGCCTGTTGCGCCTCCCTGAAGGGATAGGTGTGAGATGCCACTGTGAGAGAGAGGGGAAACCCGTTGACACCCTCTGAGGGTATGGTGAGGTACCAATATGAGAACAGAAGAAGGTAGGAAGACAAAAGACTTCCAAAAATGGAAAATAAAAAATTTTCCTGACCGAAAACAAAGAAGTGGATTGTGGATTTAGAATTATCAAGGAACCTCAAACCCCGACAAGCCCACCCCGGTTTTGGTCGGCGTCCATATAAGCAGAGTCGCAGCGAGTGAAAAGCATTTAAGTACCAGTTCGAGTTCCAGTTGAGAGAAGTTCGCAGTTGGAGTAGCACCCGCCTCGCAGATAGCTGACTTGAAAGAGTCCAGGCATCACGACCTCAACTTCTAGCCAAGAACAATTTATTTTTGAAGAACGACTTAAGACTCATACCACCAAAACAAGTTTTACGAATATCGCCTGAAGATACACCAAGAACCAGTTTCTTAAAGAACAAACAACTTAAGATGTTAAGACTCGCCTAACAAACACAAAGTGTCACGAATCCATATAGCGGGTTTGGGAGAAAGACGCAGTCCTGTATTCAGCAACCAGATATAAAATATTGTTATCCTTTTTTAACACATTTGAACTTTGAGTTATTTTATTTTCTTTTACATATACTTGTGCGGTGTTACCCTTGATCGAACTCGGCTTGCATTACAGCCCGGCGACTAATTGATTTTGTCTGCCTAAGATCAAATCACAACGTGGGTAGGTTAGACTGAAAATCAAAACAGTTACTTCGGTAACCAGACGTTGGAGGCGAGCTGGGAACGACAAGGCTGATACCGAATCTAACCAGATTCCCATCCGAATCACCAAAAGGTTAGAACGTCACATTTGGTGCCACAACCAATACCAAGCCAGTTGGTCGTCACGGGACAGGATAGCGCGACAGACGCAGCCAAGCAGACGTCACATTTGGCGCAGTGACACCAGGGGGGACGTCACATTCTTTTGTATTCTTTTACTCCCCAGCTTCACAAAACCATGGTCTCCATTTCTTCTGGAGTTGCTAGAGAAAGATCTCAACTTCTTATAATGCACACTATTTACATTGCTCAGACTATCATTGTAATAAATATGGCAACAAAGATGAGGATGATAGTCCAAGCAATGTAAATAGTGCTTTTGGATGTATTTAATTTTTCATGTGGATAGGCTTTACAGTTCGAGTTATGAAATTTCTTCATTTTCAGTAAATTCTCCGCATGTTTTTTTTTTTTTTTACTTTTAACTTCTACTAGTAGGTTTCCACTTCGGAGTTTTTTCACATTTTCAGGATCTGACCGACTAAAGATTACCTTTTCTATCAAAAAAAGGTGAAAGTTGGTCTCGTTGCTTTTCATCTAGAGATTGAATTATAAAGAATCTTGGGAATTCAGCTGTAGATTCTGTTCAAGACTCAGAATCAAAGAGATTTCTTTTGAGTTTTTTTTTGGTTTGTCTTTCTATAATTTAAATAGAACTACTCACTGGCTCGTGCTCCATCACCCACCACGGAGTTCAATTTCTATTGGGAATATATACTAAAGGGGGAATCCCAATCACCTTGGTTGAGATGGAGATTATCAACCAGTATTATACTCGCACCAAGTACTGTTTTGAGTCGCTGTCAGTTTCGATTTATTATCCAAGAACTAATATTTAGTAACATGAAACAGCGAATAAACTTTGGTTTCCTTGAGGGACTTCTACCCCACTGCAGAGGTGCAGTCAGCCCTGCTAACAGTGCCAGATGCAGTTTAATGTTTTACCCAGGACAAAGGGAAAATTCAGAAAACTTATGTTGTCCTCTGACTTTGTTTAGCTCAGATAGAACAAACTTTTTTGCAGAGGAAACAGGGAACTTTCTATAACTTCTTATAGATAAAAGGAAGAATTAATTTTTTTTAATCTAGAATTAACTTTTGGATTTTCAATTCCTTTGGATAAGACAAAAATGTAAAACAAGATAAGCTACTTTTGTCAGGAAACTGCAGCCTTGCTTAAATTATCAAACATATTTAAAGATTAACAGCAAATTGTTAAAATATTCAAAAGGTTTAATGGCATAATATATTGACTACATATTCACATTTGATAAAGTTGAAATATACAGCTTAATTTTCATAAATGGAACTAAGTAGTAAAATATTTTAACTCAAAAACTGAATTATTCCTAAATTAAAAATAAAGTGTTCTCATTAGTATCCTTTGAAAAGTGAATGATCATCTGAAGCTATGCAAAAGCAGAAAAGAAAGGAATCTGTTGAAACAAAAAATTCCAAATACCCAAGAAGAAATTGTTGCTTGGTTTTTACAATTAACTATTAACTTTAGTTAATGATATCCAATAAAAAGCAGGAAGGGGATTGATTTTATTCTTCTATTGAAAAAGAAAAAAAAAAGATAGAGAAAATAAAAAGAACAAAGGTAATAAAAGCAAAATATTGCAGAAGGCAAAATTTACTTTTTTGAAGAATGAAGAAAGAATGAAAGGTTGGCTTCTATGGCTCAGTTAAACTGAACACAAATTTCTGCTATAGTTATGGTTTAATCAAGCTGGATATATTGATATAATTAGTTGTAAAAATAAAATTTAAAACAAATAGCTAATTATTCTTTCTGGACCAAATGAAACTTGCCTGTTGAGCAAGAGGAATTATTTGTACAGTTGAACTGCCATTCTCTGTTGGAACTCAAATTCTTTAAGTCAAACAGAAGTGCTCACTTAAACATCCACAGCTCATATGACAAAAACAGGTCATAATTTAATCCAGTTCCATGTACCCACTTCTGAAATACTGTACAAAAATACCAGGGGCATAAAACATTTTTCAGGCAATCAGCAGCAACACCAAGGTGCTTCCATCAACAGCGATGCCTTTCGCTAACAATGAAATCAAAAATATCAGAGTAACTCTCAACCACTATGATGTGATAATTTGTGGGATATTTCTCCCACAACTACATATGCATGTTGTGTTTCCATAGCCATTTTTAAAATGTAACTTACTAGAGTGTCAGAGATGCTGACAATATTATGAAAGGAAACTGGTTCAAGAGTAGGCTAGAACTGTGCAAAGTTAGAGGCTGTCAACACCTTAATATATTCCTCATGCCCACAAACCAAATTGTCTTTTTGCTGTTGCCACTGCAGACAGAGGATTCTAATCCACCTCTCTAGAAATAAGCACATTTGAACAAGAAACAGTCTTTATTTTTTTTCCTTTTTTGACTTACCATAATTTGCAACCAGGACTCTACTAATTGTGGAACACAACGCTCTCTCATGGCATCTTTCAGATTAGTGTTTCTTTCAGTTTCCTACAAAAGATATTGCCATATTACAATCACATCACATTGATGCCATTCAGGAATTTAAATAAATCATTTCAGAAAAATAGTCCATATTTTGTATCAACTGTGTTAGATAAAAAATAAATTGCCAAATAACTATTTCAATGCATACACATTTCTGCTAAGTTAGTTACTGAGAAGCTTAATTAATGTTTATAATTCATGTTTGTATGCATAAATATTAAATTCTCTTGGATTAAGCTGATTATTTCATATGACCCCTACAGCACAGAGCACACATAGATATAGCCCTAGACAAATTGAAGACAGAGTTCAGCAATATATACTTTATGTATATATCGCTGAACTCTGCCTTTTGTAACATTATTAGAAATGTCGAGCTTTAAATTACATAAAACAGCAGTCAAAAGAAGTAAGCTTAAGCATGAAAGGTACTTACGGAATTAGTGTGGATGATCTCTCGATCCACTACATCACAGTCAATAGCTGAAAGAATACGAAGGTACATCTCAACTGCAACATGGCCAAAGGAAGAAGCATGAAGAATGTCAACAAAGTAAGTGGGCCAACGATGAGGAAAGTCAACAAGGAAAGCGAGAGAGAAGAGTTGTGCAATCTTGTTCTTTAGAAATGATTTATCTTTAGTCACTCCTGAGGCCTGAGGAAAATAAAAAATAGGAAAATTTTCTTCATTAAATTTTACAATAAACAATCAAAATGGTTTTGATCACATTAAAGAATTATTTATTTTATAAATTTTAGTATTATTTCAGTGTCTTCACAAAACCACAGAAATCTAGAAAGAAAAAAAAAATTAAAAGATTATTTGTTAAGTGACGGGGTGTGAGGAATTTGACTAGCAGTCTTCTCACTAACATTGTGATTAATGATCTGAGCAGACCCACTTCCTATTCAAATCATTTCATCTTAGTTGCTTTCAGGCATCAGTTACAAAATCAATATGCATATTTGAATAGCAACAGAGTCAAAAGCAGTGTTTTAGTGTAATCCGCATCCAATCACATAACCAAAGTGGTCAACTGAATCCTTGCTTAAGCTTGACCTCTTGAACCTTTAAAAAGGCAGAATTGTGTGGGTGGGGATATTACAAAAAAAAAAAAAAAAAAAAAAAAAAATTCCTTTACTGAATTTTAAGCACGATTCTTTCTCTGGTTGAGTTCAATTGTTATTTTTCTAGCAGCAAGTGAAGGGGAAAGGTTAGGTGCTCCTTTCTTTACTTGATCCTAATAGCTTAAATGAGCTAAAAGCCTGTTAAGCTAGGAGCTGAAACTCAAACAATTTCAGGTGTTAATTCAATTTTTTGTAATTAAATGCTTTTCATAATTCTTTTAACTTCATCCATTACCAAATACATTGTAATTCTCACAAATTCAGATTCCATTATTTAATTATAGAGTAATTGGCACCTATCTTGAAACTCCAAAATAAACATAAGCTACAAATATCCAAGTAGAAGGTACATGAACCCCAACCTACAATCTTATTCAATGAAATGATAATTTTTTTTTTAACAATTACAGCATCTTGTTAAAAAAAAAAAAAAAAACTAAAAGTTACATTAAGAACAATAACACAAAACCTTTTAATAGCTTACCTGCATTTGAAGACAAGTGATTAGAAAAGCACGCACTATTTGTTGGTCTTCTGTGCCTGCCAAGTGATATCTGCACAGAAAAAAAAAAAAAAATGGATCAAACTTTACATTTTTATTGTCAGTTCATTTATTTTAATCACATTTGGGTTTCTTTGTTGCTGAAGTGTTATCAACAAAATCAGACTTTCTTTCCAAAAGATTCAATATCATTCATTTGTTAGCAATGCACCCCAAACTATTTCCTTATGAATCTAGCATTCTTATCCTGTTCAAAACAAGAAATTCTAGTGACCAAATCCAGCTCACCCTTCAACTTTCCAATTACAAATCCTTGATAAATTCATTACTTCTGCACAAAATAATTAGGCAAGCTATTTAGCATAATTGTTACATAATAATCAAGACATTGATTTTTGTTCCTAAATGTCCTTTGCAAATTGTTCATGGAGAATATTATTCAATATGTTCTAATCTTAAAAAGTTCAGGATTTATAGTCATAATTGGTAGCAAAACTAGTATTAGTGAAAAAGATCAAATCTCATGTTAACTTTTTAAAGCATAATTATAGAGTGGCTTTGAATAAATTTTATGAATACAACTGCCATAGTCACAACCAAGAAGTGGGAAAAATTTTTGTTTAATTATTCCTTTTATCCATATTTCTGTCTTCATATCACAGAGGAACACTTTCAATTTATAGTCTTTTCTAACAAAGGAATTCAAGAATAAACAAAACTACACACCATTCTTTGATTTTTTTTTCCTCATTGCATTAACCCTCCTCTTTTCCTTGAGAATTTCTAGTCTAGAAAAAGGTCTCGGTCATTTGGAACATCATGAAATGGCTATACAAATCTTTACATATTTTGTTACCAAATCCTTTCACAAATTTAATATTATGCCTTTCAAAAAACCAGGAAAAAGATGCAGAAATGACCACTCATTCTCTGCAATTATTTTAAAAACATGTCTATATTTTAAACAAATTGCTGGTTTTCATCAAACTTATCCTTATTGCCAAAATTATCATCAGATAAAACCCATCCTCCCAATCACTTATCAGGTGAATTAATTTTACTAATCAAGGAAACTTCAGCAAATTTAGATATAATATTGTTTTAGGAATTGCAAGAAAGAAATTTTTTTGTTAATACTTAAGCCTGAATCATTTTCAAAAAAGTGAATTTAATGTCAAAATAGTTATAAAATACACACTGTCCATTTTCTTGCTTATTTCACCAAATAAGAGAGAGATTAGAAAAACATAAAATATTTACTTACCTCTGATGTATGTAAGACTCAAGAACTTGCAAGAAGAAAAATCTTACATTATCACTGCAAAAAAGAAAAGCAATTTTTAATTTCTTTTATACACAAGTAATTTCTGATAGCAAGTAAATAAGACAATGGAAATGGTCTAAATAATTTTTATCAATTAAAAATTGAAATAGAAATTGGAATTCACATGATTTTGGTTGAAGCAGCCAAAACCCTGTGAGGATCGCATGCGAAGTAGTAGGGACAAGGTTCAGTTATAACCAGCCTGGTTTATCTATATAAACGCATAGTTATGCTGAAAAAGCCAGACAGGAGAAAATTCTTGAAGAGAGAATTGGCCCGGGCGAGCATTGGGAGGAGGAACGCCACTATAACTTTAAGCCCTGCACACAAGTCTTTATCCCTCCATCGCAAGAGTCATATATCGTTCTGAGATGATTTAATAAGATAATCACATACACACTGTCTAGAATCCAGTGTACGAGTTTTTTTTTGGTTTTTTTTTTCTGTAACCCATTTCTCTTCTCTATTCTTTTCTGTTATATAAAAGACATTAAAAATTCAACCATTGAATCGATGTTTATCCAGCTTTCTGCAGATATTAAGTTTTTTTTGCTGCATTCTAAATGTCTTAGCACAGACTCCCCAGCCGTGTCTACATCTTCAGTCGACCGTGAATGGATGGACATCACTTCTGCTTTCTGGATCAAACAAATTACAATGTGGGCAGGAAGCAGGATTAAACCAGCGGACCGGTTGAATAATCTACGGATGCTCAGGAGACCTATGGCCACTCACTTAAGTTCGGTTAGGACCGAGTAGACACCTCAACCCCGAGAGTAAGACGTCGGAGGTTGAGGAGCTGGGGCAAAAGTGTTAGATTATTTAATCCTCTAATTAAAGTAATACAACTAACGATTTGGTGGTGGAATAATGACTAGCAAGTTTATCTTGCAAGGCATTGTGAGAAAATGTTTTTAAATGCCTCACTATTATGATCTTGGACAAAACTAAATAAATTTTATAGATTTACTGCAAACAGATCTGAGAAACAATGTACATATTTATTGCTGGACATAGTGTGACATCCAATATCTTTTAAAAATTTTTTAAAAAGCCAGAACTGTTTTTCACTGAATTTTAAGAATTGAATGAATATTGATAAAAACCTCAACATATTAAACAATTGGAATGAGCCAAATAGATACAAGGAACAAATCATGAATAAAAGTAACACAATCAAATTGAAAGGAAAACAGGGACAATATCCTTATGCAAAACAAACATTACAAACAAGTGTCTCCAATGTAACCAATCTGTATTATAAAGCTACAGGATACAAATAGAAAGTAGCATATGAAGCCCAATATGACCCCTTTCAAATTGAATTTGCAGACTGAATTAAATATACTCACCATCACCTTACTGTCTGCTCTGTCATTTTCAAAATATTTGGGTCACATTTACTAACAAGACTTAAAGGGGCCTTTAAATTCAATGTTTTTTCTACTTTCCCTAACAAAATGCATTTCATAATTCTCTTAAATGGAAACTCAAAATAATTTAGCCAAACTACAAACTATAAAACTATTTTAATATGTATCCCAAACTGGCCAAGTTTACACTGCAAAAACGTGTTAAAATAGTGAAATTTCCTTCAAACTCAACAGCTGATATCTCATTTATTTTTCAAGGCTATTTTGATAAAGTTATTATATAAACAAACTTTAATCTTTTCTCTTTATAAATGATAGAAACTCTTTCTTGTGTATGCTGATTAGTTTTTACTTCACATCTCTTTAATGTCAGGTTTCAAGTGATTGTTGAATGTGGAGTGTTCCAGAAATATTAGCCATATCAGAAGCAGTTAATAAATTCAGTCAGCAAATCACCATTAGGAGAGGAAGTAGGAGAACCATTCACAATATCAAGAAAGTATTTTCTATAAGTTTGAAACCAAAAAGTTTTGTAGTCATTACTGTCCTGTTCCTGACAATTTAAAAAGTATATAAATTCACAAAATTTTCCAAAAGATACATATATTAGACAAAAGTATGGCTATTACAGAGGAAAGAGCTATTCTGTTGAATTCCTCATCTCCAAATTAATAAGCTTCAGGCATGTACCTCCAATGGATACCTTTTTATGGTAAATTCAATATGGTATACTTTTTACCTGTTTTTGCCATACTGCCAAATTGCACCTCTCCCTTTTTTTTGGTGTAAATATAGTTGGGTTTTTTTTTTTTTTATTGAGGTAGTACTGAAAAACAGTTAGCTTTATCTCTGTTGTGCTATGAAGTATAGGAAAAAGTTGCAAGGCATTAACTGTTGAAATGAAACTTATATGATCAGTCAAAAGTGCCCTTCAGTGTAATGCCTTAACTATTTCATTTTTGAGAACACAATCCCCTCCCCATGCTTAGGCTGGTCTTATCTAATAATTATTGATTCCATTAGTATTATATTTCTTTTACTTTAAGAATATCTATATGACACTGCATTTATGATTTTTAACTAGTTTGAAGTCTGCATCTTCAGCTATACAATGTTAAAATTGGCTTCTCATCCAAACATCAACTATTCATATTTAACAAAAACAAAAAGATCTTTACTTCAGCACTCATTATTTCCAGTATTTGTTTTTCATGTATTTAGAATTACTTTGTTCATTTCACAACTTTTCACAGACCATTCATTATTGAATTTATTTCCATTCTAACTGGAGCACATAAAAGAGGTATCTCAAGATAGGTAATGGTTAGCAAGTTAGTCTAGCTGACCATTACTACTGAGTAATGAATTTGATCTTCACTGGGTGCCTAAACTTCTGGCCTTGTATCAAACTAAGCAAAATTTAATAAATTCAAAATGCAGCAAACAAACATTTGGCATCATCTCTACTTAAGTCATCTTTCATTATCCCCTACTTTAAGAAAAACTTTACAGTAACACACAAACAAATTGAGTATAGTAATAGGAAGAACCCAGTGTTTATTTTTAAGGTAATTTTCCACCATCCCTATCAAAGCCTGGCAGGCACTTATCTAGGGGACCTTCTCTGGCTTATCATTTTTCAAACAAAGCTGATTCAATGTACATAACAAGTATAGGAAATAATTTCCAATACTCATTCTGAGATATTAACCACATTGAGCTATCAATCTTTCCAGATGCTACTACTCAGGATCATTATTTTGAATGGATGTACTGAGAAAAAAAATGACAAACTTAGGTTTCAAGAACCTAACTTACAATAAAATGCAGAGGTCAATCAAAAAAATCAAATACAAATAATAAGAGAAAGGATGAATTGATAGTCCAGTTATTTTAAAAAATATTCAGTTGCCAAAAAATTATTTGATGATGCAATAACTGCATATTCCGAGTGGTTTGCTTTTCCACTACCTTCAAGAATTTCTGTCAACTCAGCTAATGTCTACAAATATAAATCCAAAATTTATGTAAAAAGAACTCACTTCAAAATTGATTTTTTTTTTTTTTATTATTTCTTCTCAACATTTTATGGGTCATTTAAAGCCAAAATATATTTTGGATTGTAAGAATGATTCTTTTTTTTTTTTTTTTTTTGCAAGTGAATATTTCCGATATAACGCATAGCTGATGGTGAATGAAATGGATTTGTATCTTTCTCAAGAGTACTTGGGCATACTTGAATGTAACAAACCCAACTGAAATTCAAACCTGGCCCTCCGATTTCTCATTCGGAACTGTCATTTATGTCACCACCCACATACCCAGAACCACTTCAGAAATATGACAGACAAAAGCACAACAAAATGCAACCTCAAAATTTTATCATTACGAATGCAGCAGGATAGAATGTGTTACATGAATGGGATTATTCCCCCCCCTCTAATCCACAACATCAGAGAATTTAAATGAGTTAACTTCCTTTTTATCAGGTTACAAAGCGAAAAGATTATCATCATTGTATAGAGATGGACACATTAAAAAAGAAAATTCAGGACACCTCATAACAACTGGTATTAAACTAGGTGTTTGCATTTGCACATGGACACAGTAAGTCAAACAACACTAACCAGTTATTTAAATAGGACAACATTTGAGAAGTATCAGGAGAGAGGGAGGGTGGGGGGCACCCTGACCTATACTCTTCAAAACAGCATACTCAGAAAAATGCTTAATTACTGTTTGCATCTTTGTCAACATTAAATATACACATTCTCACTTTATACTTGAGATTGACCCAGTTTTATTTCATTCTACATTCTTAAGACACAATGCATAACAATAAGAAATAATTAAGAATTCTCATTAAATAGCCTAATTATTACTTGGAAGAATTAATTAAAGACAAAATTTAGGAGAATGCATTGGGTTGTTCTATTTAAAAGCAATAGACATTTAGCTCAGATGACAAAAGTAAACAGTTTGGTCACAATGCTAGTTTGACAGGAACACTTAGATTTATTGTCCAGTCTTGAATGTTAATGAATAAAGTTAGACGATCCTAACTTGCTTATTTTAAATAAGCTTTTGTCAGAAGAATCATCTTGACATAATCATCATAAACTAGCAAAAAAAAAAAGTCAAGAGATGGTTGCTAACAAACTAAACTACCCGCAACACACCCTCACAATCAAGAAAAATAGTCAAACTCTCCAAGGTTCATATATTCAAAACTTCAAAACAATTTTTAAGTGAGTCAGAAAAGGTTTTAAAACTGTAATGCCAATGAAGCAACAATACAAGTAAACAGTTGGTTTGGTTTACTTTGTTTTACGGCATATCAATACCTCAATGGGTTATTTAATGCCAACAACATTTTTTATTGCTGGTAATATTTTGTTTTGTCAAAAATTTGTTTCTGGTAATATCTTTCCTTCAAAATTGTATTGCTGGTAATAATTAACTATTTGCCCATAGCTGGGACCCTAACAGGTGCTACCACCCCGTGTCAGGGTGGACCTGGGAACACCAGCAATTAAGAGGTGGTTCCACGCTCCTCAAAACCTCCTGATCAGAGGCCTTGCTGCTGGACATAATTTAACATCTTACCCAGGACAGAAGTAAACAGTTGGATGCTAGTAACAGAATACCTGAATTGTAGACTAGGTTATAACCCTCTTGGGATTATTCAATGTTAAATATAATTCTCATGGTACAAAAAAAAAAAAAAAAAAAAAAAAATCACAATTAATAGAAGACACAAGCCTGAGTATACACTCTACACAGGATGCAGTTGGCATACTTTAAGTTTTACCAACAAGGATCCCCAAGTGGCAAGATTAAAATTGTTAACCAAAAAGCCAAGAACTATGAAGACATTTTTCAAACATTGCCACATTTATTATCTGTAAATCAGATTAAAATTACCAACTTTAAAAGAAACCACTCGACCAAGTTTATAAATAGAAACATAGCAATCAAACCTAAATGGGAATATCTAAAGCAGCTGAAACAGCCATACACGTGTGTGTGCGTGTGTGAATCCCAAGTGTTGGGTAGTGTTTTATCTATACTGATTGGATTTACATTCATAAACTCTACACTAATCAAATTGTATAGATAGCAAATGGACTGTTGCCATATATTTCATTGCTTTATAGACACAAGATTATAAAGTCAACTCTTTTCAGCTGTTCTAAATAGACCTAATAGCCCAAATTAAAGACAAAGGAATGTGTTTAGTAGGCATCTTCCCTGCAAATGACCTGTTGTAATTCAATAGTGAAATGTGGCCAGGACAATGGATGAACTATCTCCAGTAAAAGTTGACAGATCAGGAAATAAGACGACAGCTACTTCCCTCAAGGAAGGTCATAGTTGATGTACAACTTTGAGAAAACAAAGATGACAAACTGTTGCTTCTTAAAATCAAAGTCGGTTCAAGCTTAATTATTAAGGGTCACAAATACCTTCATAATTCATAACAAAAAGCAATAACAAATATCAAGAAGATAACTACATTTAGTAAAATTGATATAATGAATCTATAATTAACCACCAAAATCATTGGTTGGTGCTTATACTGTTTTCCTTCCATTTTGAAATTTACTTAAAGTAGATATTACTTTCATTTGGTCTGAAGATCAACAGAATAATTACAAAAACATTTGACAAAAATTTTAAAAACACCAAGTGTTTTCTTTGAAAATACAATAACTTTCAAAAAGTTGTTTCTATTTTTTTTTTAACCGAGGACTGTTCCTACCAGGATGAAGGATTTCAAACAAATGAAGCCTTCTTGCTATGAATACCCAAAGTCTACATTAACTATGAACACTAATCTCTAGCTATCTGAATACCAGCAATTCCTACCTTCTTTCATAACAGGACACTGACCTTGTTTAAACATTTAATTGCATGAAATTACAGAAAGGTGATTTGGAACGACTGCTAATTGGATAATAATTATTAAAATTCTCAGGTAAGTTGAATGGTTGAGAAAAAAAGAAAAAAAATAGGTTAAAATTTATGTCTTAAGATAATAAAATGAATTTAACTGTTCTAGTGAAAATTAAACTCAGAATTAACTACCCAAGATTCAGTAAAACTGAGCAAAACCAAGTTTTCCTACTTTATCCACTTCCTACCGATAAGATACGATTAATGTGTTGTCCAAATTTCTTTAGTTATGGAGAAATAAAGTTTGAAGGGTTTGTTTATAGTATACTATCTGTCCAAAATGTGTGTGCTTACAAATTATTCTAAACAAAGAACTTTGAATTTTGTTTAATTCCCAAGCTTGGGATTTTTTTATGTTGATCACCAAAGAACACAATTATATTTACAGAAAGATATCTAGAAAGATTCTAAACAAAGAGATTACTATACAGTTTTTTTTGTTTTTTTTTAACAAGATCTAAAACAGTCTGGGTTAGATATATCAATGTCAAATTTTTTTTGGTGGGAGGAGAGTTTTATATATAAATGAGAACTCCCCAGGATGAAGACAGAGACAGAAATGGGCCCAAGAGGGAATCGGCTCAGAGATGCCCAGGATTGTTTGTAAGACAATCGCCACTAAGACCATACACAATTCCCATGACAAGAGCCGAGAGACAGACAGTGACAGGCCCAGGAGAATTCAGCTCAGATGCCCAGGATTGCTCGTAAGACAGTCATCACTAAAGAGCCCACCTGCAATTCCCAATGCAAGAGCAAAAACAGACATGCATAAGAATTGAGTGAGAGTCAATTGGATGGGTATTACTTTAGCCTTTGCAAATAGATTTCTTGATTTTGCAGTAGATAACGGACATTTTATTTAACCAGCTTTTCTTTATATTAAATAAATATGTTAAGAGTTATCAACAGTGTTGTGCATTTTATTGAAGGCATTCTGACACCTAACATGATCATTGGATGCAAAGAGACAAAATATTACGGTGACAGACAGGAATTACGCAATCTTGTCTGTGGTACACAGTTTACATAGATGGGTCCACACTAGACTTTCCCATCAATCCCCAATATAGTAAAATTTTTTGAAACCAGAATAAACCCTATTAGACAACACACCAGCCCCAATCAAGGAGGAAAAAGATAGCCAGATGACCCATAAGGTTGGTATTACATAACAAAGTTAGCAATTGAGAGGAGGAGAAGAAGCAGAGAAGAGTGCCAAGAGAGGATGTGGGGGTTACACAATCTCATCAAATTCAGTAAAGTACACCTAGTAGAAAAATTGAGCTTATGAAAACAAGAATTCACCCAAGAGGAAAGCAAGAGTCATCTCTTCCCAAGAATAATTTCAGAGAGGCTTCAAAAGAAATAAATGTGATTCAAAGATAGAATAGTATTTTAATGCAAGCCAGAAAAGTGATTCATTTGCTCTTTAATATGCTTTAGAAGAATTTATTAGGTTGGTGCAAAAATAATGTCGGTTTTTGACGTATTTTTTAACGTCAAAAACCGACATTATTTTTGCACCAACCTAATAGCAACCATTTATATTTTCCAAATTTTCTGAGTTGAAATAACAGTAAAGCAAAATACGAAGAATTTGATGAGATTCAAATGATTGTTCCAAAAATAACTCATTTCTTCACAAATAATAATAAAAGACCAGCAAGTCATAACGGATCATTATTAGTAAATATGCTTTTGTGGTATTTACAAGTGAAACCACTAAGTTCTACCCAGAAATACCCATAACACCCAGACTTATAAAAATATTAATGGAAAAGAGGACTACAATTAACTCTTTTCATTTAAAACACATTTCAGATTCAATTACAGTAATTTTCTCAAATACTGGAAGTGTCTAACTGAATATTTAAAGGAATAAAAACATTTGCATGAAAAAGTTTAAAAATAAATTTCTATTGGTGTTGAAGGGAAGAAGAGTAATCAAAAGAAAGGAACAAAAAGAAAATAGTGAAATGACTGCCCACCTGTTATATTTGCCACTGGTGAAGGCTGTGATGCACAACTTCCAACCGTCATCCGATCGTTTGAGAAGTTCAAAGTATGACAGGAGCTACACAAACATAAAAAAAAAAAAAACAATAAATATATAAATACAGTGTAATTTATTTATTTTTTTAAGGAATATGCAGATAAATCCTCAAATGAGAAAACAGTAATTGGACTGCAGAAGTGGGCGCTGAGAAGTTTTTAGTCTAACCCACTTCACAAAATCAGTATTTTGGGAAATGGATCAAGCCAAAAATTTTTCAGTGTTCCCTCATCCTAGAGGTTAAGATAAATATCCAAACCTCAGGAGTATGCGTACTAATTAAACCATTTTCAAATAAGAGTGAACAATCCTTTTTTTTTTCTGATAAAATTATGCCAGTGAAGAGACATTGAAAAAAGCATAATATCTAACAATGGGACAGTGTATGGAAAATAGGATTAATGCCCCCCTCCCAAAGACATTTATGTGAAATGAATATACACAGCAATTATAATTTGTGTATGTAAAATTTAGGGAATTTTTTAGTGAAGTACTTCAACACATTTCTAAAAATGGTGAATGCAGTTTGTAA
>OZ010589.1:70321403-70506403 GCA_963932145.1 Acanthosepion lycidas
TATGAAAGAATTATATAACCAAGAGTGTGATTTTTACAAAGAGAATGAAAATTATTTTATAAAGACATGGTGATTTCTAATGTCTTCATATGAAGAAAAGAATCTGTTAACACTGGATGCAGAATTATAGACTATAGTGGACTCCATAATAATAAGTAATGCACAACATAGCCTAACACATGGCATGGAAATCTCACTACAGTTTAACCCGGATGTAAGAGAGATTTTCTCAGATCCCAAATTATTCCCATACTTACCTAAACAAAATAGACCAAACCCAGATATAAGAGAAACCCGGATACAAGAGATTTTGTATCCAGTCCCGGCAACTCTCTTATATCCGGGTTACACTGTATAAAGATTTTTAAGAAATATATATAAACATTTTTCTGAAAAATTTAAAAGTTAATACTGCATAATTTAAAGTATTTAAATACACACAAAGTTTTCTTTTAAAGTAATGACATTTTTTATTAAATATACTGCAATCATAAAAAAATAATTATACAAGAACCACACTGTTTAGAACCTATATAAAGTAGTTCAACATCAAAAACCTTCATTAAATAGAGTGTTTTGTCAACAGGAAACCATTAGTAACAGTTTCTATCAGAATTGGAAATAATCACAAAGTGTGAGAGGTACATAATTCATTTACTTTTTAACATACCAAATACTATCAACAATATTGATTAAAATCTAATTTCCTCAGAAATTTAAGGAACTGAAGCAAAACACTGCCACTTAAATTTTTAAATCTTAATCTTTATAAATAACCACAGATTATATCAATATATACATTTAGTTCATATATGTGCTTAATGAAAAGAATGCATTTTTGTTATTTTTAACTTCTTCACTTTGTTGTAATTTTTCAATATAGGAAGTAAAATCTATAGTCTGTTGATGAATCAACTCATTTTCAAGATATTTTTCATCTTGGAACTTTATATATGGCAGACATGCAACATCGTTCAGTTTGACTATGCAAGCTAACAGAGTAGAATACAAATTTTAGGAAATTTAAACATTAAAGTCAATTTCTGACTGGGGTGGGGGGAGCACAATCCAACAATTAACTTCATAATTAATGTTTAAATTAGAAATAATGTGATACTATAGCAACAGTCAGCAGATATTAAGACACAAAGAAACAAACAAGGGAAATATTGTTGAAAATTGATACTTTTTCTTTGCTCTTCCAAGAAATACAAGCAAACAAAAATCCCAAGTATAGTTCTCTTAATGTTCAGGTTTGCCAATAAGCAAGATATATTCTGGACTAACTGAAGAATATATTCACTATCTTTTGCCATCTTTCAAGGAATTGAAATTTGTGAAAAAAATTCTGTAAAGGCCATAATCCAAATATCTGGTGAATATGGCAATGGAGTGAAAAGGTAACAGGCTGTAACAATTCTTGCATGAACAATTGAACACTATAAAAACCTCTGGTCTGATGTTGTTCTTTCAACTAATTCCAGACAATTTTGACAATTGCTGCCTTCCAGTAGTCTAACATTTGTTCAATCATGAGATTCTCCAGATGGAACATAGAAGACAATTTCAAAGTTACCATATGAACAGCACAACCTTCTTTGAATGAAGACCAGTTTTTGGTCCTGTTAGTAGTGGTTCATTTCACTTGCCCTATAATCTCCTGCATTCTGTTGTAAAGTATTTACTTTTCATTACCTTTAAAAATGGAATATTTGTGTTAAGTAGCAAACCACACACAATCCATACCTACTCAGTCATAAACATCAATTCCAATAATGTTTTAAATACACATAACAGCTATTATAACAATCCTATATTGATTGGAAACGATTTTTTTTTTTTTTTTTACTAAACTAGCCGATTAGCACTCTTTACATCACAACTTAATTCTGTAGTTAAAAAGAAATCATCCAAAAATAAAAAAAAAACTTTCTGAAACTTTATCTGAGGAATACTAGCTGATTTAAAGTATATGATTTGAAAAAAATATTTACATTAAGTTTAAAATAACAGAAATGTATTTTTAAAAGCAAACAGTAATTTGCATAAAATTTAAATGGGAGGTAACATGTAAAAAAAAAAAAAAAAACCTTCATTTGCGAATAAGTCATGATAGTTTCATTAAAATCCGACAATTATTTCATTTTTGCAAGAATTTCGTTCATCAATGGTGTTTGTTGTTTTTTGTTTTGTTTTGTTTTTTTACCGGAAAAAGCGCTGAAACACCAATATAGTAAATTTAAAAATATTGCTCCCACCCTCCACAAAAAAAAATTTAAACTAAAATTCCGAACGTGCTAGAAAGGATTGAAAAGAAAAAAAAATAAGCGAGAGATACTTTTTTTAAACTTTGGTGTTTCCTCTTAGTCTTAATAACAAACATTTTGTTTGATGGAAAAAAAAAAAAAAAAAAAAAAAAAAAAAACTGTTTTTATTAGGTCTGGGGCCTTTTTCAGCGAATTAGTAGTGAAGGTACTCATTGGAAAGGAAAAACCTCCTTTCAATCAATTTAAAATTTTTTTTTTTTTTTTTTTTTAAATACCTGAGGTTCAAAAAATGAAAAATCTTAAAGCTTTTATTAAATTATTTTAATTTCAAGCTAATAGACGATATAACTTTATTTTTATCATTTTTTTTTGGGGGGGGGGGGGCTTTTTTCGTCATGGTATGCGCTTTTTTTTTTTTTTTTTTTTTAAATTAAACTTTTTGGGAGGTACCACTTAAAATTAAAACTAAAATAAAAAAAGCTTTTTCATTTAAAAAAAAAAAAAAAAAAAAAAAAAAAACTTTTTAAACCATAGGTCTCTCGTTTTTTTTTATTTATTTTATTTTGTGGAGGTCCGCCCTTAAAAGCGTGCCATGAAACGTAAACGCTTTGATTTTGAAAATTCATGTAATGAATCAAATTCTCGGCACTGAAATTAACAAAAACATTAACCGAGATAGTTTTCATAGATAAATTTGGGTTTCATAAAAAGTAGACAGATAATAACTGCTTTAAGAACAATTTTAAATTAAACGCGATAAACAAAAACAAAAAGGTTTTTTTGTTCCGTCCGACAATAGAAGCAAGCCATAAGGAGCCGAAGCGGATTCATACAAACAGCTGATGATATAGCCACAACACTTTTTGCTTTAAACAGCTGTAATAATATATTTTTATCAAATATGACGAATAATGAAGAAAAACAGACACAAAGAAGAAAAAAAAGAAACGATTAATAAAATAATTTGTGTAGGGATATTGTCTCAGTAAAAATAAAAATGCTTTCTTTTTCTTTTTAAAAGGGATTAACTTTTTATGTTTCCCTTTTCAAATGAAAGGGTCCGTAAGTAAATGTCAGAGAGAGAGAGTAACGGGAAAGAAAATTGGCATAATTCCAATTCAAAGCTAATTTCCAGTTGCATTGCATAACCCGAATCTGGAAAAAAAAAAAAAAAAAAAATCTTACTCCTCCAGACATGATGCAATCTTAGACCTGACCATGTGATCGGAAGATGAGTATTGTAAAAACGCAATAATTCAGAAGAAATAGTTTAAAAAAAACAAAAAAAAAACAAAAGAAATAAAAATTGTTTTGTTTTTTTTCTGGAAAGAGGTTTCTTTTTTGTTATGTTTTTTCTACCAACAGTAAGTTACGACTACAAACGAGACGATTTCATGACGATCGGGTAAAAAGATAAAAAAAAGTCATATCATCAATGTAAAAATGATACAAACCAACGATTTTGTTGTGATAGAAAATATTTTAAAAGCCTTTATTATCCGTCCATTACATAGGAAATTGTATTAAAAGGAAAAAATATGAACGAATAAAAAAAAAAAATGTAAAAACTCAGCCAGTGAAATCGAAATGATTATTATTTTTAGTGGGAAATTTATTTAAATAAGGTCAACAACGTTATTTTTAAAGCAGATTTAAAATGGTGAGTTATAGTCACTCATGAATTGCATCAATTCACTCGTATAAATTGACTTTTATACGGTGTGTTTAAAGCCCATCCATAATCACAATGAATGTGTACAAAAAGAAAAGGAAATAAAATAATGCAATTCAAAGTGCAGAAAAAGAGATCGAACTGATAATTGAGGACTAATCATGAAGAACGAATGATTACTGAAAGATTAGTAAATAAATAATTATTAATAATCTTTCAGTAATCATTTGCCATTTTCAGCAACACCCAGACTTGATTCTGACTACACTACACAGTACATACCAATTCTCTTCCTCACTAAAAGTTTGTTTTTAGTATTAGGAGGCGAACTATAACCTTTTTTAGTCATATTCTCAAAATCATGCAAATAAGTGTTTGTTTTTCAACTTTTTCATTCTTCATTTCCATGTAAAAATATCAATTTCAAAAAGATTAGCAAAACCATAGAAAATATACATCAATATAAGCATCATTACAAAAAAATAGATGTCCAATCTTTAAGTTGTGGGTAAAAAATGTATTTTTTTCCAACAATTTGTAAGGCTTTGGTTTTGCTAAAAAGTAAAACGGGACAAACACCCCAACCAGTTAAAACTGTTAACAACAGATTTCATTTAATCTTTCTTCCAAAAACAGGTAGCATAGGAGGAGGCATATACCGGAGAAGGGAAGAGGATTGGAATAAGAAATAAATGTTTTTTTTTTTTTTTTTTTTTTTTTACTACCTGGGAGTCACAAAAAATAAATGCTAAATGATAGCATTTATTTTTTGTGACTCCCAATCTCTATTCCGATAAAGTCAGTTGATATAGTATCAACTGACTTTATCGGAATAGAGATTGACTTTTAGAAGCAAGTCTCTTTTTATTTAATATCCAAATTTTTATCAAAACCTTTTCTCTTTCCTTAGCTTCACGAATGCATTCTTCATCAATGATTATGAGTTAAATCTGGAGTATGTTTTTTTTTTCGTTATGATAACAGTAACACTAACAGAGTAAATCTCACTTTTGTGCCGGGAACTCATCTGGCTTTAGTTTTACATCCGACATCACATGTTTTTCGTTAAAGTAAACTATTTTTCCTCGTGCGATTTCTTCTGGTGAAACTTACTGTTAAAAACATACTTGTGATATTTTTGAAGAGGTTTCTCTCTAATCTTGCTGTCAAAGAGAAAAAAAAACACTGCCCTGCCAATAAAACTGTTCGCATTCATGGCTCTTTTGAACCTGTGCAAATACTCAATTTGAGGACTGATTTTTATGACTTTCCAAACATAAACAACAAACAAACAATAATAACATAACATTAACACACTGACTAGTTTATATAATTTTGTTCTGAAAAGGGTGACATTAGGAATAAACTACAAAAAGGCAATGTAAGGGAATTTTCCTGTCCACTTCTCAAAACCATTTCTAGACAGTAAAAAAATTAGTCATAGAACTTTTACTTCCCAGAATTTTCCTCAGTCAGATTCCACCATAGGGCTACCTAACTTCATGCAAAGAGTATGAGAACTAGCCAATTCCAGAGAAATTTAGTCACAGGCAAACAAATCGCCTAAATGAACAGAAAACTATGGAGAAGACACGAGAAACTATTTTGGCTAGTGATACACCATTTTTCAATAAAACCAATTTTGGGGGGTTTCTTGTTAAAACGACCAAAAGAAAAAGATTACTTTGCTAGATTTTTGTAAGTTGACTAATAGCCCATCCGTTATTTAATAATTGTTTTTTTTTTATTTTAATATTTACTTTTCACATTGACAATTGCAAAATACTCTTTATCCAACTAGTAATAACGTAACGATGATTTACGAAAGAGAAAGAATGCCAACTCAACTTTTATAACTTTCTTTGGTCATGCAACCGACAGAGTTTCTGTACCTAGGAGAGACTGTTAGTGTTACTGTATCAGGAGGTAACCACACCAGACATACCATTTATTTATAAATGGTATGTCTGGTGTTAAATGATACATAAATGATTTATCATTTTGTTCATTACCTACCTTAATGAATGAATAAAGTTTAGTTTTCAAATAAAGCCTGTTAGTTAATCGGACGAGTTAAAAAAGCAAATATGTTCTTTTCATTCATCATATCTCATGTTTAGTTTATTTCTTAAAGAGAAGTGATCCAGACCATTAAGAGAAATAAACACAATTATTTAATTTATTAGCAACAGGGGATTTTTTTTAAGATTTATTATCAAAATTGTAGAAAAGGTTCACCTTCTGAACCGAGAACTGATGCAATTTGTGTTATGTTCTCTATTTCATCATAAAAATAAACAATCGTCAACGTTGGCAAAAAAAAAAAAATATTATGATGTAAACTTTACATCATAATATTTTTTTACATTGTAAAGCTTTGTTTTCTGTTTAATGGCAATCTAAAACAAAACCAAAAACTTTAAAAAAGTGAAACTATTGTTTTCGAAGGTCAATTTATTTTATTTTGTTCTAAATCTAAAAAAAAAATATCCAACAATGGGAAATAAATGCCGGTTAAGACTTCATTGGAATTCGATTAAGCGTTTTTTTTTTGGTGGGGGGGGGGAGTTTTTTTTTTGCTGTTAATCTGTGTGTGAGTGTACTGTAATCTTAATAAAAAAAATAAAGTAAAAGGGAACGATTTCAAGTATTAATTAAAAAATGAAGATCTAAGTCCGAGAGCGACGTCTTTTTTTTTTTTTTTTTTTTTAAAGGAAGAGTGTTTTATAGTTTAATTAATAAGCTAAATGTAAAAAAGACATCCAGTGACTGTGATGCAATTTAAAAACTGAAAACGCAACAAAGAGAAACGTGACATTTTTGGTTGTTTAAAGTTTTTTCAATACGACAGACTTCACTTAACGCACAAGATAACAATGAATAACTGATCTCTTTACATTTCTACTTTTGAATGTCTTATAAAGTTAAATAATACATCTGCGTCATGGTACTGAATGGAGACAGACTTAAATAAAACATTAAATACCAGAATTAAAAGTAAAACGGTAAATACCCGATTGTTTACTAAAACTTCATTACAACCAACAATGCTAAAGAACATAACTTTAAGCATAGTCGCGCAGTATCAACGTTATTGATATATTTGGACATCAGATATACATTTTAAAAGCGTTACATTCAGATTGATAAAAAAAAAAATACGATGTGAAACTTACCTTTTCTTGCGACCTGCCATCGGATAAGTGAAGGCCATCCAGAAAACTTAAGGCTTGATCATCCATTATGATAGGAACTGATACAGTTCCCATCTGGTTCTGATTTTATTTTAGTTGTCGATTTTAAAATTAGTTTTTAGATATATCAGTTGTTTGGATTTTTTTAAATATCTAGAGAAAAATTGGTTATTGATAAAGGTTCTTTTTGTGTGCGCGTATTATTATCTAATGTCGCCTGGCTTCAATTATATGTCTGTTTTGTTGGCAGACTTTAAGACACTGGTCACAGGTGGGAGTATTACACAGGTCACTTTAAAATTTAAATATACTTTTGTTTTGAAAGTAAAGCAAAATACAAGTTGGTTGTATGATTCGATATGAGATTTGAATTTTTAATTTAAAAATAAACAAACTTTAATTTTTAAAGTCTGGGGTGACAACAATGTTGCTTCAACAAACAAAACATTACATTAAATGATTGATCAGGTTTGCTGAACTATAAAAATAACTTGGAAACTGGTAACCATCGCCGTGTTAATAGTGAAATAGGAAGTAAAATAAAATTATTTTTTATCACTCAACTAAGCAATAAAAGGATAAAGAAATGAAAAATTACAAAAAGTGATGAGAAGCCCGTTGCCTCTTTAGACACGTGGAGCTTCTGTTGTAAAAAGCACGAATGCAATGAAAAAATCTGGTTTAAGCTTGTGCTTTTTAAGGTCGACGATATGATTTAACTATTATAACTGTTGCGTCAGGGAGTCGCGAACGCACATCGATTGCACTCTGCCCAAACAATTGACATTTTTTCTTATTGTTAGTAATTTTGTTCTCTCTTTCCTGCAATCGCGGCTTTTCAACGTTTAGCGTCCGGATAGAGTAATTCATAGAGTAGCGTGGGTATTAACGCATTGATCTCGCGAAATCACGCGAGATTTCGATGAAATTTTTCTTTTTAACTAAATTTTATATTAGAATACTATTATACAATATATAATCATAAAATACGATCATAAAATATTATATCCATTTAAAAAAACTTTTACTTTTAAATTATAATAATGAAAGCGCTGATAGCGTTAACGCTGCAGTCTCGTCTCGTGGCGTAATCACGTGTTGTAAACGAGACTTCAGCCTTTCTAGATCAGCTATCAAAGATGAGAGCCCGTGGCGAGGTAAGCTCTGAACAAAAAGATTATATTTACGTCGATTTATGTTCTCGTATCAATTTTATTTTATACTCACTTATTAAGCAATAGACTTGACCTCACGCTTCTCTGTTTGTATTTTCTTTTGTTGAATAAAATCGTGATTTAATCCGGTTTTATTTTAACATGCCGGATGAAAATGATTAAGATGGCGGCCATGTCCACATGGCACAATTGAATGAAAAATTAAATACTTTTGAGACTCAAATTGTATTTTCCATTGACCTATGTATGTGTTTATAAATTCGATAGCTATTATCCTGTTATTCTTATGATGACAGAGTTTGTGCAAAAGTAATATTGAGAACATTGCACGTTATGCCTTCCATGTGTTAAATCGTTGAATTGGGATGCTCTGAATCACAGGTTGAATTCTTAAAGTATCTTTTAAAAAGTTAGCATAAAGTTTCAGATTACGAATGTTTTTAGAATGGTCATCTTCAATTTAACGACTATTTCTCTTTTTTTTTTTTTTTCTTCCCGCTATATGCTTGTTTTGATCTCTCTTTTTAAGGTATTGACAAGTCTCATTGTATAAACTATTATTATTACAAATTTTCCTTCGATATCAGATCCCTGGACTTCTCAGTATTCTTGACCTGATGTATGTGTGTGTGTATATATATATATATATATATATATGACACGTATCTTAAATTTTTAATAGTCATTTTTTGAATCTATGATGTTTTAAAAAAAAAAAACACGTGTATATACTTCGAAACTTGAATAATATTGCGAAACTAATTTTCGCATACATTTAAATGCTGTTCACTTTCTTTTTTTTCTTTTTTTTTTCATCCCATTTGTCCCGGTAAACAAAGAAACTTGGCACAATTCTTTACTAATTATTTTTTTTTTTTTTTTTTTTTTACTAGTATTTTTATTGTCTATTTAAAATAGTTTTGACCGCTTTTCTTCATTGAATCACTTTGGTGTACTAAAATATTTCCCACGATGTCAAAAAATGGTTCCTTTAAATTTGTATCTTTGTTTATCCAGATTTTTCTATATAATTAGTAAATATTTGAAAGAATTTCCTGTTGGGGGAATTTTACATACTTCAGGTGGTTGGTATGTGTTTACTGTTATGCTTTACTACTCTGATTAGATTTTGCTGAAATCCTTCAAAAACTTCTATTATTGCACATGTCCCTTTGCTCAGTGATTTCTGATGTTACTGGTGCCAGAAAAAATGTGCGACATTAATACTCCCACTTTCATTTCTAGTCACTCATACATATCTATACCTGTATGAGAGTAATAATGAAAGAATGAAACATTCACTCATCTTAATTCCTCATTTTCTATAACTTTTTTTTTTTTTTTTTTTGATTCTCGATTTTATTTTATTTTTTCCAGTTGAAACAGTACAAAGTGATTGGGCGTGAGTTGCCCACAGAGAAGTGCCCCAAGCCTCCTCTCTTCCAGATGAGGATCTTTGCTTCTGAGCCTTGCAGTGCGAAGTCTCGCTTTTGGTATTTTGCCAGTCAGCTGAGAAAATTAAAGAAAACTAGAGGAGAGATTGTCTGTTGTCACAGGGTAAGCTATGATTTATCTTTACAATTCATTTTAGGTATGTCCCAGGTAACGCTAAAAAAAGTGGTATACCCTGGAGAAAAAAGGTCGCCAAATTGATAAAAAAAAATTTTAACTTGTAAATGTTTATGTTGAAATTAAAGAGGGAAGACCAAAGTATTTTTTGAATATTTTTTCAGATTTTTTAATCCTTCCTATAAATTTTAAAAATTTTATTTAAAAATCTCGTTTTTCTTGAATAAAAAAAAAATCGGTAAAATTGATTTATCGACATTTCTGCCCGAATTTGTAAAAAAAAAAAAAAAAAAAAAATTAGTTCAAAAATCAACTAAAATTCAGTTACACCTTTTATTTTATTTTTTGTTATCTTAGGAAATTTAGAATGATTAAAGTATACTTAATGTAATTTGAAAGAAACATTACTTACTTTTTTAGCAGAAAATTTTTTAATAGAGATATTTCCAACTGAGGTACTCGCGCGTGTGCGTAATTGACGGGTGTCAATATATTGACAACTTACGTCAAGCGAATTTATCGTACAGTAGCGCAGAAGTGATGTAATTCATTCTGATTTTAAGTGAACCTGGTTAGTAAATTTAAAAAAAAAAAATAACTTTCTTAGCTGAATAAATGCAAAGCAATTTCTGAAGTAAAAAGAACTTGCTTCTATCAAGAGAAACAAGTCGACCTCGTGACATTATTTCAAAGCTGTGCATCCATACTTTCGTTGGAGACGATTTTAAGTACAATTTTGGAATATTAAAAAATTATTTTAAAAATGTTAACGGTTGTCAAATTTTTATGATCTTTAAAAAGTAGGGAACATAATGTTATTTCCATAAAGCTTCATTCAGAAACTTAATTTTAAAATATATAACATTTTGTCATATTGTGTATTTAAAATAGAAAAAAAGAAAAAAATTATTGTAAAAATTCATTTTTCATCATTTTTTTTTTTTTTTTTTTTTTTCAGATAAGAATTACCGTAGTATGTTATTCAGAAAAGTCATAAAAAGTTTTTTGAATTAAATATTAGTCTTAGTTTTATTGGGTTTTGTATGTTTACAATTGAGGTAAAAGTTTGGACAATTTTGCACATATTTTTACCAAAAAAATTGATTTAGAATCTTCAGAGTCTTGTGCATTTAATTGAAAAAAAATTATCAGGCTTCAAAAATAAATTTTTGAAGTTTTCATAAAATTAAGTTCGAAGGGTGTGACAGATATAAAAAAATATTTATACCATGACTTTCAAAATGACAAACATTTCTAAAATAATTTCAATCATTTGTGAATAAGTTCTGAAAGTTTCATTAAAATCCAACAAGTACTTGATTTTTGCCAGATTTTCCAAATCAATGTGTTTTTTTTTTTCAACAGAAAACAGTGAAAAACAAGTAATGTTAATATTACGTAATTTTTGACCTAAAAAAAAACAAGATTTTCAACCTAAATTTAAAAAATGCTGCAAATGAAAAAAAAAATTTAAAATAATTAAAAATTACCTTGGTCTTCCCTCTTTAATTTTAACATTTACACTTTACAAATTTTTTTTTATCAATTTGGGGACCTTTTTTCTCCAGGGTATACCACTTTTTTAGCGTTACCTGAGACATCCCTATACAAAACTCAATAAAACAAATATTATTTAATTTCAAATGCTTTTATTTGTTTTTATGAATATGGACAATATTTTCTGAAAGCAAAAAAAATTTTTCAATGAAAATTGAATTTTTAATACAATTATTTGTTATTTCTTTAATTATAACAGAATTAAATAGATTTTTACATAAAGTTTTTTAAAAATATAACATTAGTTAAAAGCAACATCAACCTTTCAAAGTGTCCAGATGAGATCATCATTGTCTAGCACTTTGAAAATTGTATCATTTGGACCAATCAGAAGATCCGAAGTAATTAAGAAATGTAATTTTTGTGCTTATAATCAGGCGGTAATTATAAAGTACGGAAGACCAACCAGAATACAATTTAGTTGCATTATTAGAGTTCAGCATTGTTCTCCACTGTTAAAGTCTTTACTTTTGCGAAACATCTATGGGGAAGTTAATTTGATTTTTCAATTTCAACTGAGAAGGGTACCTATAAGTATCAGTATCATCTTATGAAATTTAACTACTGCTAAACTTTCATTTATATGATCTTATTTTTATATTAATCTCAGTTATGACATTTTTCCATAAATGAAATATCAAAATTAATAATAAAATGAATGGAAATACAAATAACACAGTAAAATGTAATAAATGTACATAAAATTATAGTATTTTATGTACACTTCTAATAAAATTTCATAAGAAAGGTACCTATAAATTAATTAGATACTTTTTTATGAAATTTAATCTCACTCTTAAGTCTTATTTTTAATTTCTTTATATTTTCCATAAAACATCATAAACGTAAAGATGAAACCTAAGCATAAAAAAAAAATTAGAGTGCTGAAAGTTTTCCTTAAAAGTAACGAAGTAAATAATTTGTTCACTTAAATCTAAATAATTTCACTTCCTTCCATCCGTAGAAAGAATTATCCTCCCGCAAGTTATCTAAACATCATGAAAATGTCTTTCGTCACTTGTCAAATGACGCAAAAGTTTATGACCTGCTTTGTTTTATTTTTGAAATTTCATTTTTTTCAGTGCAGAAGCTAATTTAGCTTCTGCACCGAAAAAAATGAAATTTCAAAACTTGGATCAAAATATTTAAAATAAACATAATTTCTGATTTTATTAAAATCAGTTTTGAAAAAATAATTGATTTCTAAAAGAATATCAAAGTCAGATTTTCATCTTTTTTTATCAAATTAAGAAAATGATTTTTTTTTTTTTTTTTTTTTTTTTTTTTACGTAAATTTCGGACGTGCTAGGAACAATTAAAAATACTTTGATCTTTCCTCTTTAATAATAATATGAGCATTAGACGATAAAATTTTATTTTCGTCAAGTTCGGCGTCTTTTTCATCATGCTATGCTCCTTTTGTTTACATTTATTGGAGGTACCTAAAAATGTATTATAGTGGATACCTCCCACTCAGTTTTGATACCTTGGTTTTAAAATGAATGAATCAATTTAATTGAAAGTTAAGTGATTAAATTTATTTCCATTAAGCAAGATACCCTGGTGTATTTCAAACAAATTATATTGGTTGGAGTCTCAGCTTTCTTGCCTGCTTTCAAAAAATACTTTAAATTTGGCATTCTTCACACATCTGTAAACAAAATTTAATTCTCAGTTTTAAAAATCTTCCAAAAATAAAATATATTTGTACACATTATTTGAGGAAAATTAGCAAATTTAAAGCTAAATTAATCTGATATGAAACAAATTTTACTTATAGCATAAAAAATGTAGTATACAAGCATTCCTTAATTATGTGGTCTTGTTTGTTTTTTAACAGCTATAGGTACCTACACTTTTTTCACAGAAAACAGCATAGTGTAATGAAAAAGTTCTCCAACTTAAAAGTTTTGTCAAAATGTTTGTTATTAAGATGATTTTTTTTTTTTTTTTTTTTTTTTTAACATGTCCAAAATTGATTAAAATCTTTTGTTTGCATCATCATTGGAATCACATTGATTTTGAAATTCTTGAAAGAAATCCAGTAGTTGCCCAATTTTAATGAAATTTTCAGGACTTATTCTCAAATGAACAAAATTTACTTTTTTTTTTTTTTTTTTTTTTTTTAACATCACACCCACTTCTCTGCCATCCTACATAATCCCATGAAATTTTGCAGGAAAAAAAAAAACTTTTGTATCCTGAATTTTTTCCCAAATTTGCACTAACTGAAAATCTCCTGAATTAAGAAAAAAAGAAAAGGAAAAATGGGTGCAATAAAAACTATGGCATTATTTAATTAGAAAAGTTTTTAATTGCTTTTGTAAATGTTATATTCTGTTTTAGGTTACTTTCTTGATGTGGGATGTGAAATTGAAGATTAATAAACGTAGTTAGTAATACTTTTTTTTTTTTTTTTTTTTTTTTTTTTTTTTTCATTTATGAAAGGCTAAACATGACATGAAAAGGTCATGTAATCTAAGTTTTATCTCTTTGCAGAGAAATTGCTTTTTTGTAGCATTTGAAAAAATGTTTTTAAGTCAGTAAATTAATAGATAATAATATTGGGAAATATGTAAAAATTATTAGGTAGTTAAAAACCAGAGAATGATTCATTTAGATTTTGTAAATTTTATATCGATTCTAGTCAACCACTCTAGCTGCCATCGCTTTCCCTCAATCAACCATCAATCGTTGCCTCAGATAAACAAAACCAATCAATAACAAATGGTTGTCTGTTACTTTTTTTATGTTATAAGTAATATTTCTTTCAAATCGGATTAATTTAACTTTCAAGCATTCTAATTTTATTCAATGGGATATGTGTGTGTTTTTGTTTTTTTTTCGTTGAAAACATTGATTTGGAAATTCAAAGTGATTGTCCGATTTTAATAATTTTCAGAATTTATTCACAAATGAATGGAATCTTTTTTTTTTTTTTTTTTTTTTTTTTTTAAATCGATAAATTTTTGTTTGTTTACAAATTTCTTAATTTTAAGAAATCAAAATTAAATTTGACATTCCATAGTATTCAGTTTCTATCCGAAATAGACCGGGATTGTTTACTTAATGGAAATTTTTTATTAAACTTTCGATTAAAGCTAAAATGAAATCTTCAAGAATGTTTTATCGTTGTAAATTTATGCCGAAAAAGTGGAGGTCCATATATAAAGCATTTAAAAAGAAAAAATTTATAATGATTATCATTCATGAATAGTTTCTGAAAGTTTTGTTAAAGGCCAACAATTTCTATTTTTGCAAGATTTTCAAAATTAATGTCTGTCATAAAAAATAAAAATATCAAGCTGGGATGTTCTTAAAAGATGGAAAAAAGAATTTTTTTTTAAAATAATTAAAAATACTTTGTTCTTTACTCTTAATCAAGACAGGAACATCTGAACAATAATTTTGTTTTTTGTCAAGTTTATGGACGTTTTATCATGCTATGCTCATTTTACCAGCAATCACATTGAGATATATGTAAATTTTAAGGAGGCACAGTGGAGGAATTGCAGAACCGAGTTCGAATTCCAGTCGAATCCATTACATTCTAGTACCTTTGGGGAAAAGTGTGAATCCTCTTCTCCCTCCAGCTATGGGTAAATAGCAGACTGGGTTCTATAGCCTTAAAGTGCAACTGATCTAGGAGGATGATGACTCTGAATTCAAAACCTGCGGAGGGTCATTTGGGGACCTTGTGGCACGTAGTGCACCAGGTCTCTGTATTCAACCCTTCAAAAAGTGTGGATGGTCCTGCACGAAACCTTCACCACTATAATCAAATCTCATGTGCCATTGTCGGGCTGTTGGTTTCCTGAGTTTGTTTACAAATTTCTTAAGATTAAGGAAATTTTTGACATTCCACTCAGATTTCTATCTGAAATACACCAAAATATTTTAGGTTGGTGCAAAAATATCGTTTTTTGACATTAAAAAATACATCAAAAAAACGATATTTTTGCACCAACCTAATACTTACTGGAAATAATAATTTTAATTTAGAGTGGAAAAGACTTAAAGGAATAAATATCTGATATGTAATGTTACAGAAGTTAGCTTATAATTCATAACCCATGTAATGGTCAAGTTGTGGACTATCATGAAAACTCTTATTTGAGCACAAACTAAGCCATTCCAATTTTTTGCTGTGAGATGTGAAGAAACTGATATATATATATATATATATATATATATATATATATATATATATATATATATATATACACACACACACGTGTGTGTAATCTTCTCACGTTGGTTCCAGAGCATGAGGATCTGGCGACCTAATTGATTCAGTTATGGAATTTTGTGCAGTAATCTTATGTGGCACGTAAGGATTGTGGGATGAGAACACTGTTAGATTGGCCGACCTTTTAGATCTTGTTCTCGCTTCTTGAAAACTGCTGAGTTCACTAGGGCATATTGATCTCCATTATACTTGCTCAAGGGTGTAATGAGGTATATTCACTGCTGACAAATTGCTTTTCAGCTTGTCTTTGTATCTTGGCCATGGGTGTCCTACATTCCTGTAAACATGATCTGTGGTACATTAGAATCTTGGGTATCCTGTCATCAGAAAGTCATGATTACCCCAATATTACACCTGTTAAACAGGTCTACGTTAGATGTGCTATCTTGAAGCTTAACTCCACCAATGGAACGCAGGTATATATATATATATATATATATATATATATATATATATATATATATGTGTGTGTGTGTGTTTTAGGATTGAAAAAATTTTGTTTACAAATTTAAGGGAATTGACATTCCACTCTGAAATACACCAAAATATTTTACTTACTGGAAATAATAAATTTAATCCTTTCGATTAAAGCCAAAATGAAATCTTCAAAAATGCATTTTCATTTTAAGCCTTAGGCATCGAAAATTTATGATGGGAGAAAAGTGGAGGTGTCTAGCTAAGTATGGTTGACTAAAATCTAAGTAAATGTGTATATATATATATATATATATATATTTCACTTAACTGGAATTGAGTAATGTAGAATCTTGGACATTTTAAAATTTAATGGAAATGGTTCATGTAAAAAATTATTATTCATTGATAGAAATTTTCTTGGGGCAATTAAAAGTTTTTCTAGTGAATTTTTTTTGTTTAGAGTGCGTTTTTTGTAACTTGTGTTCTGTGGGGTCCTGCCTATTTCATTTACTCATCTGTTTTAGTCAACTTATTGTTTATTGCTCAGGCCATGGGCCTGGCAAATGGTAGTCCATCCACATATTGTCTATAATAATTATTGCAACTATCTCCAAAGAATTGTGAACTGCTTTTGAGTGCCACCTTAATGTTGATCAAAGATTCTCTGAATCTTTTATACATAACAGGCCCTGGATGATTTTCTTCCTCTGGTGAAAGGTGATGCTGGGTAGTTATTAGCTGCCAAATATTGTTGTGTGTGTTTTTTCTCTAACTGTCTACATATGTAATTTGTTTCAACCTTTTCAGATTTTTGAGAGGAAACCTGGCACCATTAAGAATTATGGTATTTGGTTGCGCTATCAATCTCGTAGTGGAATCCACAACATGTACAAGGAATATCGTGATTTGTCTGCAGCTGGTGCTGTTACTCAGTGCTGTAAGATTTTTGTTTTCTAATATAAATATTGATGTATCATTTGCACAATTACCGTTTACGCAGCAACTTCTTTTTTTTATTTGCCTGTGTCAGAAACTTTGTGCAACAGAAAATAAGTCTTGTCGCATCTCATAAGTGTACTTATATTTATGAGACCGAATCAAGATTGTGACATTTACTCTCATAAAAACTTACATTTTTCACTTTTATTAAATTTTCAATTTTCTGTAAAACAGTTACAAAATAAAAATTGATTCTGGTTGATGGGTTTTTTGTTTTTTCGTATTACCAGATCGTGACATGGGAGCCAGACATCGTGCCAGACCTTCATCTATCCAGATCATAAGGGTGGAGACTGTGGCTGCTAAGAAATGCAGAAGAGCTTACATTAAGCAGTTCCATGTAAGTTCTGTTTTGTAACTAATTGACTTTTGTGCTTGTACTGCACGATTACCGTTTACACAGCAATTCCTTTTTACTTGCCTGTGTCAGAATCATTGTGCAACAGTAAATAAGTCTGTCGCATCTCATAAGTTGTGGTGTATTTATGAGACCGAATCAAGATTGTAACATTTAACAAATTTAGAACAAATTTGAAAAATTCCAAAAAAAAATAAATTGTCCTTATTTCCAGCTGATTGAAATATTTAGTTGTAAATTACATGATTCATACCAGTTTAAGACTGCTTTTACACTAAACCAAACCTCTTTTCCTCTTCAGGATGCCAAGATCAAGTTCCCTCTTCCACATCGTGTGAATAAAAATCTGCACAATCCCAGATTCACTACCAGACGGCCATACACCAACTTCTAAATCTTATTTTTAAGGCTTTAGTTCTGAAAACTGGTTACCAAATAAAGGGGACTGAATGAATGTTTGTCATTGTTTGTTTGTTTTTGTTTTTTTTTTCTCTCGTATTTCTTTTGAATATTTTTAGTGGGTTAGATCTGTTACACATTAACCCGAAATTTTGTATTTGATTTTCATTGCACTTTGGAGGGGGCACTGAAGTATGCTAGCATAATCAGCACTCACTCCATTTCACATTAAATAAAAGAAAACAATTTTTTTTTTTTTTATAAGAGTTTATTTAAGAAAATAGATTTTCCTTCCTTACACTGGAGTGAAACATGAAATTACAGTACTATCAATTGTAGTTTTAATTTAGAGTGGGAAAGACTTAAAGGAATAAATAATATCTGATATGTAATGTTACAGAAGTTAGCTTATAATTCATAACCCGTGTAATGGTCAAGTTGTGGACTATCATGAAAACTCTTATTTGAGCACTAAGCCATTCCAATTTTTTGCTGTTAGATGTGAAGAAACTAAAGTTTTTTAGCAGCTGAGCTTTTAAAATAAGTCTGAGGTGAAACATGTTTATGAACTCGAGGTTTTATTTTGGGAAATAAAGAAAACATTAAAAGACCAGTTGTATTCTACAAAAAAAGTCAGTCCTGTTAGAACAACTTTCCAAAGAAAAGAGTTGCCTATCACCAATTTCGTGTCAGGGGATGTTCTGCAGCATAGCCATGTGATTTTATCAATTGATCACAGATCTGGTAAAGATTTTCATCATTGTTCAATACATGACCTGAAAGAAATAGAAAAAAAAAAGAATGATGACTGTCTGATCAGAGTTAAACCATAAACTTTAAAATTAGGCAGGTTGGGTTACTAGTATAAATTAGTACAATATAAAGATAAATGATAAAGAAAACAGCAAAATAGTTAAGTTTTGGTCCTAACTGATTGAATTTTGGTATTTCGCAAATTGAGGTGCATTCAGCTGTGACAAATATCTGGTCACTCACTATGCCATGACTCCAATTAAGTGACAGTATTGATCTGATAGTCAACTACACACACAAATATCAAGAGAGTTGGTCACAGTAATAAATCATTTTTCAGCTTACCCATTTCCAGGTCTTTGACATTTTCAATGATTCGTCTGTTTGCTTCAAAGCAGAAAGCTTTTGTCATCGTAATCTGCAGGGATGAAGAGAAAAGGGATTCTTTTGTCTAATAAACATCTAATGTTATACAGTGCCCTCCCCAAAAATTTGTAAATTTTGTTTTGAATATACTAAAGAGAAACCCTAAATTATTTCTTCTCAGTGTAAAAAGTAAAACTTAAGGAGAAAAAAAAAACATTCATTTCACTTATAGTAATTTTACTTTTCCTCTTAATTAAATTGCACCTAATTTAATTTATACAATAAAAGTTTAAGACTGGTATATATGGAAGAAACAATATTTTTGCAAATTAACAGAAAATACAATCAAAAGTATTCCTTCAAAGAATGTTAAAATCAGTTTTACATGATATTCAGTTCTATCTAAGACTTGTAGTTTTTAACAGGACAGAACTACACTAAGCTACATATTGCTTGTCAGGGTCAAATGTTTGATAATATGGAGAGAGTGTATTTTCATATAAAAATCACATGGTTATATATTTTGACATTAAGAGGAAGAAAAAAAAGTATTAGTAAATCTGTCAGTACAAGGTACAATAAAAATATACAAGAATCAAAAAAAGCTTAATATTGTCTGAAGAACTTAGGAACGATACCAAACAGTTACAAAAGCTTTGTCAGTTTTGCTGAATTAAACACTACTTAGCAATATTTGTAAATGATTTAATTTGCAGATTTTGACATAACTATTCTGTGGACATCTTTTAAATATTGTCAATTTTTGTATGGGGTGTTATAATTTTCCAATTATTTTTATATTAATGTGAAATCAATTGATCAAAATGAAATTTGTTTCTCAGAGTAAGATTATTCTTTGCCTTATCTAAGCTATCCTCAATTCTTGTCCTATTTTAAACTTGTCAACTAGCAACTTTTTTTTTTCTTTTACCATTATGCTTTTACAGTGGTAATGAAAATTTATGAAATCAAGTTTTTATTAATTTAAAAAAAAAAAAAAATCCTTATTTCATTTTGATAATAAAACTTCTATTTTATTTATTGACCAATTCTAACCCTCGCTGAAATTCCTCCCCCAGGAGCTAAATGAATCCTTTTTAAAAATAAGATTTAAATCTAGACATGTCATATTCCAGTAAATACTTTAAAAAAAAAAAAAAAATCAAGGCAAGGTAGAGATTGAGAGTAGCACATTTAAATTAGCGTGGAAAAAATAATTTGAAAAGTGTTGTGTACCTCGTGGTCAGCATTCCTGAGACCAATGCAATAAGACCTGGACGATCGGGCAATACAAGCTGTCATGGCATAGAGGTCAATGACAATGTTAGCAATCCGCTGAAGTTCAAGTTGTTCTTCAACAATTCTCTGCAATTTAAAATGTTTCAGTACAATTTTAAAAGAAAGTATCAATTGGCTCTAGCAATAATCTAGCCATGAATAGACTAAAGTATGAATAAATTCATTACCTGCAATCTTGAAAAGATTTATAAATTTACAGACAGTCCTAATGGCAGAATTTTACAAGTTGTCAACAATTGGTTCATCCTAACCTGAGAAAACCACAAAGAAATATTTTGACCTAAAGAACATTTTTTTTCTTTTGTATCTTCACCTTCATTCTGTTTGTAAAATCTACAATGTTATAAATAAAACTGAAGCTTGGAAAACTATGATGGTCAAAAAGGCTAAGAGAAGAAAATGGTAACACTTACATTTCCATGTCTTGACAAAACTATCTCCACAATCTTTTTGAATTGAGCTGTGCATTTTTCTAAAATGTCTGCTTGTGGCTAAATTAGAAAAATATAAAAAGACCAGGAATTTAGCAAAAGAAAATTTTTATATATATATATATAAAGTCTGTGTTTTACAGCAGTTGTCTCAAGAAAAGAGAAAGGTTTTTAGTTTAAAAGAGTGAGAGCTTTCACTTAAAATTTAAACATTATGCAAAGAAAAAATTAAAAGAAAAAATGCTGAAGCCAGTTAAACCTTTAATGTCGGGTGCACAGCAGCTGCTAAATCATGTGTCAGCTTTGGTTCTGTAAGACGCTTTCTCATACTTGAATAAACAGTTTTCATTAAGAGTCCAGGATTGTTGAAAGGGTCTCTTAGTTTTCTGAGAATCAAGGTTAAAAATAAATAAATAAAAGCCATACTTGAATGGGCATAAAAAAAACAACACTCAACATGCTCTTATTTAGGGTGGTAGCTGATAACAGTTTCCACAATCAAAACATTTCCATAAGTTTACAAGTTGAAAAATTTTTTTTGTATAAACAAGGGAATATTAATTTAGATTTTCCAGATTTTACTTGTAATGGGAAATGAAGAAAAAAAAATTAAAAGATAAAGACATCATCAGTAACTTTATTCCTCATTAGATTTGAGAATAATAAAAAGTTTATATGAAATTTTTTTTTTTACAACTTACTTTATTAGTTCCTTTAGTGTTATTCCTGCATATTTGAGACCTGTCAATGCCACATACAATCGCAGAATTTCATTTGTACCCTAAAATTAAAAATATTTAAGCTGTCATGGGTAAGATTTATTAAAGAAAATTTTCCCCCTAAAACCAAACCATTCCGAAGAATGGAAATTTTACTAAGAAACTTTGAAGTTAATTTTAAATATCAATTTTATACTAATCTTAAAACAGCAGACATTTATACATAGTGCTCAATATTAAAAATAGTGTCAATATATATATATTTATATTTTGCTTCTATTGCAATTACACTTTTCCATCTCTAAATACTTTTCACTCTTTCACTGATTGCTTTTTGATATCCAGTTAACAAGACAATTTCTATGACTTTCATCTCCATCCTTGTGTGTGTGTGTATATATATATATATATATATATATATATATATGAATTACTTTAATGTAATTGTCCTCAACTCTGCTGTTTCATGGTATAGCATCCACTTTTCATATATTAAATATTTACAATTACAATGAATATCTGAATTACAATGTGTGTATATATATCTCCGAATGTTATAAGAATGAAAATATATAAATTCTAATGTTCACATCATTAATTCAAAAGAGGACTCAATACTAAGAGTCAAGCAATAATTATTTATTATAAACAAAAAACAACTTACTCACTACAAAGACACATTTTTGTTTTGATGCAGCTGCATCTTGAAACCAGGTTTACAGATATCGTATTAAACAGTAAGTACACCAGAAGAGTATTACATGACAAGTGAAAGTGTAACGAATGAACTAGCACTCAATCTATTCACAGTTCTCTGAAGCCTTCTCTCCAACTAATCTTATAGTAGGCAGAAGAGTCTAACAGACCATTAAGAGGGAGGACATCATAACACCCCCACCCTTTTCAGCCTGACTCCAGATGGAGTTTTTTTTTTTTTTTTTTTTAATAATTACCACACAATACTTTTTATTCAATCCTTTTCCAAAATAAAGAAAAAAATCAGAAACAATTACTTTGAAAAAGCTATATACAGGAATTACGTTTACAAATTTTTTTTTTTTTTTAAGAATTTCCAATAATCCAATGCAGATTGTGCTTTTCTGGTAATTCAAAGTTCATAAGTGAGGAGATTGTTTTTTTTTTTATTCATTCTTTTCCTTTTTCTATTCACATGGTATGACATGAAAGATGTTCAATACCTTTTCTTTTTCGGGTTAACTTCTAAAGGTTCCGTAAATTTCATTTTTCTTTTGAGCGCTGACACTGATTGCAGTATTGGAATGTCAAATGTGTCAAAGACGACATCCATAGTGTCATCTTCTATGAGATCCCTGTCAACTACGCTTTCATGCCATTTTCTAATTTGGTTTACATGACATTTGTGTATAAACTTCGGTCCCTGACCTATGTAATTTATTTATGTTACCAACTTCTTTGTCTATTGTTCCTATCTCCCAGTGAGATTTATTATTCCTAAATACACGAAAATAAATCTTTTCATCAATCTTAAAGCACTTAATTCCTATTTCCCACTTTCGTTTCACTCTGAAGGAATTTGCCAAATGCCGATTTTATTTTCCTGGTAAACATGAGCTTGGCTGGTGTCTTAGCAGATGGAGCACTGCTATTAGGAGTTACATGATAGGCCTGCAAAAACTGCTGTATAGCCAGATCAGTGAAAGTAGCTTTTGCCTTCCTCAGTGCTCTCTTGAAATCGTCCACAAAACGCCCTGCCTGTCCATTACTTTTTGGTTGATATGGCGCCGTGGTAATATGTCCGATGAAGAATGACTGACAAATTAAATTCTTAAATTCACAGGATGTGAACTGTGTGCCATTGTCTGTAACAATACAGTCAACAACTCTGAAACAGGAAAATAGCTTGTGCAAAAATTTTACTGTCACCTCCGTGATCGGGTTCTTACATTTCAATATTTCTGGCCACTTGGAATAAATGTCAACTACTACAAGGTAGCAAAAACCATCAAGTGGACCAGCAAAATCAATGTATATCTGCAACCACGGACGATCAGTTTTAAGCCAGGAATGAATTTTATTGGGGGTATTTTAGCAGCCAAAGCACATCCTTTGCACAATCTTACAGTGTTTTCTACATCCTTGTCCATATTGGTCCAGTAGATATAACTCCTCCTCAGACTCTTCATTCTTCCCCAGATGGCCAACATGAAATTCCTTGAAGTTCTTTTCTGTAATGTAGATGGGATTACTACTGTCTTCATACATTAGTATGTCATTAAAGAGGGAGTAAACTTCTGATATATACTGGTCTTTACTATTTAGTTTGTCCTTTACTTCCTTTATGAACTCATCATCGGACACTTTGTCTATTATCTCATCCATTGTTATAGGAAGCTCCCTGACAGTATTGCACAAGGTACTTTTTATTTCAATCTGTTCTTATGGCAGCAATGACTGTGGCTTCCAAGGGTTCAGCATACTGGCCTTTTTTCTTTGGCCAATTCACAGTATAGAAATTACTTACAAATCATATCTTTTATCCTGACTACTCCATTGTAAGTGGTGTTTATGTACCAGAGACTCTATACTTGTAGATAGACTGCATTCAGGGATATAAACATCACTCGTATTCATTTAGCATCATATATATAAAATCATACATTTTGTGCTGGTGCTAAAAAGGGCTCAATGTATAATAACAGAGCTATAATTTAAATTAATAAAAAATGTACATTTTTTTTTTTCCTCAAGTTGTGCTACCAGTGAGAAAAAGAAAAAATTTATTATCAATATTTTAGTAAGCAGATGAAAAACATTTGAAAAAGAATTATAGTACATTATTATGTCATTAGACAAAATATCAAGATGATAAAATAGAAAAATTTCATTTTTGAACATGCCATATTTTTCTTTCAGAAAAGACATGTTCATAATCCCAAATATTCTGATTTTTGACATTTTTCTCATGATTCTATTATGTCTAATGGCTTAATAATATACAATAAATATCATTATTATGTCTTTTTAATTTCTTTCATTGACCTACTATACGTACATTCCATCTAAAGTATACATGCACAATTTTTCTCTACTATTTTATTACCTTTCCTCTTTCTTTTCCTACTCCTTTGCTTTATTCCAATTCTTCCTTGGTTAATATTAAGGTTTTTTTATCCCTATATTAGACTGATGCTACATAAAAAAGCATAGCAGCTGTACATAGAAACAAGCAGAATGATTGTATAAATGGTATTCAAAGACTTCTTTGGTTTTCAGGTTCAAAAACAAGTACACCCCTGGTAAAAATCTTAAGACCAGATATAAAAGGGTTTAAGAAAAAAAATGTAAAATACTATTACTTTAATCAAAATATATTTGCAAAACATTTACATTTAATTAGAGAATGTAGTTTATCAACAAACAAGTGAATATTTTAAGCTTTTGTTTTAATTGATTTAAACAAACATTGAAAAAAAAAAATATTTTTTTTAGTTGGCCCATGTAAATAAAAATAGCAAATACAGAACAAATAAGTCACAATGACGATTTAATTCTTAGTATATCCTCCATTTTTGCAAATTACTTTGAAAATTCGCTTTGGCATACTCATTAACTTCTGCATGAGGGTGCTTGGGATGCTCGCCCAGGATGCATAAACTGCAGCATGAAGAACATCCAGTTTCAAATTGCGATCCATGTTTATAAACATCCTTTGCTATTCACCCCCAAACATTGTCGACTGGGTTTTGATCTGGAGAGCATTGTGGATAGCAGCATTGTCCGGCTGAAAAATCCAGTTTTCTCCACATAGATGAGGGCCTTCAGTAATTAGCGATGCGTTTCTTAACATGTCAGTGTAAATAGCAGCTGTTTGACGACCTTTTACCTCCTGTAATTCAAAGAGTTCCATTGTACGAAAATGAAGCCCAGACCATAATTGATCCACCTCGATTGTGTGATGTTGAGAAAATTTCTTATGGGACATCTTTTGCATGCCAGTAACACTGAAAACAGTCTGGGCCTCGGCAGTCTTTTCAAGTTCTTAAACCTTTTCTTATTTAAATGCCGTCGAATTGTTCAAGTACTGCATTCAGCATCTATATTTGCTTTTATCCGATTTGATGTTAGGCTTAAATCTCTCTTAATTTCTCACCTAATGCATCTCTCTAGAGATGGTGAGATTTTATTGGGGTGACTGCTTGATTTTTTTAGAAGCATATGCATCCGGATTTTTAATGAAGTTAGCGATTACAGTTCTGCTACAGTCAATTTCATTTGCAATGGCTCATTATGAAAGACCATGTCTTTGAAGTTTAACAATCCTGCCCTGTTCAAAGTTCAAACTTTGTTCAAATTTTACCCTTAACCATTTTAAAATCTGAAATTTAATACTGGAAATGAGTTATGTAGATGTCTACGTGCCTGAAGCTATGAGCATATTGACTAGTTTTAAAATTTTTGTCCAGTAATTTGTTTTTGTTTTTTCCACACATGGTCTTATCTTTATGACCAACCAAAAAAAAAAATCCTTTTTTCAATGATTGTTTAAATTAATCAATTAAAAGCTTAAAATTTTCACTTGTTTGTTGAGAAACTGCATTTTCTAATTAAATGTAAATGTTTCACAAATATATTTTTATTAAAGTAACCCTTTCGTATCTGGTGTTAAGATTTTGACCAGGGGTGTATCAATGCACAAAAACCAAACAATTTATAATAATCAACTAACCTCAAAGATCAAAGAAATACGACAATCTCGTAGATATCTCTGAAATGAATAATCCTTCATGTAGCCAAGACCACCAAGAATCTGCAAACATTCACTTGTAGATTCCCAGGCTCTCTCACTACTATAAATCTGCAACAAAATTAAAATAATTTTTAAAAGAAAGAAAAAGAAAAGTGTAAAATAACCAATAGGAAAGAATAACAACCATTTAAGAATAAAAGAGCAAAAGGAACTGAGTTTGAATGCCAAGTTTGTCCTAGACTTAAAGAACTGAGAGTTGGGTTGATGTATTATATGACGAAATCTTGTTGGATTATCTAATGTCATTGTTTTTTTGTCTGTTTTGTTAAATTATACTTGAGATTATAGGTAAACATTTCAAGTTATCAAATGAATTAATTAAAACAGAGATATTCAAAGGCATGGCATGGCACATGGAAATAGAACAAATTTACCTTTGTAGACAAAATAAACGGGTCTGGTTTAAAATTCCAACAAATATAACCTGAAGAAGGCTGGAGTGTAAAACAGTCAAAACATTGTGAATATGGCAATAAAGATGAAGACAACAGCCCATATATATATATATATATTATCTATGTAAAAAATCATGGATAAGTAATCCAAGTGAATCCTAATAATATAAAATATTAAAACTGATCTACAAAAGAGAGCTCAATATATTTATTATACAATTCATTTTTTCATCAAATGTTTTAATAATGACAAGATACAGGGAATTTCTTGAAGAGAGAAATCTCTTGAGGAGCAAAATGGCCATATAAATGAAGTACAATTGAGTTTCATTTTTATGTAATATAAAGAGGTCAGGGAAAAAATCATTAAGTTATGTCTTTTATTTTATTTATTTATTTTTTTTATTGAATTGTATCACTAAAAATTTAACATGTTAAGAATTATCATCCACAAGCAAGGAATCTAGAATGAAGGTACAAGGTAACCAAAAAAAGTTCTGTCCGTTTTTTGATTAGTCATTGAATGAAGTTGAAATATATATGAAAAGCGTGTAGCAATTGTTTTCAAATTCGGACAGTCAGAAGTAGGAACATCAGACGTTATAAAAAACATGCGCACCATGCCCGGACATCTGTGAGAAGGATGGAAATGTCTAGAAATCTCATTCGAGGCTGTTTGCTTTACAACTTCAAAGTGGGCTTATCAGCAGTTGCATAAAGTCACCACATATGTCAAGCATTTGGGGATAGTGCTGTGGATGAACGTACTGCAAGGCGTTGGTTTTGAAAATTCAAGTCGGGAGATTTGTCTCAACATGATGAGCATCACAGTGGACGACCACAGGTCTTGAATGACGGAGTCCTGAAGGCAGCCATTGAAGAGGACAGTAGTCTAACGTGTGATGAACTTGCAAGACAGTTCAACATTTCCGATGAAACAGACTTCACCTGCACCGCCTAGGTAAGACGTACAAACTGAGCAAGTGGGTTCCGCAAACGCTGTTGGAGGTCCACAAGGGACAACAAGTGGCAGCCTGCGTATCGCTGCTTTCTCGCCACCATATGGCATCCTTATTCATTCGAGTGCTTACCAGTTATGAAAAGTGGGTTCTGTATGAAACTCCCAAGCATTCCAGACATTGGTTGTCTCCTCAGGATGCTGTCCCTCACACCGCCTATGCAACCACGCAAGATTTGTGTCTGGTGGACAGGTCGTCGAGTGGTTCATTATGAACTGTTACCAACAGGCCAAACGGTCACTGGAGACCTATACTTGCAGCAATTGAAATGTGTGCAACAGGCATTGTGCCAGAAGGAGCCAGCACTGGTGAATTGCAAAGGTGTGCTTTTCCTCCATGACAACGCCAGGCCACATGTCACACAAGTGGTCAGGGATACCGTACAGCAACTTGGGTGGGAGACTTTGTGCCATCCACCTTATTCACCTGACCTTGCGCCATCCGATTACCACCTCTTCCACTCCCTGGGTAATGATCTTCGTGGGAAATCCTTCACCAATGAAGCAGACTTGCGCAAAGCCCTCACAAACTTCTTTATTTTAAGTTTTCTTGTGTCTGAAACTAGATGATTATTGTCTATATAATTCCACCAGAATTCCACAATACATTCTATTACTTGCCAATGTGTATTGTAACATGGTTATAGTATTGTTGTCCTTATGATCAATTATAAAATCCAAAACTACACATCCATTTTTTTAATGCCAGAACACAACTCTCCACAGATTCCTTTCCTTTATTATCTGTGAATTTTCATAACTTCTCAAGAATGATACGAGTGGTTTCACATCCTCTTTTCCACGGTTTTGAATTCAGAGTTTTCCTTCTCTTTGACTGCCACCCAAGGCTAGAGAACCAAATATCAGAATTTCTTTTTAAAAGGGTTTCATAGTCAAGCCAAAAACTTTTCAACACCCCCTTCATTCATGAATACATACAAAGGTTCTATTCTGTTGATAACACTTACATTCTTTTTAATTTGTAATTCATAAATATACATCTTGAAAGATAAAATACAAATTGTGGTTAAAATCATGATACCATTAATGTTACTATTGCAATTTTCATTCATTCATAGCCCTGTTAATAGCTATCACCTTCTTGCACCAAAATCATACCCAATCTAAGTGAGCTATTACAAATTCTTCTGTAAGGAGCTCAAATTTACTCTATCTCCTTAAAGAATACCTCTGATTTTAATATTGTGCATGATCTTCCAACATGATTAACCTGTGATAGTGATAATAATTCAATAATTGTTCATATGTTAAATGTACTATGAAGATTTTAGCAACTGATTTATATCATTATTAGAGTGAATGAAAGCTTTAACATTTTTTAAATACTACCTGTGATATCACTAGTTACATAAACATCTTATAAAAAGGACAAAAAGCATAAAGTAGCTCAAAATATCTCTGAAGCTGTCAATAACTGTCTTAATAACTAATAGCAAATATTATATTTCTTAAATTATTTAGCAATTATGCTCTTCACAAATATATTAAATATCAATAGCATAAAAATAACCATTTTTATTCAGCACTGTTCTCCCTAAGCAATAAAACAAAAAAAAAAAAAAAAAAAAAACAACAATAATGAGGCTGAGCCGAAATGAACATCATGTTTGACAGTATTGCAAAAGATCTTGCTAACAATTTTCTGAAGCAAAATAAATTAAATCCACATAACGTAATTATACCAAACTAAACAGGGATGATAACAAAACATTTCAACTTTGTTCCTTAAAATCATGTGAGAATTTCCTTACCTTTACCATTGCAGCTTCTAATGAGACATCAGCTTTTGGAGAGCTGTCCATAATACCTGCTGTCATATAAGCCATGCTTTCCATTACATAAATGTGAAGGGCAATTTTTGCCAATTTCTCCTGTAAATTAACAATGTCAATCAGTTTCTCTTCAACTTTTCAAGAAAAAAAAAAAAAAAAAAAACACACACACACAGATATATGCATACACAAATTTGTTTTCTCAATACTCATCTGTTCAAAGATCTTTTGTATAGCATCAGAAAAGTTCTGTGCGAACACAGAATTAATTATAAGATCATCGTCATCAGTGTTGCTAACTGATGTGGTCAGTGGAAATACTGTTCTTGAAGCATGGTATCAACAAGACTTTTCATAACTTAAGAACCTTTCAAAGGATTTTAGTTAAGTAAATGATAGCAGCTTTCTGGAGGTCTACAATCTTGATCTCAACTCCAATCTTCCTTAAGTGCTCTTTCAAATTTCTAGGTGGTGTTCCAAATACACCCATTATTAATATATTACTAAATAAGTGTACTTCTTAAAGTGACAGTCTTACTGGCAGAAAGATTATTGTTAATCAGTAAATGAAATACCAACATTATTGTCTTATGTTTCTGCCACTTTTTATCTTCAATAATTATGTCAAACTATACTATTGTCAAATTATACAACTCGTGTTCTATTCTTAAATTGCAAAGATGAATGACAGAAGACCCACAAGTTCAAATCTTTATTTCTTAGGAACACAAGTCATTTGACTTTCCCTAATTAAGAGTAATTTATGATGGTATAACTTTTTTAAAACTTTTTACAAGTTTGAAGCAGAAGACGAGAGATGAAGACAGTCCAATTTGAAGTTACCATGTTCTCATATCACAATTCCTATATGAATACTGTATGAACATTAGAGTCAGAAAATTCTGGTATTTACTGCTTATCTTTATAGAGTCATTAGTTGCTCTCATTTACTGGCATACATTGACAATGCAAAGTAATTAATTTAAAAAGGTATTTATTTTGCACTAACCTACATTTTGCACCACAAATTCTATATTTAGCAAAGCATAAAACACTGAAAAATAATTCATTGATGACCAATGATTAAAATGGGTCAATTATGAGTTTTTGATCAAATGATTCTACAGCCAAAGTACGGTCGTTAATTATGATATGAGGCCATCTACAAAGTACAGTCGTTAATTATGATATGAGGCCATCTACAAAGTCGTTAATTACCATATGAGGTTTAATCATCATATTATCATATGAGGTCATCTACAAAGTATAGTCATTATCATATCTAGTACAGCAGCATGATCAAGAAAATATAATTAAAAATCACAGTAAAATAAACCTGTCAACTCAACCTCAGTATAAGATAAAAAGTGTAGGTTGATATTTCTTTAAAAGTGATGACAATGATGAACAATCATTTATTTTCTGATATCAATCACTTATTGAATAATGAGGGAAAATTCACATAACCACTCCCTCTTTGAGATCATAATCACAAATCCTGTAACCCATTAAGGACATAGAGGAAGCACATGTAATGCAGCCATAGCAGTAGTGGTGTGTCATGGTCTAGATCATCTGACAGAGCCCAACCCCCATCAGGCTGGTTTGAATTAAGATTTTTCCTTCTCCTAGGCTGTTTGACAACCAAGGCTATAGGGCCCAGTCTGTTCTGCTATTTACCTATAGCTGGTGGGGTAAGAGAGATGGATTCATACCTTTCCCAAGGTTATTTGCATGTATTAAATATAACAAACTAGACTCATTCCAAGCCACTATCCATTACACCCCAGTACATCCTAAGGTGGTTTCATACTTTTTCAAAGGACATGAGCAAAACTTAAAATCAGTTCAATACTAAATCACTTAAATACAATGACAGAATCAACAGTAGAGTAGAAATTGAAATAACATACAAAGAGATTAAATTACCTTGATGAGGCCAAACTCGTAAAGTTTCCTTCCAAATTGAGAGCGATTAATTGTGTGGTCCACTGTTTTTTCTGTAGAAATGTAAAGAATTTTCTTTTCAGAAAAAGTATTTAATATTTACTGTAATTTTTCTACCAGTTTTATCATAAAAAAAAAAAAAAAAAAAAAAAAAAAAATAGATCATAAAACAAATCAGCAAGAAAAAATTATTTCAGAGTTTTTATCTGTCAACCCCCCTGCCCCAAGGCCAAATCTAACAATCATTTTTAGTGTGGGATAGCTACACACGGTTGTAGGAGTTATCCAGAAATCATCCAGTTCTGTTGGCTACTGATGCAAACATCAGAGCATGGTAGTGATCCTCCTTATCAGTGTGATGAGAGGGGCTGTCTAGGGAATGAGTCTCTTCCCTCTTCCACCAAGTTTCAATTATTATTCTTAGCAGTTTCCAAGTTCAAGAGGCTTACCTAAGAGTTTCTTTAAAACTCCCGAGTTTGAACTTCCCATTGAGAAACGTCCACTGTTCAGGACATTCACAGCCACCTAGAAGGAAGATAAACGAAAATCATTTTTATAACTTGTCTTGATTGAACATTCCAAAACAAGATCAGGTTTTGAGTTTATTGTGACATTATGACCAATCTTATGAGGTGTTAAATCATATTCAATGGTATTCACAAATCTTTGTATATCTGCTAATGGGACTGTTACTACTTTTGTTGCTACTCTATCTTGACCTTTTATATTCTCCATCTTCAGATATTTAAATCAAGCAACTTCTCACCTTTATTTATTGTATAAACAGAGGTACATGCCTGTGGGTACAATGCTACAATTTTATAACCACACCACCCTGTCTAGAAATCAGTCTCCACTTAAATGCATCATCTGCTTGTATACTAAGCTCATCTTTTTTTACAGCATGTCCTTCACAAGTGTTTGATTGTTCTTAATAAAGGAATTCCATCAATAAAACCTTCTTGTGTGGTCAGTGCTCAGGATTAAATTGTTTCAATGTTTTAGAAATTCAGTAAATTTCCTATGGCCATAATAACTTTCAAATACTATGGCATTGTTCACAAATCTAATCATCAAACAAGAACAGGGATGAAGTGTCAGAGCTTGATTCAATATTATATTCAATATCATTTTAAATATATAAATAATATTTTAATAATGATAAAAAAAAAAAAATCAATTTAAATAATTTTTTTTCAGAAAAATAGAAAATATACTCAATTTTAACAAAAATAAGCCTTGAAAATCTATTTTCAAAAGGAATTATTAAAAAAAAAAAAAAAATAAATAAATAAATAAGCCTATTTTCTTTTTTGACATTGTGATTGCAAATAATTCTTTCCAAAACAAACTATTCTTTGATAACATTTGCAACTAAAAAGTGTGTTGAACCAATTAATGAATGGGGCAGAGCAATAGGGAAAAATGAATTTATGCTTTTCCAAGTTGATACCCAGGAGTATGAAAAATTTCACAGCTCAACCAACAGTTTGATTTTTTTTTTTTTTTTTATGTTTATCAACTTTCTGCAGATTATGGCCAGAAAATATTTTTAGATTGTAAGAATTATTTTGGGGAGATAATAATGATGTATTGATACAAGTCCTATTAATTAACCGTTTAGTATTAAACACACTCAAAACACCCAATAAATATCAGCTGTCATCACTGTGGTCAAAGTCTCACTGTGTGACTTCCTTCATTATTTGTCATGATGTCATCATATTATGGTAAAGTATACATGGGGCAGGCTACAGCGAGTTGAACATTAAGAGCTGTTATTTATGGGGCAAGTTGAATGATAAAGAGTTAATCCATAGCTTGAGGGAAAAGAGGTGGATTCATATCCTTCCCAAGGGTATTTGCATGCAAGGAAATATAATGAACTTGACTCTCCAATTTTCAATTTCAAGCCATTATCCATTACACAACCCATACATCCAAGCTTACAGCACCTGGTATTCCCAAGTGGTTACCCACCTAGATATTGACAAGGCTTAACATTGCTTAACTTTGGTGATTGTACGAAAACCGGCATTTCAATGTGACAAGCCTCACCCAACTAAGAAAAATGACCTGAAGCCACAAAATCTACATGCAATTCCACTTATTTCCCTCCCAAGAGTCAATAAAATTCTGCACTTTAATTCTCAAACTATTTTAACCCTCAAAAAAAAAAAAAAAAAAAAAAAAAAAAATTATATATATATATATATATATATATATATATATTCTGATGTTTAGTCATTGAAATATTGATTTTGGAGAGTGGGTTAGGACAATAATTTTTCAGTACCCTCAAGTCTAAAATACAATATAGGGTTTATTAAAACAGAAATATACCTTAGGATCATCATTTTTTTACAATTGGCCTGATCTCCTTAATTATTCTGACTGTAAATAATGAGAATTCTTCAGAGAAATTCAGACAGAAATCACAATTAACAACATACTGTATCAGAGCATTTAACACAGATAAGTTTAAGGGAGAAACAAAATATATTTATTTACACTGAATCCTTGTCCAACTTCTCCAATGACATTTTCTACTGGTACAGGAGTATTTTCAAAATGGACTTCACAGGCTGGAGAAAAAAAAAAAAAAAAAAAAAAAAAAACAAATTAAAAGATTTTTAATTTGAAGTTTGGTTTCCAAAACCATTTTTGGAAAGTAGGAATTTAGTAAAAGAAAAATTAATTTAAAGTATTTCTGAGAAAGTCTTTTTTTTTTTTTTTTTTTTTTTTTTAAATAGTCTGTGCCTGCCAATGAGGATTTTCATAATTACTCATATCTTAAAAAAAATTAAATAAAATGGCACCAATTTGTGGGAGGAGGGCTGTCAGCATTTCCACAAGGATTTACAAGTAGTCATGTGGGATTCATAACTCCCACTCCATTTAGTATCAACTAAGCAAAAAGAAATTACTAATTCTGTTAAACACACTACCAATTATTTTAACTGCAACAAAACCAAAAGTAACTGAAAGGTAACAGATTATTTTTGTATGTTGGTTAATTATCTAAGTAACTTGGTCAAATAACACACCAAATGCTCAAAACTTCCACAAACAAAAAACTGCTCTTCATAAATATTTTAAGAAAAGATTCAGAAAAACTATGCAGGCAAATTAAACTAGTATAATAAAACTTACTATTTGAGCCTCGAATGCCTAATTTGTCTTCAGGTTTGCCATTTGTGATGCCACCAAAATTTCTTTCCACAATAAAGGCTGTAATTTTGTCTTCTTTCTCACCCTGAAATTTACAATATGTAAAATATATAACACATACAAAGAGTCATTATTTTATCCCACAAACATTATCTCATCTTGAATCTATATTAAATAGGAGTTAACTTTCACTGCTTTAGATACTTATACATCTTTCCAAAACATATCGCCTGCTGTCAATGTTTAAAGACACTGAAATGTCAGCCCCTAGTATAGACATATAGTAGCATACAATATAACCAGTTCTGCAACTTATTTTTATTCTTTTGCATGTTGGGGATATTGTTTATCTTAGTTCATATTACAAAATATTTTATGGGTAATAGGAGGATGTATGATAATATCCCAAGGAAAATGGAGATAAGACAAAGTGAAAAACTATTTAGCTATGCATTTTGCCCCTTATAGTAGGCATCCTCAGGTTGAAATGGGAGACATTCCAGAGATAGAGTAGTTTTTCTATTTTGTCTTATCTCCAACAGTATCCTATCAAAACTAAAATGGTGCCATTCACAAGAAATCAATGCAAGAAGATAATAATGCTATAACATTGCAACAGTAAAAGTGTTAACACTATATGAAGTCATTTTCATTAAAGTGAGCATATCTTGTAAACATCATTTGAAACATGAATGAAGGTCATTTTATGTTTTTTTGTTAAAAAAAAAAAAAAAAAAAAAAATCAGTAAAAATTAATTATGAGCCAAATTTGGAAATTTGCATATCCCACAAATATATAGAGAAATCCACAAGCAATTCCATTAATTAGGACTGGAGAGGCACAGAAAAAAAATGATGGTTTATTTTTTCTAGCTCAATCATTTTCTTTAAATTTCCAACAAAATAGGTTTATATCACACTATCAAACTTGTTTTCTTATGTTATTTCCAGAATGTTTTGCAGTTAATCCATTTTACAACACTTTTCAGTGTAGATAATTTGTAAAGAAAGAAGGAACTCTTCTCAGAAAAAAAAAAAAAAAAAAAAAAAAAAAAAAAATGGTGGCAAATATATTCACCAGTTCAGCTCATTCTCAGGTATAGAAGCTAAACTTGCAAATTCATTCCCAGGTGATTCTTGTATTTTTAATATACAGTGATGTTCAACACAGAGAAAAATGGGTCCTGTGGTGTATGGTGAATGAGCAGATAGCAACCAACACTTGGTTTCAAGAACACCCAAAACATACATGGACATGCAGAAGCCCAGGAGGAGAAAAATAAGACTACATAACTATCAATAAGAGATTCAGGAACAGTTTTACACTGCAAAATATATCCAAGTGCTGACTGTGGAAGCGATCACCTTCCAGTGATATCTAAACTTAGAGTGAAACTATAGAAATTGAAGAGGCCCAAGGCAGCACTCAAATTGCAAAGACACAAGAACAAGGAACATGATATTTATGCTCAGAATGTTATCAGAAAGAGCAATACAAATACAGAAGGATGTGTACCTGTGTTTTATAGACTGCACAAAGATGTTCCATAAAGTATTCCACAAAGTTCTGTTGGAACTGATCAGAAACCTTGCCATATTTGGGAAGGATATTAGAATAACCAAGAACCTATATTGGTAGTAATGAGTTTGGATAGAAAATGAGTTCAAAAGATATACAAAAATAGAAAGGGGTGTAAGACAAGGATGTGTCTTTTCACCAAACTTATTCAACCTATACAACAAGATGATTTTGAGAGAATTAGAAGTCCTACCAGGATTCGTTATTGGCAGCCACAACGTTAACATAAGATCTGCAGATGACACATTAATGATAACAGACACAGAAAGAAAACTACAAAAACTCCTACAGAAGGTAGTGAATGAAAGTGAGAAGAAAGAACTAAATATCAATTGAAAGACGAAAGAATGCACGATTGTTAGCAAAAGGATGAGCCCAAAATGAAAATTCCAAATCGGAGATACCAAAATCAAACAAGTACAAACATTTAAATATCTGAAAAATGTTTTAACAGAGGATGAAAAGCCTGACACTGAAATCCAAAGACACATTGGGATAGCCAAAGATGCATTCCTAAAGCAGAGTATTAAGAAACAGAAAAAAACTTCATTAGAAACAAAGAAAAGAGTACTGAACTGTTATGTTCCTATCTTTCCTATATGGCAATCTCCTCAAAGATGAAGAAGAGACTTAAATCAACAGAAATGTGGTTCTACAGAAGGATGCTGAGCATACCATCAACCAAATGTGAACAACGATAAAATTTTAGAGAAAATAGAAACAAAAAAGAAACTTATCCTTAACATCAGAAAGAGAGTTGAAATATCTAGGGCACATAAGGAAAGAGGGCTTGGAAAATCTGATACTCATGGGGCAGATTGAAGGCAAGAGGAATAGAGAAAACAAAGCATAACATACTTAGTGGACTTGAATAAATGGATAGTGGAACAGGGTTTAGGCAAAATAACAAAAAGACAAAATTTATAAAGATCTATAGAGGACAGGAAATTGTGGAGAGCCATGATCGCTTACGTCATGAGGCGATATGACACAAAGATGTTCTCCAATTCTTTCCCTTTGCAGAAAACTCCACACTGGCCTACAAAACAAGAGTTATCTTCAGGGTTGTGAAAAAGTAAAGGAAAGAAAATCAAACAGATTTTATATAGAGCATCATTTTAGAAGTGGTGTTATATTTTGCTTAAAAGTTTTGTCCAATATATTAGAATGCAAAATATCATCTCAACTATGGTGTGCGTATATATATATATATAAAATGCCAAATCAACCTTGCTGTTTATGATGTCAGTCCTGGCAAAAACAGTAAAGACTTCAGCCAGACCTCCATTTGAAATCCAAATTTTGTTTCCATTCAGGTAATATGATTTTCCATCTTCTGACAGTGTTGCTCTGGTTTGAATGGATGCTGCGTCACTTCCACTAAAAGAAAATTAGATATTTTTTTTCTGGAACATTCAAAAAAACAAAGTTTATCATGGAAAAAAAAAGATATTTGAAACCCTCTCTGTTTATGTAACTTATATCATAGGTAGGAGGTGCAAAAATTAAATCAAAACTCTCATTCTCTTTAAACATTGCATATATAGCAAAACAAGAAATTCTGGCAATGGTGAACCTAATATATGTAAGCAAAAGTTTCAGTTTTTCAAATCACTGCCCACTAACTTTACTACTACTCCCCAGCTTGCCTGACTAGTTTTAGTTTCTGCACTAAAATCTAAATATTGATAATTAGAACTGAATTTTGTTATTTTTGATTTAAAATTTTTTTTTACAATATTTGGTAGTCAATCTAAGTTATGTATTAAAATTTAGGAAAAGGGATTGTCAGTGGTCAAGAATTCATAAAAAAGTGTTACTGCCAGAATTTATAACATATAAAAGGCTAACTGGACAAATGGCTCACCGATTAATCTTTCTACTCGCATTATTAAGACATCAATCAGTGAGGTCTGAGACCTAAAACAAATTTTAAGTTATCTTATATTCATAATTCTCATAATGTGTGTGCATATGTATGCGTGTGAGATCAGATGTTTATGCATTTCCACAGTTTTCATCCAATTTCGATGAAATTTTTTTGATGGATAAATAATTGGCTGGAAAAAATTAAAACCGTGAAAGTGGAAAAAAAAAAAAAAAAAAAAAGCATACAATCAATTTAGAGAGTTGAAATCTAATGCAAAACATTATTAGAATTATAAAAACAAATATATTATAAATAAAAATTATCATATATTATTATTATGATGGTCCATGGAAAAGGTTCCTTCCTTGAAAGATTGAGAATGCAAAAACGGCCCTTTTCAGGAACCTCCCCCTTTCAAATTGTTAACCCCTCATTTGGAAATGTGCCTCAGTTGCACCCAATTGTTGTTACTAATACTGATTTTTGGGTGGGTTGACTTTAAACTTAAACTGCTTTAACTGAACGGCAAAAATTCCCCAGTAATGAAACACCCGGTTGAAGACAGGTTATACTGCTAGTAAAAAGATAAACTCCAAAACATGCTTTTATATATGGATAAGAGTTATGAGTGATTTTGTTAATATTTCAATGTTTATTAACATTGCCTTCAGAAGACTATGAATGGAATTAATTTTTTCTATTTTTTTTTTTTTTTTTTTTTTTAAATGCCATACCATTTCATGATGTAGGCAATCATGGCTCTCCACAGATTCCTTTTCTTACTGGAATTGCCATGACTTCTGTGAAAGATAGTGGGGTAGTTTTCTATTGCTTTTTCCAGAGTTTTTCTTCTTGGACTGACTGCTACCCAAAGTTAGAGATCCTACCCTGCTATTTAACCCATAGCTAGAGGGAGAGGAGATAGATTCATTCCCTTACCAGGGGAACTTGTGCAAAATGAACACAACAGATTAGGCATAAATGTGACAAATTCCACTGGCTGCACTGATAGCTTTTGCATTACCCATACATCATATCTTGAAATGCAAATTTAGAATATTTTCAGAATGAAAAAAAGTTTATATGAAGGTAGTGAACACTCAGAGGCAGAGGAGGAAGTACTGCAATGCTATGCCATCAAGCTCAGGCCAAACTTTCAGCTGCAATTGCTGCAACCATGTACACCTGTCCCACATTGGATTTATCAGTCACAAACATGCCTGCAATTGATGTGTACAGGGCCCCCCTCTTGATCTTTGTTTTGTGAAGCCAAACCATGATTACAGGAGTTCATTGACCATTTCACATGCAGTTTATTATATTTTGTGCATGACTATCAAATCAATAATATATTTTAATAATGAAAACAAGATTTCTTGCAAAAATAGAGTATATTTACTTCCAACACTACTACCCACCCACAACTTAAAAGCAACTTGTTTATTTCCATCATGAAATATAATGAACATACATGAAAAAAAAATAAGTTATCCTGTTTTTCCAATAAAGACTTCTTGTACTCTCCAACAAAATATTAAGAAACACTGACTGTGTACCTGGATGGCTCTGTAAGGCAAAATGCAGCCAATTGTTCTCCACTTGCAAGTCTGGGAAGATATTTTAGTTTTTGTTCTTCAGTTCCAAATAATAAAATTCCCTGAAATTGAAAATCAACTGTTCTAAACAGGAGTCTATAAAAAATTTTTAAAAAAATTAAAAATCTATGATTTTGAAAACTCCGGTTCTAGGAATCTTTAACTATGATATTCTACATTTCTTCCTAAATGAAAAAGAAACAACAATTTGTGAATATATCCTCTGCTTCATCAATGCAAGAACAAATTCAAAAAACAATTACCATAAGACAACAAATGTTTCTTTAACTGCTTGAAACTTAAACATTTTTCCTCACTACTCTTTTGACCTTTCTGGATAATTTTAATAAGAAATCACTTTTCCCCTATGTAAGATTTGTCATACTAATTTATATTAGTTATTTAAAAAAAACAAAAAAAAACCTGAACTACTTTAATCATGTAATTATGAAATGAAGTATTACATTATTAATTTTTGAAAATTTTAATCATCTTGTGCTTCTTATGAACAATGTGACTTGAGTAGAATGACACCATATTTCTGAAGCTAAAAACAAGGAATAAATTACATTTTTGAATATAACACGAAAAAAGAACCCCATAAAAAAAAAAAAAAATAAATAAATAAAACAAAAAAAAAAAAAAAAGAAACAAATAAAAGAATATGTAAATTTGTTTTTTTAAAAGTTGTACTAATCTTATCCATTAAAATATTTCATTTTTCACAATATTAAGGAATAGAAATGAAGCCATTATGAGTTTCTTCTTAATTTATGTTTAAAAACTTATTTTTGAATTTGAATTTTCAGGGAAAAGTGCTTTGTTATAACATTAATATTACCAAAATATGACAAATCTTGTATATTCTCTTTATTAAAATTTTTAAATCAATTTTAATGAATTTACTGTCTATAAGACAGAAGATGTTCAATTACACTGATTTCCAAAGGACAAATATTGCCGATATATCAAATACCTTTTGTAAACAATTGTTATCAACACCTGCCTACTTTGTGTTTTATTATCTCTTGTGCTAACTGAGTGTATTTGCGATCTTCCTCTTTCAAATAACAGGTTTTTAAGCCAAGTAAAAATTTCTAAAAATGTGTACTTGCATATAACACCACCCCCTTTTCTGCCTTTAATTTACATTTAAAATATTTTGTATTATACACAAGAAAATATAGTGTGTCATAACTTTGTTGGTCAAATATGCTAGCTATTAAAAGGAGCTTATCCATGGAAGAACTTCTGCAATAATAAACATGAATTTGAGTTTTATTATCAGCTATTTCATTCATACTTAATTTATACTGATAAAAAAATAAAAATCAACTACCATTTGTTATTTGGTGTTATATTCATTATACAGGCATGCTAGACATATTCTATGGGCCATCGAGGCAAAGGTAATAATGACTCTGCACAAACTCCTATCTCTATCACTGTTATCTATTCATTCATTAAGATGAAAAAAAAAAAAAAAAAAAAAAACCTGTCCAGTACACAACAAAGCCATAGCATTAAAAGAAAAATTGTTACCTTAAGTCCAATGGAGTGGTGTGCAGCTAATGTGACAGCAATTGAACCATCTAAAGCTGTAGCTTCAGCTAATCGAGCAAATTTTGTAGCATTCAGTCCTAGACCCCCTGAAAGAAAAAGTCAAATATTTAAAACACTAGTTTTTTTTTTTGGGGGGGGGGGTATGTTCCTTCAGGACATGGACAAACTTGGCTCTCCACAGATTCTGTCTCTTTACTATCCACAAAAACTGCCTGGGAAAGATGGTGGAATTGTTTCTCGATGTCTTTACTAGTTTGGAATTCAGAGATTTCCTTCTATTAGGTTGGTGCAAAGATAATGTCGTTTTTTGACGTTCAACTTCAAAAGAAATTATTTTTGCACCAACCTAATATTAGACTTGTTACCACACAAAGTTAACCAATCTACCCAGCTATTTAACTAACACTGACAGGAATAGGGATCGGATTAATTTTCAAAAAAGTATTTGTGTGAAAGTGAATGCAATACAAGGTGGGAGTTTAAACTCAGCTTGCCAATTCTACCAGAGTTGATAGCTGTCACACTCCCAGCGCAGCTCAATGAACATTCAGGATATAAAAATGAACTGATATTCATCAATTAACCCTTACCATATTCTGGTGGTACCTGCTGCCCAAACAGTCCCATTTCACCAATCATTCTGAGAGTTTCTTCAGGAATACAGGCTTCTTCATCAATCTTTTTGGAATCAACTACAATTAAATTTAAAATTTATTTTAAAAATGATTAAAATAAAAATACAAGTATATTTATTTTATTAACAAGTTTTCAGCCTCAAAAGCAATAAATATAAGGAAACTCAGAATTTTTTTTGCAATTCCTTTTATCTTAAAAAAAAAAAAAAAAAAATCTAACTTTAATTGTTCTTTTTTCATGCTAGAATGATTTGATATATAAAAGAAAAGCAATTTAATATTTGTTTGTATCTCTCCAAGTTGTATTTTGAAGTTCTCAGCTTTGAATTGGGTTGTTTTTAGTCAGTACCTATCTACAATGAAGGGCAGGGTCACAGTAACTTTTAATTCATTAATGACAATGTGGACATAGTTGAAGCAGAGTTAGTACCCATGACATCAGCAGTCTTACATTCAGTTATTCAAAGTGACTTAATTCACAACAATTACACTGATCATTTTTCCAAATAATAAAAATTTAACAAAACCCAAGTTGCTGTTCAAAATTCTGTTGTCTCTCCCAAAGCATACAAAAATCTTTTTCTCAATTTTGATTAATCAATATTACATTTCCAGGTTATTATAATTTAATGTTGAAAAAAAAAAAAAGTGTGCTATTCTGTACATTTACATGAGACAAGCAGACCAATATAGATGTCTTAAAAAAAAAAAAAAAAAAAAAAAAAAGATCTGCCTCTTAAAGATCTTTAAATTAACAAATTGTGTTTGCAATTTGTCACTAATTTGACAAGTTGTTTTTACATTCTATGGCCATTAAGAAGCATAAACCAGAAAATAAAAAGTAGTAACAAGATGTTCACTAATCGCATATCGTTTGGGCCTGTCTGATATGGGCAGGGCCTAAATAATTTGGCTACAGAGAATCTTCACCATATTCTCCCTTACTCATTTTCCACTATCCAACTTTAAATTTGTAGAATGTAAAAAAGAAAATTCATTATTATAAAAAATGAAACAATAAATATGGAAACAAAAACTAATCAGAATTAAGCAATGAAAATGACTCATCTAAAAAATTTAATTTTTTCATTAAATTAGCTATTCAACACTTTTTTTTACCTTCTTCCAAGAAGAATTTTTCCACTTGTTCAAACATTTGAGTGAGTTCTTCAAGTTCTTCATTGTCAGAAATTTCAGGATAGACCAGCATGGACTAAAGACAAAGAAAACATTTTTTTTTTTACTAAAATAAAAACTGTGGTTAACAAAGAATATATTTGAAGCTGATCAGTAAACATAGAAATTAAACTTATCTCTATAAAGTTATCATGATTCAAAAGAAAATTTGCAGTTCTCTATAGAAAAGTTTCAAGAGAGATAACATTATGTTAAATTGCTACATCTTGAAGAGCTTTAGCACTTAGATTTATGATATGAAGCTGTGTAAAATGACTGCTTTATAGAGCAGTAACATCTATTAGAACTTTTTTTAATTACATACTACTGTATTTAATGGCATACAAGACCATAAAAAAAAATTAAATTAAAAAAAAATATCTCATGTCTTACATGCAAGTTAGACTATCAGTACTTGTACCTCACCTAACAGCATAATAATGTAATATTAAATTGTAAAAGGGTTGAATTTTAAATGACATCAAATATAGTAATGTTGCATTTCATAGCAAAGTATTAAGAATGTGATAAAATACTCCACTGCAATCTAATATTTTTTTTTTCCTACTAGTCTGAATTTCTAGGAGGAGTTATTTACATGTGAACTAATGATGACATCTTCCTTGTTATTATCCCAATATTTTGGCCAGTGTACTCTCAAGCCATCCTCAGATGCTTATCAATGCAAGTAACCTTCAGGGAATTTTTCAAACCAAACCCTTTACTTAATCTGTAGGGATATATTGTTCTTGTTCAACTGTCCATGTCTAGGGATATCTCGTTTTTTTTTGTTGTTTTTTTTAAGTACAGCTCAGTTATTTCTAGTCTTGTTTCTATCGAGTTTGTGGTACCCAGACCTGAAAGCAATGCTTTAATAGGTTATTGTTCTATGGGGACAATCCTGGGGTTATAACTTAGAGGATTAAATCTCATGCTCTTAAATGCCCTCCTTCAGATGCAGAAGCATTGTTATTCAGCCTTTTTTTTTTTTTTTGCTTCTTATACTTGTAGACCAGTCAAAACTCCTTCAACTAAACTTCAAAAACACATTTACTGTAAATCTGAATTTTTAAAAATGAAGAAAAATTAACTTAAAATTATTATTCCAAAACTACAAATATTATCTGATGAATTAATATCTAAAGTTTGCTTAAATAGCCTGACATTTTCATGACAGATTGGTTAAAATCAATCTGATTTTATAAAATTTTACAAATACCAATACTCAAATAGTATAAGACAATGATAATAATGAACTTGTAAGAAAAGTATGATCCAGAGAACAAGTAACAATATAATGTGTAGAGAAATTGGAGTTCATGCCTTTAGTCCAAGAGAAATAAGCACACATAAAAAAAAAAATTACAAAACTGAACAATGAAAAAATTACCAGCTGCAATGTTTATATATAAAGATTAAATAATCCATCAGCCAAAACAGAGATAAAAAAACAAAGTGAGAATAATCTAAATATTAGGTTGGTGCAAAAATAATGTAGTTTTCTCACATAGTAACATGTGAGAAAACGACATTGTTTTTGCACCAACCTAATAGTTTCTGAAATAATATGATTATAATTTTAATTAAGCAATTTTTTTTTTTTTTCTAATAAGAAACTTAGGATTTTAATCTGTACCCAGGTTTGCTTAAATTTTTTTATGACCTGTACCCAGGTTTGCTTAAATTTTTTCATGCTTGGCTCTAATAGAATAGTATGACACTTCAATGTAACAATTTTTGAATACAGGATAAAATAATTTAGTCATTTTTTGTTTAATTTCATGTTTTTCTTTTTGTTTTACTTGCTTAAATCACATTGACATCTGTTGTAAAGTTACTTAAAATTTTGTCAAATTTGAGTTCATTTGTTCATATTAAAAAAAGAACAAAGAAAAAAAAAAATCATGCATGAAAGATTATATTTTCTTTGTTTCTATCAATTTTATATGTTTATTAAAAAAAATTTTAAAAATAAAAATTTCTCCAAAAAGATTTGTATAGAAAATAAAGCTTGTGTCATTAAGAAACAATTTTATATTATAATAAAAAAAAAAAAAAAATAAACTTCATACTTTGTATTTACTTAGATTTTTTTTGCAGTTAAAACTAAGAACCATGACAGATATTCAACTTCTTAAAATATAAAGATGGACTAATAAGACTAAAGAATGTTAGCTGAATTTTTATCTTAATTTTTTTACTTCAAATGTTTGAGCAATATGATTAATATTCACCACCATATTAAGTGCCTTGACAAGAAAAGAGAAAAATAAATATTTTCATCATCAGGCTCCTCACTTATTGAAGCATATTATATAAAATTTATTATATTCATGGTGACTGTCAATTCTACACCATGATGCAATCTTCAGATATTGGCCTGAAGATCACATCAAGGCATAAAATTGAGAGTCATCATGCATGCAATGTTGATCTCTAATACATATATATTATATATATATAATATAATATAATATAATATATATATATATATATATATGTGTGTGTGTGATATCAACAGAAACATTCTTAAAAGATGCTAGCATTTAGTACTCCCACAATATGATAGAAATCCAACAAAGCTTATTATTTGTATCACAGGGTACTGTGAGGGTGCTCTGGTGTAGGGAGTAATGAAACTTATCATGTGCAGGTATTTTTAACATTTACAATATCCACGTAAACAGCATAGATTAAACAAAGAAAAAAATAACGAAAAACAAGTAACCTTCAACAATGAAAATAAAAAATTAATGAAAATGCTTTATCTAAAAAATTCACTCGATTTAATTTAACTGCTGGCAAAGAATATGATGACATTTATTTCAAGTTATTTTCTCTTAAAATCAGAAGTAATTGTAGAAGTAAAAAGAATAAAAAATTTTTTAAATAGTAATGAAAGTTATGCACTATTTACAAGCAAATCACATCTGATTCACCAATGTCATTTACTGTACCAATAACTCAATCCTTCCTAGATAAGAAACACACAATGCTACCTATATCAGATCACAAAATCTTGTTGATGAATATTGTTGCAGTAATAGTGTGGGGAAACACGTTTTCATAGAAAATTTTCAAAAAGCCATCATCTGAAACACATGCCTAAGTAAAATAATTTAAATTTTGCCGTTTTCTGCAAAAATGAAAAAGAAAAAGACTATAATTTAAAATTGACATGAAAGATCAGCAGTTTTCAAGAAAGATTCTCTGCTCATAAATGAAGTCTTTAATTCCTACCCATTATCTTGTTGCTTTGAATTTGGGACAAAGTTACAAAGTAGGCTAACAATATGTATAAAACAAATATGTTCAATGGAGTTAGCTGATTGTCCAACATCAGTTTCGCATCAAATCACTTGTTAAATAAATCTATTGAAATTATTATCAGACCACAAATTTATACTCCACAGAACAAACACCAATTTCAAACTGAAGTTCTTAACACATTGGAGATTTGTTAAAAATGTAACAATTCAGAACCAGTTAAAATGATTTTTTTTTTTTTTTTTTAAATATCACCAAATATACATGTATACATACTAATATATTAAAATAATAGGGAAGAAGAATGAGATTTATAATTCAGAGTTCTTAGCATTTATTTTTAAAAAACAGTGCGCTATACAACCGTAGAACATAATATAATAATTGTTTTGTTTTTTTTTTTAAATATAATCATCGCAACACCAGAATTACAGTGTTGCAATAATTATATTTAAAAAAAAAAAAAAAAAAAAAAAAAAAAAAAAAACTTATGGGCTTTCATATATGTTTCATTGAATAATATAGACATATTGTGTATTTTTATACTGATCCTTTCTAGTTGCCTAATCAGTTTGATGTTAAGATGAAATTTATCAAGGAAGGCACCATAGTTTTTTGTTTATTTTTACCCAATATAACAAAGCGCATTTGCACATGTTTTTAAAATAATCACCATCACAATAAATTGCAGTTAGTCTTCATAATTTACCCCTGAAGATGATCTTGGAAAAGATTGAAAGTACTTGGGTAAAAAAAAAAAAAAAAAAAAAACTACAGCACCTTCCTTGATGAATTTTATCTTGACATCAAGAAATTGATTAGACAACTGGAAAGGATCAGCATAAAAATAAGTAGATACAATATGTCGATAATATCCAATGTTTGAATATATATATATATATATATATATATATATATTCTAAATTTCCCAATGTTCACATAATTTGTTATATTAAAACTTACTGGTTATTTTAAATTATTTAATTATAAATTCGATTTATTTAATTATTTGAAATTATAGACATGAAATTATGGAATCAGTCAATGAGATGTTTTATTGTAACTTCTATTGATTGACTGAATATAGTTATTGAATGCTTTTTGGCAGTTCTACTGACTTACACTAAATTCTCATAATTTTCATAGACATTTTTTAGTCGTATTATTATTATTAAAAAAAAAAAAAAAAATATATATATATATACAAATACAAGCAAAATGTGTAGGTAGGCTATTTTACCACCTTACCTATGACAGTATTTTTGATGCACGGCTACAGTAAACATGGAGCGCTATCCAGAAATTGTCCAGTTCTCTCATGACTCATGAGAGGCTAAAACATAGTAAATACAGGCCAAGAAAGCATATGCAACTGAATATACACAAACTGAAGTACTTATTTTTCTCTGCAACTGTTTGTTTTTTTTATCCTCTTTCAGCACAGACTTTTATCAATCGGTGATTGAAATGTCCCATTTATTCACCATGTTATCCACTTATGACAAAACACATTCCACTCTTGATAAGATACAAATTATATTTTGATCTGGCAAATGAACTAATTTACCCTCCACACATTTTACAAACAAAATCCTCTATTACTATACAGATCACTATACAGTGATTACTTTCCTAGCGAGTATTATTGAACAAGTACTATTAGTGTGAGTGCTATTCAAAGGCATCTGACATCAGTATTGTTCAACGGCATACTATGGTTATATCTACAATTACAAAGTCTCTACTACAACAAGCATTACGAAAGCGACGAGTATTCATTAGCATTACAAAAGTGGCATTGAGTGTTTGTTGACATAACAAAAATATGCTGGAGTACAAATTATCATTAGACATTCATTGTTTGTATTTTTTTTTTTTTTCACTAATGTTCACTCAATAAGGCTCTAGAGCCACTCCAGGTAGAGGGAATGTAAGAGTATAAAGTGATGATTTCAAGAATAGGTAATAATTGACCCTTGACTTGAAGATTGTAGCATTTGGGAAAACATTCACATGGGAAAAGAAAAATAATTTTTCAATTATTTTGCTCTAAGATAAATCACGTGTAAAAAGAATGAAAAAATAATTTTGCTTTTATTAATTTTTCTCTAACTTGGTACTTTCTTCTCAAGCAGAAAGTAAATCAACTTATGAACCTGAAAACATTGTATTCCATTTTATTTAGAAAATGAAAACTAAAAAATAAAAGCAGGGAAGTGCTTCAGGTTACATCAATTTTATTTTAATATGAATGTTTCCATTTTCTCTTTTAAGGCGTGTTCCTATCTTCAGCTATATGGCCAGGGTCAAGTCTTCCGCCTCCCCTCTCCACCACATCAGTTGCTAGTCAACTATATTTTTATACTACTTGGTGCATTCCTGACAATGTGACAAGAATTCACCAAGATCTGTCCCCTAACCTTTGTCCCCTCATTTGATAGCATTAATAACATACTTGACAACACATCAAAGTGCATTCTAAATTAGATTCATCTTTATATTAAATATTAGTAGATTATAATCTATAAATAGTATCAACATGGTAGGAAGAGGTATTAACTTCTCCCACATCTTTTGTTTTTACTTATCTGTTCTCAATGACATAGACAAAAGGAAAATACTCCCTGTAAACAAATTCTAGAAATAAAATAAAGAAAATATTGCAATTTACTTCTTTAGTTTTTATACAAATTTGATTCCAATTTTTAATAATATATTGGTTCAGTATTTGTCACTTTGATGGCAAGATGATCAAATTTCAAATTGTTTGACCATTTGAAATACTACATTTATTACAAAATATATTCAGTTTAAATACAAAAAAAAAAGGCACCATAAAAATGACTAAATGGCCATATTTCAGCTTCATACTCTTTTTCCTGTCACCCAAGCATTGTTGCCAGGCAAAAAAGGAAATTAGCCCTCACAACACAGATATCTATTTCAAATTGTGTCATTTTAATTCAATGACAGACCTAAAAATATTTCTGCATTATTCTAAAGAACCTTTAAAAATAATTCCATAACCAAATTATTGAAAAGTTAAATAAAATCTTATAATTATCTGATTTTTTTAGGCTTTGAAACATTTTTTCTTAGTTTCCAATTTTGATTTATTTCTCAGCCCAAGATATGGGTTGTCCAGACTGAGTGGAATGCGATTGTATTATTATTATTACAGTTTCTAATTTCAGACACAGACAAATTATGTGTGTATGCACACGTGCTTGTGTGCACAGGCATACATATTGCATGCACACACGAAAAGTCAAATGCAGTGTGACAGACAAAGAATCAGTTCTTTTCAATCTGTACAGGCACTGTGGTCCATGCTGAGATGTGCATTACGTCACGAAAAAATGCGAAAAATTCACGGCGTCGCTGTCAGGCAATAATTGTGTTCCCATTTGATAGATTTTTAATTTTAAGTTTTTTAACCCTTACATCGCATTTGATTCTTTGCATTACTGATTGTTTAATAAAGCAACGTTTTATGACTTGTCTGTTAACGTAATTGGTTAATAAATTATTAACTTAATAATTAAATAACTAGTTTATTCAGTCTTCTCTTGAAAGAGCGGCTGTTGCTGTGAATTCTTTGTAGGTTTGGTTTCATTTATTTAAGTCACATTCCAGATTGGTACAAGTTGAGTACTGTGGTCCTAAGTCTCTTTCGATAAGACATCCATTTCTGTTACTGAAGATTGAAGAATAATAAACAGAAATTTAACAGATTTTCATTTGAGATTAATAATAATAATAAAAACTAATAATGTAAAACTTAATTAAAAAAAGAAAGAAAAAGATAATTCTTCTGCGTAGTGTGTTTATACTTTACGATAAATTTCTTTTTAGAAACCTTCCGTTGGAATCAGAGCATTTTTATTTAGTTACTAGAGAATTCCGTCAAACAAACAAAAAAAATATGAGTAGAGAGCCAGAAAAACAAAACGCCAGAATAAACAAGTGAAATTAACTTTTTAAAATTTCCGTCTATCTTCGTTATATAATTTTAATTTAAATTTATGGTCTTTCAAGGTGATGTTTTGTTTACATACACATGTGACAATGAATGTTGTAAAAAAACAAAAAAGAAAAAACTAACTACAAATTACGATGTATTGAATAATAATACATGTATTTTTTTAAAAGATTTTTTTTACTCTTATAAACTTTATTTTTAAAAATATTGTTTCCAGCAATATTTGATAGATAGGTAGGGAGTAGGTAACAAAAAAAAAAAAAAAAAAAAAAAAATAAAAATCTTATTTTTAAATTTAATTTATTCGTTAATTAAAAAAACTAAAAGAAAATAGGAAATCAAAGACAGAACATAAAAAATACCAACATATAGCAACCATCGAAAATCTTCTTAAAGCAACGATTAATCAAAAATAAATCTTCCTAAATTTAGAAAATGGAAAAAAAAAATAATTGTGTAGTTTATCTTTGGTATCACTATCAAGTAGTTATCAAATTATTTTTAGTTAGTGTTTACGTAAACAAATAAATTAAAAAAAAAAAAAAAAGAGGTTAATTACACACACACACACAAGAAGAGTAAGACTAAAAACTAAAAGTAAAGAACATTTGAAGCTGTCTTTAAATTGTTAAAAAAAAAACAAAAAACATCATAATTTTTACTGAACTTCATTCAAGACGACATTCCTAAGGTCCTAAACAAATGAGAATCAACCCAGCAACCAGCATGGACTGAATTTTTTTGTTGTTGCTTTCTCAGGTTTTAAAATTTTTTTTGTTTGTTTTTTAATTAAAAAAAAAAAAAAAAGGTACAGACTCGATTTTATAAAAATCAGGTTATTTTTTTTTAATTTTATTTTTTATCACTGTTAGTGTTAACTTTTTCGTTTTTTCTGGGGGGGAGGGGGGCGGATTTGAATGAAATTGAAAAAAAAAAAAAAAATATTTCTTTTCTAATTTATGTCGTCCACATAAAAACGTGGGCGATTTTTATTTTTTTTTACCTTTCTCTTTAAATCTCACATCGCAAAAGAAAAGACATTTTACTAATAAAAAATTTTTTTCTGGTAGAGAATAAAAAGAAAGAGTTTATATTTTCCCCAACTCACATGTCCGGTAAAGAATAAAAAGATATATTTCAGATTTCACTTCCTACGAATTGAAAGTGATCGATGCGATCGTAGTATTTTTAACAAATTCATAACAGACATCCACGATAATTAAGAAATTGTCAAGAAAATGTCAACAACGCAGAATATTTAATAATAACCACAGACAGAAAATATTTATTTTTTTTAATAAAAAAAAAAAAAAAAAAAGTTCGTTGTTCGAATTAATGACCTTTCTTTTGGAAACGAAACATGTTGTGTGTTACACAGTATAATAAACAAACATTTTAAACATTCATTAATAAACAACCTTACTTTGTCAAATTGTCCAAGGAACAGGTTTTTGACGAAAGGCTTGAAAGGTTCCCCTTCCGTATCTGGTTTTTGTGGGCTGACATTAGTTGACGAGGATGAAGGTGTGTTATTATTATTAACCGAAGGAAATTCTTGTTGAGGAAGGGCTGCAGTGGACCTAACAGTGTGACCCTTAAAAAGGGACCTGACTAGATCTTTCTGAAGCCATCGGACTCCTGTCTGGACAGTGGCCGAACTTCTCGTTACAGCAGCCAATAAAGTGTACATGGAGATATGAAAGCAGAAATAAAGAAACTGTGCAAGAGAAAAGAAATACACAAAATTCCTACAGAAAAAAAGTAGTTTCAGTACTTATACCTTTCCTTGCACACGCGTTTATGAAACGGAAAACGAATGATACGCAAAGGCATATAGTCCGCTAGCAATTGTATTGTATTATGCATTCCGGATAAAAATTGATAATAAATTTATTATTACGCATCAAAAAGAACCTAGAGAAATAAAAATTGTTATTACGATTAAATATTGTTATATAGATTTTGCTATAATTTACTTGATATTTTTACTCTAACCTATTTAACCCCGCAAAGAATAACCTTATCACTTGTTTGTGTATTTCTCCGCATCAGCTGATAAGTCTTGCTTAAAATAAGAAAAAAGTATTTTATTGAAAAGTTTTCTTTCGTTTTTTGTGGGTAGGGAGAAGTTAACAAATTCTGGAATAAAAAGTTAAGAAAAGAAAGAAAGAATATTTTGTAGTAGCAAGGAATCAGTTTCTGTCAAAAAATTTAAAAATAAACATTAACAATGTTATTGTTAAGGGATTGCAACTAAATTTTAATGATTATTAGCAAAATAATTAGTGTTATTACACATAAATAAAATAAATTTAATTTTTTTGTTTGTCTTATTCTTTTCATGTTTTTCTTATTTTATTTTTTTTCGAGGAGAGAGTGGGAGAAGAGAGAACATCATCTCTCTTATTGAATAAGTCAATCAGTTATGTACCATGTGTGATACACACTTACAGCGATTATGTATATCTTTCGATACATGACTGACGAGGCAGATTTTTTTCCCCACAGTAGTTTGCCATTTCTTTCTGCGGTAGATCAGTTTCCATCCTGCTATTTACCCAAAGCTGGGAGAAGAAGAGGATTCATACTTTTCCCAAGGGTATTAGCATGTAAGTGAATATAATGGATTCGACTGGAATTCAAACTCAGCTCTCCGATTCCTCAATCCATGCCTCCCTAGTGAATAAGGCGCATGCAAAAAATCCAAGACTCGAAACATTAAACCAGAAATAATCTACTAATAATCAGATTACAAGAATTTACTTATTCCACTGAACTTGTACAACAGAATCCTTAGGATAATAAATTCATCTGATTATTTATTATGAATGTCTCACTTTGTTTTATATGTTGTATTTTACTAACCAAAAACAGGAGTCAAGCAAGGCCCCCCATCATAACAGATGAAAGGTTTTCATTGTTATTTTTGGATAAGTTTTTCTTTCATTTTTTTATCATTTTTTTTGTCACAATATTCAAAGACAAACAACCTGGTACCATTAAAATAAGCCACATGAAATTCAAAGAAAGAATTAGCAGCAGACAAGATTTAAACTTGTATCATATTATCCAAGAGACTTATGATGTTTTAACTGGCTTGTCTACAGAGGCTAAAATGTAAGCAAAAAAAAAAAATGTGATAGACAAATCAAGTTTGATTTAAACTGAGGCTATTTATGGTACAAAAAATTGACCCATTTGCAATAATGCCCTCTGGAAACGCATAAACACAACTTTTACATTACTGTTTGAGGAAAGGCATTGTAAGGACACAAAACATTAACAGCAGCTTATGATTTGCAGCCAAGCCTATAAAAATTTATATAATAAAAAAACTAAACTATATAAAAATAATTAAGGAGTAAAGAAAAAAATAATACAATAGACTAGTTTTTTTTATTACACTTTCTTTTGAGGTGATTGTCTTAAAAAATCTTATTAATAGAAAACAGTTCCTAACACTTATTCTTTAAATAAAAAGAACCTGCTATAATGAAGCCTGACTAAAATTTGATGTGTAAAACTTTATATATGTGAGATTCAAGTTAATGTTGTAAAAATACTGCCAAAATGAAACCTGAGAGTTTATAAAGAAGATATATGTATAAAATTTTGTTTTCAAAAACTTATAAATAAAGAGGCTTAAGTTTTTTGGTTTCAAAACCTGCCTAAATAAAGTTTGCAAACAGGTGTCGCTTGAAGAGATACATTTTGTGATTTTTTTTAACCAATGGGGAATATAAGTTGCAACCTCATATTGTCAAATTTCTGATTCAAGTCAGAGTTGATTTGAATCTATTTAAGATGTCTGGCTTGTCAGACAGGGAGAAGGGATTTGGCTTTCACAAGGAATATGTTGTCAGGTGCCAGGAGTTGAACTTAGAGAAGAAAAAAAAGAAAGCATAAAGCAGAAGAATTTCAGCATTCACAAGGAAGATGTTGGCTGGTTCTGGGAGCTGAAATTAGAAGAAGTAAGTAGAAGGGATAATATATGTGCATAAGTAGACCATTCCAGCTTTAATCTTTAGTACTTAGTTAAGTTTAATTCATAAGATTATGGAATTGCATTAGGTTAGTTAGGGAGTAATTACTACAAAAACAGTATACCTGTACTTTTTTATTGATTGATTAATTGATTGATTTGTTTTTTATGGCTTATCAACCTTTTGCAGGTTATTTAAAACCAGAAAATATTTTTAGATTGTAAGAATTTCTTGGAGATAATAAGGATTTACTGATACAAGTCCTACAAATTAGCCCATAGCTGGGAGGAAGAAGAAGTGGATTCATACCTTTCCCAAAGCTATTTGCACATAAGTGAATATAATGAACCTAACTGGAATGGGAACTCTGTTCTCCAATTTCCAATTTTGTGCTGTCATCTATTTCACCACCTGCACATCCAAGCTTACAGCACCTGGTATTCTTTCCTACTAACCAGAAATCCATGGCTAGGAATTAAAATAAAATTTCTAGACCCTATTTTTTACATTTCTAGAAAGATAAAACCAAGAAAATGATCACTTAAAAAAATAAAAATGTTAAAGATTTCAACACATGAAAAATTTTCCTCAAAACTGAAATACTGTTTTTTAAGACAATCTCATTTGTGTTGTGTTGGAATCTTTGTAAAAAAAACTTTTTTTTTTCAGTGGAGATGTGTTGGCAATTAATCCTTATGGAAATGTAAAAATTTGTGACTTAAACATTTTTTCAAGTAAAATTTGATCATGAAAATATTGGTGGTTGTTACAAAAGGAATAACATTTTCTCAGATTTTTTAAAATAAAAAAAAAACTATTTATTACAAAAGTAAATAATTAATGAATATGTACTGAAATTTCCATTTAAATTGGACAATTCACTGATTTTTGGTAATTTAAAAAGGGCAGTTACCCAACATATTCCTAGCATCCCCCATTAAAGTGTTATGCATTAAATTATGTTTTCTTCGGTGATAATCACAATCAAGAGATTTCATTAGATTAATTACATTAAATATATTCCATTAAATGACCCACTAGAAATTTTATTAAAAGGAATGGAGATATGATTGTAAGAAAGAGTTTTAGATAAAGAAACAATCAAGACAAGAATTATTTTTTGTCCTGAATACTTTTTTATTCAATTCAGATTTTTTCCTTATGTTCTCTTAAATGCAACTTGCAAAGTCAAACAATTTTATTTATGTTGGCCAAAAAAAGAAAGGTTACTCTTCTTCATTTCTTCTCTCTTAGATTCTTGCTTTCTGAAGTTTTTTTTTTTTTTTAACTCAGTTGTAAATAAATAACTCCTGAACATAATGAAGAAAAAAGACACAAGAATTATCCACAAAATCAGCCTTGAATTAACCACTTGAAACTGACTGACAAGAGATCTTGGGAGAATTTTATTTGTCCTGGATTTTCTTATTCTTGCAATGAATCAGACAGTGATTCACTACAGTTTTTTTTGTAGATCGTGATTAAAGCAATGAAAGCCAGTGATTGTCAGTCAGTGTCTGATGAGATATTTTGCCCACATATATTTATCACACATTGATCTTTATTCTTTATATACAAAATGACAAATGGTGACAGTCTTCATTAAAATTTTCAAAGATAAAAATTAAAAAAAAAAAAAACAGGAGTTATTTATTCCAAAACTGAGTTAAAAAAAAAAAAAAAAAAAAGAAAGAAAAAAAAGAACAAAAACAAATTTCACATGAAATTAAAAAAAACATTTTTAAAAAATATTCTACTAATGATAATCCTACTTGATTCATTTTAGAAATTTAATCTTGTTGATACTACTGGTTAAAAGATATGCTTTTGGAAATCTACAACTTTGACAAAATTGTACATTTCCAAAAAGCTGTAGATTTCTGGAGCTTCTAATCATCATGTGAAATGTGAATGGACTGTATTGAAATATTTTGCTATGCAATTGTAGGGATATTCAGGCATTCATGAAATGTAAAATTCGCAGGCACATTTGGACAATCCTGGATTTATTTTAAAGGATTCAATTATTTAATGTTATATCCTATATATACATAACAGTAACAATCAAAATACTTACATTATGAGTTTTATCAGTCTATAAGACGAGAAAAGAATTGGGTTTACCTTAAAAGAGACAACTGGTAATTGATAATTTGAAATCACTGTCCCAGATAAAAAAAAAAGATTGCCAATGATCCAACTCTTGAATCTAACACACTTAAAAAAGAACAACTATTTCTTCTCAGATTAAAATCTGCTGCAACACAAGCTGAACTCTATAAGAATTAAATCAAAACAGAATTAATGTTTTTAACCAAGCAGAGCTTCTGTTTGTAGCAATGTGGCTCTGCCGTTGATGAGGGCTGAACACTATGTGTTCTTATGCTTACTAGGTGTTATGAGAGTTGTGATTTGGACGACACGTCAGAAGGGATTCTATGGAGGCGAGAAGTTTACCTCTTCCCAGCTGAACTTGTACTTTAAGCATCAGCTTAAAGTCAAGATTAGGTCGGAAAGGCGGCGACTCACTTCATCTGAATTCGGCAAAAGGTCGGTGAATCTTGCGCGTTTGTGTCGTGTGAAAGAGGCTGATCTAGAGTGACACTTTGATGCTGGTTAGGCATCAGGATATTGTTTTAGCTGGGTTGAACATGGGCAACCCACCCCAAAATTTAGGTTAGCTTAGGTTTAGTTTTTTGAGACTTTAGTTTCCGCTTTCAGTAAACTTAGCTAGGGTATGTATGCTCATTGGCCCTTTTTATTTCTGTCCCTATCTTTCTTTAAGTTTCATTCCCCATACCCTCCCTCGTTAGGTGGTCAGTGACGTCAGTTCTCTGGTGGATGTGGGGCGTTTTTCATTTCGGGTGTGATTTTTTGAATCTGTTGCTGTGTCTGAATGAGTGCATGTCTGTGTAAGTGCTTGGGATGAATGAATGTTTTTAATTTTTATAGTCCCGCATTAATTTTGTCAAGTTAACTGATGTTTCTGCTATATTTAGTGATTGTGGGGGTTTTATTACTAACACAATTCTGTTTAGTTTCTTGTAAATAGTTATTTGTTTCATACTGTAAATACTCATTGGGGTTACTTTTTAAAATTTTAAATTGTTGTTTTGTTTAACCCCCCCCCCCACAGACCACAAATTGTACATATGGGGTCTAGTTAGTATTTTCATGTAGTCATTGAGTTATTATGGAGGGTGTGGTGAGAAAGGTAAGTAAGAATGTGTTGTTTTGGTGAAAGGAATATTGTTAGTATGATTGGGTCAGCGTTTGTGGCTAGCTAAGTTTAGAAATTAAGACAGAAGACCGACCTCTTCCCCTTCCCCTTCCCCATTTCGGCCATGTGCCACATTTTCTGTTATAGCACAGAAATAAATAACCTTTTAAACAAGCAGAAAGAGATCTTATAACATTCTAAGGTGACAATCAAAATAAAGTGGATGAGAACATGATTGAATTCCTCACAGGAAGACACAGATGTTAGAACATCAATGGTATGAACAACACTATCAAAAATAAATACCATCTCAAAGACAAAAAAAATGAAAAAAAAATCTGAAAGTGCAAATATTTTAGGTTCAACAGTAGTATGAGATCGCTCCACCTTGTCTGTCAGAAGACACAACTTAATGCCCAAGAGGTGGCATTGCAATAAGGAGACTAAAAGGAAAGGACATAAACATTCTTTCTCTTTTTTTTTTTTTTTTTGACATCCTCAACCCCAGGATATGGCAGTGATAGGATGTGTCGTTCCCTCCAGGGTAACAATCCTCTGGGTGGTGACTAATTTCAACGCAAACACACACACACACACTGCGAATATAGCTAGCCCTATAAATGTTTTTCTTTCCTTTTTTATTATTATCTATGTATACACAAAAGTATATTTTTCTCTGTTCTTGAATTATGTTGTTTTATGTATAAATATATAGGTAAAATAGTCAACATGTTGAATTCATTTCTTTTGTAACTTTTTCATCTCAGCTATAACAAGTGATAATCCTGTTCCACTCAGTTGAAACAGTTCTCTCTTGTGCATGCATTCTTGCATTCTTGTGTATATAAACAAGCATTTTTAGGAAAATCTATCACAAAGTGGAAATATATCTATTGTGTACATAAACACTCACACCTATAAACCTATTAAACAGCAAATTGGGATACAAGAACTCTTATACAGAACACACACACACACATATATACATGCACACATGCATACATATATATATATGTGTGTGTGTGTGTGTGTATAAATGTATGCATACACACATATATATATACAACTCTTATACAAAATATATACATATGCATATTTTATATTTATATAATTTACATAAAATAAATAGACAACACTTGTCTATATTATTTAATGAAACATGTATGAATATATATATTTGCATACACACATTCATGCACATATGTGTGTGTATTAATGTATGCATGCTCATATACATATATATATATATATATATATATATATATATATATATATATATTATAAATTAACTGATTTAAAATATGTTTTTTAGCTACACAGTTCTAACCATATACATATATATATATATATATATATATATATATATATTGAGCACTGTTTTGTAAAAATAAAAATATCAATAAGAACACCGGATTATATATCTTACTGTGCTTTCTTTTTAATATAATATATATATATATATATATATAATTTTCTAAAAAAGTAATGGATATTTTTAATTTATTAATCCAACAGATCTTTATCACTTTAAATGTTATTTCTAGTGGATACTCATATTTGAGTAGATGCCCCATTTATTTATTAAACAGTATATTTATTTATGTTCATATACCAGCCTGAATATTCAAGAAATCTTATTAAAGGAGAATATATGCTCTCCAGCTGGATTTGAGCCTGTATCTCCCTGTGCAGAGGGAAGCCGTTGTTAGATCCAATGTGCCTTAACTGATCCAGCCATGAAGAAGCTTTACCAATCAAGCAAGATCTGAACAGTGTCTTTAAGCAAAATCCATCTTGTCACTGCAGGAGAGCACATATTTTTCTTTAATAAGATTTTTGCGAATCTTCAGCCAGTGGACGAAAATAAATAAATATACTGTTTAATAAATAAACAGAGCATCTTCTCACATATGAGTATCCACTAAAAACAACAAATAATAAATATTTTTCACACATAAAAACAAATGTAGGAAATTAAACTCATACACAACACTTCCCCTCATCAAGCACTCTCCACAAGATATTCAACAAAAACACACTAAAAATCAGCTACAGTTGCAATAAGAACATGACAAAATAACAAAAAAAACACAACATGAAACAAACAAGAAAACCACCTGAACAAATTAAACTCATGTATAACTGCAGAAGAAAGAACAAATGTCCCTTAAACAGCAACTGCTTACAGAACAATGTAATATACCAAGCCTCAAATCAGTAGATAACGAAGAAAAATATACATAGGAGTAACAGAAGGATCCTGGAAACAAAGAAACTATGCACACAAAACATCCATAACAAATAGTAAATAGGCAAACAGGACAATGCTTTCTAAACATATCTGGGAGATAAAAAAAACAAATCACACCAAATATCTCATGGAAAATAAGTAAAACAACATCAACCTACAATAATCAATTCAAAAACTGTAAACCTTGCCCAGAGGAAAAAATAATTATAATTAACTTCTCAGACCAAAACAAACTACTAAATAAACAATGAGAACTCATCTCAAAATGCAAACATGATAATTTTTTACTATGTTTCTTGAAAAAACAAAAATTATAAATGAACAAGAATAAATGAAAATAAATATATAAATTAAAATAAATAAACAAAAACAAGTAAAATAAATTAATTCACACAAATAAATAAACTAAGTAAATAATAAACAAATCAACGAACTACATACACACAGATAAACACAAGAAAACATAATAACAACCAATAATAAAATAATCAATATTATAATAAATAAAAAAGTTAACAACACTATAAATAGTCAAAAAAACTGCATTCAGATCCACAATTATTCCTACACAATGGCCCCAGAAAATCCATTAGAATAATACAATAGACTATCCACAATGCATCACTGACCTTTATATATAAATAGTCAAGCAAAAACACAATGCACATGGTTTGATGATTGTGTTTAGCATGAAACAGACTGTCGCCTCTGAGTGTTGACTTCAATGTCCACTTTTATATTTACATGTGCTGATATTAAGCACTTATAAATATAGCATACCTTAAAACTATATTTTATCATATATATATATATATATATATATATATATATATATATATAGAGAGAGAGAGAGAGAGAGAGAGAGGGAGAGCAAGAAATAATATATATGGACAAGAACATTTGCTTTCTGACAATCAAACTCAGGTTAGAATTTCACCATGGTTGATTTGTCAGGAAGATGACTTCTTGATGCTATCAACCTCTGGAAGTGGTTCCAGTATGAAGCATCATTGGAAAGTGCCTGTAAACCATATGTAAACCATATGTTGACCCGAGCCTTGTGAGTGAAAGTTGGTAGGATTGTTTGTCAATGTTTGTGCTAGTAGTTACAAGTTATTGTGGCCAAGGGTTTGAGTGTACTGAAACTTGTTGATCACTCTGGATTATATGCTCTCTCCCAGAAACTGTGAGTGTTGTAAGGGTGTTTCATTAAGACGGATCAAAGTTAGCAGTAAATAAATCAGTGTTATTGGTAAAAATTTATTTATTTATTTCTCTATTGGATCATGTTATTTAAGTCATGGCAATTATGTGTAAAAAATAATATCACCCAAATATCCACCAAGGCTTCGGTGGCACACCTTTACACAATGGTCCAAATTTTTGATGTCTCTGCATAGTTGCTCCTTGATCTCATCAATATGCCTTATCCTTCAGCTATTGAATTGTTGTTGTCTTGTTGACATGAACCTTACTTTTCAGGTGACCCCAAAGGAAGAAATCTAAAGGCGTCAAGTAGCATGATTGTGATGGCCAATTGACTTTGCTGTTTCAAAACATGATGTGATCTGGGAATTTCTCATTCAAATTCTGTTTGAATGTCCATTTTCATAATAGGCTTCAATAACCTTAACATGTTGTTTGATTGCTAATCTTTCCATGGTTGAACTTGGCAAAGACTCAAGTTATGTGAAATGTGAAAGAAAAAGAAAAAATCATTAGACACTTAAGCTTAATTCACATTTAAAATCAGTCCAAGTTATTGGAACACCTTTTACAAGAACAAATGTGTATGAGCAGCTGTCTGCAACAGGGGTTAGCTTACTGCCTTAGCAGACAGGCATACTTAGAAATGATGTGCAATATAATATTTGAGGGTGGTGGTGAGTGAAAAAAAAACTGTTTTATTGACAAGCAAATGTGCTAAATAAAATTGGGAGAAGTGGGTTGGCAAACCAAGTTTGAAGTTTTCTGAGGCTCTTTACAAGATGCTGAATAGTTCCCAGCCCCTCTTGCCCCTAAAAAAAATTTCAGAAAATCTGATGAAATGATCAAACATTGAACTCTTTTTATAGATACCTTTCCAATTTAAAATTAAAATTTTTCAGCACCTCCTCATATATTCTCTTAGCATAAATACCTTTGGGAAGGCATGAATCTACTTGTCCCTGTGCTCTGTTCCATTATCAGATATCTTGAAAAAAATATCTTTTCACTGTCATACCACAATTGTGATGCATGTTCTTAGCGCATATATCTAATGTACATTTAATGATTCCAGAAAAAAACAACGAAACTCCATATGTGGATCTGCTGTTAGAATAGAATACAGTTAATTAAGAAATGTGTTGTTTAGAGAAATTAATAGAGTGCTGGCTCATGAACTTGGCTGGGTCACAGAGAGAGATATGTATAATGTGTTACAAAAATCTGTGTCTGTGTGTGTGTTTGAAATGTTGTGAGTAAAGTCGTAGATTTGTGTGAACAGGCAAAAATAGCTGGACTCTACTAACGACTTGTGAGAAAGTCGGTAAGAGTTGTTGGCAATGTTCTTTAATGTCTGACCACACGGTTAAGACGGAAGCTCTTGTAGATTATATCTTGACAGCAAGGAAAAAGATGAATGAAGAGAACACGAGAGAGGCTTATTCATGTTTTGTTTATATAAGGTTGTGTCTCACGTGACAGGCTCCAAGGCTTGTGCATGGGAAAATTATTGCTTGTGTTCAGGCAATTTGATTGGCCGGAATTGACCAATCAACAAGCTAGTTTTGAGGAGATTAGCCAATGAATGCTTGCCATATGATCTGTATGTATGTATGTGTGTGTGATGGCGATGATGATCACTACACAATGATTACGAGAGAAGATAGTGGCTGAGAAGAAACTTGGGTAAATGATTCTCACATTATAATTATCTTAACTGAAGGAACTTGTAACATTAAAAATAGTTGATAGATCAATGTTAAAAGGGGCCTGCCAGTAGAATATTTAATCTGATGATTGGAAAGTATTTTTGGAAGTAAATTCACTAAATTTCATTTGGACAGGATGAAAAAATTGTTAGAATATTACGAAGAAAAAATTGTTAGTGTAATAAAAAAAAGGAATTGTTAGAGTAACAAAAAATAAAATTTTATAAAAATAAAAATTAAATTGTTAGAGAGTAATAAGGCAAAGAAATTTTTTAGTTAAATAAAAAAGAACTTTTATAAAAACAAAAATTATCAGAGCAATAAAAAGAAGAAATTGTGAGTGTAACAACTGTAATAAAAAAAAGAAATGTTTTAGAAAAATAAAAAAGAAACTGAGAAATAAATAAAACTAGGAAATTTCTAGAAAAATTAAAAAATTATTAAAAAGTAAATTACTTTGATGATGGCGATAATGATGTTTTTATTTACTCATATAGATTTTTTATTTTAGTTATGATTATTTTCCCCTTTGCCTTGTGAGCAACATGTTTATAAGCAATGCTACCATAAGATGAAAAATTTTAATTATATTTTTACTAGGATCATGAAGAGAGCTTGTTTACAAATTCTTGTAAAACTGAATCAGTAATATTATTTTTGGTGCATAGATAGATAGATAGATAGATAGATAGATAGATAGATAGATAGATAGATAATGAACACACTACAATAGATAGATAGATAGATAGATAGATAGATAGATAGATAATGAACACACTACAATAGATAGATAGATAGATAGATAGATAGATAGATAGATAGATAGATAATGAACACACTACAATAGATAGATAGATAGATAGATAGATAGATAGATAGATAGATAGATAATGAACACACTACAATAGATAGATAGATAGATAGATAGATAGATAATGAACACACTACAATAGATAGATAGATAGATAGATAGATAGATAGATAGAGACTGAGAGAAATAGAGTAAGAACAAACTAGAAAATTTCGTCATGGTCATTAACCTTTATAAAAGTTTTAAGGTTTATGCAATAATAAATAATCAATCCTAATTCCGTTGTGCTTGTTGATGTGAGTTATTGTTTGTAGTGAATTATGAATGTAAAAAGGAAAAAAAGAAGAAAACGGAACTGCAAAAAATTTTAAAAAATACAGCAATAAAAAAATACTTCGCGTTTAGCTTCTCATTATTATGTTGGGCTTTGAGCCAAAGACAAGCCAGTCCCATGATAAGCTTGAGTCTGTGTGCGTGGTGAACGACTACATGTTTTACATATGTAACAACAAGTAACACTAGTAGATGGCTGGGTGTGGATGTGTTTTTTAGTGTGCGTGCACATGAGTGAATGGGTGTGTCGGCGAGTATATGTGTGCACATGTATGTATGCTTTTTCGTGTGTCACTTTGTTAAAAAATTAAAAAAAACAGCTAGCAAAATATGGGCATACATTGACTGGGCATAGATTATTTACTATTTTAGCAAATTACTAAGGATCACAATCAATAGTGTGACTGTGATATCTAAGTTAAAAGTTAGGAATCATCTGGGACATTAGTTCGCTAAGCCCTACTCTACAGCAAGAGCCCTATTGGGTGAAGGTGGCGGAGAGGTGGAATATTATCAAGAGGGGAGATAACTCCTGCAAAGCTAGTGTCAGTCAGATTTAAGTTACAAATGCAGGCAGATTATCATCTTCGTCTCGTAGACCTTCTCTTGTAAGTATGAAAAGAAAAGAAAAACCTTTTACTGTTTTAAAACTTTTAACCTTCTATAAAATAACGTTGTCAAACCCTTAAAAACAATGTTCAAATCATGTAGAATTAAAATATAGCTTAGTTCTGGTCTTTCAGAGCGTAAGAATAGATCGAAAAAAAAAAAAAAAAGCCTTTCCTTGATTTTGATTTGTAAAAAAAAAAAAACAACGTTTTTTTTTCTATGTACAAGAAAAATGTTTTTAAATATTTTTTTGTATTTAGCGTTTTTTTGTTTTAACGATTTTCGGAGCATATTAAAAATGTGTTTGTTTTACTGTCAGAAAAAAAAAGAAAAGATTTCATATTTATTTTGCTTTTTTATTATAATGATAAAAATAGACTTAGTTTTAAAGAAGGAAAGATAAAAGAAGAAATATGAGACAATTAACAAGGCATCATCATTAATAAATCCGGGAGTACGAAATCTCAAAATGTCTTTTTTTTGTTGTTTTTATCCCCTCCTTTTCCACACGCAAAAAACAAAAAACTAAGCTATTCTTCCCTTTTTGTTGCAATTTATAATGAAAAAAAAAATGTTATTTTCTCTATCTTTTCATCGTCCTTTCCTTTTTCTTTGACTCTTTCACACTTTTAAAAACACAGTTTTAGTGTCTAATGAATGATTAACTAAATGTCATTATCTTTTTCTATCTTCTTTTTTGGTTTTAAAATGTCCAGTTTATGCAATCAACGTTCTTCAAAGTCAAATTTAAAATAAAAATATTATTATTAATAATATTAATAATAATAATAATAGTCATCGTCATGTACGTACTATTTTATAGCGGATTATTTCTTCAAATGCACATTTTTTTTTTTTTTTTACATTTAAAGACAAGGATTATTCACTATTCAGATTCTCGTCTGTTGCAAAATCTTTTCCCAATGTAGAAACAAGAAATTTGGCATTGAAAACAAAAAACAAAAAAATCTGGGTCTGCGAGATTTTTTGTTTGGTGTCAACATTTTTTCTTTTGTTCCTCCCACACATTTTTTTATTTATTTCATTCACCCCCATTTTTTTTTTGTTTACCTTTATGTTGATTTTTATTATTTTTAAAATCATTTTTATTTTAACTATATTCCAGATGTTAGATTTTTTTTTCTCGAGAAATATTTTGTTTGAATGTCAAAAAGTTGAAGATAGTAGGAATTGGTTTGTTTTTGTTTGTTTATCCTTTCTTAAAAATAAAATGTTATTGTTGTGTCAGTTGAGTAAAAAGTGAATTAAAACTTCAACGAAAAACTATTTTTCAATAACATTTTTTAAAATTTGTAACTTGTCAAAACTCAAAATAATTCCTTTTTTTTCTTTTTAGAACTTTTAATTTTAAACAAATTTTAAATTTATTTGAATAAATGAAAAATCGGTATTCCACTTGAGTGACTTGACTCTTGATCTTCTTACTTAAATAATTGTTTTGCGACGTTTTCATTTTTTTTTTTTTTTTCTCATGACTCAAACGGTTAAATATCGGCTTAAGGTTTGGTTTTTGCCACATTTAAATTTAAATCCCACAAAAAGGGCAGTGGCCATATTGTCTTTGGAGATCTCTGTTGGTCACACATTATTAAATTAAAAGTAAAACAAATAAATAAACGTTTATAAAGTCATAAAAGAAATGAAAAAAAACAAACAAACTAAACACTAAACAGTAAACACTAAAAAAAAAAGTGTGGACCCAAGATTAAAGAAAAGAACTTTTGTGGCTGATATTCATATTGTTATTAATATTAAAATTTAAGTTTTAAAAACATTTTTTTGTATGTGTGCAAATTAAATTTGAGACAATAAGCTTTCCTTTAAAAAATGTTTTTAGTTTTACTTCCCCAATAATTCTTATCCTCCTATGAAAATGAAATTATTCTTCTTGTGTGTCTATTATTGAGTATTGATTGATTTGATATTCTAAGAAACCTAAAAAAAAACAAATAATTATTTTTTTTGTTTTTTTTTTACACTTATTTATTTTTTTTAATAATCATTTCCTTCCCTTTGCTTTCAACATTTTTTTCTTTCACCAAAAACTGCATTCTTTTCTACTATTTTTTCCCCTAACCTTGACACTGTATTCAATATTGTGAAACTTTCTCTCCTCGCAACTGAACTTGGCTAAATTTGTGTTTCAGTTTATCGTAAGTAGTCAATTGAAGTTGCATTTTACATTTTCAAAATTAATCAGTCACAATATTTGAATTATTCAATAATAAACAATAGTTATGGATGGTAATTGGGGTAAAATTTTTCATCTGAATTTTATCTACGTTTTTACAAAGTTTTACTTTTGTATGTAAAGTTGCGTTTAAATTTAGTTTTATCACGGGTGTTTTTCACAGTAAAAAAAACAAAAAAAAATTATTTGAAATATTCTTAATCTTAGAAATGGACATGCGTCTGATGCAAAGTTCATACATTTTTACGAAATGTCTTTTACTCCAATTTATTTACAGAAGTACAAAGTATGTTGATTTAGAACAGTCAATGAGTCTTTTGATCTCTAGCCGCTTCGCCTATCTTTTTGAAGAAAGGGAGTTGCTTGTGTAGATAAGCTAGCATTTTTGAGTTGACTGGCGGCTGTCTGCTTTTTTTTTCTTCTTTTTTTTTAGATGCATATAAACTTGAATGATTTTGAATTTTCTCAAATCAACAGCAATTGTTGAAAATTCTTTATATATAATCATAATCTTACAATGATGTTTACCTTATACAAGGCCTAAGAGCCATTCGAAGTAAACGATTACAGAGTAAGAGGCACAGATTGTGGGCATGATAACAGTTCACTTTAGATTTGAACAGGTTAAAATTGTAGTGATCAGGGAAGTCGGCTACACAAAGCATAGGCATTCACAAATGATCGGAGTATACTCTTAGGCAGAGCATTTATGTAAAGTAGAAAAAGGGTTGGACCAAAAAGGGATGCCTGTGTTGATCAGTTGAGCTTCAGAGGATTGACTGTTAACAACTACCTTTAGAGACTTACCCGTTAAGAAGGACTATGATTGGGAAGACTCTTCTAATGATTCCATAACTAGAAAGCTTGTGCAGTAACCCTTCATGCCACACCTTGTCAAAGGCATTTGAAATATGTAATGGAATTGTCCTTGAGATGTATTTGTTGTCTAGTGTCTCACTAATTCTGTGAGTAATAGCAGTTAGGATATCACCAGTGGATCTTACATCTGCAACTATTTTTAATATTATTTTGTTTTTGGATTTTTCCTGGAGCATGTAATTTTTAAATTTCTTTTGAATGGCTTGACATTTTTCTGAAATTTTTACACACTAGCTATTTTAATTTTGAAATTTTGAATGACAAACACATTAAAAATTTGACAACTTTAGGAAGGGCATCTTGTATAATATTTTACAAATATGCCTATCCTACATGGTACTTAACTGCATTTATTTTTATACATATATATATATATATATATATATATATATATATATATATATATATATATAAGACTTGGAAAAGTTTTGTAGCACATCTTTGATATTCAAGAACCAAGCACAAAAATATTCATATCATTTAATAATACAGAACATGAAATTGAATTCAATATTCAGTTTTCAAGAAATTCAGGAAAACAGTTTTTCTTTGGAAAAAATATTTTTCTTAAGCTTTGTATTTAATTTCTACTCATCATTCATATTTTGTAATGGAACAGTTGTGGGGGAATCAACTTGTTAGCTGCTTAGTATTAGTTATAGTCAATCTTGTCTTTTCCTTATTATTAGGTAGCATTTGTTTTTCCCTCATTGCATTGAAGGGTTAAAAAAATGTACACAGTCAATTTATATTGGGGAATAGGATGCACTATATGTATGGAAGTAAGTATTAAATAACATAAAAATTCCTACATTGGTGTGATTATCTAGCTGTTAATCAATTATGCTCTTATTTCTGTTATTCATAACAGAATTACTTTAAAAAAATTTTTTTCTTTTTTTTTTTAGGTGCCCAGTTTTTCAGATAAAAAAAACATGATACACTTCTACAGTTATGGTTATTTTCTATGATTAAATTTAATTAAAGTTAGTTTACAGTGGACTAGGTTTAAAGGTCTTTCTGTTGATTTTGAGTTACTAAACATTACCATTAGTTTCATGTTTATTCTATAGTTTATGACTTGATCTTTGCTTATACAAACACACACACACACACACATGCTAAAAGCTCATTTTCTTACAAATATTTAGAATTTTATGATTAAGATTTTTTTACATGTTAAAAACTTAAATAGATATAACCATATGGTTCTTTTTGTTGAATATTAAGAAAAAGAGAAAAATTAAATTAAAAGCCTAAATTATAAAAATGACTTAAAAATAACTGAATAAAAATTTTGTAGTGAGTTAAGGTAAAAATGACATTTGTAGTTTGTATCAAGAAAAAAAAAAAGTGATGGAAAGCTTTTCATTTTGGATTTGTTTTCCTAGTTAATTTACTTGTTTGTTAAAAATTCCCTGTTGATGCTGACTGTTTTCTCTGTATAGAGATATGACCCCCATCCCAAGAAAAACGGGTACTTATCTATAGACCCAAGTATAGTAAAAAAAATGATTTCAACATTAACTAACTCAACAAGGGTTGATAGAAAATCTACAAGCCTCTTTTACTAAAATGTTAAAAGTTTAAAAAAATTTTTAAAACAATAGTGTGAAAATCTTGTGATACTTATCTCAGTAATTGTCAAAATGTAACCTAACTTCAGCTGCTTTTCTCTAATGACTAAAGTATTAACTCTTTATTCTCAACACACCCAACCAATAATTGAGCATTGGCTTAAAGACACCATCAGAAAATAGCTGCAAAATGCGCTCCTCTTTCTCTCTCTCTCTCTCGGTAAACTATAACTGGAAATAGATTGCATAAGGTTTTTTAGTGGCAATCTTTCCAAACTTGGAAATATCTTAATTATCATTCATTTTTTTAATTAATATTTTTATGCCAGCTTGATAAAAAAAAAGAAAGTGATTGTAATTCATTTAATAAAGGCTTTTCTTAATGAATATTTAGTTTAAGATTTATCAATTATCTGAAAAAAGACAAATTTTTTAAATATTGTCCTAGATGTTCACTTACTTTTGCACAGCACTATATATATATATATATATATTAGTGTGTGTATGGTGCAATGGGTAAATTTTTGGCATTTTATATTTTTCATTTCGTGCATGTGTGTTTGTTTTTGATTTTGTCAACTGCACAGTAGTGTCAGTTGAGCACCATCTGTGAGAAAAAGAGAAGTGCAGTCAACAAAATCAAAAAACAAACAGCACACATGCGCAACCCCCATGATTATTATGCGTGGGATGCAGTTGAACGAGTGAGCAACAAAACTCCTTGTAGCACCAAAGATGAACTGAAGGCAAGGATTATAGCAGCATTCACCAACTTAAACAAGGAGACCATCCAGAATAGTTGCAGGAGATTCCAAAGTTGTCTCAAAGCCATGGTTGAAGTCAACGGCGATTTTATTGAAAAAATTTACTCTTTAGTATTTCAAGATATTTTATTTAATTTTGATCTCTTAAAATGAGATGTCAGTGTTATTCTTATTTTTCTTTAATTTAGACAATTTATTCATCGCATCCTCTGTGTGTGTATGCACACACACACACACACACACATGAAGGGGGTTCTGTAAAGCAATTCACAAAAAATTATGTTTAGTTACATTTTGGGAAGAGAGGCTGAGAATTTTTCACCATCCTATATATATATATATATATATATATAACCTAGAATTTTGTTCCTTATCTGGGTTGTTAAGCACAATGTCTTTTCAAATTGTTTTTGTATTTTTTTTTTCTTTTTCTTGAAAATAGTTTGCCTTTTTTTTTCTTTTGTTTATATAAAGAATTTCTTCAGAAAAATAGATTGTGCTTATGAGATGATGTAATAGGGTGTGTCTTTAATTTACCTGTAAATTTTTATATATCATAGATAAAATATTTTGGAGAGCAAAATCCCCTTCCCTCACTATTTCTGATTAGTTCTGACTTGGGTAAAGAATTTTTTTTTTTTCTGTTTTACTCAACCAAAACATGTTATTGGAATGCAGCCGAGTGATATTCATTCACATTCATTTTATTAGAGAATAATTTAAATATATTCTATTCTGTGTTTCAACTTGCTTTGATAATTCTTTTACCAACTACTTTCTATTTCAAACCTTTACCCTTTTTTATTAAAGGAAAGAAATACCATATTAAAAAGCATTCTTGTATTGTTATTGATCAAACTTAAGTCTTTAGATCAAACATAACATTAGTTAAAATCAAGTCCATGTTGGAAAAAACATAAAAGAAAATATTTATTTACATGTGGATTATTGTCCTCATCTTTATTGTCACATTTCAGCCATTGGGCTCTTGATCTTCATCAGGTGTATGTTGATCCAGGTAACCTACAGTATTCATGTTTTGAGATATTTCCTGTCACAGTTGAATGGGCAGGGCATGGGGTGTATGGAGCTTGTTTGCTTTTTAGATAAGCATTCAAAATTCTAGCTTTTATCTCTGAATACTAACCACCAATACAAACTGGAAATCTGAAATTACATTAGCTATCAAGTAGGTCCTACTATAAAATTCTGGGAGTTTTAATTTCTGGAAGTTATTTTAAGATACCAACAAAGAAAATTAAATTTTGTGGGAAGCTAATACTAGATTGAAACCTTTTATGCTATTTAAATTTTATCCTTTTTCTCATAATAATTTCAGTTAAGGTTTTCTTAACAAACCTTATGTAAAGTTTGCTAATTGAAATTCTGAATGTTAGATTCATTGTCAAATCATTGTTATTCTTTTCTTTTGCAGGTTCAGTACAAAGTGTTTTTAATGATGGATCAAAAATCACTTGATCTGTTGGCTGATAATCTGGATATCAAATATGAAGTTCTTGACAATATTTGTCAGGGTCGAAAGATCTTTCAAGCAGCAATGACTCTAACCAACAAATGTTCAGTACCGCTCTCCTATGGAGAGTGGGCAATCTACTTCTGCCACTTACGCATGATAGAACCCACCCATCTCTCAGAGAAGAAGTTTGCAATTCTCAAGGATTATGGAGTCAAATTTTCACAGATTGCTGGTTGCTTATTTAAATTGGAACCTGTTGATAATTTTAAGACACTCAACCAGAATGATTCCCTAAGAATTGTTTTTCTTGCTCAGTATTATTCTGTTGCCAAAACAGATGTTCTACCCAATTGGTACATGACATTTCCAAACCTACGTCCTCACATCATCAAATGTACAGCTAATGAAGAGCTCAGCTTTGTTGCTCAATTTGAAAATGCTTCCCAGTGGAAAAGGTATGACTATGAGATGTCCGATGGCAAACGTCGCTATGATGTCTATGATCCTTTCACTCCTGAGGTGCGTTTTGAGAGGAACAAATCCAGCTATGACACTGAAGAAGAGAAATCTACACCAAAACAAGTCATTCCTACACCATTGTATCTAGAAGTGAAGGAAGAAAGAACTGTCAATCTGAAAAATGGCAACTGGGTTATCCACTCCCATGAGGCTCTTTGTAAAGAAGCAGAATTTCTTGCAGGTTTCTTTTCACTTTTTCTTGTGATTTTCCGATTTATTGACCAACATGTATAACTTATTTTGGAGGGATTAAATCTGGTATTCAACCATTGAACCTTATCCAAGACCCAATAATTTCTTTAGCCTTTGTTAAGCAAACCATCATCCCAACACCTAAAAAAATATTGAATTTTATAAAAATGTTACATAATTCCCTATCATCTTGCTGTCCTGTTTGTACACATCCTAAGCACAGCTGTGTTGATCACCTGTTTACATGTCCAGGGACAGCCACTAAAATCTACACCTAGTGACTGTAATGTAATCAATTTCTAGGTCAACCCTCTAATTCTCTGGTATGACAGAGTGCAAAACCTACTTTTGGTATCTCTTAGGATGAGCTCAGTACATATTGGAGTTGTCATAGAGCATGTCCTTTTAGAACAAAGGTTCCTTATTGACATTTAATTAGATTCAAACCGCTGGCATAAATCAAATACTACAGTAATTAAAGACAGCTTGCTATTTTGGTTTGGCACAAAAGAAATTGGACATATATGAATATGAGATACTTTCTTTGATATTAATGAGTTATACTAGGGGATAATGTTAAAAGAAATGTAGTAGAACTATTTTTTCTGATAGTAGTGAAGGTAATTACAATTATCTCCCCTAGTTCTCATCAGATAAACTATTTCAATGGATCCAGGATATTGTAAGTATGATAGATCTTTTAGGAACAAAGAAAAAATGTTTCTTTGTAACATTATAAAGAAAACTTATTTTATAAATGCCATGTGTTCCTTCATTCAAATGAAGACAAAATATCACAATTGCTATAAACATGAATAATTTGATTTAAACAAAATAAACAATTCCTTGTTATTTGTAAGGATTACAATTTTCACATCTAGATTCTTGAAATTGTTTAGGTTGTTCTTTGAATGATATAAAATATTAGTTAAATAGGTTTTAAAGTAAAAAATTAAATATATATTTTTTTTCTAATAACTCTTAGTTTGAATCTTATGTCTTTGCCATAGTTGAAAATATTTACTCTTGTCCTGCACACATTTTCACTGTACAATATGGCATAAAACTTAAGTCAACATGTTATATCTAGTTTGGTGCTCTGATTTCGTTCCCAATTTCAGAGCAAGTATTTTGTTACTTTCTCTGAATATTTCTTAAAATTGTTTAAATGTTTTTTTGTGTTTTTTTAATAGAGTCACTCAATCTCAAAATTGTCGCACAGCATCCAGTTTCCAAGTATATCAGTTTTCAACTTGTGCAAACCGTAGAGTTGCCGTCTCATGACCATCCCAGTATTCCTGAGGAGGCATATACATTGTCAGTTGATTGTGATAAAGAAACAGTTGTCATCACGTCATCTGCTAATCCAGGTTCTTTCTGGGCCATCCAGACTTTGTTTTCTCTATTAAAAGATAACCAATTGCCACAAACTGAAGTGATTGATGCACCAAGATATTGTTACCGTGGCTTGCATGTAGATGTGGTGAGAAATTTTCATGGTAAACAGACCCTTTTCAAATTAATTGATGGAATGGTGATGTACAAGATGAATAAGTTACATCTACATCTAACAGATGATGAAGGATGGAGAATTGAGATTCCTGGTCTGGAAGAATTAACATCTGTAAGTTATTTGAATATTTGTTGTTTGTTATTAATTCTCAGTGGCTCATTATTTAGAGTATTGTATGGGAGATGAAGAAGTGGAACTTGAAATTTTTTCCAAATCCCCTTGAAACACATCACTAATTTGTAATTTCAAACCATCAAATTTAAGGATAGTGCATAAAAAGCCATAGGTGTTTGCAGACTACAAGCCAAGAAAGAGAAAGACTAAACTCACTTCAGTTGCTTTTATAACATGAGAAGTGTAAGTAAAACTGTAAAAATGGTTATTGATTGATTAATGTAATTAAACACAATGCAGAAGTGTACAAGAAAAGATATGTAATTATAATGTTTGCACTGAAATTGTTTAGTCGTATCATCATCTGAATTATAGAAAACTTTTTTTTTTTATTCTTTCACTATATATTTTTAATATATATTGCACTTCTTTTTTATTGAATGCAACAAAAATAATTTTCTGTTAACGACTTCATATTTTATTGAAATAAAAAATGTAAAAGGGAAAATGCTAGCCTTTTGTCTCAATTATGAAGATGGATTTTTACCTATAAACAATGACAGTAATATTTGCTTATATATAAAAATATGAAAGTTTACCTAGCTATTTATTTTACCTTGTTTTTCATGACTAACATATGAACACTTTTTGTATAACCTCTTTTCCTTTCTCAGGTTGGTGGATTTCGTGGCCATAATACAGAGAGAAATTGTATTTTACCCTTGCTTGGTTCAGGCCCCGAGTGCAACACTTCTGGATCTGGTTACTATTCTGTGAAGGATTACCGAGAGATCTTGATGTATGCAACTAAACGTCATGTAGAAGTGATTCCAGAGATTGATATGCCAGGACATTGCAACGCTGCCATTCAAGCAACCAAATCTCGTTATGAGCGCCTTAAGAACGAGGGTAAAATTGAAGAGGCCAAGGAGTATCTTTTGCATGAATTACATACCAAAGGTCGCACACAGATGATTCAGTCTTGTCAAATGTTTAATGAAAATCTCCTAAACCCTGGAATGGAGTCAACATTTAAGTTTGTGGAAAAAGTTGTGTCAGCAATTAAGGAAATGCATGAAGATATTGCTCCATTAAAGGTGTTCCATTATGGCGGTGATGAGGTGCCTATGGATATGTGGGAAGAATCTCCAGCTTGCCGAAATTTGTTTAAATCAAATGAAAACATATTCACACTTGATGATTTGTTAGAGTACTTTGTCCAGCAGGTTGCTGCTATTGTCCACAAGCATGGGCTCAATCTTGGAGCCTGGCAAGATGGGATGATGTCAGCAGAGGGACCATTTGAACGTTCCAGTCTTCCATCAAAAGATGTCCTTGTTTATGCTTGGCAAAATGTATGGGAGTCTGGAAAAGCTAATGCTGCTTATCTACTGGCCAATGCAGGATATAAAGTAAGCTTCTTTTACACTGAATTGCATCACACATATACATATATATATATATATATATATATATATATAATATACACACACAGAGTTCTATCCTATAAATGTTAAGCTTGCTTTATTAACTGATCCAGATAATGATACCATTTTTTTTCTTTTTAAGGATATATATTTCTCATTAAGTTATAGTATTCATTCAAAGGAAAGGATTCCTTTTGTCTATAGTAGACTTTTCATTTCAAAATGTATACTGCATAGAATTTATTTCTTAAGGATTACATTTATCAGATTAACTATTCCCAATTCTTCAGTGCTGTGGTATACCTAACTACAACCGGTTTGTGTGTTAGTGTTAGTCTTATTCACAGCATATTGCAACTACGATAGCAGTGCCTTGTACTGTTTGGTGATTGGTAGACAGTTTGACAACAGAAATCTGGTCTCCAACTCTCTTCATTTCATTAGGCTGAAAAGGAAAACTCTTAGGTTTTGAGAAATTTCTTCAATTGGTAAAATCATTTTCTGATAGTATATTGCAAGGGATTGTGGTAGTGAAGAGAGATTGTGGTGTCAACTCATCTGCTACATTTCGTCATCTGCTTGTGCCCCCCACTTTTTCTGACTGATCCATACTTCTGTACCATACTGCCCACCTATATGTAAGGAATATATTCCTTTCAAATGTTAGGTTAGGAGTTGATTTGCATACATGCTTATTAACAGGGAAAGGTTTTGATGACTTCATTTCTCAGTCTCTCATTGGTGAGATTAGGTGAATTCCTAACCTATTATACAATCAAGGCAAAAAGGGCAAATGGGATAAAAAAAACAAACTAATTTGGAGTTTTGGAGATCTAACTTAGTTTAGAGTGAGCTGGTTTATTGCAATTGTCCACCTGTGATTAGGGTGAGATTCACTTGAGCCTATAAATTAAAACCCATGCAATTACAGGTACTAATTCATTTTATTGTAATTAAATTCTTTTCATTTTTGCAAAAACCTATTATAAAAACCAGGCTCCAAGGTATTTCTGGTATGCTAGTAAAATCTAAATTCCCTTTGCTATCTAGGTTTTTCACATCAACTTCTCAAGTTGGTTCCCATTCCAAGTGGGACCAGTTATGAATTCACTTGCTGCTAAAATCCACTCCAGTAACTCTTACAATTCCTCCCTTAACCACTTGTAATTTATCCTAATTGGTAAATGACAACCACAGCCATTCTCATTCAAACCAGCCACTAATTATTGATTCACTTATTAGTAAAATCTACACCAGTAACTCTGTTATATTATTAAAGAAAATGTGTCACTTGGCCAGTGATTGAACCTATATTCTCTTTAATCTGGGAAAACCACCTTTAAGATTGTTGTGTTTTTAACTGCTAGCTTTAAAGCTAATTTTCTCAGGTTAGAGAATGCAGATTTGATCTTTGCTAAGAGGCACATATTAAAGAAAATGTCTTTTGGCAGTGTTCGAACCTCATTAAAGACTTTCATTGCCCAGATTAGTAGTTATCAATTTTGTTTATAACTGATGTCTACTCATACACTTGTTTCCACCAAATATAACATTTACAATAAAAAAGAAATAATGTTTGATTAAAACATCCATTAATTACTTATATATGAGAGAGAAAAAGGAGTCCGTTTTTTTTATAAATAGGGAACAATTTATTATAAGGTAGGAGAAAGAAATATGCAAACATGAAATATGTCATTAGATAGGCAGATTCAATATCTACTATGAGGGTCTCTGGCCCTTTCCATCTAAACACATTGTTTTAGCACTGGCTACTAGTGGTTGAACTTTCTTCAGTGGCTATGTAAGCTGATGGTTCTAGTCTCTTATTTTCTTATTGAATGTTCTTGTCTCTTTCTATTCACTTTATAATGAACATTCAGAAATGTGTACAATAAATGTTTTATTAACACTGTATTACAGATAAAGCAAGCAATGAAAATGTTCAGATTGAAAATAAGAAGAAAACTTGTTTAAAAGTATAGACAATTAGCTTAATGTCATAATCACACAAATAGATTTGCTCAACATTTAAACCTATAACCAAGATAATTTGCTTTTTCATATTTTAATTTCTTCCCTGTTTATTTTTACTTTTGATGCATGCTTTCTTTGTGTAAAAGTTGATGAAATAGCAGTTGTCACAAATCATGCCGGATACTCTGGATTTTTTCTTTGTTATTAGGTTGGTGCAAAAATAATGACGTTTTTTGACGTTAAAAAATATGTCAAAATACGCCATTATTTTTGCACCAACCTAATACTTAGCTTGATATCTAAAACTAAAAGCTGCTTCTATTCCATCACCTATTTTCCTAAATGAAACTCTTTGAGGTGAATGAATTTGTTGTTTTTCAAGGGAAGCTTCTAATTTTAACTTTCACAGAACTCTAATCTTTTTAGAATGATTTCAATCCAGTAATTTGAGTTCTAGAAAATGCAATTAGGAGTTATTTAGATAATTATCATTTGATCTTTCTCTTTATCAACTACATACATTGTTGCCATGGTTATTTTGCATTATCACTAAAAGACTTACTTTTTTGTACAAACAAATACTCTTTAACTGTTATATTGCTTATAAAAAAAAACTCTTTCAGGTATAATAATTAATGCAAAAATTTTATTTTCTTGAATGCAAACTGAAATATCAAAATGGTAATTATGTCAACTTTGTCATAAATGTTTTGTACTGCACAGATAAAAAAAAAAAGAGAAATATCTTTGTTTCATTCTGTTTTCTTCATCACTCTTGCATCTCTTCTATCCTGCATTTCTTTGCATACATTGTGATTTGCTTTTGAGATTCGTCTTTCATTCTGAATGTTTTCACCATTTGCAGGTGGTTATGTCTCAAGCTACTCACCTTTATTTTGATCATCCCTATGAACCTGACCCTGAGGAGCGAGGGTTGTATTGGGCAGCTCGTTTCATTGACACAGAAAAAGTGTTTAAATTTATTCCTGATGATTTGTATTCCAATGCAGACTACAAACTGACAGGCGAGCCTCTTTCTATGAAAGATATTAAAGCTTATGAGAAAAGAATTGTAAAGTTGAAAATTCCAGAAAATATTATTGGTAAGTTCAGAATGACATTTTCCAATGAAAGTTTAAAAATTTGTATAAGTTTTGCTTTAACAAGTTGATTTTAATTTTTATTCTTTAAATATTGTTGAGTTAAATATAAAAAAACAAACATTAACTGGCTGGATAGTTTATTTCCCATGTTTGTTCTTATGTACTTTGTTTCATTGGTAGAACATAAGAGTCTTGGGTTTGGGCTCAGTCTGAGAGATGGAGTCATGGAGACTTTGGTGTATCTGCCTGGTTAATAACTTTATAAGAATTGTCCAAAATATTATATGAAGCATTTACGTAGGGTAAATATTTCTGAATTTAGTGTTCCTGCTCTGCACAATCATAATTTCAGTATTGTGCAAGGTATAAGAATTTGACATGTTAGTGCATTACACTAATATGAGATCAACAACCATTTTTTAAAAAAAAGTTTTATTTGACCATTAAATAACATTTGATACTATAAAACTCCATTTATAAGAGCTTTACTTATAAAAAAAATGATCCCAAATTTCGTTTATAAAAAAAAACTATATCACAAAATTTTTTTTTTTTTTTTGCAGTTAAGTAAAACAAACAAACAATTTCCATTCTGTCAACTTTTATATTTGCAAATATTCCTGACATAGCCCAGGTTTTATATACAAAAGATGACAAATGTGCTTTCAAAATGAATTTCTAACAATATAGATTCTTTTGTTTCTCCAACTTTACAGTAATTTAAATGAATTTGTGAAATTTATAACAACCTTTAAACTTTTCCTAGGGTCATGTGATCTCTATATTCAATGAAACATTTGGAAAAAGTGTCATGTCCTAGATGAGTATTCTTGAAAACCATTTTAGAATAATGACTAAAAATTGGTTCCTTGTTTTATTTAAATTGTATATCAGCATTCAAAAAAGGCTTTAGCAATTTTTGAACCAAAAAGAAATATAAAGTTATCAGATTACAGCTCAATCCATCTATTACTTTCACAAACTGAATACAAATTGTATATTTGACTGTTTAAAGAATAATCATTAAATGAAGCTGATCTTTCAAACTGAACAAAAGCTCTACAATATTTTTTCAAAGTGGAGGAACAAATGAATTAATGTAAGTCTTGAACAAATATATAAAAGTAATTAAGTAGCAATACATTAAACCAACTGATGAGGAAGAAGTTTTAAGATTATCTCAGTTCCAAAAATAATAACGTGCACAGTAATTAAATTCTTGATGTTTCATTCTCTAAAACTTATATTGAGCTGAATAGAATGAAAGAGTTAGAACAGTAAGACTAAAATATTGCTGGTTCATGATGATCAAGACAATTTGATTTTGCATTTTAATTCAACTTCAAGTTATAATAATTTAACTTTTGCAGGAGTTCAAGGTCAGCTTTGGTCAGAATTGGTACGAACGTCTGATCAATTGGAAAGTATGATTTTCCCTCGGTTAATTGCAATGGCTGAGCGCGCATGGCACAAAGCATCATGGGAGAATGAGACTGACAAAACCAAAAGAGATGCTGAATCAAAAAAAGATTGGGCAGCATTTGCTAATAGCCTTGGATCAAAAGAACTTGCTCGATTGGATGCTTTACAGATAGCCTATCATATAGTGCCTCCCGGTGCACGGTTAGTACTGTTACTGTTAATTCCTTTTATTTTTTAGGAGCCATTCTAGTAATTCAATAAAAATGAGTTAATCTGCTTTATGTTGCATAGAAATAGAGAAATAAAACATTACACTTTTTTTTTTTTTTTTAAATAGCAAATCATCAATGCAAATTGTTAAGCATCCAGTTTATGTATACACAAAAGAAATAAGATTTTGTGGATCTTAAAATTGGTAAAAGATTAATCAGTTGATTAATCACAATAGAAAATTGCTTTCATTGACTACTTTGCTTATATCTGGCTCTGAGCTGCTTGTGCTAATTCTAAATACTGCTTGAAGATTTGAATTTGTCAAAAGAGATCTATTTTTGCTTTTTGATAATTTTCATACTTGAAAAAGTTTGCTCACATATGTAAGTGGATGCAAACAGAACAAACAATTTCTTGAAAAGTCTTTCAAATTTTTGAAATGTTCCGGGTGAAGAGATGCATAAAATTTAATTAAAGATTTGTTTTCAAAGCTCTACTTTAACACCTTGTCAGCTTGGAGGTTTTATGAGTTCCATTTGTAGTTCATTAGTCACAGCTTCAATGTCAGAGGTGAATGGAGACCTCAGTATGTTGAACTGCAGCTCCATTGCTTTGAAATCTGCAAATCTCTTAGCAAATTCTTCCTTCAAGACTGTGATCTGTCCACTGTATTTTTGTGTAGATGTATATTCAACAGGCTGAGTTTTCAGAAGAGCAAAGTTTTGATCAGACAGTTGTTTAGCAAAAAATGTAAGCTTTGTCTGAAAGGATTTTACCTCCACAAATAAATCATGAGCAAAGACACATTTCACTAAAATAAAGGATGCAGAATGGGTGTGTGATTTTGCATTTGCTATGGATACTATGCAAAAAATGAATGAGCTCAACACAAAACTTCAAGTGACTCACTAAATCTTGTTTACAAATATCCTGCAAAATGATAAACTAAAATTCGAATCAAAACAGAATTATAACAAATGTTTCTTCTAAGAAGTTTTTATACAATTTTTAAATACCTGGAAAGTTTTTTTTTTTTTTTTTTTTTTTTAAATTTGTAAATATTATAAAAATAATAGAGGGCCATATTAAAGCCTTGGTATGCCAGATGTGGCCCGCAGTCTGTAATTTGCCCACCCCTGGTATAGATAGTACATTTTCAGCTTATTCATTTACACTAGCATTGAAATGAATAATATTTTGATTTAAGTTTAAACTTCTTTAGATTATTTATTTCTGAAATTAAAACCTGAACATTAATACGTCTGCTTTAATACTTGTAACTGCTCAACAATAATCCTTCTGATTTATCCAACAAAAGAAAAGTATTAAAATTTACTTATGGTGATGAAAAACTCAAGTGAAGTAATGGAATTGTCTTCAAATATTTTAGCTTTGAACAAGATGGACAGTTAAAGATGAACTGCACATATCCAGGTCTTCCTATCCAATACAGTATTGATGAAGGTGAGACATGGACAACTCATTCAGGAGAACCCATATACATTCCAAGTGAATCTAGAGTTATTCTTCAAACTAGGTGAGGATAATCTCTTCTATTTCATTTCTTTCTTTGTAATTATAACTGATTAAGTATGCAATAACATTATTTAAATTTTATATTCATGCAATTTTCTTTTTATAATTGATGTTCTAATGCTTATTATTCAGAGTACATATCAATTGAAGTTATGTATTTTAAGGTTTAAGATGTTCCAGTTTAAATGTGTTGATACTGTCAGTGTCTCATTAAATCATGTATTTAAAATTCTATTAACTTTTTTATATATGTGATGACTAAAAGTTTACTGACTTTTTCTTTCTTTGAGCAGCTCAACAGATAGATATCGATCAAGTCGGCAAATTGAAATGTCAGTTCCAACCAACAGTTAATTCAAATCTCAACTTCATATATCCAGTATGGAACAGCAACAGTTTCTGCTTTCATCAGTTCATTACCATTATATAGAAATATGAAATATTTGCAACAATATAACTCCTGAAGACCATTATTGAAGCTTATGTATGTGTGTACCAGGTTTCTGGATGGACAGATGCAACTTATCCCAGGTGAAAAAGCTCTTCTCATCATTAGATGTAAACCCTGGCCAGATAAGGTGCACTCCAAAACAAAATTGTGGAAACAGGAGATGAATTTTTTTTTGTGAAACCTAAAAGACATTTAACTTAATAAGACAGTTCAATCAGTAAATCAAAAGCTGTTAAAAGCTTTCTACTTTACTCTTTTCCAGTTACTTCAAGAAAATTCTTTGCTGATGCAAGAAAATGGCTAGGTTTTATAAATCGACAATTTTAAAAATTCTATTGCATGCATTTCACCTGCCTCTGCATTAACTACCGTCCAGAACTTGGCCCAGTATTCATAACATTGGAATCTCCAGATTTTTACCAAAATACCACCATGTATCAGAATCCCAATTAACCTCCAACTTTTCTTTTCTATCCCGATCTTTCTTTTACTCTCAAGAGATTTTTTAAGCTAGCAGTCTAATATTTAAGAGATAAGGTATAATTGGCATGCATGAATTTATTTAAATTAATAAATTTTATACTCCATGCACTCCTCTTCATCTTTAGTTTTGAACGGTGAGGCAACTGATTTAGATTTAGATACTGTAATTTCTTCCTATTACAGAGTACTGAGCAAAAAGAAAAAGCTGTCTATTATCACTAAAATTTCTAGAATAATTTTTAGTTTTCATGCTGTATTTACAAAAGCATAGTATTTCATCTGAAGATGATTGGACAATGCACTTTTTGGAAAGTAAAAATAGTAAAGTACCATTTTAAAAGAAAAAAAAGGAGGATTTTAGTCTAAATTAACTGTTAAGTGCAAAGAGCTTCTTCCAGCCATTTTCTAATTGTTTCCAAGAGCATGGATTCATTTTCTGCTGAAACTTTTGGGTCTTTTTTTTCTTCTTTGAACTCTCTTTCTTATTTCAGGCAATATTTTGGTTTGACAATCACTTTTAACAGCTCCATATTGAAGCTGATAAATACCCCAAAACAATTGTCACAATCATGGTTAAAATGCACTTGTAAAATATGAGAAAATGTAAGCAGAAAATTCTCTAATTTTTCAAAAAAATTGGAAAAAATGCTAAAAACTCATTGATTTATGTCAATTTAAACAATGCCTGAAAGCCTTTCTACACTAGAATAATGACACACACACTCGGGCAACAATCTTTCCTTTGTTCAAGCAACTTTTTTTTTCTTTTTGTACTGATGCAAAGCAAAATAAAATAACAAAAACCTGTTCCTGAAATTATTGTTTTTGACTTTCTTCTGAAATTATTGCCCATTGAAAAGAAAACATTTTTCTTTTTTATAATGGGTTTATGTAAGTATATCAAATAGTCTATTACATAATGAGGAAAACATTGCACATGTTTATTTTCCAACATAATCCCCTTCCCTCTTAGCTCAACCCAATGCTTTTCTATGGCTGACGTAGATCAAATATTACAAAGTGAAAACTTCTGACAAAAAATCAGCTAATAACTGTCAGACTATGGACTTATTGATCCACTCATATTTTTAGGCAAAATTTGTATCAATATTTATTGCAGTTAATTGAATTTATTCAAATTAACTACATTCTGCAATGTGTATGTATTAGTATCTTATTAGTACAAAACTAATCTCTACTGAACCATGAAGGCAACCAAAACTCATTATCCAAAATTTGGCCAAGTTGCACTCATGAGGAAATGCAAGCACAAATGTTCTAAGCTTTGAAAGAGGCTGAGGAAGGACAAAAAATATTGAACATTAATCTTTCATAATTCTTGAGAAAATTTTAAACAAAAATGCTTGAAAGATAATCCACTTAGGTCAAAGTTAACAAGTTTATAGTGGGTGGAATTACACATACTTTTTTTAATTAATGTTTCATTGAATTATTTCTTTTTGTGTATACTTTGATTGATGTATTTGGCTGCCCATTACCAGGTGAGGGCTAACTATCAAAGTAGTTCTGATGCCATCCATTAGAGTGCATGTCATGATGTAGAGATGAGCATACCACTTCACAAGTTGAATCATACTATGATGTCTTGTTTAAAATTGGACCAGCATGCACTAATATATATTGTTATCATTTAGGCATTATAATAGAAGTGGCTAAACTTGCTTAGCATAAAAGCTACTTACCTCAGATGTTTGAAAGTACATAAGTAAAAATTTACATACATTGAACCAAATATCTGTTGATGTAATCTAATTTCACATATTCACTTCAAGCATTCATTATATTTATCATACAATTAAAACACATTAATAAACCCAATTTTTAATGCATGCTTAAATTAGGCTAAAATTACAAGAATCAAACACCATGATATATGCACATGGCATCTACACAACTCAAACAGAATTTAAACATTGATACATGTTATACCACCCAACCACCATTATACATGTGATATCTTCTCAACCAATGAAAACAAAGTAACATGGAATTTAAAAATGGAACCCACTCTACAAATTATTCAACTTCCACATATTTCTGATGAAGCTAAATAGCAAAACATCAAATTTAAAAGATTTTCTTAGTAGTTCCTTATTTGATCATTCATTTATTAACTATCGCTATTAATTAATTACTAATTATTATTTAAATATTGACTTCTGGACAGTGGTGGACCTACATTTTTGGATATCCACAACCAGCAACAATAAATTTGAGGATCCAACCTCCAAAATGTAGGCTGTGAATAGATTCCAGCACATTCAATGAGCCCATACAGCTGGGGGTTCAGGTGCTGCAAGCTCCCAAGAAAGTTTAGAAATTTGACTAATTACAGGGGAATTTTGAGGCCATGTATGAAATGGGGTATTAGAGCCTATTCTAAGGCCAGCATTAGCTATTTCAACCCATTTGCTTATTATTCTATCACTAAAATGGCCTTATTTTAATAACAAGCACTTAAAAAATAAACACCGATTTTGTTGAAAAATCCACTTATTAAAAAAAAAAAAAAAAAAAATTGCTTCAGTGGCTCCTCTGGGATTAAGGACCCCTGAAGCTTAAGCTTCATTAGTTTCATAGTAGATCCAGGAAGTATTGAGTATTCTTTGTTGAAGTGTTAATATTAATACTATTTAGTGGTTATATTATGAATAGTAACTGTTAACTGATGAAATTTGTGATTTTGCAATTAACACCATCACTTGATAAGACACCAGTAGTGATGTTATGCATATATTATAATTTTGAATAATTATTATTTGCTCTACTCAGTTAAGAATAGTGGTTTTGGTTATTGGAATTTTATTCTATCTGTACCAACCCTGTACTTGGGTGTGTATGTATGTGTGTGTGTATGCATATATATATATATATATATAAGAGGAATTGCTACCCAAATACGCAGTTATTTACATGACCCAACAGCCAACAAGGAAAATAACTGCAGTGCTTTGTACGTCATTTTTAATAAAACAAAAGAAGAATTGCTGCCAAAATACACAATTATTGTTGTAGTAGTAGTAGTAGTAGTAGGGGCATATTGAAATCATGCTTTGGTTACCAAACTATTGCAGCACTGCTCCTAGTTAGGATAAAACCAATGACAACAATATTTTACACATGAAAATGATTGATGAAAGGAAATAGAATGAATTTCAACAAGGCAATATTTTATATTTTTTTGTTTTTATATAACTGAGTAAGAAGAGAGAAAATACACAGTATGCATGCATAAAAATTAAGAATTGTGACAGGGATGTGTGTGTGTGTGTGTGTGAAAGTTCAGTCACCTGAGGAAAAATATTCCCATGTTCAGGAATAAGGTCCTGTTGGAGTTACTTCTGCTATATGCTAGAAGGAAAAGATAGAAAGACAGGAAGTGTCTCATTGCTATAGATGCTTGACAGCACCACTTAATGACAGCAAAACTGACAAAGCTATATATGGGATAAAACAATATATATGTGTGTATGCATTTGAGTTGTAGAGATACAAAAGGTGATTATCTACCTTTGCTTGAGATGCAGTCACATGGGTCACGTGATGGCCATTAAGTGACGTCACTTCATAGAGTGACAAAAGTGATCAGTCCATTAGTCAGCTTCCAGGAGTCAAACCAAACAGCTGCTTTTTAGCCCAGCCCCCTCTGTCCCTCTGCTCACAAGATCATGATGCCATTTTTCTTAGTTTCTATATCTGGTGAAGATATATTTCACAATGTCCAGATCTCAGTCCTCATGTTGAAAAAACCTATGATTCGCCATTTTCTGTTTGAGAGGAATATGTCCTCACTAGTGACAAAGCAGATAAAACTGGTCCACTCAAATCTGGAATCCTAAATATGGCTTCTCTAGAAACAGAAAAATCATCTGGCAGCTTTAATTCCTGTTTGGAATTATTATAAGTAAGACCCTATCTTTTCATTTCCTTTTCACACTGCTTGTTGTGTAGATGTGTTATAGTTTCTCTTTGTTGGGCAAATGTAAATATGTGTATATAATTTGGTGTATGACTTAGCAGTATAATCCTTCTGAGAACAAATCATGTTTATCATTCCTTTTCTTTCAGCTATTCTGTTCCTTCTGTATATTAAAATGTTATTATATCATGGATATAATAATGTTCATAATAGGGGAAATGAAAACTGAGAATAAACTTTTCTCACATAACACTTCCATTATCTAGTGTACCCAACATGATATGATATTATTAACCCCCATTAGGGTGTTAAGAAAGTTATTACATTTTATCAGAAAAGATATAAAAACAAATGTAAGATAAATTTATTTAAATACTATTTTTATAATAAATAATAATAATAATTTAATAATCACCTTCATTTTCAATGACTGTAACCAAATAAGAAAGTAAAATTTTCTATTCCACATTTAAAGAAATCTGGATTTTTTATTGCAAATCGGACTGTTTTCAACTTTTTCATTGTTTCTGGATGTTCTGCCACTTCTGAAATATTATAGGTTTGACAACAGCAAAACATTGTGTTCGGTTTTCAAATGAAACGTCATGAGGAACCTAAATTTTCTCTTTGCAAATTGTGCCAATTCACTTGAGAGGTTCATGAGCAGTTGAACATAACACATTAAGTTTTTATGCTAAATTTCTGGTGCTTTGGTGTGAATCCAATTTAACAGCCTCTTTCAAAAGTTCTTCATCAAGAGTAAAAGTAAATAAGAAGGGAATAAAAAAAAAAAAAGGATAAATAGAAGTTTATATAAATACTGATGTGTCTTTATTCATATGTATGGTATGTGTAAAGGTTGAGTGAAGATGTTATGACTTACATGTTTTGTCTCTATAGCATCTTGAGGGTAAAGAGACAGAGAAAACAAAAAGAGATCATGTGCACTTTTCTTTATGTATTGGTTTATAATGGGCATCAGAAGTCCCTTGACAAACAAATTGAGTAATCCCACAAAGTAATCCTTGAATGGTCAACCAGATTACATTCTTGGTGTGGACAAAACCACCAAACATTTTTTCTAGTCTAGTGGCTAGAGATATTTCCCTCAAACATCAACTCTCTATTTCACTAAGAAGAGTAAGTTTAAAGGTATGTCCTGATGTCTGTGAAGAAGACAAGAACTCAAATATCTTTTATTAGGTTGGTGCAAAAATAATGTCGGTTTTTGACGTATTTTTTTACGACATTATTTTTGCACCAACCTAATAATAACTCATAAAAACTTAATTTTTATTACTTTAAATATAAGTTAGTTTTGAATAAATGTTTAATTGTCTAGGTTGTTTTGTTTTTTGTACTTTTTTTTAGAAAAGTGTATTTTTAAGAAAGCCAGGCAGTTTGTGAAAAATAAATTGTGTATATTTTTAGGCACAGCAGTTAAAAACTGCCAAAATTGTTGAGGATTCATCTCAAATTTGTGAAAGGGTATTTTATTTTTTAATATTTTTTTGCCAATGGACTCAAGCCCTACTGAAAACCTGGATGGAGCCTTCTGTGGTGAGTCTCTTTTTTTTTTTTTAAATAAATAGAACTCTGGTTAGCAAATAACTTGAGAAGGCATTCAAGCAAGAAGGTATAAAGTTACAAGCCAGCTGCAGAGAGCCAAAGGAATTTTGAAGTTCTCAAGTGAAATTTCTCCTGTGGTTGGATAACAAACAACAAAAAAAAGGTTTCAAAGAAATTTTTCCCAATGCAGCAGAGAAGAATAGAAAAAAGATATTTCCAAAAATTGCTATATTTCCCAGAGACATTCATGGGATAAGTAAAAGTAGTTTTTTTTTTTTTTGTTTTTTTTTCAAAAGGTGGTTGCACCTTTGTTTTTCTGCCTTCCTTAATGTGCTTTCTCTTTTTGACACTTTTGAAACTGTAATACTTTTTTGCAACATATCAGAAATTGTTATCCTGCTTTAATAGGTGCAGAAAAGGAAATTTTTGTGCAAATTTTGTATTTGTACATTTTTTTGTCTATACTATAATAAATGTAATAAAAAATTTTATGCAGCACTTGAGTTTTTTATTTGTGCCTATTTTAAATTCAGGGATAAGAGAAGCAAGAGTTGTTATCATTTCCCATTCTATTCCTACTAATTAGGGTTTTGTCTTTCGTTGCACAAGAATTCAGGATTTAGTAAGGAGCTAAATTTTTATAAACTACCAACATAAAAAAGTTATATTTTTTATCTTATAATATTCCAAAATTAATAAGAAATCATAAAAGATTTTTTTTAATTGAATAACCAGCAATAATGAAAAAGTGCAACTTTAGGAAAAATAATTAAACTACTTAATTAACATTTACCAAAAGTCACTTAATTAATGAGCTAAAAAAATTAATTAATTCTAAGTCAATATATGCTTAAGAGTCCAATGACATGATATGACAGTATTAGAAAACTGAATTTTATTTACATTATAAATTTGAACATTTTTTTTCTAAAAAAAAAATTAAGATCTCTGTTGAAGTAAGTTGTATGTTCCTACTGCAACGAAAAACTAAAGATAAAAAGAATAATTCATGTTTTAGTTTTCGCGATAAAGAAAAAGAAGACTCATTTCACTTAATATCTATTTTGTTTTTCTGAAAAAAAATCTGTACTTATTTAAGAAGTGGTGGTATTTTATATGGAAAAAAAAATCAATTTTAGAATTTCGCTCCAGTTTTAAACCCAGATTCAGATTTTGCTAACAACCAATGGCGGCTTCCATGAACGGTGTTTCGGACTAAAAACAAAACACGAGAAAAAAAAAGTTGCATTCAATTTAAAAATGTATCCAGAACATACAAAATATTTATTCCGTTTTATAAATGTCGGTAGTTTTGTGCTGTTTGCAATGTCCTATAAAATGGGCACTCTTCTCTGGTAAGTACAGATTTCGTCTTGTGATGTTTATTTTGTTTACAAAACTTTTCAGTTTTCATCATTATTTGACTTTCATTTTCTTTTTGTGGAAGAAATTTTCTGTTGATTGAAACATAAGCTAATATAAATGTCTATTCCTCCTTTTTTGTTGCTTAGTTGAATGATACGATAATAATTATTTCTCAGACTTTAGAGTTAAATTTAATTGTCCTTCTAGTCATGGGATTCGAACCTATGACCAATATTGCCAATATACCTAACACGCGAATCATTGATTTATTATTTTGGGTAGTTTTGTTTGGTTATGATTCGATCCTATACACCTAAAGTTTATTTATTTAGTTTGTCCATTGATTACAATATTGTACTTAAGAGTAGCAAGAAATTTTTTTAATATGGAGAAAAAAAAAAAAAACGATTAAGAAATGCGTTTTCTCACCGGACTTATTTACTAACAACGAAGAGAATTGGAAGATATGCCAGAATTTAAAAAAAACATAAGCAGATTTTTATAATGATGAACTCAAAATAGAAAAAAATGCATAGAAAAACTAACAGCTCCTAGTCCTCGACAATGAAAGCGAGATGAAAAAACAAACTAACCGTAAGAAGACAAAGTCAAAAAAATGTATGTTCGTCAGCAAGCGAGACAACCCAAGATATGTGCTGCGAATTGGAGACGCCAGAATCAAGCATGTACAGAAAATTAATTATCTTGCTGTCGTGTAATAATACAAACTAACAAACAACGGAAGATGTGATGCAGCTGAAGGTTCATTATAGTTCGAGTGAAAGATGCCTTTCAGAAACTAAAAAACAAAGTACAAAGAGAAAATTTCGTTAGAAACAAAGAAAAAAAGGCTGAACTGGTATCTATCTATCCTGCTTTATGACACTCAATACTGGACGATTTCCTTACAGATGAAGAAGTTGAAATTGTAGCGGCTCAGTGTTTATATTGTATTATATTAAAGAGAAAGAAGTTGTTTCCCTTTAACTGTAGATTGATTGTAATTAATTGTTTGAAGAAAGTTCTCTTGTGTGATAAATGTTCCGAAATAATTGTTAGAGCAAAGTTTGCACGTGAAGAATGAATAACACGTAGAATACAATTGCTTGAAATGTGTTGTGAATAAACTGGTTTGAATCAACAAAGTTCTGGTTGATTGTGCTTGGCGAAAGTTATGGAGAGAAAATGTAAGTTTGTAGTTACAAAATTCTGTGTCTGTGTGTTGAGCAAGATCGTGGATTTGTGTTGACAGGTGGAATTTTACTGGATCTGACTGGCAACTTGCGAAAAGTCACCCTTTTTAAGGAAAAAAGGTAGGCTCGCACAGAACCACGGGAAAAACTTGGTCTTACATTAAAAATATGTGATTGGTTAAAAATTAATCAATCACTATATTCGTACTAAACAGAATAGGTAAGCAAGCTCAAAACCAAGAGATTCAAAGGAACGACTGTGATGACTAAATTATCCTATACAAAGGTAGTAGTAATTTATTAGCCAATCGCAGGCAAATAAAATGACTTGGAGTGTATGTGGGTGTGAAAAACACAGCAATCGCTATAAAGTGACACAGACATGGTTGACCAGATTGATGTGAAGAATATATGACCAACGAATAAAATTTAAAGAAAATATGAACTAAAAGAACACTTAAAACAGTTGAAATTTGTGGGACACATAATAATGAAAGATGGCCTGAAGAATTGAACACTCACAAGACATATTGAAGGCAGGAAGGGCAGAGGGAAAAAGCAAGGAACCTACCTGGCAAGCTTGTGTGAATGGATATCAGGGTGAGGGTCAAACAGAGATGGTAAAGTGTAAAACACTGCTTAGAGCTACTATTAGAATTTAATTTTGAGAACCACTGCTACAGTACTTTACAAGTTCTAGCCTTCTAACCCTTTCCCCAACATTTTTCCCCTGCTTTCATATCTGGCTCCCAAAGCCTTGATTCTTATCAGAGAGAGTTGGAAAACATAAAAAAATTTGACCAACCTGACCTGTAAGTAGATTATTCAGTGTGGCTCTCAAATTATGCATATTATGTACATATACTTGATAGTAATTAGCCAGTCCTAGAAAAACTTGTAATGTAGTCACGTTTGTTGGTGGAGGTATATTTTTAATTGCAGCTGTCTTCAACAGATCTGGTTGACAACCATTTTTATCAATAATTTGACCAAGGTATTTAATTTTCAGCAAAAACAATTTGCATTTTTCTTCACTGAGCTTGAATCCATACTTTATTAGTTTTTCCAAAATTGTTTTCACATGACCAACATGTTGTTCTTTCTTTACACTTTTGATTAAAATGTCGTCCAGATACGCCAGCATGGTATCCATACCTTCTTGAAAAATAGCTGGTGCTACCTTTATACCAAAAATAAGTTGGTTAAACAAATAATCCTCTGTGCATATGTATGGTCATTAATTCTAAACACTCATTTTCCATCTGAATTTGTAAATACATTTCAGAGAGATCCAGCTTTGAAAATATTATTCCTCCATTTAACTTAAAAAAAATTTACGGTAGACTTGGTAATGGGTAGTTATGTGTTTCTAAACAACCGAACTGTTTAATCTTGTTGAGAAATCAACACAAACACAAATTTTATTATTTTTTTCTTTACATACACCACTGGTGCAGCCCATTTTGAATAGTTAATTTTTTTCTATTGTACCAATTCTTTTGAGTCTGTCCAACTCTTCATTGAATTGTTCCAATGCTGCAAATGGTACACTCTGTTTTGGTTTAAATACTGGCATCAAACATTTTTTACTTGAAAATTCACCTTGAATTTTGAACACTGACCCAATTTATTTGACAGAACATCTGGAAAACATTTTTTAATTCTTCCTTAAGATTTTTACTTTGACTTTTTAAATTGGTTGCTTGTTCACTGACATTTTTACAATAAATGTTTATCAGCAAATCCCAAAGTTCAAATAGTTCCACCCAATCAGTACCAAATGAATTTGTAGCATTTTTAATAAATAAGCTTTAGTTTTCACATGCAAGTCATTTCTTGAAAAAAAATTTCTCACCAGAAACTGAAATTGCAACTTTGGAAGTCCTTTTTAATAAAGGTTTTCCAATTTCCTTCCATGTGGTTACACTGATTATTGAAATATCACTACCATTTTCCTATTCACAAATTTCCTTTTGTTTTCTGTGACCATTTTTCCTGTCACAATGCTGTATGAATTTCCTCCTGTGAGAATTTTTTCTTCATTTGGCTTTGCAGTGTGACTTTATATGTCCTTTTTTACCACACTTGTAACATTCTACATTTTTAAATGGATAGTCTTTTCCAATATGTAATTTACCATATCTAAAACAAAGATTTATTCTTCTTTTTTGTACATTTGTCCTTTGCTTGTACCAATGCACATTCTTTTTTTCTGAATTACTTCAGCATCATGTTTCAGACTTAGAATTGTCTGGCAATCATCCACTATTTCTTGCAGTGTAATATTACTGTTTTGTTAAGATTTTCACTTGTATTTCAGCATCTTTTTACCTGTTAAACCTTGAATGAAAGTTAACCCTTTGAACATATCTGGAGTCTTTTCCTTTATTCTAAACTTTTCACATTCTTTGATGATGATATCAGCATACATGAGAAAAACTTTGTCCTCTTTTTTTGTTAGATTCATGCACCTCCAACAAGCTATTTTCCCTCAACAACAATCTTGTTTTTCTCTCATCTTCTCAGGTATTGCATTCTTGACTGAATATTTGTTCATAACTACAAAAATATGCAGAAAGGTCAGTCCCTCATCAAGATTGTATACAAAATATGATATAGTGTTTTGGATAGTGTCTGGCATAAGAGATGTTGAAGAATTTTGTGTTTTCTTCAGAATTATATCCAACAACAATTGTTGCTGTTTTTGTAGTTCTAGCAACTGTTGATTTTGTTGTTGTTGTTGAATTTCAACTATTGAAACCAAAAATTGTTCCATATTCACAAGAATGTTTTTTTTTTACACCCAAGAGAAAAAAAATAATTTTTTTTAAACGAACATGGTTAAAATTCTTGTCATCACCTGTACTCTCATTCCTGAAGCAACAAGTATTTTTTTTGTACTTGTTCACTCAATATGAGTTTCTTGTAACTCCAGTTACAAATCATATTTGTTCCTGAATCCTTGTTAGTGTTATAGCTCATAAAAGTTTTGAATACTCATCACAACAGTTATAAATCACCTGAGTTTCAAATCCCTCATTGCTACTGTTATAAGTAATGCTTTGGCTATTTGCCATGACACCTGTGTTAACTAGTCTGATAACTGACTCCAAACAGCTTCTTCCTTTACCTCTAACCTGGAGGTTTTATAGTTATGGTCTAGTTCATATAGTCACTGGGTATACTATTTACTCCACAATGTATCAATGGTAAAAAGACAATGCATGGTTGTTAGCAAGAGAAAAGCCCAAAATGCATGCTATGAATTTGAGACATCAAAATCAAACAAGTACAGAAGTTCAAATATCTGTGAAGTTTTTTTAACAGATGAAGGAATATGTAAGAGCTAAATCTGAAGGTGCATTGGAATAGCAAAAGATGCCTTCTAAAAACTAAAAGTATTAAGAAACAGGAAAATTTCATTAGACACAAAAAAGACTACTGAACTATTAGGTTGGTGCAAAAATAATGACGTAATAATGTCGTTTTTTGACGTTAAAAATACATCAAAAAACGACATTATTACGTCATTATTTTTGCACCTACCTAATACTATGTGATATCAATCCTTCTATATGGCAGGAAATGTGGGACAATCTCCTCACAGATGAAGAGGAAATTTAATGCAACAAAGATGTGGCTTTACAGAAAGATGGAGCATTTGATCAATGAGTTCATTTTAAGCATAATAGAAACAAAAAAGGTGCTTATATATAGAATCAGGAAGAGAGAGTTAAAATTTCCAGTACACACATTGAGGAAAGAGAGCTTGGAAAATTTAACACTCACAGGACACACTGAATGCAAAAGGGCAACAATGAGTAACCTACCTAACGAGCTTGTGTAAATGAATAGCAGAACGGAATAGGACAGATAGTAAAAACACAAATATTGCTAAGAGCTACAAAGGTTGGAAATTGGAGGAGACACCTAGAATGGATGTGGCACATAAGTTTAAAAAAAAAAAAGAAAAAAAGAAGTATTTTTCTAAACAATTACAATTAGTAGGTGCATCTGAAAATTAGTATGATTAGTTAATGTCTCTTTAGGGTTATCTGTTTGTCTCCTCAGCATTTATCTGTTCACTTCTTCTACCCTATATCTTTCTTGTGACCATTTTGCTTAAGCTTCATATTTTCTTGATTTCAGATGAAAATTGGGAAATTTTCCAACATATCTCAGTGAAATTTTCACTTTCCAAAATTATAATTCAGATATACGGGGACATAAATGAAAGCATCAATGATGTTACAGAGTAAGAGGTACAGTTTATGCAGATATGTGGGGAAGATTGGGACAGGGTAAGATTTTAGTGATCAAGGAAACATCCTCTTGGGAGTTGGTTCCACAAAGCAGCAGTTTATGAGAAAAACTGCTCAAGTGGAACTTACCTCTCACCAAAGGAATGTGGAAGGAATGAGCGTAGTTCACTACAATGTGTGTAATAAGGTGGGTAATTGCCATGAAGTTTAATACTGGTTGAACTGAGAAATGTAATTTGTCTGAACACTTCCATGGAAATAGCAATAGAGCACTGAGAGGCTTGTGGCATTTTGTCTGTTAGAAAAGGGTTGTAGGTTAGAAAATACAAGGATGCAGAGACACTTTTGGATCTATTGAAGCTGAAAAGTGAAGACTAGGAAGCTCTTGCCTATATATGACATCAGTACCCTATTTTACGTCTAATCTAGTGATGGATCATATGTATGAGCTCCACTTGATGTCTGGGTTGAGTTTAAGGCCAAATAGTCTCTCAAGACAAAGGGTTTCCCTGAGGGAACATTCATTCATTGTGATTGGTGGATGTTCTGGATCTGATCAGTGATGATGGAAAGTCACTAGTTTGATTTTTGAGGCATTAAATATAACCACCAAGTTTTTCACCCACTGAGCTGTTAGAGCTAGATCAGAGAAGAGATCAGTTGCCAAGTTCTGGTCATCTTGAGTTTTGGAGGTGCACCCATATCATCAGCAGAGATATTCATAATTGATCAGAGTATACCCTTAAGCAAATCATTTATGCAAATTAAAAAGAGGGTTGATCCAAGAAGTGACCACTGGGGGATGTGTGTGTTGATTGCTAGGACCCCGGAGGACTAGCCATTAACAAATACCTTTAGGGACCTATCCATTAGGAAGGACTTTTGAAAAGACTCTTCCAGTGATTCCATAGCTAGAGAGCTTGTGCAGCAATCCTTTATGCCACACTTTGTCAAATGCATTTGAAATATCTAATGTGATTGTCCTTGAAATGTATTTGTTGTCTAGTGCCTCACTGATTCTGTGAGTAATGGTAGGACATCAGTAGAGAATTTGGCCAATGGAAACCCATACTGTGTGTTGATCAAGATATTGTTCCTATTATTTAGGTGATCAACAACCTTCTTGTTGATTATAGCCTAAAAAAGCTTGCTAATGACACTGGGGAGACTGATGGGTCTATACTGACTCACCTGCATTCTTAAGAATTGGGCATACACATGATACTTTCCACCATTTTGGGAATGATTTCTCCTTCAAACAGTGGTTAAATAATTTCGCTAAGACTGGGGATAATTCTGGGTTGATATTTTTAAAGACAACCACTGGGTTTTTGTCTGAGCACACTAGACTTATCAAAAGTTTTGACTCTAAGAAAGTCAAAACTTTTGATAAGTCTAGTGTGCTTTACCACTTTGCCATGGAGAATGTCAAAGTTAAGCAAGGCTCTATTTTCCCAGCTTAACTGTGACATTATTCATGGGCAAGTGGTAAAGCATGTGGATCAAATTGTGGTTTCTACTACAAAGTAGGACACAGGTTCGATCTCTGCCAGAGAACAAATTTCCTTTATTTAGCTTTCTTGAATGTGCAGGTTGACATATATAATACACACTGTTTAAAGTAAAAATTGGGCGTCTATTTCAAATATGAGTGTCCACTACATTTGAAGTAATAAAAAATAAAAATAAAAAATTTCTTTAGAAAAAATAAAAAATTTATACATATATATATATATATATATACACACACACACATCTGATTGGCTAATGCAAGTCTTGTTGACATTATAAAAGAAAGATCTACCTCTTGAATATTAAAAATTTTCTGTTGTTAAAATCACATTGTGGAGCGAATTATGCGCAGAGGCGGCCTGTTAACAGGTCGGGGTACCCGTCAGAATGGATCTGATGTTGCAATACCCAAAATCCATAATGAAGCCAGGGTAACATCACTGATGACCTCTACTGTTGCATTTTATAAATGTATTTTAAGATATACATATAATGAATGTGAATGTCACTGTGTCACACTTTTTTAACTTTACTTCTAGAGGCCATAGCCCAATATATCATACCATTTTGGAATCAAGCCAACTCAATTAGCATGTTAAAATATTCTGGACTGGATCCAGACCCACAATCCTGAAATTTTGGATTCCCAAGGTTTCATTTCTGTGATTGGTTTTGGGGATTTTTTTTTTTTCTATGTGATTTTTTTGCATCAAAATATTTTGTACGATAACAATTTTTATAACTTGGATAAATTTGGGAATAATTGTAATTAGTTGTGAAAGTCACCCATGAAATAAAAATAATTGTTTGTACAGAAAGTAAGGACTTGTGTACATCAAATTGTGTTTTAAATTAAGTGGTGGCAGAAGAATTATCAGTGAACTTAAAAAAGGTAATCTTAAATATTAATGCAATACTTAAATGCAGCAATCAATTTTAAGTTCTTCTGTAGTTTATTGTTGCCTATCACATCTACTCCTCCTTACCTATTGTGATGAAGGCCTAATTAAGAACCCTCTGCAGAAGCTAGCTTAAGTGTTGCCCAATAGGGTGGCTTTTAAGCTAGTATATATAGAATTAATACAAGTAAAACATTTGTCACTTAGCTGATTGATGTTACCTTCAGCCTCCCAATGCTAGAGTTTCATAGACAGAGAATCTAGGAATCATTCCATCCACTCATCAGGGAGTATCAGCAATTGATTGCTTATACTTCTTGAATTTTCTTTTTTATATGCACTTTTCATTGGTGCAATTTTTTTTCATAGTGCATGTGTGCATGTACTTACAACCATGCACCAGTTCATGTGTATATGGTGGTTATTTCTCCTTTTTTTCACTTTACATTCACACACCTTTTTTATCTTTTCACGCTCTTTCTCTTTTTCTTCCTTTCTTTCAGTTGTTACCATTTTGACTTCCGGTTTTCTAGACATATACTCTTGTTGTTAATACTTGAGAGTTTTAGTATTTTCTAGAGTTAAGTATATTGTCTTTCAGTTTTTACATAAATTATTTATTCATTTAATGCTTAAGTAATAAAGTAAATATTTATATATGTTTTCACTTGGACATTATTTCATTTTCTTATTTGATTTGGTGGTATCTTAAGTACTATCAGCATATTAATTGAAGGAGGTTAAGTTATAATTAAATTTTTTATTAATTATTGTTTGACTTTGTATGTATATGCTTGTACTTTACAAAACACACACACGTGTATATACATATAGGGATATGCAGATTGGGCACCTTGAGGCAGTGTAATGGTTAGCAAGCTTGTCTCGCTAGAACAATTATGACTGAGTAGTGAGTTCGATCTTCACTGGGTGCTCCATACTTTCGGCCTTGTGCCACATCTAAGCTATGCTTGGAAAATCACTACAGTGATATGTACATACATACATATATATCTATACATATGCACACATGTGTCTGTTCTTTGTTATTAATATATAAATTAGTGCTTAAATGGTAAAATTATTTTTTCTCATGTTAGGGTATTAATTATGGGTGGTTGCGTTTATGGAGTATTTTCTTTATGTTTGAATATATACAGTGGTGGTACCTTACTGGTTCACATGAACTGATTCTTAAAATTATAAAAGTTTAGCAAACTTGTTGGTTGTTGGATTATCTGAAAATAATTTTATCTATTAATATCCAATGGTCTAGGTAGAATGTTAGTTATGCTACACTCATGTGTGCACCTATGTATCAAATCTTTTAGTCATAAATTTGATAGGTCTTCCATTGGATCTTTAGGACTGTAGCAGTTCAGTTTGAATGTGGCTAAGCTGGACACTAGAATCAAAAAAGCGTCATATGTCTGAACAGAATCACAATCTGGAAATATCTTAATAGATATGTTTTCTATTAAATTATCAAAATGGTTTAATTCTTTTTGATATTATAAAGTGATATGTTTCCATTCTCAGATTGAAATAAAATAGGCAGAATAGATTCCTAAAGATTACCTGCCTTTACACAGCCGGTTCCTGGAAATTTAGGAAACCACCACTCAATATATGCATATAGGATATATAATATACACTCCTACACACATGCACATATGTGTATTTTTAAATAATGTTTAGGTAGTAAATTAAATATTTGCTTATATGTTATCATTTATCTAATGTTTCATTTTTATTTAATAGCTAGTAGTATAAAAATGTTGTTAGTTTTACAAAAAATTTAACTGAAATGTCTAGGTAAATATTTAAATATTAATTGCTTAAAAAAACTTCAACACCATCATTTACTCGCTTTCATTTATGAGACATTAAATTATGTCACTTAGCGTCCTCCATAATTTATCCAGACTTTTTGTTAGCCTGATCAGTATTTATGAGCCTCTCTTAAATTTAAAATTTTTTGAAAAACTTACATTTTTATTTTTGTTTATAGTATTTATAAACAAAAATAAAAATGTAAGTTTTTCAAATATTGTAAAATAAAATCCTTAGATTTGCCTTGATAAAGTCCATCAGAGGATGAAATGCATTGGATAAGATAAGTTTTCCTTTTGTCTTTATTAATATTGTCCATTTATAGATATACATTTTAGTTAGTTACCTCCACGAGTTTGCTATAAAAATTAGCATACTGTAATTAGCATACTGTCCTTTTGACCATGAGATCTAGGTTCCAATCTTACCAAGGTCTATTTGTCACTTCTTGATGTTATCAGCCTGGGGAGGCAATTGTAGTTTGTAGCACCTTTGGAAAGTGATTGAAAGCCATACCGTGGATTGACCCAAGTCTTGTAAGTGAAACTGACTAAACGGAACTATTTCAGAATCCGTCAATGGTTGTGCAAGCATGAAGTCACAAGTCATTGTGACCGAGGGTTTAAATGTACTGGCCTTGTTCAGACTGTTGATCATCACACTCTCTTCCAGAAACTGTAACTAAGGTCTGCACAGCATAGTTGCAGTATAAACCACAGGTCGGCTCTATGGGGGGTAAAGAAACACAAACATGCAACAAGGTTTCATAGCCACCTTAGCAGATGGATGTACTTGTAAACAAGCAGCCGGGCATTATATATATATACATATATATATATATATACACACACACATTATATATATATATATATATATATATATATATATATATATATATATATATATAATGTGTATGTGTGTGTTTAGGCAGAAGCCCCTCTTTTATACATGTTTCATTAAAGATGAAAGATACTAGTAGAAAATACAAGCATAATAACCTCATCCACATGTAAAAAAAAAAGATTTAAAATAATGGAAGCCTTATTATTAAAAAAAGAAAAAGCCAACACTCAATAATATTAACTATGAACATGGCAACAATGTGCTGACTGTGTTCAGAAAATAAAACATCCCCATAACTCTAGATACATACAAACAACCCATACATCCAGTTAAAAAGTAAAAATAAAATCATCCTTGATAATTTCTACACACTCTGTGTCCAGAAAAGAAAACACTTGTTTGAACACAAGAAAAATAAAATACTTAATCACAGTACTTTGTCATTTTTAATGAAACATGTATGTGTGTGTGTGTGTGTGTATATATATATATATATATATATATATATATATATATATATATATATATATATATATATATATAAATAATGTGCGTGTGCAGGAGAATATGATATATAAATTTATATCAGAACAATCTCAGACAGGGAAAAAAATTCTATGTAATATGTGTCATTCTCTAGGAGAACTTTATCAGACTTGTAAAAGAATAAAAAACATGATGCAAACTACAAAATGGAGATATCAATATCAAACAACTAGAGAAGTTTAAATACCTGGGAAGTGTTTTGACAAATGATCGAAGATGCATTGTATTAACAAAAGATGCATTTGAAAAGCTATGCAAAGTATTAAGAAACAGGAAAATATTGTTAGAAACAAAGAAAAGAGTGCTGAACTGTTATGCACAATCAATACTTTTCTATGGCAGTGAATGTTGGACAATCTTCTCACAGAAATGTGGTTCTACAGATTAAGCATTGCTGAGAATTCTATAAACAGAGTGCATAAGCAGCAAATGAATTATTTAAGGAACATGGGAACAAAAAGGACACTTATACTCAGAATTAGAAAAAAACTGCTTGGACATATAATGAGAAATGAGGGATTTGAAAGGTATATCTAGGGTAAAAGAGACAGGTGAAGGCAATGAGCCACCTCCTTTTGTTTGTGTGAATAGATTCCAGAATAGGTATGCAGGAAGTTTGATAAAGGTTGTTAAAGGCTACAAGGCTGATGTCCTGATAGGATACAGCATATAGAAAATATGTAGACACAAAATACAAGGGATTACAGGGTGTGGACGAATTAGGAACAGAATCATTAATAATGAGCAGGAAAAGGAATGAGTAATCAGGAGGACAGTAGATAGCAATTGACATTGCACTTAAATTTTTGCAGATTAAAATTGGCTAGAAAGCTTGGAGCTGGAAGGGAGTTTCACAAGTGAGATGTGCGAGAAAAGAAACTGTTAGCATAGAATTTACAGTTGCATCTAACCAGCTCAACTGTAAATTGATGAGATCTCGACACCAGTCCAGTACTACGCTTAAATTCAAAAAGTTTACGTACCACAGTGAAGAGATCATCCGAACAATTACCACGAAAGTATTTATAGAAAAGACATGGAGAGGCAACCTTACAGCAGTAGGGAAAGTGACTGAAGCCAAGCTGCCAGATCAGGACCAACAATATTGCTGATTCTTCTTTAGATTTTATCAAGGAGGTCGAGGTTAATAACAGGGGCACTAGATCATATGTAACAGCAATCTTCTAAACATAGATGAATAGTAGACTATAGATATGTAAACTTGACCATAAATTAAATCTTTGTGAGATTATAATTTACTTTTCTATTGTATGATTAATTTGGAGATTATAATACAGACATTATAAGAGAAATACTTTCTGTTCCATTCTTTTTAAAATTTAGAGATTAGAAAATAGGCATTATAAGAGAAACACTTTCTGTTTCATTCTTTAAAAGAAATCTTTATGCACCTATAAACAACATATCTTGCCTTTACAACAGAGTAGAATGCAATTAAGTGTTGTTCCATCTGTACAGAACTGCTTTTCCTAATAGCATTTAAGTAAGTTGATATGTTGAGTGAGATTTCATTGTTAAATTACTTTATGGCTCTGTGACTTGCTAATTCACATGGCCTCTGGGTTAGTAGAGTGGCAAGTCTTTTGTTGTTTTTCTTCTTTTACTGATAAGGCTTAACTATTTCACTCAATTGGAACCATTTATACTTTCATGTTTGTTGGGCAGAAAACATAAAAAAGTCAACTTTTTGTATTTTCTTTTTAACTTTATCATTTGCCTTTGGTTTTTTGTGTTTTACTTTAAAGGTAAGTGGACAATGTCATTTTAATTTGCTACCTTTTAAAATGTAAGAAAAACCAACTTGTAAATCAATCCAAGACAAATCAAGACACTTGTTTTTTTTTTCTTTTAATTTTTTGAGGGTAAATATTTTGTCAATACAATATAATTATTTTGCCTTTATATTTGTTATTTGTATTTCTTGTTCACCTATTGCTTTGCTTTTTTTTGGTTGGTTTTTTAAGACTTAATTACTTTTCTTAATATTCAAAATTTTGCCATCTCAATTGATCCTATATTATTATTATTATTATTAGTTTGCTTTTTAATATAGTATAGCTTATATTTCAAAAGTAAAATAAAAACAATAATAAATTAATGTAAATGCCAAAGAGTAGTACAGGAGGGAAATGTATTATATTTCAATTTTCTGTCATAAAGTCTCTAGGTGTGCATATATATATATATATATATATATATATATATATATATATTCTTCACCAGTAGCACAACTTGGAGTTTCATGTGCAACACAATCTTTAGGTGCTGGGTAGAGACTGACCGTTACATAACTTAAATTTTGATAAAAAATATCTGGTTAATGCAATGTTGGCACAGTCCATATATTATATTGGATTTATATGTTTTAACAAAAAAAATATTGTATTTTGCATAAAGGGGATTTATGGTTTATATTTAAAATACTTATGTTGTATTACATCAAGCACTATTTTATTAACACTGGCACTTGATGTGAGATGCATATATTTTATATATATATATATATATATATATATATATATATATATATATATATATATATATAATTATTATTACTACTACTACTAGTAGTAGTAGTAGTCGTCAACTGATTTTTTTTTTTCAATTTTTTTATAAATACTTGTACTATGGAGTGACTGTTTTATTTTTGTTTTTTGTTGTAGGTATTGTTATTCTTATTAACATCATCTAAAAATATGTCTTTTTTTTTCTTTTGTTTTTTTTGGAGACATAGGGAAAGGGTGAACATATATAATTGAGGGGCTCCCAAATTCTATTAGCCCAGAGTCCTCTTAAGGCCTAAACCCAACCCAGATTTTGTGTGTGTGTGTATACACTTGTCATTATCATTAAGAGTCAAGACTGTTTTATATTTTGCTACTACTTTAAATGACTTTAACATAAAAAACTCATTCTTATTACAAAGCTTTAGTTTGGATATAAATCTCATTGACTAGAAATTATTCTGGGAAATTTATATCCAGTACACTTTACAATTTCTGTTTTATTATAGTTAATCTATAATAAAACAGAAATTGTAAAGGCACATCATAGATTTATGTTTACAATATGCATAGTTATTTAATTCCTTCTACACATGACATCATCATTTTCAGCACTTGTTGAAGACTGATAGCTTACAAGTTTTTCTATCAGAATATTTACTAGTCTAATGAGTTTGGTCCTCACTGAGTGCCTCCACTATTTTAACCTCTGTGATAGATTAATCTGAGCTTAGTAACTGTTTAAAATTTCACATCTTTAGAAAACTGATTGCCAGTAAGTTGATCTTTCAGATGTTTGAAATTAATCCTTTCAGGGTGCTCTATAGTTACAACCTTATACCAAACTATGTTAAGCTTAAAATATATACAGAATGCCTTCATTTTGATTATATTCTTAAAGTGGATTAAATTTGTTTTGAGTTTATAAGCTTGACTGATTTTTCAAAAGTTTTTCTTTTAATGTGAGGAAATTAAACCTTTTTATTTCGAAAAATCTCATTACTAGGAATTAACTGCTTCTTTCATATGCCATTTATGTGGGCGAACATGACTCTCTACAACTTCCTGTAACTCCAAATAACTCTTGCCCCTTTGATCAACCATCTTTGCATTTATAATCCTTCTTCTCTTACCTATTTAATCAAACTCATTAATTAGGTTTCTCAGTGTTTCTCTTTGCATCTCTTGTCTTCTGTATGGCCTTTTAAGTGTTAGATTCTCTGAGCTTTTCTTCCTTATTATGTGTCTCAGAAATTTCAGCTGTTTCTTTCTGATTGTAAATTTCCTTGTTGTTCCTATTTTCCTTAAAATTTCCTTATTGCTCATATGCTCAGTCTATGGTATTCTTAGTATTTATTGATAGAACAACCTCTCTGTTGTTTAAAATCAAGTCTCTTCTTTATCTGTGAGGAGATTATCCAGCATTCACTGCCATGTAGCAATTCAACACTCTTTTCTGATATCTTTCTCTTTTCCTTCTGAAACATCAGATCTCGACATCACACTTTCTATCATGTTACTACACTTACCAGATTGTTAAATTTCTACACCTGCTTGGTTTTGATGTCCCTAATAAGTAACTTGCAACTTGGACTGTCTCTTTCGTCAACAACCATGTATTCTGTCCTCTGACAGTTGATTGATTGATTGATTTGTTTACTACAGCTTACCAACCCATTACAGGTTATTTAAAGCCAGAAAAAAATTTTAGATTAATTATTTTTTTTTTTTGATAATAATGATTTAGTGATATAAGTCTTAGCTAGGGGCTTAAGTGAATAGAAAAAAAACAACTGTAAATGGAACTCAGCCCTCTGATTAACAATTCCAAGCCATTATTCATTACACTACCTGCACATTGAAGCTCATAGCTCCTGGTATTTCCAAACAGTCCCCCAATTAGGTACCTACCAGACTCAATGTTGCTTAATTTCTGTGATCATACGAGAACAGGTGTTTTAACATGATATGGCCATAAGTCTTGAAAGTTAAGGAAAAGTCCTTCCTCCCTTTTTTTTTAATACATTTTCTAGTAGGTTTTTTTTCTTTTCAGCATTTTATTTATATTTATTTTGCTTTTATTAGATTTGGTATTCCCTCAATCTTATGAATTGTCCATATACAGAATTGTGTCATACACACATGCCAGAAAGTTTTGCCATTTTATTTCAACAACAACTGGCTCATTCTGTAATTTAATTAGAGTTTTTATTTTTTTATTTTTTTTTGACCCTGGCTCTTACAACTATAAGAACTTGGAAATAGAATGACTTTTCCTTATGTCAATGATCGCTAGCTATTTAAACAAAAATGAGAGTTATTTCGTTATGGTTTGTAGATGTTTGCTTTGAACACTTAACTCTCTTATTATTATCGTTCCACCATCAGCAAGTCACCCATTAATGCTTCTGTTGTTAAATATGTCAAAACAAAAATAACCATTGTTCAAAAATGCCACCTTGATATTGAATAACATATTTTGTTTATTACATACTGCAAAGCAATTCTGAATTAAAATGAATAAAGATTGGCCTACTTAATTCTCTTATGGATGTGCAGATGATGTAATGACTCAGAATGAGATATTGGAAAACCAAGTTTGAATTCCTGTTGGGTTCATTACATTCATTTACACACAAATACCCTTGGGAAAGATATGAATTCATCTCCCTCAGCTATGGATTAAATAGCATGACGTGTATCTGAAAAAAATAACTTTTACTCTCTAAAACTTGTTGAAGACATATTCACTTGCAAAATAATTATTCTTACAATCTAAAATACTTTTCAGTTTTAAATAACCAAAAAAGTGTTAATAAGTCATAAAAACAAATCAATTTAAATTTTCTTTATGACATAGGGGCTATGGCTCTCTACAGCTTTCTTTTTCTTTTAATATATGTAAACCTTGCCAAAGTATAAAATGGCATCAGATCATCCACTGTGTATGACTTAAAGGAACAGATTTTAAACTTTTTTTCTGAAAACAAAAGCCAGAAAAGTATTGGAAGGTGCCAAGAGTTCAGAATTAGACAGTGTGTTTATAAAGTTGTTTAAGCTCTGACATAGTAAAAGAGTAAGCATTTCCAGGGAGATACTCATGGAGCAGGCCAGGATTTGTTCTTCAGTCAGGAGGGAGATATAAACCAAAAACATTGTCTTTAATCAAAAGTTCTGCTTTGGGGTTCACCAAGCCATTATCTAAGATAAATAATATTTTACAAGTTCAATCGAGGCCAACAAAGTTATAGTGTGCTCTAGTTACACATTTTAAAATTTGTTAATTGTTAAAGTTTTATTTTATAGTAAAAAAAAAAAATTATTCATTTGATTAATAAATATTTGATTCAATATATTTAACGCTTTTCTTCTTTCATGAAATTACATGAAAACAAAAAAATTGTTTTATTTCTAAAACTTTTGATTTAAATCAATGATTTTAATTGAACAACCCTGCCGATGCCATGGTAGTATTTGCACTTTTCAAGCATAAAGATTTATGCTTGCACTTCTTATCTCTAGTACCATCATCTGAACCTCCTGCTCTCTTGGGTAGCACTCTGAATGGGTAAATATGCAGCTAGATATAAGATATGAGCAAGACCATATAACTAAACACCCCTCTTCTGCTGTTGGCTACTGTTGAAAGTTGTAAGCAATGTGTGATGCTGCCCTCATAGCTGCTCAACAAACTAATGATTGCTGATTCAAGAAGTGCTGGACCATGGGAGTTGCCAGACTACAGAATGCTGGATTAAAGAGCTTGGACTGTCTTTGCTGAACCACACTTATGTCAGTTCAAGTATCTTCTTCACCTCCAAGGAGATTGTCCAGCATTCACTGCTATATAATTTAGGTCAGTTATGGGCAACCTTTTGGGTTTTTTTTGACGATTGGATTGCATATAGGCACAGTACATCATAAAGCTGGCCGAACTACTAAAAGAATTAAGGTATTTTCTTAATGGAAGATACTGCAATCATTTTCCCAACAAAAGCATCTGCCTTAGCAATGAGGAAAAGTTGATTTTTTTTTTTTTTTTTAGAGAAAAGGCTTCCTTGAAATTGAATTCTTGGTATATTTTCACTGTTGATTAACACACATTGCCGGATGTAATCTGTAAATTATTCATTTGTGTAGACAAAATTTTTCCAAAGAATAATAATTATCATTGATATTTTCCAAAGCAAAAGATGTTCATTCATATTGGCAATGGTTTAAAATACCATCAATGAAACATTACAAAATTCATGAAACATTGTACTTAATTGTTTATGTATGTGGTTATGCATAAGAGTGTGTGAGTGAGCAAGTGAGGATGAAAAGAAACAACATTTTAATAAACTTCTCTATTTGATTCTGATATTTCCAATTCATACTCGCACTTTCATCTAAGCCTCATTTATCTTATTGGTTGTCTACAGTTGCTTACAATAACTGGATTTCACATTAAGCAGAAGATGTGTTTTATTCTATGCTTTTCATAATTGAACTGTCTTGATTTTTAATGAAGTTGAAATCTGGGCTTTGATTGGTCAATTCAAAACTTTGATTTTCTCTCATCTGAACCATTCCTGAGTAACTTCATGTTTTGGGTCATTGCCATAATGGCAGGTGAAATTGTGATCAAAGTGGAGTTTCCCCATTTACATTCAGACTATTGTTCCCATTTTTGCTATTATCACAACCTTTCAGCCATTGTGCCCTTAAACCATCATCAGGAAATTTTGAACAGAACCCTTTATTTAATCTATGAAGGTAGGTTGTTCACATTGTACTGTCCATATGTAGGGATATCTTATCATATTTTTCATTTAGTACTGCTCAGTTATTGCTTACCTTGTTTCCACTTAGTCTTAGTCTACACTAACTGATCCAGGGATTGAACTCATTTACTATGTCACCAAATTCATGAACCAACACTTTAATTCAAATGGACAATCCTGAAGCTAGAACTTGCTGCCTTATACTAAATTTGCCTACTGCTGTAACACTTATCCTGGCTACACTGGATTGATGTACTCTACAAGACCAGCCGTTGGTCTTGTCCTGGTCAAGTATTACAGGTTCAATCAAAGTCTCTGGTTCACAATGTCGATTCAATTCCAATTTCCAGCCACATTGTGATTTTTTGATCCTGGAGAGCAATTAACAAATTGTAGATCCCAGAAGATTCAGCTGGTCTACCTACAAGTTCATTGGGGCAAGAATCGGGCCAAGCAGAAAATCAAATATGAACAAGTCGATTTGAGCCCAAAGAAAAATTTATGTATATGTATATAAAGAAGAAATTGGTACAAAAAGAATAATGCTTCTTTTACAAGAAAGTTGTATATATGAAATAAAGTGCAGAAAGAAAAACAAATATTACAAATAATTCTGAAAGAAGAGGAGTAGTTTCTGGGTTCACCCTTTTTGTTCTTAGTAGTCGCCATAATTATTTCACTATCAGGATATAAGGGGTGGGGGGTCACTGGCAGTATTGTGCCAATATTGCAGATAACTTGAATTCACTTCCTCCTTTATTACAGCAGCAAGCAGACACTTTCATTCTCACTGCCTATCTCTCTCTCTGGTCAACTCTTGTCAACCTACTTCACCCAGCTCCAAGACTTCAACTTTGGCTGTTTGTTTTCAGACAAACACACGCTTAAATAAACGTGGTGGTAGTGACAAAAACCTGGGGTGTTGGTAAACTTAAAATACAACCTGATTACTGACCTCTCCTCCTTCATGTTTAAATGAACAATCTCTTATTCTCAATTGGTATTCCATAGACCATATAAACACTAATAATTCTGATGAAGCACAGATTCTCTGGGCACAAACTTCACCACATTTTTCTCATCTATAAACAAAATTCTATATTACTATAATTATTAATATTTCAAGAGTGACCATTGCTTTCTGCCACACTGCTGTCATGCTTGTCTGCATTCAGTGCTGTTTCTCTTACTGTTGCTGATACTTTGTTGTCATTTCTCTTCTTTTATTTATTAATGGCTCTTGTATTTATTTCTACTTGAAAGACCCCATGGTTTTCCTATTTGAATTTTCTGATGAATCTTAATTCTTCAATTAAGAAATAAATAAGCTCATGGCGATTTCTTCGACAATAATATATCCGTAGACATTCTCCTATCACATCGGTAAATATTTGAGTGTAACCACTTTAACAAAGAGTCTGTCTATATTTCTGAGATGAGGTATTATGTACATTATTTACATTATTCGGACTATTGTCCTCATCTTTGTTGCCATATTTATCACAACGTTTCGGCCGTTGTACACTCCAGCCCTCTTCAGGTGGTTGGAATGTCGAACTGAAGCCTTTATTTTGCTCACTGGGGTAGACTGTTCTAGTTCCATGTGCCATGTTTGATGGATGTCAGCTATCAGTTATCTCCTGTTAATTTTCCCTCTGAAAGAACAGTGGATAAAGGCGTTGGTTAGATCCAATGACAAGACCCAAAGAGTGTGAGTTCAATACCCGGTTAAGGCAGTGGAGAACTTTCTTTCTTTCTTTCATTTTCTCAGTGAAACCAAGTAGTGTCTTTTCCTCTCTTTCCACACAATCAAAACTGAATAGTCCATTATTTATGAAGTATTGGTAGGGTGTAATGGTCATGCAGACTAATGAAGGGATGGACAAGTACAATTATAATAGGATGTTAGGCTTGCTGAAGAGGCCCACATAGCTTAGAATATGCTCTGATATATGTTGGAGACTCTTTGCTGGTTTCAAGTTAATTTCTTCAAGAATTTGGCAGTACTGTCCATTGTCTCCATTAAGGATACAATTTCTCATGGCCCAGATGCATAGGAGCATACCCAAAGCATCATTCACATAATCATATATCCCACTGTAGATGATGTTTGCTGGCTGGTCAGTTTTTGGAAGAGAAGATGACTTACCCTGTGTGACAAAGAGAGCACGTATATTCCTGGCACAAAAAAAAAAAAAATGAATGATGGAAAGGAAAAAGAAATATGACCACCCTGACACCTTAATTTAAGAAAGACATGGTCTTGGAGCTAGGAAAATTGGCAAGAGTGGTTTGGCATATGCAAATACCTGGTGATTGAGTTTAAACATAAAACAGATTGTTTTCACTGGGTGTTGACCTCAATGTCCTCTTTTATATTTTCATACGTTCTATCCCTAATATTGAGCACTTTACATCATAAATATAGCATACATTAAGACAATATCTTTTATCATTTTTTGCTACCTTTACTATACAACTATTGTTAATATTAGACCATAATGTATTTAACTTTTTTGCTAATCCATTATTTCCATTATCATATCTCTACCATTTTTTATTATTATTCTTTTTATTATTATTTTGTTTTGTCTTTTTCTCCTACCATTTGTCTTACTATTAATAACTAACACTAACACACGTTGTATGTTAAAAAAAAACCCCAAAAACATGTTTATTTACTTATTTATTTATCTTTATTTGCATTTATTATTTTTATTTATTTATTTAATATGCTTTATCTTTCCATTTTATCTTTTTTTATATTATTTTATTTTCATTGATATGGATTTTTTTATTAGTACTTTAATTTTATTTTATCAAGACATATGTTTATTATTATTGATTTCACTACTCTTATTTAGTTTATTAATATTAATAATATTATTGATTACTTTATTGATTTTCATGGAAAAAAATAAAGTTGCCCCCTTTGATTTTCAAACGTTTTTTCTTATTCATTCCTTTTGATTACAACAATGTCTCTTCAAATTAGAATTTATAATTCTTATTTCCAACCTTATTTTCAATCTTAAATGCTAATCTGGGCCTAGATTCAAATCCAAAATTAAACTACAATTCATTTAAATATTTTAACAACAATAATAATTCACTTCTACAATAAAATGTCACGATAAACAGAAATATTATAGAAGCAGTGTTAACCCCAAAAATTGCATCTGAAGAATACAGAATGTATGAAACTCCAAGTTTTGCAATCAATGTAAGATATTCTGTATATTTCTTAGTATATTAAATAGCTCTGGTGTTTAATATTGAGCACTGTTTTTTCTTACACTATATATATATATATATATATATATATATATATATATATATATATATATATATATATATAGTTGATAAGATAAAGAACAAATAGGACATGTTTATCAATCTAACATGTTTCACTTTTATAAAAAGTTTCACCAGAGAATGAGATATGGAGAAAAAATAAAAAAGATTCTGGTATATTTTTGTGTTGGTTAATCAGGTTTCATGTTCATTTGACTCGTTAAACAAATGTTAGTATAATGTATTTCTCTCCTTGAATTTAGAATGCCATAAATTATACTAACATTTGAAGCTCTGATAAAAGTGAAATGTGTTAGATTCATAAACATTTTCCTGTCATTCTATTGGATTCCAATCCATATTTGATCACAATTCATTTATATATATATATATATATATATATATATATATATATATATAAAGTGATAACAAAGATATTTTTTGTATATTTAATAATCAAATTTTGGGAAATTGCAAAATTTTTGGTTACTTCTATATTAAATAGCTTCTTTTTTTTAACTGGGTTAAATTTCAAATCCAGCGGACATTAATGTCTTCAGTTTAAGAATAACCAATTCTTTGTTTATGACACCCGATAAAGATTTTTATTGCCTCTGCCTCATACTTTTCTTTTTTATCTTTTACTCTAGTAAAGTGCCGCCAACTGTCAGCAGGAAGGTGTTTATCTGAGAACTATTATTCACTTTGTCTTATTAGTATAATAATAGAAGGGCATATATAAGAACATAAGATAAAGAATATTAAATAATACTAATGCTACTAATACTAATAACTACCATAATAATAAAAATAGCAACATGCAAGTAAGGGTGTTAAAAATGAATATAATGATGATAATAATAATAATGATGACGAAAAAGAAAATTCCCTAAATAACTATATAATAAATAGATATCTATATACATGGTCAGATAATAGTAATGAAAATTGACACATAGACACACACATGTGTACATGAGGTAATGTGAAAAATCTCCCAGTATTGTTATCCTTTTTCAATGATCAAAAATCTACCATATATTTTATTTTAAAAAAAAAAAGGCATCTAAAATTTTCCTAGCAAAAAAATATTTTACTTTTATTGAATTTTTTGTTTTGTGATTTTACTATGAATTATTATTGCTTTTAATTTTTCCAAGGATTCATCTTAATAAAAATATGAATATTTTTAATATAGCAATATCTTTGAAATTATATGAAATAAAATAGAGAGAAATTATTGGTTAAAAAATATTATTTCCAGAAATTCTTATAAAATATTCTTTTCATAAGTAAACACTGTAATTGAAATCTGAAAAATTGCTGATTTTTGGTAGCTTCTTAAATATGAATTTTTCTGTAAGCCACAAAATATTCTAGTCTATTTCTTCATGTAAATAGTTTAAAAGTGTAAACAATTTCTCTGGATACAAATTTTATTTCATGATTTTCTTATCTGTCTATGGAGACACAAACATATGAGTTAAAGATCAAATGTAGATTGGTATCCAATAGGATAAGATTAAGGACAAAGAAGAAACTTTCATCAAGCACTTTTATTAAAGCTTCATCAGAAATGTTTTATATATACATATATATATATACATACACACACACCCATACATACAGGTACATAAGGATGTGTGAGTAAGTGTAATGGTTATCAACATGAACACTGGAAACAGTTATTTACTGACATTGATTCTGTTCATTTTGTTCTCATGCTTTTGGTAAAGCATGAACCCAGTTCTCCCTGTGCTCTATCTAATCAGCAAATGTCTTGAGAAAAATATCCCATTGATGGCATTTTACAAGGGAGTACATCTATTGTCAACCTTGTAAGGAGTCAGTCATTGAATATGCTATAGTTCAAGTTACACTAGAAACTAGCATAATATCTCTAAAAAATGATGGAATTATGTCCTTGATCGGCAATTCTGCCAAGGATCATAGTATCTGTGTTCTGCTTTGAATAAAGGGTTCACCTTCTGACACTCCTGCTGGGCCTGCAGCCCATATTGTGATTTTTGAGCTCATCAAATGACTTTCAACTCAATTATGGAACAGTATTAATATTATTTCTAATTAAGATGCACATTAAAACAAAACTTTCATATTTTTTTAAATTGAATTTATCCCAAACAAGGCAGTAAAACCACTAAGATACAAGGGGGTTACTGGGTGTGAAAGAACAAAAAAACAAACATTATGAAGAAGCAAAAACAGTAGAAGAGTAGAGTAATCAGGAAGACAGTAGATAACGATTGACATTGCATTTAAATTTTTGAAGATCAAAGTTGACTGGAAAGCATAAAGCCAGAAGAGTTCCATAAACAAGAAGTGTGAGAAAAAAAAAATTGTTGGCATAAAATTTACAGTTACATCTAGCCAATTAAACTGTAAATTGATGAGACCTTGTTGATAATCTAGTAGTGCACTTAAATTCATAAAGTCTAGATACCATAGAGGAAAGTTCATCCGAACAGCTACTATAAAAGTATTTATAGGAAAGGTACAGGGAAGCAACTTGATGGTGGTGAGAAAGTGAGTGAAGCCAAGATGCTAATCCAGGACCAATAATATTGCTAATTCTTCTTTGGATTTTATCAAGAATCACTAAATAAATAGCAGAATCACCAGACCATATGTGGCAGCAATATCCTAAGCATAGATGAATGGTAGACTTATAGATATGTAAGATAAATTCTGCAGAGAAAAATTGCCTAGCACAACACAGTGAACCAACTTTCTTAGCAGATGACCTAGCAATGGATTCAATGTAGTCTTTCCACTTCATGTCAGCTGAGAATATTAACCTGAGAAAGCACAAGGAGTCCCTCTCTACGAGTTTAGGAGGTTTTAATTAAAAAATAGATGTCTGCAGTGATAGCGAAAATTCCCGAAAAGAGCTTAAATTTTTACATGTAACCCATTTAGACTTCATTTTGAGAGATTTTCAGTGCTAAAAATGGATTCAATACACCATCAACAGACATAGGAATAGAGGTCTAGATCATGATTTTTGGATAAATGCTAGGAAAGTTATGTCAAAATCTGGTATTTGGTACTTGGCATATAATGCCAAAAGTAGGTAATGATCATGTCGGGATACAAAAGTCACTTATCTCCCTTTGGTGGGGATAAGTCATGTGGATAACAGGACAACCATTTAATCACATCTATCAATATAGTGATGAAAGCAGCAGTCAAATTCAGTTTGTTTTACAGCAGCAAAACTGAAAGGTTGCTTTCTTTAGAACACTCTCACCTCCCATGGCCCAAGCAAAGGCTAAATCTGCCTTCCCAGCAGCTTACAAGTCCATGGCACTGTTTCCATTTGGAAATATATATTGCCCAGATATAGAATCAAACTCTACCTCGTAATCCTCAATTTCGGGAAAACTCAAGATTCGCTGTTTCCTGTTAGTGGAATATGTCCTTATCTGGGACATAGATGAATCCAACCCATTTGAATCTGGAGTTCTAAACATAGCTTCTGCAGACATAGGAGTATCTCCATATTATATATAAGACCCTTCCTTTTTATTTCTCATTATACTTTACTTTGCTGTGTAGATATATATGATATATTGTTTTTTGTGTGGGACACTTGTATATACATACAGTGACATGCATAATTATTGGATACATGTTATTTTCTGTTATAACTCTAGTTTTGATTTTGGTCATTTTTGAAAAAAGTGTCAAGTTAAACTTGTTTGTCATTTATAACACTGCAACAAGATTTCAATGACTTTCCCACTAAATAGAGGCAGAAAAAGCAACAATCCAGAACTGATCATCTAAAAATAAATAATTAAACTTGTGTGAGTTTTGATTAATTTCAAATGATGACAAATTCTTAGAGTTTAGACAAAGTTACAACAGTTCTGGAATCTTGATACTGTCTAGGTAAGGTACATATCACTAGGGAAATGTTCCAAAAATACTAAATGTCCACTTATCACATTTTGACATTCTGCCACTGTGGGGAAGTGGATAAATTGCAGAGTATAGTATAGTATAGTATAGTATAGTGTAGTACCATGGTGCTTAACTGGGTGGGTGTACCACCACCCCAAATGGTCAAGAAAAGTGGTAAGAGAAACTGAAAGTTGAGAAATGAACATCAAATATCAAGGATCCAAATTTAAAATCAAAATTAATTTAAAAATAAGCATTTGTTTGGCTGAAACAACCCATGTTACCTGTCTACTTCTATGTCTGTGTGAAGGTTGAGAAATTCAACTATTTCAACACTGTCTGATTTGTGGCATAGTGAAGTGAATACTTGTTGTTTTTTTTTTTTCACAACTTATACTCAAAATGTCCAAGAAAAGGAAATGGAACAATGATTACTATCATTTTGGGTTTCACTTGTACAACCAAAAAAAGATGTAACAACGGCCTCAATGAGTTTTATGCAAACTTGAATCCTTCTCAACTCGATGAATACTTTAAAAGAATACACAATGATACAGAGGATGTAAATAGAAAAGAAGCACTCAAGACAAAGGTGGCACACTTTGATTGTCAAGAAACATGAAAAGTTGGTTGCTTTCAAAGCAAAAATTCCACTGTGCATGAATAATATTGAAAAAGGAAAATTGGACAAGTTTTCAACTCTGGAGGAAATTGTTGAAACAAATCAGTCTCTGCTCTCAGATGTTACTTCTGCAATTCATCTTCAGCAACTGTTAAATATTTTTGATTTCTACAGAAAATTTGAAAACTCATGACAATTGGATAAGGAACACCTTTCTATATCAACTATGAGCCCTACCTGATGATTATCCTTCAAAAAAGGAGATTGACATCCAACATGATGATGCCATAAAAATGATTTCCGAATTCTAAGATATTGGAGAATATTGGGGCATCACAAATAGCAACAGTTCTAAGAAAGCATTTGGTGTACTAGTTCTATTTGCAACACCATATCTATGTGTAACAGGATTTTCCAATTTTCTTCATATCAGAACCAAGTTTTAAAACTGTCTTGATGTTCAACATGACATGTGCATTAATCTCAGCAAAAAGGATCCCTACATTTCAAACATAATTGTTGTATAGGAATAAAGTACCATTACCGACACTGGAGTTTGAACACAGATCAGCAGAGGGCAAAAACAGGCAATCCCATTTTGAATAGGTAGATCATGTGATGGCAAAGGAAATGTATATATGGGAATTATCATGGCATCTAATTGATTACTATTTCTACTCTGTCCTCTACTACTTTACAGATCACTGTTCTTTATACTATACACTATACTATTTGAAGGCATCGGACACCAGTATTGTTCAATGTCGTTACTATAGTTGTATCTGCAATTACACAATCTCTACTACAACAAGCATTACAAAAGTGACAACTAGTATTCATTGACATTACAAAAGTGTCAACAAGTGTTAGTTGACATCACAAAAATAATTCAGAAGAAGCAAGGACAAAAGTCTCATTAAAGTTTTAAATGATTTAATATTTTTTTATATTTTCTACAAAATGTGTTAATTACTTGTACAAATTCATTAAATAGCAGATGATAATTTAACCTGAAAATCCCATTTTTTTTTTTTTTTTTTTTTATCTTTTAGAGGTGCAGGATAAAATCTCAAGATTTCAGAGTTCTGTATAAGAAAAGGTTAAGAGCCACTGGTGTAGTATCTATGCACTTTGTATTAGACACATCCATAATATGCATATAGCCATCAATTACCTATTTGCTGATTTTCACATGAAAATAGAATTAAGAAAATCAAAAGAGAGAGAGGAAGAAGTGTGGAAAAGGGGAGAGTTAGTCAGAAAGCTAATGAGAAAAATCAGGTGAAAGGAGAATGGGGAGAGATGGAGATAAAAGAAAGAAAGAAAGAAAGAAAGAAAGAAAGACATAGGCAGACTAATTTACTAGAGTTTTATCACTTTGATCTTTTTAAAGTAGGTGAAGCCTTGTAAGAAAATCCTAATGCATGGTTGTCAGGAAAAGAGACAGCTTAAGGTATGAACTGTGTATTGGAAATGTCAAAATGAAGCAGGTACCAAAATTTAACTATCTAATAGTCTAATAATAGACAGTGGAAAATGTGACATAGAAAATACAAAGATATGTAGGAATAGTGAAAGATGTCTTCCAGAAAGTAAACAAAGTATTAAGACATTGAAAAATATAATTAGAAATAAAGAAAATTCTGCTGAACTAGTGTGTAATATCTAATTTTCTATATGGCAGTAAATACTGGACATTTTTCTCACAGATGAAAATGTTGAAGTGACAGATATATGGTTCTACTGATAAAGATAGAGAATACCATTGACAGAACATGTAAACAATGAAGAAATCTTAAGGAAAATAGGAACAAGTGAACTTATACTTACAATCAGAAAGGACAATTAAAATTTCTAGGACGCATAATGAGGAAAGAAGGCCAAGAGAATCTAACACTCACAGGACATTGAAGGCAAAAAATGAAAGGAGAAAAAGCAAATGACCTGCTTAATAAGTTTGCATAAATGGATAACAGAATGGGAACAAAGAGAGAGGGTAAAAAGGGTCAGAAATTAGAGCAACAAAAGACAGGAAATTGTGGAGAACCATGATTCCCTGAATTCTGAAAGTACTTGCTACATAAAAGAAGCAATAGTTTTTTTCTTTTCTTTTTTTTAATTTTATTCTTTTCCACACACATAAAAAAAAAGGCAGATCGATGCTATATAGATTATCAGGGCTCCATAAACCAATATGCTTTTTTCTTCCATTTCTTTTATACACAAGTCAAACAAGACTCATAATCTTTTTTTTCTTTTAGCATTCACAGTTTCTGATATTCAAAATTAATCAAAATAAGGAGAAAAAATTCAACCCCTTAAAAACAATGGCATTTCATAAAAAATAAGTGATTACTTTAAAAAATAAAGTTTAAAATTTTTCTTTATTGAATCCTCAATCTTTTTTTCATCTTGATTTTATCATTGTTTAAAATTTTCTCAAAATAAAATAGATGTGGATTAAAATACTTATGGAATGGTTTTGGGAAAATAAATAAATAAAAGAGAAAATAAAAATTAATGCAAATATATTTACATCACAATTTGGAATGTTAAAGCTTCATTGAGATTCTGAAGCCAGAAAATATTTGTGAATAATAAAAACTTAATAAATGTATGAAAACGCTTGATATGTTCCAGTCACTCTTATACTTGTATGTCAAAGTAACCAGAGTCTGAATGTAGTATCATTTCTAATTCACTTCCGGCATTGTGGTCTTGGATTGCTGACAGACTGGGATGCATACAAGAGACATTTATATGAAGTTGTTTTTTTCATTATTTTCACTGAAGAAAACACAAAAAACATCAAGATTTATTGATTATTAAAGTAAAATTTAGTAAAACTTTTCAGACAAAATAAAATGAAGATACATTAATTATATTTCCACACTAGACCAAAAGAATTTTCTCTTCAAGATTGTAATCAAAACTTTTTGTAACCAAAAGTTTGGAAAATCTTGTAAGATTTGTAAGGTGTAATATGTAACATTTCCAAGCATACTCATCTTTCTAATGTGGCTTGTCCCTATTGCAGAAGAATGCTCAGGCACATTTGTGTTTGTTCAACACCCACAGTTCCAACCTGTGGTTTATACAATAACTATGCTGAGCAGACCTTAGTTTCAGTCTCTGGGAGTGAGCATATAATCTGTCATGATCAATTGTTGAATAAAGCCAATACACTCAATCCTTTAGTCATATGTGGTTACCATTAATTTTTTATCCAACATTTTGATGAAATGAATTTAAATAATATTTTTGGAAATACGCTTTACCTCTTTATATAGGAAGTCAATCAGTTATGTGCCATGCATAACACATGCTTAGGCAATCATGTATCTTTCGATACATGGCAGATTTTTTTTTCCACAGTAGGTTGCCATTTCGTTGTGCATTAGACAAGTTGCCATTCAAGGCTATAGAACTCAGTCTGTCCTGCTGGGAGGAGAAGAAGAGGATTTGTACCTTTCCCAAAGATATTAGCATGTAAGTGAATGTAATGGATTCAACTGGAATTCGAACTAGGCTCTCTGATTCCTCAATCCAAGCTGCTATCCATTACTCCATCGTGCCTAGTGGTGTAATTTCTGAAACCATGATTGATTGATTTGTCTTTTATGGCTTACCAACCTTTTGCAGGTTATTTAAAGTAAGAAAATATTTTTAGATTGTAAGAATTTATTGGTGATAATAAGGATTTATTGATACAGGTCTTACTAATTAACCCATAGTTTAGGGGGAGGTGGATTAATGCCTTTCCCAAGGACATTTGAGTGTAAGTGAATATAATGAACCTAACTGGAAGTTGAACTAGGCTCTCTGATTTCTAATTTTGAGCTGTTATCCATTTCATCACCTGCACATCCAAACTTGACATTCCAAAGCAATCAGTCACTCTTCTAGGTACTGATCAGGCTTGACGTTGTTCAAATTTGGTGATAGTACAAGAACCAGCAGAAACCTCTGTCATGTCTGACTTGAATGTAACCTCATCTAATGTAAAGTACAACATTTAATAAGTTTATTTTGAAATCCATCATAAATACTACAGAGATGAGGATATTAGCTCACAGAATTCAAAGTGTCTGGGAAATAATGACAATTTCTGCCAATGAGTTTCTTTTGGTAATGCCATTGACTTTCTGTTGAGGCATGGATTCACAAGATCACACCATAAGCGCACTAATTGATATCAAATAAAGTTTATTCAAAAATTGATATGGAAAATTTCTCAATTTAGAACATTTTAAAATGAAGGTGACATATACTTACAACAAAGCATTAATTAGCTTAACTAATTATTTTATAAATATACCTATGCAAACTGAAGTACTTGTCTACGCAGTGTAAGAGATTAAAACTTGAATTGAAGCTGGTTATAAAGACAATTCCTCAATGCTGAAAAAGTCGTTCCACATAACTTTTTATTTTATATAAATATATATAGTTATTTTATATAAAAAGTTATGTGGAACGACTTTTTCAGCATTAAATAAATGAAATGAATAACTAAAACAAAATAGATTACATTTGTTCCTGGTTGGTTACCAATGAAAAATGACTATGAAAAATAGAAAATACATTTTGGGAGGGATAACAGTTCTATGAAAGTGCTTTTCTGAGCAGATAAATGTTTTTGCATATATTTTTTATTCATTTCTCTGTAAGCAAGACAATAAAGCCACTATGACGCAAGGGGTTACTGAATGTGAAAGAATATGAGAAAAATAAAGCATTATTAAGAAGAGAGAACAATAAAAGAACTGGAATTAAGGCAAAAGATAAAGATTGGCATTGCATTTAACCTTTTGAAGATCAAAGTTTACTGCAAAGCAAGAAGTCAAAAGAGAATTTCACAAGTGAGAAGTGCAAGTGAAGAAACTGTTAGCATAGAGTTATATCTAGCCATTTCAAACGTGAAATGCGACCTAACTGCCAATCTAGTACTGCACTTAAATTCATAAAGTCTAGGTACCAAAGTGAAAAGTTCTTCAGAACAATTACCATGAAAATATTTATAGAAAAGGCACGAGGAAAATATGTTACAGCAGTGGGAAAGTGACTGAAGTCAAGATGCCAGGTCAGGACCAATAACATTGCAGATTCTTCTTTGGATTTTATCTAGAATCTCTAAATATATAGCAGAAGCACCAAACCAGATGTGGCAGTAATATTCAAATGGATGAATGGTAGACATATAAAATAGATAATTTTTCTTGCCAGAATCTATCACAACACAGTAAACCAATTTTCCTAGAAGCAGACCTAGCAATTCATTTAATATAATATTTCTATTTCATGTCAGGGGAAAATGTTAGCCTGAGAAGGAGCAATGAGTCACTCTCCATAATTAATATGAAATTATAGTCTTATATCAAACAGTTACAACCAGTAATTATTAAATGCAGGATGTGACATAAATGCTTCCCACATTTTAAAGCAGTATTTATAGCAGTATTTATAGCAGTATTGATTTTCTATACAGAACAACATCATTCTGACATAGCATGAAAAGCTCTCTGTGTTGCAATTACAGATTCACTAATCTTAAAAGAAAACATTTCAACAGCAAACGCACTATGCGCACCAGTCTAAGCCATGGTTATAAGTGATGGTATCTAAAACAAAAAAAAATGTTAAAACATTAGCTAGATGAAGATACCATTGCCACTTGCCTAAATTCACTAGCACCACACTGGTAACAGTTTCTGCTGCACTGTGGAAAAAAATGCTCCAAAGTTTTATCATCAAAATCTTTGTTAATATTAAGAGGAAAAACCAAATAATTTTTTGATTGTTAAATTATATTTTTTGATCCTTTTTAGAAGGTTCGAAATTTTGGTTTAAAAATTTTTTTTTTTGTGTCATTGAGGGACCAAAGATTAGTATAGGAAATTTTAGCATCTTTTTTTTTCCTTTTTTTTTGAGTGAAAAACACATTGAAAGAAATTATTTTAGAAATGTTTCTTTTTTTTAGAAAATCTAAATTTAAATCCTGGAGTTCTTTTTAAACAAGTAAATTTATTCAATAAAATCACCATTGACTTTAACCATGGCATCCAGACAACTTCGGAATCTCCTGTAACTTTTCTGGACGGCCTCCTTGTTGAAGTTGGTGAATATTGTTATAATCCTTTCCTTCAGTTTACCTTTGGTATGACAAGGAGTTTTGTTGGTCTCTTGCTTAACTGCACCTCCCACATGATAATTGAGCGGGGGGTTGCAATTTGGGGAGAGTTAGGTGGCCACATATAAATGGATGATGTGGTCACAGAAATTGTCAGACAGCCATGAATGGGTTCTCCTGCTTGTGTGGCATGGTGCAGAGTCCTGTTGCCAGACATAGGGTCTTCCAGCAGCTACCCTCTTGACGCAAGGTAGCACTACCTCCTCAAGGCAATTGATGTAGGCCTCCATGTTGAGTCTGAGGTCCTGTTGGAAGTTGAATGGAAGCATAATGTCACCATCACTAGTAATCACTCCAAACACCTTCATAATCATCATTAGACTCACCCAAACAATCTGAAATGTGTGTATTGAAGCTTCCAGCATGAATGCCAAGCAGTACAGAATGCCCTTTCCAAATTTCTGGTGGAGTGAATTGTGCCATAGTGATTTTTTTCTCACAGACAGTGCCTAACTGACCTGACTATACTGAGCAGTCAACAAAATCAAAAACAATCAATGCACATGTGCAAAATTAAAAATATAAAATGGTGACAATTTACCCATCACCCCCTGTATTATGGACACTGTTGTCTTAAGAAAATTAATTTTTTTTGATGAATAATGAATTTTTGCAATAACTGTTTTCATTTTTTTAAATTTTAATTAGAATAATTTATAAAGTTTTAAATCTTTTAAAATTCTGTATTAATTTGTACTGATTTGGTGATATTGTTAGTTAAAACTATATGTCGTAAAAGCTTATTACAATAGAAAAGCTTACTACAATTCAGTTTCCCTTAATATTTTAAAAAGAATTTTGCAATTTTTTAGCTTATGTATAATCGTACCAATTTCTTGTAAATATGTGCATCTGTCTATCTATCTATATATATATATATATATATATATATATATATATATATGTGTGTGTGTGTGTATATGATATTATCAAAAAATAAGAACAATAGCTATAGTAAATTAAAAGCCAAATTACCTAAAATTCAATAAAACATTAGATTACTTACACTATTTTCCTAAATTTTTAAGATTACTGTGTAATTATAAAAAGGTTCTCATTCTATATTTCTCAATTCATTTTTAAAGATATGAAACCTGTAGAAAAAAATTACATTAAGTTCTGTCTGTCAGTCTAGCTCTCAACCTGTAAACAATTTAAATAAACACTATCTCCATGTTAAAAAATGCATTACTGCAATATTTTGAACTGAAAAGTATATTTTATTTTTGAAAGATTTTTTTTAATAAAGAGAATTACATTGGGATGAAAGATGACTAATATCAGTGATTAAAAAAAAAAATCCTTCCAATCATTTTAAATTTGTTTTGAAATACAGCAAAGTATTTTGTTTATTGGAAATATTAAATTTAATCTATTAGCTTGAAATTAAAACTAAAATAATAGCTTTGAGAAAGATTTTTCATTTTTAAAAATTCATTTTAAACTTCAGGCATTGCATTTCTTTGGAGGTGCCTATAACAAATTTGATTCACTGTACCTGGTAGTTTTTTGTTTTGTTTTGTTATTTTTTTACAAAAAGTTCACACAATATAAGGCTCTGGAGTCACTCAAGGCAGAGATTACTGAATGAGATTGTTGTGCAGAAAGGAAAGTAAGTGCAGATTATGAGGATATATAATAGGATAGATAACAGCTGACCCTAGACTTAAAGAGGTTAAAACTGTTTTGATTGGGAGAAGCATCATCTCTGGAATCTGTTTCACAAAGTAACAGTTCTTGGTTTTATTCCCTGCTTCAAATTAGTTCTCTCTCTGATTCACCTTACATGTATGTTGGATGTGAACGCTAATAAAGCAAAGCCAAAAATAAAAAAGTCATCTAGGCAGTGGGTATGAGCATCATATCCTGCCCACAAAACAAATCCCCTCAAAAAATATTAAATACAGTATAAAAGGAGCCAATCCCAAATGTTGCCACCAAAGCAAAAACATGTAAAGCTGTCTGAGTGGAATTTCCTCCTTAAAAATGGAAGCCCTGGGTATAACGATAAACTACATCCAGCAGCAAGGCATCTGATTGGGAGATTGGAGGTTTTCAGGAACATTGAACCACCTCTTAATTGCTGCTGTTTCCAAGTCTACCCTGAACGGGGGTGGTAGCACCTGTTAGGGTCTCATCTATAGGTAAATAGTGAATGTCCCAAACAAAAATCAAAACACTAGGAAAGTATAAAAATACATTTTTATATAAAAATACCAGCAATACAGTTATAGAAAAAATTACCAAATAGTCAAATTACCGACAATACATTTTATCTGGAGTTGAAAGTTGCATTCAAAATATCTATATTTCAGTATTAAATAACCCATAGAGGTGTTGATATGCCACTAAACAAAATCAACCAACCAATATGAAAGAACGCTTCCATGGCATTAATCCATATAATATCCTACAATTTCTTAAAGAAATCAAACTGTATTCCAAAATATAACTTCAACAAAACTACAACAAAAAACACACATATCCCCACCTCTAGTAATTATGTCCACACAAACATGTATATGCACAAAAGCTAAGTATCATCTACCATGTATTCAGTTGTGAAAGCAGAATAATATATATCTAAATATATATATATGTATTTAATTACTTCAAAGCTCCCAAGAAAATTAAATTTCAGCATTAAATGACCCATAAGGAGTTGATATGCCATTAAACAAATAAATCAAATCAACTCTTATGAAGGGAATGAGGATGGTTCTATCCTGTGCATCTGCAAATCTAAGTTAATTTTTATTGTTGTAATTAGAATGGCTAAAAGTGTTCAGCATTTCATATTGTACAAAACTTATCCCCTTTTTTATAAGATAAAAAAATGGTTAAAAATAGACCTTACATGTAAAATTGAGTTATCTGGTAGACAAATGTTTACCCAGTTTGCATAGACTGCCTAGCCTAACTTCAAAAAAATGTAAAAAAGAGGAAGGATCTCATATACAATATCATAATTGACTCTAAACAATTATATTTTCCTTCACAGATTTTTGTGATTAAGTTAAATAACACATGACAATTTGGATTAATGCATAAATGCATTATGAAAAAATAGAACTATTTTTTTACTACATACATATACATAAGAAAAAAAATGATGTTAATTTTTTCCTTCCCCCACCCTTGATCATCTGATGAAAATGTTGATTAGGCAACCTCACTTTATGAATAATTGAAGCAGGCAAAATATTCCACTAAATTACTACTGATTGACTTGCAATTAATTTAAGAAGATTTAATTAAATTAATCATTAATAGGATCATTAAAGCACGGAACTAATTCTTTTGATTATTAGTTCTCTCACAAAAAATTTTAAATTTGAGTTGAACTGCTAGAAATTTAGGTTGTTCCAAAGTCCATCACTGGACTGGAAGAAAAGCAAATACATATTTGCTGCCCAGGGTTCATATTCTGCAGTCTCTAAAGCTGTGTTTCTCAACGATTTTTACTTCAGGTTGCACTTAACAGGTTGTAGAATAACTGAAACTATGAAATTTTGATTTAGCATTCCCAAAGAAGATTAGTGGCACAGTTTTCATTTAAAGGGATTTATGAATAATCTGCCATTTTTTAGAGAAACTGATAATAACTAATTTAAATCCCTTGAGGAAAGCAAAAGGGGAAGGATTATCCACTCCTTCTTAAAGATTAATTAATTTAGCATTCAGTTTAAAATATCAAATGACAAAGACTTGACTTAGACATGGAAGCCATGTGCTTGGTGTCTCTAACTTTGTAAAAAATAAAGTTTTTTTAGATATAAAGATAATTCATAAATGACTGTTAAGTTTGGACTCACATGGCCACTAGTTGAGAAACGCTACCCTGCCACCCAAAAATAGTACCTACATACATATTTTATATAATTGAACATTTCAAACTTGAAATAAAAATTACAAACTGTCTATACAAACTTGTATATGTGTTTACTAGGGTAACTAGCTAATCCCTGTTGTAGACACCTCAGACCTGTAGTTTATACTGCTGAGCAGACATTGGTTTCAATTTCTGAGAGAATGTGCATAATCTGGCATGATCAACAGTTGAACAAAACTAGAATACTGAAACCCTTGATCATGATGACTTGCAACTTTGTGCTAGTACAACTATCAATGGCTTCCAAAGAGTTCTGTCTACCCAGTTTCACTCAAAAGGCTTGGATCAACCCATATTATGATTTTCAGACACTTATCAAATGGTGCCACATGCTTTGATCAACTCCCCAGCCCTGTATTACGAAGAAGTCATCTCCTTGACAAATTGGCTATGAAGGGATTTGAACCCAAGTCTCATGGTTGGTACACTAACATTCTAACCACTCAGCTACTATGCAGAAATATTGAGAAATCAGAGAGCAGAGTTTGAATTCCAGTTGAATCCATTACATTCACTTACATGCTAAAAACCCTCAGGAAGGGTATGAATCATCTTCTCCCTCAAGTTATGGGTAAATAGCTGGACAGACCAGGTTCTATAGCCTTGGATGGCAACTGGTCTACTGCAGAAAGAAATGGCAACCTACTGTGGGAAAAAAAATCTGCCTTGTCAGTCATGTATTGAAAGATACATGATCACCTAAGCATGTATCACACATGGCATATAACTGCCTGATGCAGAATTATACACAAAACAACTGTATAAAAAAAAATAATAAAAATATCATTCACTAGCCTGTCAAGGATAACAAAGCATGTAACAGTCAACATTGTTCCTATTGTGGATGAGGTGAATATCACTATTGCTTAACAAAGCTTCTATGAAGAATGCATAAACAAGATTGAACTTTGACACTGTATTCAGAAAAAAATTTAAATTTAAATATAAAAGTTCTGGACATTATTATCTGTTTATTAAACCATGACTTTTATTAAAGAATGTCAAAGGTTAATCACCTTATTGTAAAAAACTATTCAAAGGGAAAGTAAAGATTGCCATGAAATTGTATAGATACTTGATCTGCAGGGAAATTATACCTAATTTAAGAAAGTAAAATTTAAATATTTTCTTTTTAATCATTTCACCCCAAGCAAGTGAAAGAGAAGGCTGAGAATAGGGAGGATTGACAAAAGGACAAAAGATGAACAAGATTCAAGAAGACAGAATATGGCCATTGTTGTTGCATTTAAATTTTTTGAAGATTACAGTTAACAGGGCGGCAAGTACCACAGGTAGGAAGTGCGTGAAAAGAAACTTGGAATAGAAGTGGCAGTTGCATTTAGCTATTTCAACAGTAAAAGGGTGGAATCTAGATGCCAATTGAGTAGCACACTTAAATTTATGTAATCAAGGCACCAGGGAAAAAAAGCTCATCAGAGCAGTTGCCATAAAAGTATTTGTAGAACAGAGGGGAACTATGTCATGTCAGTGAGAAAGTGACTGAAGTCAAGAAATACTATTTTTGAAAATATCACAACTCACTAGCAGCAGCAGCAGCAGCCTACAGAAACAGGCAAATACCACCTACACACTGACAGCATTTTCACCCAGGCAGGGGAAATTCTAGTCTTGACAGCCAGTCAGATATAAAAATAGACCACATCTGGACAGCAGCCTTAACAACATTCCTGGTAATCGCTTCAAACTAGCCGGTCAGAGGTCACACATGCACTGCTCAATGGATCAAACAACAGCTGCTCAATGAATTTAACATCTGCTGCTCAATGGAAGAACTTACAATTTACATAGTAAGTCACTTATAAACTCTACATGAAACAAATACAAACTTTCTACATTACACACAGAAAAATGACTTTTTCCAATCTTGTATTGTGAGAATTGTTACTTAAAAATGATGTGTTCATTATAAACCTTGTTTACCGTTATTTGTACATTCTCAAATGGTGATCGATTAAAATTGGATTCACCAATCATTCCTCAAATGTTGACCCTGACAAAAGTTGGATTAACTGTTATTTTTTGATGGAGTTCTGATATTCAAATTATTTTATTGCAGTTTGTGTTGACAAATCATTTCTTCACATCCATTCAAATAGAAAGAGACTATATTACCTGGTTAATGATGCAGATGTAAGACAAAAAACTAATAGAAATATTAACGGACATTCCAGCTTCCATCTGAATCTTAACTTAGTGTCAGTTCTTTGGGTACATAATTTAACAAAACCATGGCTGTGGATATCAATGAGATCCTTGGAGTCAATGTTCTGCATATTCTATGATACAAAGTAAAATGTAGCTGTGAAACTAAGTAGTAAAAACTGTAATGATTACTGCATTCTCCAGACATTGGCTGGTATAATTTTGGAGCACCTTTACTTGTACTTACCAACAATGGATAGAAATTCAATAATCAGTATTTTCATGACATGATCCAAATTTTAAATACAGTTTCTACAAACTACAGCAGCTCAAAACCCATGGAGCAGTGGAATCCTTGGAGAAATGGTGCAGAAAAACATAGATGTAAATTATAACTTCAATGTGGTTTTAACATAGGCTGTGAATGCTAGAAACAGTCTTCACAATGTCAGATATTATAGCCCAACCAAATGGTTTTTGCAAAAAAACCCTAATCTGCCTGCAGTTCAAAATAATCATTTTTCTGTGATGTATATTATATTTACTGCAGGCAATAATCTGTTGTGCCAATATGTCTTCTCTTCATGATACAGTATATTCTTCTTCTCAAATTCTAGACAAGAGATTGTATATTGAAATTGCGATCCTTAGAGACATAATAAGGGGGAAATAGCAAAAATAACATTGGTAGATCAGCAGATTGCAGATTCTTTGAAAAAGACAAGAATTCTGTCTTTTATAATTTTTAGGTACTTGTCTGAACCAAAAAGAACTTTGCAAAATAAAAATGCCTTGCATTAATAAGTTTCAGTTGAAAAGAAAGAGTTAAGATGAGTTATGGCCCTTGAGCAAAAGGCATTTGTTTGCTCGCTCTTGGTACATAGATATATAAAAACAAAATCTTCCATTATGTATGTACCAATTGCATGTGTGTGTGTGTGTTTTTGTTTTTTATTTACTAATGTTCACTCAATACAAGGCCCAAGGGCCACTCAAGGTAGAGGGTTACTGTGTAGAGTTCTATTAGCATAAGAAATGGCAAGATAACAAAACAGCTAATATTAGACTTGAAGAGGTCAAGATTTAATTAACAAATAAAATTTCAGAGTTCAGGCAGAGACATCAGGAGTATAAAGTTGAAGTAAACCTTAGAAGGAACTGGTAACCCAATCCTAAACAGGAAACAAGGGATGAACATCTACTCCTGTTCAAAAAAAGTGTGTGGGAACTGGACAATGGGCAAACCTATCTACTCTTGGAAGAGGAAAAAATAATAATAATTGCTGAATAAAATTTCATATTTCAAGCGTAGATGTCAGAAGTTTAAGGAACCAAAAACCTAATCGTAAACAGGAAAGAAAGTATAAACTTCTACTCCTGTTCAAAAGATATGAACTGGATGATAGATGAACCTAACTACTCCGACTGGGGGAGGATAAAAAAAAAGAATTAGTGAAAAACAATTCAGAGTTTAGGTGGAGATGTTAGAAGTATTGAGTTGAAGGAGACTTTAGAAGGAAACATAAACCCAATCCTAAACAAGGAACAAGGATTAAACCTCGACTCTTGTTCAGAAGACGAGGAAGGAGTGTGAACTGGATGATAGGCAAAACTATCTACACCTATTGGGGGAGGAAAAAATTATAAAACAAAATTTCAGAGTTCAGGCAGAGACATCAGAAGTACATAGTTGAAGGAACCAGAAACAAGGGATAAACCTCTACTCCTGTTCAAAAAAATTGGGGAGAAGTGTGAATCAGATGATAGGCAGTTGTAATCTACAGCTTGTCAGTTATACACTGGCAACAGGTACTTTCCATGACTGTAAAGACAGCATCCAAGTCAGATATAAAATTTGATAATAGGCTTTTCAACACCTGGTATCTGCAGGTTCTCATGAGGGGAAGGAAGTTGATCATTAGGAACATCTTCCTTGTGGATGATTATGCTTTGAACTATCATATAGAACACAATGTGACAACTATGGTCTCATTATCAATATCAAAATAACAAGTCATTTTTGTTTCTATTCGTGGAAAACTTTATACCAAGTTTCACAGCACAAGCAGGGGAAATAACCACCATGAAGTTGAGAGCAGACTCAGGAATGCTTTTCATTTTTATGCCAAACAGATTGGGAGAGAATCTGTGAGAGCTGAGAGGATCAACTTTAATATACAGTGGGTCTTACCATTCCCCTATGTGCCTGTGAGGTCTGGACTGTCTATAAGAGATGTGCCAAACAGTTCAACCGCTTCTACATCCAGCCCCCTTCAGATCAGATGGCCGGACAAAATCTCTGGCACAAAGTCCAGATGCAGGCTGGCCTCCAAAGCATCCATATCATTTTGAAGAAGATATAGCTCAAATTGTCTGGACTTGGAATGCACATGACTAACAATTGCCTACCTAAACGACAGGTGCAAGAAGAACTTTGCCTAAGCAATAAGACAGTTGGCAGAACTAATTCTTCAAGGACTGCCTGAGAAAGTATTCTCTGAAAGACCTGGGAGGGAATGGTAAAGCAAGATTACAAAAGCAGTTAAAGCAACAGAAACAAAGAGAATTGCTAAAGTTGAGAAGAACACATAAGCAAGGCCCCAGCTGCTACTACTCTATACAAAGTACATATATTTCACTAAAATATTTAATTTTTCATCTGTCTATATATCTTAGATGAGGCATTGTAACTATTTACATCATTTGGACTTTTGTCCTTATCTTTATTACCATATTCACATTTTGTTGATTATACACTCCAGCCTTCTTCAGGTGACATATTTTGGAGCAATCTAACCCCATGGACTAAAATAAAGGGTTTGGTTCAAAATTCCAACATATATCACCTGAAAAAGGCCAGAGCGTACAATGACCGAAATGTTGTGAATATGGCAATAAAGATGAGGACAACAGTTAAAATGATGTAAATAGTTTAAATTAATTTTTGATGTTATTAAAGAATAAAAATGAATTAGATCTTTAGCCATTGCATTTATTAAACATTTCTGTTTGATATGATGTTATATTTCTATATATTAATAAACTATGAAAATAAAAAAGTATTGTCTTTTATTAAGAACTAGCAGCATGGCCTGGTGTTGCCCGTGCTTGATTCAAAAATTGTACGACTCATACAGCAATCGCTCTCACTTGACTTAAAATATTTTTGCCCTTCCTTGCCTTTAAAGGAGTGCCCTTTGCCGTGCTGATGTTGCTACATGCCTTACTTCTTGCCTATCTCACACCGCAAATTTTTTCTAAGCTCTATACTAAACATTAAATCTGTTACGAAAAAAGAACTAAACAAAATGAACACAAAACGATCAGCTTTAAAAAAGGACTCGTAACTGGAAAAACCAAATGAAAAAAGAATGTTAACAACAAATACTTTTTCACACCAAACCCAGTTCTGCAGAATCAGAATCATGGTTGAGTTTAAGCAAGCGAATGAGCCAATTGGAGTAAAGTGCCATGCAGATTTAAATTTTTTTTCCCACTTGTGACGAATGCAGCTATTGATTTTTTTTGCATGCTAGCATGCTAGTTAACATGTCAGTCAGCTGTTGGCTCTCATGCTGGCCACTAGAATCTTCCTGCCTATTCATGGCAGCCAGCTATAGGCGCTCATTCTGGCTAGTAGAAAATGGCCGCAAACTACATGAAAAATCCATTATCTCTACTATTGATGGGAGTTGGGAAATGCAAATTCAGTCTTGGCCTTCCCACTAACTTGGAGCATGTGCATTTAAATTTTGGTGTAAATACATTGAAAATTGTGTCCGTGCATTCGTTATACACACACACACACACATCCTACCTTTTATATATATATATATATATATATATATATATATATATATATATATATATATATTGAGCAGTTTTTTATTATTTTAGCTGTTGGTAGGGAGAGCTTTACCTTTGATTGTGGTAGATGCTATTTTCAGTACCCTAATTATTTTATTAGATGCTTTTGTCAATACCCTAATTATTTTATATTCAATGTTTTGAGCGTTTTTTTTTTTAAGCATTTCACCCCAAGCAAGTCAGAAGTGCCATTATCACACAGGGGGTTATGGAGAGTGAAAATGAGAGAAAAGAGTGGGTGTCGGGGGGATTGAAGAAAGGAAAAAAGAACAGGTATCAACACAACAAAACATGGTGACTGATGTTGCATTTAGGTTTTTGATGATTGTAGTTATCAGGGAAGCAAGTGAGAGGAATGGAGTTCCAATATGGAGAAGTGCAAGGAAAGAAACTGTTAGAAGTGCGGTTACATTTAACTATTTCAACAGTAAAAAGTTGGGACCTAGATGCCAATCTAGTAGTACACTTAAATTCATGTAGTCAGGGCACCAGGGAAAAAATGCCCTTCAGTGCAGTAGCCATGAAAATATTTGTAGAAAAGACAGAGGGAAGCCACATTACGTCTGTGAGAAAGCAGCTGAAGTCAAGAAGCTAATTCAGTACCGATTACATTACAGATCTTACTTTAGATTTTTTTGAGAATATTGCGGTAAGGGAAGGTAGGGGAAAATTTTATGGATAAAACTGTGCAACTAGTAATAAAAATCTCAGAAATGCAATCTATGTTGCTATTCATTTAAACATCATCATCATTTAATAGTAATAAAAAAATATATATATAATATATTTAAAGTAATAATAATAGTAATAAAAGTAATAGATAGATACACACATATACAATACACACATACGTATATACATACATATATACATACATATATATAAACTTACATAGTTACAAACCTAATATATATTTTTCAGTGTTTGATGCAAAATAAATGTCTATTTTTAAGACTATATAAACTTATTTTTATGATGACATTTAAGTATAATTTCATTTCTGTGGTTCAATAACTGACTTGTATTTTTGTACTTAATTATTTTAATTTTTTTTATTTATATATATATATATATATATATATATATATATATATATATATATATATATTGTTACGAGTATGCATTTCTATAATAAGGGATTCCACAGAGATCTACTTGTTATTACAAAAAATATTTCATTCATGAAGTAGTTGTAAAATAGAGAAATTAGAAATAGAATGTTTGGAAGATTCTAGATCATTCCAGTATATTCGAGAAATATAGATAGGAATGCAAGAGAATGATAGGATAAGGGACAAATAGGAAATCTTTATAAATCTGACATGCTTTGCTTTATTACCACTTGAGATGCGGAGGTTTATTTTCCACGAGGGTCGCCAGGTGAAGATGAGAGGGTGAGCACGTCGCTCTACCCCGAAGCCAAGTTAGCCAAGTTGCATGGTGGAAAAATCGGCTGTATTTATGTTGGCTGCGGTTAGCATCGTAGACAGTTAGCAATAACTTTTGGTTGATGACTAAAAATGAACTTCCGCATTTTGACTGTACACATGGGTTTTTAATTTGGACACCATGTTTATTTAAAGTAGTTTCCGGTTATTATTTTTAGTTAGGAGGAGGACTTGTGTATGTTTATGTTTCATTTGTTTTATTTTTTGTGTATCGTTCTCTGAAAAAAAACGCTGAGTCACTGGAAGTTAACGGCATTCAGATGTTTGAGTAGCTGGCAGTAACTTTTGGCCGGGTGCGATACCCTTACCCATGCTTTCAAATTGATTTTGTGCAAAAACAATTGTGTTTTTCCAATTTTTGCTGCTATCAGAACCACCGCCAGGTAATTTTACATAGTCCTGTGAAGTTTTGTTGAAATCGGTTGAAAAATGTAGGAAATACGATCACATATATAAACAAACAGACACACACACACACACAATCTGCGTTTTATAATAAGTAAGATGAAAAGAAAAACTCTATTTAAACATGTTCCAACAGAGGAATACAAAACAACAACCTTATAACATAGGAATTATTGCCCTATTTTTCAAGCAGAAAAAATATTTGAAAAATGTACATAATTTAGACAATCGTTAGACCTTTGTTGTAACATCAATATTATCAAAACATGACAGATCTTGTGCATTTCCTTTTTAATCAATTTCGGTGAATTTCCTGTCTTTGAGACAAAAGACATTCAGTTACACTGATTCCCAAAGAACAAATATTGCCAATATATCAAATACTTTTTGTAAACAATTGTTGTCAACACCTGCCTACTTTGTGTTTTATTATCTATTGTGCTGAGTATATTTGCAAATTTGTTTCAAATGATGTTTTTTAAACTGAGTAAAAAATTTCTGAAAATGTGTATAATATGACCCCTCCCCACATTTTTGCCTTTAATTTTCATTTAAAATTTCTTGTAGTATTACGCTCAAGAAAATACAGTATACCATGCGTTGCCTGAAACACAATTGACTTCAGCCAAAAGAGCAGAATGTAATGAAGCCTTCTATTTTTAATGTTTAATCAGATTGATCCTATTTTTTCTTGTCATTTTTTTTATCACAACTTTATTAGCTGATAAGTTCTGGATTACTCTAACATTCTTTCCAAATAGAACCTTGTGCCATACCTTGTCAGATGCTTTTGTATAATTTATAAAATATAAGTAAACGATCCTTCTGCATTTGTATTGCCCTCTTTGATATAATTCTGACCATGAATATCAGGTTTCTTGTTCCAGAGTCCTTGAAAAAACCGTCATTGTTCTAGTCGTATTTATGGCCTAATTCTACTTCATGCTCTATTCATATGGCTGTTAAAGTGAAAAGAATGAAATTGGAATAAAGAAGTGATTTTCTGTGAAACTTGATCACATCTTCACTTAAAACCATTAAACATTGACTTATATTACTTTCTAGAAATTCATTGAAAATTAATTGTCCTAGCATCTAAGTTTCTCCTAAAACATGTAAAGAACATACTATAGTTGACTGATTGCACAAGCATTATATACATAATATATAACATTTACTATTTACATTCTTCGGACTATCATCCTCATCTTTGTTGCCATATTTATCACAACGTTTTGGCGGTTGTATGCTCCAGCCTTCTTCAGGTGGTTGGAATGTCGAACTGAACCCTTTATTTCGCTCGCTGGGATAGACTATTCTAGTTCCACGTGCCATGTTATCAGTTATCTCCTTTTAATTTCCCTTTCCAAGTTTTCTACCACCTTAACCAGGTATTGAACTCACACTCTTTGGGTCCTGTCACTTGATCTAACTAACGCCTTTATCCACTGTGCCATGTGTCATCAAGGACACATGGCACAGTAGATAAACGTCTTATGGCAGATGGAACTAGAATAGTCTAATGTATTATTGGTTCTAATCATATAGGTATGACTGTAAAACATCCTCCTCCCCAAATTTACTGATGAATCATACAGGTGCATGCTGGGATTTTTTTCTAAGTAATAAAATAGATCAGTCTCATCCGCGATATTTTTGTTCTTTCTTGTCTTGAGGTCAGAATGCTACAATCACTTGACTGTATCCCTTTTACATGTTAACATCATTCTTACTTTGTGAACTTTTTCTCTTATTAGTACTTTGCCTACTTTTCTCTTGCATATATATATATATATATATTATTCGGACTATTGTCCTCAATCTTTGTCGCCATATTTATTACAACATTTCGTTGGACACTCCGGCCTTCTTCAGGTGGTTGGAATGTTGAATTTAACCCTTTATTTCACTCTAGTTCCACTGGAGTTCATGTTTAATAGATGTCAGTTATCAGTTATCTCCTGATAATTTCCTTCTGAAAGTTCTCCTTAACCAGGTATTGAACTCACACTCTTTAGGGTCCTGTCACTGGATCTAACCAACACCTTTTTCCACTGTGCCATGTGTCTGTGTATGAATTTCTGGGTATTATAAACCTAATGTCTTCAGCAACCATTTTTACCAGTGCTCATATTGCAATTTTTGCTGTTATCATTTCATGTTTTTACCAGAGTTCATATTGCAACTTTTGTTGTTATTATAGCTTTTCTCTGGCACTCCTTATTACTGGTTCCCATATTGTGTTCATTTCTATGCTTGGTCAGCTCAGGAGATTTTTGTGACCTAGCATATGTGCTGATACCTTAAGTTTACAAATTTTCCAATGATGTTCTTTGTCTATAATCTCAACCTGATCCCACAGAGGGCGATGATCTCCCTTTTCTCTCCATATGTGGTCAGCCACACCTGATTTTCCACTTCCTCTTGTGTTACAGCTTTCTGGTGTTCTTGAAGCCTTACCATAAGGGGGCGGCCTGTCTCCCCTTTATATTTCTTTCTACAGCTGCATGGGATAGCATACACACAGTCTTTAGTCATGTTCTCCTTTATGGAGGGGTTTACCCAGGAGAGATATCTGTGAAGTGTCGTCAAGCTTTTGAAGGCTGTCCTGATGTTATATGAACCACAAATCCTTTGTATTTTCTCTGATAACCCCTTCACATAAGGCAGGCAGACTGTTTTCTGAGTGTTGTCCTCCTCTTGTATCCGTCTATCCCATTCCATGTATATATTCACCATTGCTAAGCCTTCATCCTGTCGATATATGTGTGATCCCATTCTGAAGTGTGTTGTTTGTGCAAAGAAAGTCAACATCTCCATCAGATTATCTATTGGAATACTAGTCTGTTCTTCTAGGGAAGAGTCAGAGGCCAATCTGTCTCTGACTACTAAGAGTGCCTTGCCTCCTCTGTGGGTACATTGGTGAACAAACTCATCACATCCAAGCTCACCATCTGGTTGGATAGTTGGATAGGATGGGAGCATCTTTGATTATTTCCATGAAGTGGGCAGAGTTTCGGACATATGAAGGAGACTTTCCAATCAATGAGTCAATTATATTTACAAGGAAGTGACTCAGAGGGTGGCACACAGAGCCTTGGCAACTAAAAATCGGCCTGAGCGGAATACCGTCTTTGTGAATCTTAGGGAGACCGTATATGTGAGGTAGCTTGGTGTAACACTGCGATAACTGCCTATACGTCTTAGGTGCAAAGTGATCCTTGTTCTTGATTAGTATCTGTGAGAGTTTGCATTCCGTTTTCATTGTAGGATCCATTTTTACTTTGCTGTAGCTACCATTGCTAATGAGGTCTTCCAGCTTTCTTGTATAATCTGATTTGTCCATCACTACAGTCGCATTGCCTTTGTCAGCCAGTAGTATGATGATGTTTTCATTCCTCTGTAGGGATCCAATCACCAGCCTCTCCAGTTTTGTTATGTTAGACCTGGGCAGCTTGGCCCTCTCCAAGATTTGTCTGAGCAGCCCCCCAAAAATGGGATAGGTGGGTACAAGTATACATAGGAGTAACTGAAGGACCCTGGAAACAAAGAAATTATACACACAAAACATCTTTTACAAATAGTAAATATGCAAACAGTACAATGCTTTCTAAGTATATCTGGGAAATTAAAAACAAAACGAACATCACACCAAAAATATCTTGGAAGATAAGGAAAAAATCATCAGCCTACAATAACCAATCAAAAACTTGCAAACTTTGCTTGGAGGAAAACATAGCTATCATTACTTTCCTCGGCCAAAATAAATTATTAAACAAAAGATCCAAGCTCATCTCAAAATGCAGACATGAAAATAAATTTTTACTACGTAACCTAAAAAATTAAAAACGGAAAAAATAAAATAAAAACAAATAAATATACTAATAAACAAAATAACAATAAAAGAAAAAAGAGAAATAAAACATAAATAAATACTATGTTACTTAAAAATCGAAAAGAGAAAAGAGAAAATATACAAGTAAAATAAATTAACCTAAATTCATCCAAGTAAATAAATAAACAAACCAATCCCAAATAAAGATAATCAATTAAAAACTGTTCCCGCCAAAATAATACTTAGAATGAACTACAACAATCAAATAGCTTTAACTAAATTCCCAAACCAAAACAAAACTGTTAAATAAGTGATATAAACAAATTTTTACTACGTTAATAAATAAATAAATAAAATAAGAAACAAAAAATAATTTGACCCAAATAGATAAACAAACGACTTCCGGTGAAATAACCGCCATAACAGAATACCCACAATGCACCACTAACCTTATATATATATAAATAGCCGAGAAAAATAACAGCATATGTGGCCTGACGATTGCATATAGCATGAAACAGACTGTCGCCTCTAAGTGTTGACTTCTATGTTCACTTTTATATTTACACACGCTCTATCTCTGATATTGAGCACTTTATTCCATAAATATAGCACACCTTAAGACTATATTTCTTTATATATATATATATATATATATATGCTGTGACAATATTTCACGGTACACTTAAGTAGTTGGGAATCACTGTGTTAATAAAGTTGTTTTGCTTCAAAGCAAAATTTGCATCTGATTCATGTGGCATAAGTAAAAGTTTATCTTTTGAAATAATAATGAACAAGGTAAAGTCATTTAAATATTCTGTTGTCAAAAGTTATATTCATTTTTAGCAGCATTATCTTGTCCAAATATGAGTTTAAAAAAAAAATCAATATTCAAGTACTGACTAATATTTATTTGCATAAAATTAAGCTGACCATTTTTTCACCAATGAAATATGAGTATGAATAAATAACATTTAATTGAATGGGTGAGTAGACATTTTTGTTAGTTTTTCAGACTTTCATTTCAAGTGGGAAATAATACTTAGGAAAAAACACACACAAAGAAAATAAGTAGTATTAAAAAAATAATGGATAAGTAACGAAATACAATGAATTTTTTCAAATAAAAATATTCAGTTTAATTCTTTTATCAGCTAAAGAAGCAGAAGAAAAAGTGCAGTTAGGAAAGATTAGAAAATTAACAAGCTATAACACTTTAAAACTTTAGGATTTATATAATCAGCCATTTAAATAATAACTTTCTATTTATGTAACCCATATTATAAGGTGGTATTTTTAAACAAATATATCAAAACTTTCATTCACTCTAATCATTACTTTAAAAGTACAAGTGTTAAAAGTATATATAATGTAAGTAAAATTTCCATAATATATTTAGTGTGTGAACAGATTTAGCAAACAGGATGTGAATTAGTCTTTTGTGTAATTCATATCATGAACAGGATTTATAAAACAAAGACAGCAAAATTTTAATTCACAGGATTTTTTAGATATAGTCATTAAATACATTTTAAGCATGTGTGTAAAATGAAACTAAAGTTATGGTTGTTTCTCTAACACAGGGTTTCCCAACCTGGCGATATTGTCCACCAGTGGGTAATTTCAACTGTTGGGTGGGTGATGAGCAACTGAACAGAAAATGGTAGGTGATATAGGATTTTGAGTATTAAAAAGGTATTTCATTGTATGCTACTCAAAAAAATTATTCACAGGAGATATGAAAAGAACCTGTATAAAAATAAATAAATAAATAAATAGGAAACTAAATGGGAAGAATTTGGTCATATTCCTAGATAAATATGGCTATCCTTAATCCTAGATAAGATATAAATATTCCCAGCAAACAACAAATATTTTGGCATTTTCTATAGTTTTCAGAAGGGTCATTAATATTCAAATAGTTCTTCAGATGAAATAACATTTTTTTCAGATATAAATCAAATAAGAGAAGACCAATAACAATAAAAAAAAATATTCTCTGAAATTTTATTTGTTGCTAGTAATGTATATTCTTTTTAATTTTATAATTATGAACAAAAATTGTTTAATTTTTTGTCAACATTTGCAATGCCAACCCTAAGCATAAAACTAACCTTGATCATAAAACTAAATTATATATAGAGTTTTCAATGGTCAAGTTTGGTTTTGTTTGTTCTTTAATAAAGTCGCTGCATAAGTCAGTGTCATTTGTTACCTCACTTTGGACTTTTTTTAACTACATCATAAAGTCAGTTTATCAAATAGTAACAAACTTTTAATAAATAATTTTGGTATGCTTTTGAACATTTACTATACAGATGGGTGGTAGAAAATTTTTCCATGTGAAAGTGGGTGATGCCACAAAAAATTGTTGAAACTCCTACTGTAGCATTTAAATGCAGTATATACAGGAAATGTTTTGGCTTTTCTTATTGCTATCCTCTGACTTAAACCATTACTCTACCATTGAACTTTAGTCATTTCCTATTTTCTTCACTAACAAACAATATTTTTGTGCTGGATAAATATTTGATGATTAAACATTGAATTGTTTTTTTACTTGTTTCAGCAAATTTAAGCACTCATTCTGCGTCTCTTACTCAGGATTAATAATCAGAAGGTTACGTATTCTAATCAAGTTGAGGGATCACTATATTATGATAATGTCCATTCCTACCATATATCGATTTTATGTTGTGTAAAGATTGAAAGAAAATGCAGAGAGAGTTATTATATACAAGATAAATTTTTATATAACTCAGTATATACTCATGTATAAGCCGACTTCATGTATAGTGTGACCCCTGAATTTTAACCCCTCCAGAAAAAATTTACTTGTGTATGGTGCAACTAGTGACTGAAAATGCATACTTTTTAATCTCTTCAAAAAAATTACCTGTGTATAGTGCGACTTTCTATTTTTTGCATAAAAAAAAATGATCATAAAACTTGCACTATACACAAGCATATATGGTATCCAGAAGTATAGAGTGATATGTTAACATTCAAGAGTTCATGTTCTGGTTCTTAGGAGAGAGTCTGGAAGAATATATATATATATATATATATATATATATATATATATGCATTTATTCAGAAGTTGTAGTTGCCTAGATTAAAAGAGTGAAGTAAGTATATATGTTTTAGTATCAATTGAGGACTGTGTGGACAACTTCGTCATCACTGGTAGAAGGAGGTAGAGATACTCACCCTTCATTTTAGCACTGGAAGATCAAATTTTAGAGAAGAGTTTGCTGACCATCATGAACACCAGTCATGAGATACAAGCAATCACGAATCCCGGATATATAAGCCTACAATTACCATTCATATATAATAAATAACATATATCCCAATAGTATCATTAGTATTAGTTTTTGCAAGTATTGATGATAACCAGTAGATAGTACCTCTTTTTTATTTTAATTGTTTCACTACACGCAAGGCAATAAAGCTACTACGATGTAAGGGGGCCACTGAGTATTAGAGAATATGAGAAAAAAAGAACTATTAAAAAGAGAGAAGAATAAAAGAAAAGGAATCAAGAATCTAGAAGATAACAATTGCTATTGCATTTAAAATTTTTGAAGATCAAAGTTGACTGCGGAAACAAGAAGTCAAAAAAGAATTCCATGGAATAATATAAACTGTTAATGTAGAACTTATGGTTACATTTCAACTGTAAAATGATGAGACCTTGCTATCAATCTAGTACTGAGCTTAAATTCATAAAGTCGAGGTACCATGAACAATTACCATGAAAGTATTTATAGAAAAGGCACAAGAAAGCTACATTATGGCAGTTTGAATGTGACTGAAGCTGAGATGCCAGGTCAGGACCAACAACATTGCAGGTTCTTATTTGGATTTTATCAAGAATCTCTAAATATCTAGCAGGAGTACCAGACCAGATGTGTACAAATGTACTGTATTTATTGCATTCCTTGTTTTACCAAATTAGGTAATATCAATTACTGTAATAATGCAAATGAATAGGTGATAATATATTTATACAGTAATAGTGGACTATGGTAGTGATAATGCAAAAGTAACACAGTGATTGTGCTCTTGAGTGCAGTCATGATACAATAGCTGGGAGTTAAATGTAAACACACCATGTGTTGAAATGCTCTGTGATTTGTCACTGTTGATAAGTACAAGTTGTCTCTAATGTAAATAGGTATAACATTGTGCTAAGCTATTGAAAATCTGATTAATAATAACCACAAATATTTAATAATAAGTCCAAAATGTAATTTGTTGTGGTAGAAAGAAAATGACACTGTAGAGTCAGTGGCTTCAACTTGCTAGTATGATAAGCTATTAGGTTGGTGCAAAAATAATTTTGTTTTCTCACATAGTAACATATGTTAGAAAACGAAATTATTTTTGCACCAACCTAATATTAAATCCTCAAATATTTTTTCCAAAAAATACTTAGCTAATTATAGGGTGCATCTTACCACACAAAAAAATATGGCACCCATTTGTTTGCATCAGTTCTCTAACTATTTTTCCAGTCCTGCTTTGTGATGTTGCAGGTTACTAATGTGTTTGGGTTAAAATAGCAGTCACCACTTTGTTGTGGTAATCAACACCTTTGATATGAGTGTGTGTACATTGTATAGTAAATATTTATGGGCTCTTGGAACATTTGTCTATCAAACAATATTGGTGGACTCATGTGAGTCTGGGTGAAAATAAACAGAAAACAATGAATTTAAAACAAACTGCAATTATATGCATGTATTAAGAAAAGTATGTTTACGCAGTTGAAATGAAAGAAAAAGACATTGAAACTAGCTATAAGAATGTACTTGTGTGTGCATGTATGCATGCACATGTGTACAAGAGTTCAAAATCCAAGAGAGGACCAAGGAAGTGACCATGCCCCATCAACAGCGTTTTTTTAACTACATTTGTGTACCTATGGAAAAAAGAGGCAAAGAGAATGAGAGAATATGCTTTCTTTTTATAGACTTAAAGAGCCATACCTGTTGTGACCAAGTAATTGGTTAAGAAATAACAAAACAAAAGGTTGCAGGTAAATAGTGTATTGAACAATAAATACAACAGACTTATGTTTCACCATTACACATTTGAACTAGTTTATCTACAACACTTGTATATCGTTATAATGGGGCCTCACATCAGTGAGGGGGGGGGGCTGGTGTGCAACTGAAACCGTTGAGAGGAAGGCGCCGAAACGGTGCACATTCTCTCCTGATGACCCCAGTTTAAAATTCGAGAGGAACACATCAAATTCAGTGAAGTCATATGCCGTAGTGAAGCTCGGTGGAAGTGTCATTGGCATGAGGAGCATTACACATTCAGCTCGCTTCAGGTGAGTTTCAATTACTTTCCAGTAATTTCCTTCTTCACTACTTGGGAGTGTGTGTCGGTTGACCAGCGTTCAGTTTAGATCACCATTCCCCCGAGGCTTACTTTTCCTACTACTTTATAGTAAGTGGAAGAGTCCATAATAAACTCGCTAGAGGGAGACACTACAACAATACCCTAATGAGCATTTTTGACAAAAAAAAACAACCCCCAGTAATGGTCCAATATAGTATTGCTGACTCAGGAGGACTTAGGTGAGTGGTGGATCATGTATTGAAAAATCACTCAAATGCAAAGCAATTGGGATTCTTGTATTTTATAACTTGAAATGATTCTGTTTTTCCTTTACAAATTAAAAGAATACATTTTCAAACAAGAGTGACAAAACATTTTTCATCAAGATGCATGAGTTCTTCAAAACATGATTTGCTCACAAATTGGCACAAATGTAAAAACTGAACAAGAAATTATAGCCCCCCCATCCACCACCACTACCCACCAAATATTCCTTTTCCATTATGGATTCTTTTGCTTTTCATCATCCATGTAAATATTTCACATCAATGTTGAATTTCCCAAGTTTTATTCTTCACCAGGCAACAAAAAAAGTATGTTGTTCTCTTTTGATACCAATATTACTGTACAGTCTGTTGGTAATTTTTATTGTTCTAAAAAAGCTATTTTTAGAATTGTAATAAAACCATAACATATAAAACTGATTTAATACATATTTTTTTTCTTGAGAATTTACAACAAAAATATTAAACGCTATTTATTTCTTCAATTGTTTATTTTTAAGATTATTAATTTGTAATCTTTAATAATTATAACTTTATGAAAATTATATTTCTGGTTCTGTTTTGAACATTTGGGGTTTTGTTTTGAACATTTTTTTTTTTTTTAAATACACCCCACAGTAATTTTTATGATTTTAAAAAGGTGTTTTTGGAATTTTAATAAAACCACAACATTTGAAACTGAATTTATACATTTTTTCCCCACTATAATTAAAAATAAGTTCCTCAAATTACTTGTTTTAATTTTCCAAGGTGGAGTTCAATTCACTATTAAGTTTCATATGTTATGGTTTTCTTAAAATTCTAATAATAGTTTGTTAAAATAATAAAAATTACTGAGCATATATACAGTAATAACAGTACGAAGAGAAAAATACCCTTCTTACACATTGTTTTACTTGGCAGAGGAGAGGTGGGGGGGGGGGCTGGTCCTAAGTTAAACTTTGCCCAAATTTTTATATGGCTGAACAAATTTTAATAGAATTTGGAATTTGATAGAGAGAGCTTTGAGTATACCAATTACTGAACATTTGATTGAAACATTTTTTGCCTGGAATCTTAAATTGATGTTTAAATTCACTTAAATTTTTTTAGCTGGGACAATGACAAAGTTATATACAAAGTTTCTCATGATTTATCACTAAACCATTATTATCTAAAAAAAAAAAAAAAAATCCTTACAATTTAAAAATATTTCCTGATTTTAAATAAGCTGCAAAGAGTTGATAAGCCATAGAAAATGAATGAATCAATTTAGCAAGGCCATCTCATTGTCATTAGCAAAGTTCTTTGGCAGACAAATCTGGTAATACCACAAACTTCTATAGGATTATGTGAAAACTATCTTCTTCTATGTACTGTATCCCATCAGGGACATGGGCGATCATAGCTCTCCAAAACTTCCTATTCCTTGTGACCCTTAGGAGTTTTTCTAAGGCTCTGCCCCCTCCCCCTAGTTCCACCATCCATTCACACAAGCTTGTCAGGTAAGTGGCTCACTGCCTTCTCTTATCTCTCTTGCCCTTGACATGCCCCATGATTAAGTTTTCCAAGACCTCCTTCCTCATTGTGTCCATGGAACTTCAGCTATCTCTTCCTGATTCTGAACAGGAGTAGTTTTTGGTTACCATTTTCTTTAAGATTTCCTTTTTGCTTACTTGCACCATCCATAGAATTCTCATTATCCTTCTGTAGAACTAGATTTCTGTTGCCTCCAGTTTTCTCCTCAATCCGTGGGGAGATTGCCTAATATTCAATGCCATATAAGAGGATGGATATCACATATCAATTCAGTACTCTTTCCTTTGTTTTTAACAAAATTTTTCTGTTTTCAGCACTTTGCTTAGTTTTTGGAAGGCATCTTTCATTAGTTCAATGTATGTTCCAAGTCAGTATCACATTTTCCATCCTCTGTTAAAACACTTCCCAGATATTTAAACTTCTGCACCTGCTTGATATTAACATTTCCAATTTGTAACTTGCATCTTGGACTTTTTCCTCTTGCTGATGAACATACTTTCTGTCTTTTCTTTTTTCTCACTTCTACCACCCCTGTCTAGCCACCAACACAATGTCATCTGCATATCTCATATTGTCATTGTTATATATGTGTATCTATAATAAATCCTTGTAGGGTAGCCTCACTATAGAGATTGAATAAATCTGGGAAGACGACACATCCTTGTCTTAAGCCCCTTTCGATATTTGTATATTTACTGAATTCATTTTCTATTCATATGTAATCAGTTTGCTCCCAGTATAAGTTTTGTATCATCCAAATATCCTTCCCAAATAAATTGAGCTTACCTAGCAGTTCAAACTGTTCTTTGTGCCATAACTTATCAAATGCCTTTGCATATTCTATAAAATATAGGTTTACGTCCTTCTGCATTTGTATTGCTCTTTCTGAAATTATAATAAGCATAAATATTGCAATCCTTGTTTTTGTGTCTTTAATAAAACCGCACTGTTCTTGTCCTATTTCCAGTCTAATTCTCCTTCACACTCAGGATTCACATCATTAGTTTAGTTATGTGGCTCCTTAAACTGATTGACCAATGGAGCTCACATTCATCTGCACCCAGTTTCTTAGGTAATGTTACAAAGATGAATTTAGTGAGATCCTCCAGTGTGTCACCATTGTTGTATATTTCGTTTATTACTTCTGTGATGTTGATGCTGAAATTGTCTAAGGCTAAGAGCATTTCTGTTATGATTCCATCTTTCCTTGCTACTTTGTTCCTGTTCATCTTCTTCAGTGATAATTTTACTTTAGATTTTAATATTTGTGGCCCTTCTGTAATTTTCAAATGTTGTAGGTTTCTCATGCATCATGAAAAAGTTATTTAATATATTCACTCCACTTTTGGGTTATATTTTTCTTTTTCTATTATCTGTGACCCATCCTTTGATTTTATGAAATCTTTTGATTAGCTCACCTTTCGTCCTTTTATTTTACTTTCTGTATTAGTGTTGCTCATCCTCTCTATTTCTATTTTCATTGAGTCATTGCTATTTAGCCTGCTTACAATTGTTTTTAATTTCTTTGTTTAATGTTTGGTACTCTCTTCCATTCCTTGGCATTGTTTGTTGTCACTTTTTTCATCATCTCTAGAATTTCATCTGTCATCCACTCATTCTTTTTTTCATTTTCCTTGGTACAATCTCATTTTCCAATACCACTAGTGTTTCTCTCAGCATGTTTCACTTTGATTTTGTAGTCTTGTTCAGATTATATTCGTTTATATTTCTGTTTTTGTATGTCTCCTTTCTTGCACCTTGGATCCTTCAGCTTAGGCGTTGCCTTGGTCATCTTTAGTTTTACTCTGATGTAACACATGACTGGAAGATGGTTACTCCCATAGTTGTCACTTGGATAGGTTTTGTAGTGTAGAACCTTTTTTTATGAACCTTTTTGAGTAACAATCTGGTTCTGCATACTAGTATAAGACAAAGAAATTTTTATTCCTAAATATGTGACTTTCAAAAAAAAAAAAGTAACAAATAAAAAAATGCAATAAAATATAAACCATCATATTTGGCCAGTCTGTCTGAAAAATGTGTATATTTTTTCCTTTTTTTTTTTTAATCTTTTCTAAAAATTATACTTTTCTTTTTTCTTTTCTAGGGGCAAGGATAATAAGGACAAAAAAGAATACGAGTCTGTCGTTAGCAACTAATTTTTCTTTTCTCCACCTCTGCCGGTGAGATAAAAAGGTGAGGCACAGTGGCGTATTACCTACCTATTGGAGTGACGGCGTCACGCGGGGTCCGGAGGCGGAGCCCAAAGTTGGCAGTGTTGCCAGAACGTGGCTTATCGTCTCTGTCCGGTGACATGGCCTTTCCACCACATCAAACATCGTCTACGACGTATCACATCTATTCTACGGCCGACTTTATTGCCAGAGGGGCAACCTGCGAAGTTTATAAAGGTTATAACAAGGTAAGTGGGAAATAAGTGGCATTATTTTTAGTGTGACTTCCAACAATTTGAATCAGGAAATATAAATTTTCCAGTTAAAAAAGTTAAGTTTGTTTATTTATTTTTTTCAGAACTTACACAATACTTTTATATGAAAACAGTCGTACAAAAAATCGGCAGAACGTGTTAGTTAAAACTTAAAAGATTAACTGAGGTGGACCAATATTGGTAATACTAATAACCTTAACGACTTGACACTTTTTTATTAATGGTATAGAAAATTATTTTTATTTTTTTACCAATTGATCTTGTACTCTAACTCGTAGCGGAACAAATTGACGTAAAAAAATAGGATTTTGGTTTGCGCTACATCATTTTTATTTTGTAGATTAGTACCAGATCTTTATCCACGAGATTTGTCAAAAATCGAAAAAGAATTAAGGGGGCTCTTCATAGTAGTGCCCTAATTGAAAATGATGTTTTTGTTCTTCTCTTACTCTTTAACTTTTTACTCAACTCAACAACTGTATGTGTTTTGTTGTGCATGTCAAAAAAAAAAAAAAAAAAAAACTCTCTAAGTACAACTTATGCGGAAAAATACACCTGTCTTGACCGCGTCGAAAGTTTTTGTAAACTGTGAAAATATATATATAATAAAAGAACATTTATTTAAAAATCCGTTTATTATTTAATTTATGTGTAAAAAAAAAAAAAACCTCCAGATAAAAAAAAATCCATGTTCTCTTTTTTCCGCTTAGTTGAAAAAGTGTAAAAAAAAAAAAAAACTTTATTATATTTTTATTTTTTATTTATCTCCTGTGTAACGTGTTTATTGGAACGTGATGTTGAGAAGAGTAAAAAATAAATAAATAAATATTTACGAAAGTCTCCGAGCAGCAGAGAAGAGTAAACGTTTAAAAAATGATAAATAAATCATGGCACATTCTTTTTTTGTCTAGAGAAGAAAGTACGTCATAGTAGTCATTTCATTATTAGATTGAGTTTGAAAAACTTTTTTGCATTTCCTTCATAATGTCAGACGACAACAAATCTGAACAAGTCGGCTGTTAATAATTGTTCTACCGTAAGAAGGAATAATATTCTGTAACCTACGAATGTTTTAAATTGTAAAATGTGTGTTTTCTTTTAAGCAAAAAACTTTAATGACGAAAACGAAACCGCTCAAAATTAAGAACCAGTCAAAATATCGGAAGAAGTGATGTATGGATTTTCCCAATGACTATGATGAAGCCTTTTGGTAGCATCGAAAAGGTTGGAACTTAATAATAAAACTTAAAGGCTAAATAACTACATTAGTAAAGTCATTAACGGACGTTTTAGAAAAAAAAAATGAAAAGAAATTTACTTTCATTTTGTTACGCAAGGTGTAAGGGGAGATAATTCTGAAAGACAAAACAAACTGAAACTGATTAATGGTCTTACCACAGAAAACGCGATATGGTTTAATTTAAAATTAATTTTTAAAAATTAAAATGTTTTTCTTGAAGCCTTTATTTTTTATTTAAATCAAAGTTAATAGATTAAATTTAATATTTCCAATAAGCAAAATATTTTGCAGTATTTCAAAACTAATTTAAATTGACTGGAAAGAATTTTTTTTTCTGATTATCGCCGTTTTTTTTTGTTTTGTTTTTTTTTTTTGTTTCGTTTTTAGTCGTCTTTCATCTCAATGTAATTCTTTTTTATTAAAGAATCTTCCAAAAATAAAACTTATTTTTTCAGAAACTCTGTAGAATATTAGTTGGTTTAAAGTATAACTAATCTGATTTGAAACAAATATTATTTACTTTAAGTTTAAAATATTGCAGAAATGCATTTTTTTTAACACAACACTAGCTGTTTAAGATGTTGACATGTTTGACGGATTGATGTTTATCTAATATTGTTCTACGAAGGTTTTAGCCATAAAAAAGAATTTAATATAATGCGATAACGTTTTATTTTTAAGTATTCCATAATCTTGAAAAATTAAAATATTCTCTGTAATTTAATGTTTTATTGAATTTTAGATACTTTCTGGTTTTAAATGTACTGTAGTTGTCTCTCATTTTCTGATAATGTCATGTACGGTCGCCCATACTTATAAAAATCATCATGTTTATACACAAAAAGAAATTATCTTTTTAAATAATTGATATTTCATGATTTCTATTAAGTTTTTACATTTATGGGGCCTTTTTTTCATAGTGATATGCTTTTCTTTTTTGCTTTTTTTTTTTTTTTTATAAAAAAAAACCAAAGCTACTAATGCTAATTGCACAAAATTCTGTAAAGATTTTTACAGATGAAACATTGGATAATAAAATGAAATTGATGAATTTTACCCACAGTTATGTAGTAACTTTTATTTAGTCCTTAGATGATTCTTTTATGTGCTTTCCTTCTTCTTTTGACTATAACATATTGAACAAAATATCTGACAGCATAGAAATGGCTCTTTATCTCTATATCTATTTCTATCTCTTCATCTGCAGACAGCTTTGCATTTAGTGATTTTTTTTACTGCTTCTCATGTCAAGTGGCTTCATTATTCTAATACCACTGATGTTGCCCATACTTTGAATTTTTCTTTTGCTCAATCTCTCAGTCAAATAGATTTTGTTACTCACTTTCCTAATGATTCTGACCAACATACTTCTTTTTTTTTTTTTTTTTTTTTTACTTGATTTGTTCCTTACCTCCTCTCCAGACATGCATTGCAACTCTGTCCTCTTAGCAATTCGCAATTCAGATCACACTGTATTTGCTGCTATTTCTTTTGACTTGTCTATTAGACATGAACCTCCTAATCACAAGACTTCTTTCTGTTATCAGCGTACTGGTTGGGATTCATTTTGTGATTTTCTACATGATGCCCCTTGGGGTTAAAATTTTTAACCTTCCAATAGAGAATTGTACTCTGAAGTTTCTTCTTGGATAAAAGCTGGCATCAATGCTTTTGGAAATACCATCTGAAACCAATTTTCTTCTTGGTACACACTTGCCTGTTCTGCTGCTATAGCCCACAGAAATCACTTTTTCTGGCTGTACCAGCATGATAGTTCCAATCACAACAGACACCTCTTTGTGTCTGCTTATAATAATAAAAAAGGCTAAGTTTTTGTTTGCTAACAGAATGAGGCACCATATAATGTCTAACAATTTTGTTTCTCATGACTACTGGAAGCTCTGTGTGTTAAACAAGAGTAAGTTTTCTATCTTTCCTTTCTTGACACAATTTAAGTCAATTTGATAAATCTGAATGGTTTGCTTGTAAATTCTCTTCCAATTTTACTTTTGATTCATCTGGAGTATCTTTGCTCAACTTTGCAACCAGAATTGAGTTTCTAATGTGTGATATGCATATGATTCCATCCATGGTTTCTACTATCAAATCTAAATTAAACCCCTCAATGTATGCAGAATTGTTGGTATCCTTGCAATAGTCCTTAAGTGTGCTCCTGAACTGGCTCCTGTTCTCTCTAAACTCTACAATAAATACCATGCTTCTTCTTGCCTTCCTGCTTGTTGAAATCCTCTTCTGTAGTTCCTGTTTTTAAGAACTCTGACAAAACATAGGATCCTTTTTAATGACTTATTAATCTTGTTTCTTTTTTGGCAAAGTCCTAGAGGCTCTCATCAACTCTGAGTTGGTTAAGCATCACACCTTGCAGAGTCTTCTTTTAGACAAACAATATAGCTTTCACTTTTCTAGGTCAACTGCTGATGTGTTAACAGTGATTACTGAAAGATTCTATCAAGCTTTAGATAAGAATGGGGAATTATTTGATACTTCTATGTTGTTTTGATCAAGATTTATTGACATCTATTTAGACTCTAGTTTATTAATAAATTCTAAATTTACTGTTTCATTTTTAAGGGCTTGGATGTTATATATAGGTGTTTTTTTTATGGTTTATGTGGGTGGAAATGAGCTACTTTATTAGCTGGTGTTGTCATTTTAGTTACAAGTAATCTGTGATCAGATTCAGAGTTGGAGTTGTATACTATGTGATGCAGTGTTTCATGGGATGGTTGAACCATGTGTCAAGGATGAATAACAATAGTTTAACAAGAGAGTTGGAGTTGTATACTATGTGATGCAGTGTTTCATGGGATGGTTGAACCATGTGCCAAGGATGAATAACAATAGTTTAACAAGAGAGTTGGAGTTGTATACTATGTGATGCAGTGTTTCATGGGATGGTTGAACCATGTGTCAAGGATGAATAACAATAGTTTAACAAGAGATCCCCCTTTGCTGTTTGAGGCTTCTGTTTGAAACAGTGTCATCTTATGATCAAAAGTGCAGGGTGGTACTTGAGAATACTTGAGGTAACATTAAAATCACCATTAATGAGTTACAATCTGAAATATGCAATAGTCACTACCAAGTCTATGTACATCTTTCATACAGACAATATCAAGGTTTGCTTGAATTCTACTAAAAAGGAAGTGCACTCTGAAATCAACTTATCCTCATTGGGCATTGATTTTGTACTATTTTCCACTTTTTGTTTTGAGTTTATAGTCAATTTTTTAGTTGTTATTGATAGGTTAGGTGTCTGACTAAATCTTTCTTTACCAGTAGTACATTTTTCAACCCCAGCTTGGTGTAGCCCTTGGTAACCTGTGTCACAGACAATTCAGTTACATTTTTTAGCATTCTCATGAGGTCAAAAAATGTTGGTTTTGCATCAGAATTTTCCTTCTCCTTGATAGATGACCATTAAGCTCTATCTAACCATCTGACTTTATATCAGAGTTTACCTTCTAGATGAAGAGACTTCAGCGACAGCTAAGAGTTTTCATCTCACCCACATATAAAACCTCCAAACTGCTTAAAAATAATAAGTTCATTTGCTAAAACTATTTCATAAAAAAAATGAAAAGTTCTTAACATTTTTTTTAATTCAAAGAAAACTCTTACTGTGATTGCATAAAAGTTAATAGTAACATTAAAATAAACATTAAATCACAATTACATTTGTTAAAGAAATCATTTGGTTGGTTTCAGAGAATCCCGAATTTACAAAAAAAAAAAAAAAAAAAAAAAATGAACCATTCAACAAAAGGAAGATTTAATTTAATTGAATTCACTCCAAGCAAGGCATTAAAGCCACTATGACACAAGGGGTTACTGGATGTGGAAGACTTAGAAAAAAAAAAAAAGAAACATTACTAATTTGCGAGAACAAAAGATGTTACATAGGAATAAAGTGTCACTGCTGACACTTGAGTTTGAACATAGATCACCAGAGAGTAAAACACAGGCGATCCCATTATTGAACTGAGCAGACCACGTGACCTTAGTGTAAACACATAAATATGAAGTCATGTGATGTTTAAATGATCGCTATTTCTCCTCTATTACTATACAGACTGCTATTCACTATACTATTTCTCTATACAGATTACTTTTCAAGCAAGTATTTTTCTAGCAAGTACTATTAGTGCGAGTGTTATTCGAAGGCATCTGACACCAGTATTGTTCAACGGTGTTACTATAGTTGTATCTGCAATTACAAAGTTTCTACTACAATGAGGATTGCAAAAGTGATGATGAGTATTCGTTGGTATTGATATTGCGTTTTGATTTTTGAGGATTAAAGTTGACTGGAAAGCATAAATCTGGAAGGGAATTCCACAAGCTAATAAGTATGAGGAAGAAACTGTTAGCATAAAACTTACAATTACATATAGCCAACGTGACTGTCGATTGATGAGACCTTGTTGCCAGTCTAGTATTGCATTTAAATTCATAAAGTTTAGGTACCATAATGAAGAGTTCATCTGAACAATTAAGATGAAAGTATTTATAGAAAAGGCATGTGGAGGCAATTTTACAGTGACGGGAAAGTGACTGAATCCAAGCTACCAGATCAGGACCGATAATATTGCCAATTCTTCTTTGGATTTTATCAATGATCTAGATATATAGTAGGAGAAACTGACTATATATGACAGCAATATTTTAAGCATGGACAAATATATAGATTTATAGATATGTAAGATAGATTCTGGAGAGAAAAAAATGTCTAGCATGACACAGTGAACTGACTTTCTTATCAGCCGACTTAGCAGTGGGTTCAATATAGTCTTTAAAGGTTTCAGTGAAGCCAGTTTTCAGGCAAATGACCTTTGCTGTTATGATTACCTCCTGTTTGAATTATATGTAACAGTGATAGAAGTTTTTGATATTAGATGGCTGTGTGCCAATCAAAAATTCACTGATGTATGAAAGTAAAAAACTTTATCAGCATTCAAATTATACATCTGTAGAATGAGGCCTGAAAGGAAGACTTTTTATGCAGTATGACAACACAAGGTTGCAAACAATGTGAAGCAATTTGGAGCCATCAACCCTCTGGTTACTCTTGAAATTGAAAGAGGCTAGTATTTTTCATCAGATACTGAAATTAAAATTATTGTGTGCAATTCATCATCATTCCCTTGAATGCTTCAATTGCTACAGGGACCTAAAAGCAGAAGGAGGATGCACGGTGGAGTAATGGATAGCGGCTTGAATTGAGGAATCTGAGAGCTGGGTTTGAATTCCGGTTGAAACAATTACATTCACTTATGTGCTAATACCTTTTGTGAAAGGTATGAATCCTCTTCTTCTCCTCCCAGCTATGGTAAAATAGCAGGACAGACCAGGTTCTATAGACTTGGATGGCAACTGGTCTACTGCAGAAAGAAATGGCAACCTTCTGCAGGGAAAAATCTGCCTCATCAGTCATGTATCATGCATGCCACATAACTGACTGAAAGGCAGAAGAAACCAATAACATGATGATCTGTTGGTGATGGCTCTCAGGAATTCTGGAACTGTCATGTCCATCTGCTCTTTGATACTGTCTTACTAGCTTTTTCATTGTCATCTGTGCTTGCATCCACCTTCAACAGTGCCTTGCATGATGGTCTTGCAGAGGCTCTCATGGCATGTGATATGGCCAAATCATGACATTTTCAGACATTTGATAGTGGCAAGGAGAGATTCCTGCTAACCCACGATAATTTTGACCTTGATCTGTACATAGTCATTGGTTTTGTGTTTCCAGTAGGAGATGCAGAGGAACTTTCTTAAGTATTTTTCTCAAACACTTGGATCCTTTGTCCTGCCTCAACCAATTGTGTGCAGTTGGATAAAAAATAAGCCAGAAATTGTCTTCATAGACTGAACAAAAAAAGTGGCTAGAACATTTGGTGGCAAAATATCACATTAAATGGTGAGTGTTGAAAAATAAAAATTTCTCCGTTTTCAGAGCAGTTTCATTATTTTATCTGGTTCAAGAATTGTTTTATATAGGATTGAAGACTTTATTTATCAACAACACTTGTATATTCTGTTCTCTTTGTAGCTTTATTTTTTAACTTTTTTTTAAAAACATTTATTCATACATTTTAGAAAACTGGAGAAGTAAGAGCATTGAAAATTTTAAATGTCCATTTCAACCATGAATTAACAGAACTGTTGAAACGAGAAATTGATGCTCTTTTGTGTCTTCAACATGAAAATGTGGTCACATTTTATTCAGTGGAAAAGGAGGTAAGTATATTGATATTTTAATAATAGTTTCAAAGAAGTGATTCTCTTTGATGTTACTTCAAAGACACAAGTCTGTAAATGTATTGATTTTGACATTATACAAGGAATTGCTTGCACAGATGAAAAAGTAATATGAAAATAAGCACAAGCTTTATTTTATTGTTTTTTCTCTCCTCTATCTATTCAACATAAAGTTATTTCTGCATAATGTTACTGTTTCTACAACATGCAAAAAACAAAGTAGTGGAGTTTTTCTTGGAGAATGCAATCTTAGCTGACTTCTATGAAGTTCATTGCTTATTGTTCACTTCATAACAATAATACCTGATACTCTTAATTCTTCCTGTATTTCTTTCCAAGTAGTCATTGGATTTTCTTGAATTTTGCAATGAATTCTTCTCATTGATCTGGGAGAAATTTTGTATGATGCACCAAATCTCAATTTGTTCTCGACAGTTTTCACTTTTTTACATTTAATAATAACAGAACTAATAATAATAAATGGTATATTCAGGATATCTTCTATATCCCTATGTTTTGCCTTCCTTCCAATGTTTGATCAATTCTTTTTGCAGCTTTGATAGTTCTTTGCCTTTCCCCACAATAATAATTGTGTATGATTTGTGTGCAGAGATAATCTTATACAAGAAATGAATTACAGAATGTTCTAGATTGTTCCAGTAATAAGATAATTGGAGGAATCTAGCAAAATCTTACAAAGAATTATGTAAATAGAAGTAATTTAAGCCTTTTGATGTTAAAGACGTATTTTGTACAAATACTTTTTTCACCTTGAGATTTTACAAGTAGCACATAATTTCATTTATAGCAAAGTTTTCTAATTGTTTTTGCATTATGCAATAGTGTAGAAATATTGTATGGATTTTAATTTTTTTCATAAATTATAAATATATACAAATATTTATTTACCACCCTCCCCACTGTGTATTTGGAAGTGTTATCTGATGATCCAGTGTCCCTTGAAAGGGCTCTAGTGAAATAAATTATTATAATGGAACCTTAAAGTGGTCTGTTTTTTAAATTATTAGCTCTGGATTTACACTGAGCTCTCAGGATTTCATCTCCTCCTTGGGACTACCCGTATGGATTACCAAGTTTTTCATAACTTTATATATATATACATATATACACACACATACGTATTTACTGTGAAGCAAGCACAAGTAGGACATTCCTCACATCAAAATTTGGCCTGGTCATTTACTGTAATTAATACTTTGCCAGCCTGTTTACTTGATCCTGGAAGAGATGTTGTGAGGGGATACGGGTCTAGACCTGTGCAACAACTTTTTTTTTCTCTCACTCACTCATTCACATGCTATGTCACTTCAGGATGTAGGCAATCCTAACTTTCCACAGATTCCTTTTCTTTATCTATGAATTGACAGGCATTCTTGTGAAAAGTAGTGGAGTGGTTTCCCATTAACAACTTCTCTGCAGTTTTTGGATTCAAAGTTTTCCTTCTTGTAGGTTGGTTTCCATCAAAGGTCAGAGCCCAGTCTACCCAGCTGTTTAACTATTTAAGTTGTGGGAGGGGGAATAAGATTTGGATTCATTCCTTTCCCCAGAGCATTAGTGTGAAAATGAACACAATAGAGTAATCCTGAATTTAAATTCTGCTAATTGTTTCTATTTTATGGGCTGATATCCATGTGCCAACTGCCTACTCACACTCATATTAAAAAGAAAAAAAAAAAAAGCACTGAGGCACATGTTCCTTGAAAGAAACCATTATCATCTCTTGGGATAGATAGGGAGTTAGGTGTATATTAAGACATTTCGAAATGGTTAGTAGATTTTTCTGTCCTTCTATATTGATTGTTTTGGAATATTCTTCTGCGCAGCTTCTGCATGTCTATGTATGTAAAAGTTCCCAGGACTATGATTATTATTATTATTATTATTACTTTTAACGATGAAACTTTTTGTTCCAAACAACATGTGCAGGTAGTGTAGCTGTTAAAATTCCAGTCAAGTTCATTACATTCATTTTTACATAAAATACCCTTTGAAAAAGTATGACTCCAGGTATAGGTTAAATAGCAAGGTAGACTTGGCTATCTAACTGTGGTTGGCAACTCTGAATTCAAAATATTATGTAGTCCTAGCAAAACACATACTATACAACCATGGAAAGAATTATGATATTCACAATTAACTGTAGCAGAGGATTGTGATTGCTGTAATCTTGACTGCAGTCAATTTAGAAAACGGTCTTTTGGATGGGGGCGTTGGAAACTTTTGTACACATTTTATATGTAAACATTATGTGATCTTAGCATCTCTCTCATTTGGTTGTAACATGATATAAGATTAATTGCTCAGCTTCTAAAGAAAAATAAAAAATTTTGAAAGAATTCTTTACAGAAACTAAACCTGGAGTTGGGAAAAATGATGGATAGTTAAATTTTAATTCCCCCACCACAACCCCAGAGTTTTTATTTTTTTCCAATTTTCTTTATAGATTCACTCAGGAAAGCAAGTTCTTGTTACAGAATTCTGCAGTGGTGGAACATTGTCAAAGTTTTTACATCAACCCGAAAATTATAAAGGACTTGACAATCAAGAGTTTCTTATACTTTTACGTGATTTAGGTGAGTGAAGAATGTGTATTTCTAGTGGTATTTTCTGATTCATCAATATATATATATTTTTTTTTTTTTTTTTTTTTTTTTTTCAGGCCTAAAAGATTTACAATTAAAATAAAAATATTCTTTATATTATACATAAAATATCTCTATTTTGTCACTTATTTCTTAGGACAGATAATAAAGTAGGAATTAATTAAAAGGTTGGCTTGAATTGATGGATTTTATAACAATCAACTCATGACTTATATTATGGCAAAATGTTATTTTTTATTTTTTTTTTAATTTTATCTTATTAAGCTCAGTTTAATCTGGTACAAGTACACATTAGAGCACCCACTGAGGATTGATCACATTAGTAAATTGTTATAAATGATTAGCTTATTATTAAGTTTTTCTATGAATGATACTTATTTAAATAAAGTAGATTATGAGTTTGAATGGCTGACTTGATATTTTATTGATATAACATCACACATTGAAAAGTCCTGTAACTACTTATGTTTGAAAATAGTGCAATTTAATTTTCCCATCTTGTTAACAAAATCTAGTTCCATATATTTTCCCCAGGTGGTGATATTTATGCGTATTGTTGGTAAATAGAAAACATATTGTAAATATCATCCTAGTATTTAAAAATGGTGGTACTCCTGCAGAAAATGTCAGGCAGATACTTCAAATGAATTTGAATATTTTTTGCAAGTTCTGAGTCTTCTTATTTTGTCAGTCAGATAATGGCTCAAGATAATTAGGTCTTGATGAAAACAATGAAACTCTGAAGTGGCTGACATTGATAGCATATCATGTGCTACATCATAGTTTGTGGGAAGTTGGTCATAAAAATAAAATCACTTACTCTCATATCCAGTTCATGCCATTTACTTTGAGAAAAAAATGGTGGAAACTGAATTTCTTTAGCTGCTCGCTCAGGAAGGAAAAAGAATTTCTTGAACTGCAAACATGAGAAGGAAAAATGGATTTCTTTAACTGCAAGCACACAGATGTATAGAGGATAATGGCAGTAATCTGTAAATGTAAATTTGGTTCACATCCAAAGTTTTTCAGCTTTAAATGACTTGCAAAAGATTGATAAGGCATAAAAAAAAAAACAAATCAAACATGCTGCTGAAATTCTATAAACTTTTAGTATTTTATATAGGAATCATAGAGAAGGAAAAAAAATGTATTTTTCTTGTTTTTTTTTTAAAACTTAAAAAGAATTTGCATCTGGGTGACAAAAAGTGTAAAAATAAATATCCTGGCGTTAAGTGGTTGATTTGTGCAATCTTAAAAACTCTTTGTAACAAAGAATATTAAAAGAAAAAAAAATTGCTGAACTGGACATTGAATGCCACTGAAATATCATCCATGTCACCATATTGGATCCAGTTAGAAATGAGTTTCTTTTTGTGTATTTTTTTTAAATTCTCAAATTTGGAGGGTTTTTTTTTCTATGCCATCAAATATGGTATATTTTCTTTGCAAAATACTCTTTCCAATGTGCCAGTGGTGGTCTTTAGTGAGGTTTTAACTGGAATCACTGGGAATTTGGAGTCTTTTAAGATCACATCTCTTTCTCTGGTAGACTCAGTTAAGGCTGATCAAATTCCCAAAAATTTGATACCATTTCATGCATCTCCACTTCCATTTTGGTAGCTTGATTGGTGGTTTTGAATTGTATGTTTTACTGACATCACTATCATCCAATGGTGTTCTGGAAGTTTTTCATTAAGCTTTATTAATTATCTTTTATATTGCATCCTTTTTTTCTATTTTAATAAAACCATTACTACCTAACAGTAGACTATGATTTGAGGAGGAAGTGTCATCAAGTGTTACTAACAAAAAACATATACATAGGTAAATATCTGTGGAGGGGATCAGAGTATACATTGATTTATTTTTATTTTTTTCTTACTGGACTGAGAATCAAGGTATGTTTTTGTGTTTACAGTTTCAGGAATAAAGCATTTACGGTTACATGGTTTCGTGCACAGAGATATTAAACCCCAAAACATTCTGCGATCATGTGTGGATGGACAGTAAGTGAAACCTTTCTACTTTTATTTAATTAATTACTAGTCTTCACAATAATTTAACAAAGCAAAGCCATTCTTCTGTAGCTATAATATGTCGGCCACTTTAATAAGGGGCTGAAGAACTTGTTATAATCATCCTTTTCTGGGTGTTAATTATGAGGGAGGGTTTGCTTACCTGCTTTCTATCTGTTGATGAAGTAGAACATATGAATGTAGAGTATTAAAATGAAATATGAACAGCCTTAGCAGAAGCAAGAAGTGAAATTATTAATTCCATAGCAATAACCCCAGGCTCAAAACTAACCTTTTTTTCACCATTATCCCAAAATTGTACTGAAAAACAATTTTAATTGCCCTGAAAAATTTAGAGCCTTTATTTTTTTTTTTTTTTAAATTTGACATTAATGCTTGTTTGTAGCAAAACAAACAGTTGTAGCTGATATCCCATCAGTATTGCCTGGGTCGCTGTAGAGAAGGGCTATGATGTTGAAAGATCTAAGACGCCTATTGATCCTTGGCTAAAAATATCACTGTGTGTTGAAGCATGTATGTTATGAAATGGGAAATAAGTTAAGACAGATAAAATATTAAAGTTTTAAAAAAGAATAAATAAATAAATAAATGAAACTATATAATATAATGCTTAGGCAATCATGTATCTTTTGATACATGATTGACAAGGCAGATTTTTTTATCTGCAGAAGGTTGCCATTTTTTTCTGTGGTAGACCAGTTGCCATCCAAGACTATAGAACACAGTCTGTCCTGCTATTTATCCATAGCTGGGGGAAGAAGAGAATTAATACCTTTCCCAAGAGTATTAGAACATAAGTGAATGTAATGGATTCAACTGGAATTCAAACTCGGCTCTCTGATTCCTCAATCGAAGCTACTATGCGTTACTCCACCATGCCTCCTAATGATATAATAGTAATAATAATATAATATTATACTAGTTATATTAAGTATTATAGTAAAATTTAGTTAATATAGCTAAATTTTACTATCATTTTTATAAAAGTCACCACTTTTCTGTTAAATTGCCTTTTATATTAACTGTTGTGGTATGCCAGAGACAAGACATTTTTTTTTTTTATAAATCTGTCACGCACAGGGATGTAGATTCATGCCTTTCCTAAGGTCATTATTGTAAAGAGAATGTGAACAGTGACAGCTAAAATTGGTTCTGTTTTTACTGCAAATAACCCTTGTGCTACCTTGCACCTTTACACTTATGTGCACATTTAAAAAATGTCTCTTTGAAATAATGTAACTCTAAGAAAGAAAGTGATGTGATTGAGCTGTACTTTTATACCGTGAAAATCAGATTTACTGCATTTAAGTCTGTAAGAATATCTTCACCAAAGAATTTAACTCTAAGTTGAAATGATTTCTTTATGAAGTGAACATTTATGAAATATCTTACACCTTTTTAAGTCTACTATTTGTCTATGCTTTGAATATTGCTGCCACATCTGGTCTGGTGATTCTGCTATGTATTTAGAGATTCTTGATAAAATCCAAAGAATTTGGAATGTTATTGGTCCTGACCTGGCATCTCAGCTTCAGTCACTTTCCCACCACTGTATTGGTACCTTGACTTTACGAATTTAAGTGCAGTACTAAATTGGCAGAAAGCTCTCATTTTACAGGTGAAATGGCTAGATGTAACTAAGTTCTATGCTAACGGTTTTTTCTCTTGCACTTCTTATGGAATTCTCTTCTTGCTTCTTGCTTTCCAGTCAATATTTATAATCAAAACTTTAAATGCAGTGTCAATCATTATTTTCTGTCTTAATCCCTGTTCTTTTATTGTTCTCTCCTCTTAATGCTTTTCTTTTTCCCATGTCTTAGTGGCTTAATCATTTTGCCCCAAGCAAGATGATAAAAAAAATGATTAATTATTTACATCATGTGTCATTGATTCTTTGATGATTAATGCTTGTTCTCAACTCTTTCTCTTTCAGAACAGTATATAAACTTGCAGATTTTGGCACTGCCAAGCCTCTCAAAGACGAAGAAGAATTCATGTCTCTGGTGGGAACAGAAGAATATTTGGTAAGAATTACAGAAATACATCTATATTTTACATGACTTCTTTGATTCTAATAAATTAAAAAACTTAGAAGAGCATTGACTGCTCTATTCTCAATTAATGCCAAGGTTACTAACCTAGTCAGACTGTGGTGTAGTTTTTGTGCACATTCTAAAGGTGCTGCATCATGGGATTGCCCCCCCCCAGTCTATAGCATCAAGAAGTTTACAGGTGACAAATCAACCATGTTGAGTCATATCTGGGTCTCATGGTCAGAAAACCAATATTCTAATCGCTCGTCCATATAGTCATTGTGTAAACAGAATTGTTTGTTGATAGTTGCATTAGCGCAAAGTCACAAGTCATTATGACTGAGGACATGAGTATACCAACCTTGTTCAAACTACTGATTATGCCAGATGATGTGCCCTCTCCCAGAAACTGTAACTAAAGTCTGCTCAGCATAATTGCAGTATAAACCACAGGTTGGCTGTGTGAATACTGACATACTTGGATACAAGTGACCAGCCATTTTGTTTAAAAGGTAATGTAGTAATTTATTTCACAAAATAGTCTTTTATTTGTTATTTTATTTTTTTTTCCATGTTCTACAGTATTTATACAATGTCCACACACAGTGATATCACATGATTTAAGAGCACAAGTATTTTGCTTTCAAAAACTGTAATTATTTTGTTTTAATTAATTTATATAGTCTTTAACTCTTTAACATACTCTTAGCAGGATGTTTTCCCAATCACTACAATGTTGACTTCTTCAAGTCTAGGATTAACTGTTATTTTTCCTGCATAACCCCATGAACTTTGCTTCTTGCCTTTTCTTACACTTATACAACACTACACAGTAACCATCTAGCCTGAGTTGCACTTGGACCTTATATGAGGTGAACATTAGTATGAAAAAACTCCTAAACTTATTGCTTATGACATATAGCACTCAAAGAACATCCTGTCCAAGAATTTATAGTAGTTTTTTAAATATATCTTGAATTGTCATCAATTTTGAAGGAACTTGCTGATAAAATTAGTACTAGCACCCCTCTACCCACAGCTACCTTCAAAATTGTTTTGGTTAATTATTTCCATCTTTGACCCACCATGTCACATACACAAATGTGAATTATTCCCATTACCTTCATATTCCAAGAGTCCATTCAGACCGATTCTTCCCCAAAACTGCTGCTTTGTGAAACACTTTCAACATGATGGTTTCCCAGTCACTACAATCTTGACGTCTTCAAGTTTAGGGGTAATCATTATGTTAAACTTTAAACTTTGCTTCTTGCCTTTTCTTATGCTTATACAATACTACACAGTAACCCTCTACCTTGAGTAGCTCTTGGGCCTTGTATAGAGTGAGCATTAATATAAATCAAAAAAATCTTCCAAACCTGCACCGTAAACATTGGCTCTCAATACTCTGCTGTAATATATGACGACATCATTGCAAATAACGCAAGAAGTCACGCAAATAATGAAACTTTGAGAATCAATATTTATAGTGTTGGGTTTGAGTGTGTTGAATGCTGAAGCCATGCACAGATGAATTAATTTGAATTTTAATGTGAATTATTTCAACATGTTAACATAATGTGGGGGAAAAGTGGAATTATTGAGTTAAAATCTCTGCCTAATTTACTTTTACACTAATACCATGAGGAAAGGCATAAATCCATCTCTTCTCCCTTCCAGGTGTGGATTAAATGGTGTTAACCAATTTAGGAGAAAGACAACTTTGAATTCAAAACCACAGAAAAGGCTATGAGAAACCATGACACTATCTTTCCTTAAAAAATCAAGTCCATTCACAGATAATGAAGAAAGGGAGTTGTTGCAAGTAAAACAAAATTAAAACTTAATAGTTAATAATGCACGGGCAGATTCTTCAGCCTCATATCAAAATACATATATTTGAAGTTGATCTCACACATGGAATCCCTCTGCAATCTCATTGTTCTTAATTTTATCTTATTTTATTTTTCCTTCTCCCCCCCCCTCTATTTTCTTATATGCAACATCTCTGCCTAAACTCTGTAAATTTATTTACTATTTATTTTTTATTTTATTCATTTTCCTTAATAGGAGTAAATAGGTTCTCCTATCATCCAGTTCACACACCTCCCTGTTCTTTTGAACAGGAGTAGTGGTTTATCCTTTGTTTCCTGTTTAGGATTGTGTTTCCAGTTCCTTCTAAAGTCTACTTCAGTTCTATACTTAAACACTGAACTTTTATTTATTTATTTTTTCTTCAATAGGAATAGGTAGGTTTACCTATCCTCCAATTTATACTCCTAACTGGTTTGTTGAACAGGAGTAGGAGTTTCATTCCTTGTTTCTTATTTAGGATTAGGTTTCTAGTTCCTTCTGAAGTTGTTTTTTTTTTTTTTTGTTTTTGTTTTTTTGTTTTTTTTTTTTTTCTTTCACTCCCAGTAGCCCCTGGTGCTTTTTGTGGCATTATTGCCTTGAATTGATTAAAAAAGAAAATGTGTGGAGAGCCATGATTGCTTACATCCTTAAGTGACATTGCATTAAAAAAAAGAATAAGAGACATAATGTCAATTTGGCAAGAAGTAATTATCTGCCATTTTTTATTAAATAGCAAACACCCAAAAATAAACAATAGAAGAAAATAAAAGATCACAAATACAGAAGAGAGGAAGTGACCATTTTCTATTAAAGACAACACATCATATCCAGACAACATTAGCACAATTCCTTTTTCCATATATATTCTACAGTATCATTGTACAGTTCATTTGTCTTTGCAGACTTATAGTGTTTCCTTTCAAACTAATCCTAAGTTCTTGAAAAAGCCTGACTTACGGCCATATCATGTCGAAACACCAGTTCTCATATGATCACCAAGTTGAGCAATGTTGAGCCTGGTCAGTACATAGATGTGTGACTGCTTGGGAATGCCAGGTGTTGTAAGCTTGGATGTGTAGTTGATGTAATGGATAACAGCTTGAAATTGGAGAGCAGAGTTCCAATTCCAGTTGGGTTCATCATATTTACTTATGCACAAATAACCTTGGGAAAGGTATGAATCCACCTCGTCTCTCCCCCACTATGGGTTAATTAGTAAGACTTGTATCAATAAATCATTATCTTCCAAAATTAAAATTATTACAATCTAAAAATATTTTCTAGCTGCAAAAGGTTGGTTAGCCATGCTTAAAGATACCCATTGGTTCTGCTGTTAAACTATCCAGATATATTGTAAGGGTTAACCAACATCATCAAAATGTCTCATTGCTGCAGGTGGAGAGGGTTTCACCATCATAAAGGTAGTCTCATCATCTTTGTGTGTGGGTGGGGGGGGTAGTCTCACCAACATTGTGGAGGAGGAGAGAATGTCATTGTGGAGTGGAGGTAGTTTTGCCCTTATGGTATAGGGTGGAGGTAATCTCATCATTGTCTGGAAACAGTTTAATCATACTATGGAGAGAAAGTCTTTTTACCATTGTATAAATTATTTACTGTCTTTTTTTTCAGCATCCTGCCATTTATGAGGCTGCATTTTTCAAAAGAAGCCCTCAGAAATTTAGTGCTAATGCTGACTTGTGGAGCCTGGGTGCAACCCTTTATCACAGTGCAGCAGGTTTACCTCCTTTCCTGCCATATGGGGGACGAAAGAATCACACAGATATGTAATTTGACTCTTTTCAGTATCTTCTCTGGAAAATCTTGATCTTTATCTCATGAACCCTTCACATCTCTTTGATAATGCTCATTTATTCTTAAGTCAGGGTTTAATAAATTATGATGATATCTTTGTGCTGGAGAATCTATTCTCAGATTGTATCTTCCTTTTTGTATTCAAATGTGAAGAAAAAGGCTTTCATTACATCATGGGTACTTTTTAAAAATTGTGTCATATGCTGTAATGAGAACCAGATAAATACTTGTAAAATCATAAAACTAGGTTAAGTATTAATTACTGTATGATGGATTGCTGTAAATTCATATTTTTTTTTTGCTTTGGGCATGTTAATGCTATTTGCAAAACTGGTAAACTGTGATAAAAGAAAAAAAATTTTCAAGATCAGAAATTTGGTGATGAATTATAAAATCTATAGAAAACAAAGTTTAAAGAAATAAGTTGTGTGTGGTATTTACCCCTGATGAGTGGACGGAGTGATTAACAGAGGGTCTGTCTGCAAAAATCTGGAATCAATCTCATTGGGAATGACTGCAAAATACTTTCTCCTCCCCAATGTATAGGCAGAAGCACCCAAATGCATGCTGGGATTTCTTCCTAGCCAATAAGATAGGCCGCTTGTCAGTTTAATATGACTTGGTCCCATTCTGTCTTGAAGTCAAAATGCTATGTTCACTTGTCCAAACTGCTCTTGTGTGTCAACTTCAATTCTTAGTTTGTAAACTTTTGGCCCTATTACTGTTGCTTTGCATTGCATATATTGCTTGCTTGCTTTATATTATTTTTTTGCCCTGTTCTTTCCTTGTTATTGCAAATGTTGTCAACTGTTTGTTGAGCACTTCTGCCATTTATTTTACATTTAACAATGGCCACTTACTCTATAGGGATGCTGAAGGTAACATCTATCAGCTAAATTTTTTAAGATTTTTATTCAGTTTTTCTAGGATTATTATGATTTTTCTTTTATGAGGACTAAGAGTATGCACAAACTATCCATAGTGATTATTATCCCAAGTGTTTTTGGTTAATAATTTAGCCATTTTCTGCAAAGGGTAGGAGGTGTAATTTTCTTTCCTTTTTGTTTCCTATACTGTGTTGTGCATGACACTAGTAATAATTTTGTTCATATTGGAGTTTATTTTTTAACTTTTAATACACTGCATTATTATCTACTTTCCTTTCCACTGCATTCTTTTTTTAAATTAAGTAGTGTAGTAGTGGATACTACACTACTTAATTTCAGTCATGGTCATTTTCTGTTGCCATAGCAGGATATGACAACGCAACTGCAAAATTCAAACATGCTATCATTCATTCATCTGAGTCACTTGCAGTGGCAGGATAAAATTTTTGCTTCACCTCCAATATTAATATTCAGGACATAGCCAAGATGCCTTAATGACAGGAACTTATGAAATAAATTCAAATGTGAATGAAAAATTAAACCTTCTTTCAGTAAAAACAAATTTTCATATTATTAAGTAAAGAAAGCAATGTAATAAGACAAATTTTTACAGTTGAAACTATATGTGGAGTTTTATTGTACTTTGCCCTAAGCTTAAAAGAGGTGGGGGGGTTTAAGGGTAGATAACTCCATCCTCCTTTTTTCTGTTTGTTTTTTTTCCTACTGTTAGTAAGGTCCAGTTAAGTGCTTGTCTGACCAGAGCAAAATTTTTAACATTTACTGCTTTCAAAGCAAATAATATTGAGTGTAGATCTGTAGGTTTTTACCAGGAGTGCTTCTACTATCTTCAATTTTATTTTTATTTTTTTTTTTTTTTACAAGTAGATGTTCTTAATATGTAAGCATTATCTACAAGGATTTTTCTTATGGGTACAGGGAGTTGGGTGTGAGTGTTTAGGTGTTTGTTATCAAAATAAAATCATTTAAGTGGATGATTGGATGCCTGCTTAAAGAACTTAAAAGAACAGTGCATTTGATTTTAGTGCATTTTACCTGTAGACCCTACAAAATGCATAAAACTCATCAATTAGTACAGAAAATGAAAAACTTTCAACCTTATAATTAGCAATAATACAAGACCTAATAAAATCCAAACTCCAGATCACCAACATAATTTGTTTATTTGTTCTTTGCAGGACTGTTAACCTGAAAATAAAGATGAGATTAAATATTAGTGACATGTCTGATTGAGGTTAAAACTATATCTAGGTTTCATTTTTTTTCCTATTTAATCATAATTTTGCAGTAATTGGTTGTTTTCAAGCACACCTTTTGCATCCTAGAACACAGTGGCTATCAATTTCTTCAGTTCTACTTAAATTTGAACTTTTATGGAGTCATTGGCAGTGGATGGAATCAACCTTTGTCTCCAGGATAATGTCTCAGAGTTAAATGTGTCTTGCTGTGAATGATGGTTGTGCTCTGAATTTTGTATAAAAATAAATTCAGAAATGATATGAAATCCGTTACAAAACAAAATTCCTGATGTATTTCTTCACTGACTGCTGTGAACATTTTTGTGAGGTCAATGGAGTAACTATAGCTTCTTCCAGGTCATGGAATTAATCTTTGTCTCCATGGATGGATATATTGTGCTCAGGTATCATCAGCAATGATCACATGATCCAGAAAGTCCCTATCAATTCTTCTATATTTCTCCAAAAGCTAAAAAGAAATGCTTATGTACTGTAACTTCTGTTTTCAGTCAGTGAGTTAGGAGAAACAGTGGAGTTATGGTTAGCATCATCGGTTGAGGAATCGGTGAGCCGAGTTTGAATTCCATTCAAGTTCATTACATTCACTTATGTGCTAATACCCTAGGGAAAGGTATGAATCCATCTCTTCTCCCAGCTAAGGGTAAAATAGCAGAGTAGATGGGGTGTCAACCAGTCTAAGAAAAGGAAATGCTGAATTCAAACTAGATTACACTATTTTAAAGTTTGTATACATGTGGCTGGGGATTGCTTATAAATCCAGATTTTCACTGAAACATGTCCAAGTGAATATGACCTCTGCTATGCTTGATCAGCTTTTGTTCAAATGCAGTGTCAAAAGAAGCCCAATGTTCCATAGAGAATGATAGGAAGTAACTAACTTTGAGATTCAAAGTTAGAATTTTGCCCTTAGCATGTAAAAATCTTATTACACTTCATACCTCCATATTTGTCCACTGTTTTATGGTAGCAGTCATCTTTATTGTTCTAAATATTAAGGCAGTTCTGGCTGTTACAGAAAATGTATTGAATACCTCTGTTTGTCCACTGCTTTTATCATAGCAATCATCTTTGAACAACCAAAACTGTTTTTGTCTGAGATTTTGAGTTTTTTTTTATTATTGTATAATATTTTTTTTCTTTTTAAATGTTTTTCATCATTGTTACATTTTCCTTTTTTTATAGTATGTCAGCAACTTCATTTTATTTTTTTCTGCTTCAATCTGTGGGTCATGTCTTAACATTTCGGAACACTATAGTACTGCTCTAGTATTCTCGATTCTGTAGCTAGTGGAGCACTATCATGTACTCTTCCATCAGTATCAGTTGGAGAATAATACCAAAATAACATTCTCTGCCAAATTGGGTGCTTGAAGTCGCATATACTAGGTGGGGCTAGTGGGTTGTAATTTGCATAAGTAAAGTGTTTATCTAATTAGCCAATCATATTTTACTAGCCTTGTGATATATGCTCCCCTATAAAGTTGGGGTAGAGACCTACAGAGGAGAGCATACAACATTGTTGCCCTAATCTTTATTGACACATTCACAATCTGAACAATATAAAAAAAAATTTTGTTGTTATTGTCTTTAGTGTGAAGTGGGATACTCTTGGTTTACTACTGTTTAAATTATTATCTTTGTCAGGTATCGAATGCTTACAGAGAAACAATCTGGAGTAATATCTGGTATTCAGAAACATGCTGGGGCTCCTGTCGAATGGAGTGAAGATCTTCCAGCCAATGCACCAATGACTTTGTGAGTATGTCAAAATAACTAACAATAGGTTTGAGTGTGCTCTCTGTGCGTACCCAAAAGATGCATATTGTCTTTAGTACTTCCAGGCAGTAAATTATTAGCTGTTCAAGAAAGGATAAGTTTGGATTATCCAAAATGTAATTTTTGCAATCATTCTGACCAGGTAAACAATTTACAAATTGTTTTATCAATGCTATACAAATATAATTCTTTAATAAGCTTAACTTGGTCTGGCATAAGATTACAAGCATGGGGCACCCATTGAGGATAAAACTCACTACATAGTAGTAATAGTCTACTAAAGTAGCTTGTTAACCATTACCTCATGAGGTACTCGGTACCACACAGTTTTAAGTAAATGTAAATTAAGATACATTATCTTATAAGAAAACGAGATGCAAATTTCTATATATCAAGAATAATTATTTTATCTGCTTTTATTAAAAGTACTAATATTTTATTAAAAGTTAACAGATGAAGAAAAGTTCAAAGAATTTATCTTTGCAACTGACTTTGCACCTAGCAAACCATTTACGAACAGGACTCTCAGGTACAGCACCATGTCCATAAACGGTACATATCATCTTTTCTGTTTGTACACAGCTTTCTTTTTTATTTCTTGAAATAAAAGAGCATGAAATGACAAATATGTATTTTATTTTTCTGTTTTCACTTTTAATGTAAAAATACTTAAAATTCACAATTTGCACAAATCATATTAAATAAAATGTGTTATTTAAGTCATGTTTTCAGATGTCACCTATTGAAAAATGGTACAAATTTTTGTTTCAACCCAATATTTGTTTAATAATTACTAACCATGTTTGCACTGATTACATAAATATAATTTTGTAATATAAGTGACCTTTTTACCATCACAAATTATTTCTTTTTGCATATTTTGTTTTATTTAAGATTATGATTTTTCTTTTCAAGAGAATTGAGGAAGTTAATTACTCCGGTAATAGCAGGCCTAATGGAAAATAATCCTAAGGAAATGTGGACATTTGACAACTTCTTCCATGAGGCTGATCAAATCCTGCAAAAAACAGAAATTGTTTGTCTTGACACAACCAAACCCTGGAGCGTTATTTTATACCTGAACAAAAATCAAACGTAAGGGAACCAATTTTTGAAGACTTTTCACATACTGAACAGCCTTGGTGTTGACTAAATATTGTCACTTGTGTGACAAAAGAAATAAGATAAAGAGAACAAAAGAAGACCAACTAAGTTTTATAATAAACCAAAAAGGGTTTTCTTTTAACTTTAGTGATTTGGTCAGTAGGCTAAATAGGAAAACCTAAAGACTTACTGGCAAGAAGTTAGAAATACTTCAACAAAGTAACTGGGTTTTTGCAGTATAGTTTACTTGTCAGATCAGTGAATGATGGTAAATGGACTGTTCTCCTTCAAATTTCCACAACAACTGATTTTGTCAGCCAACTTGCTTAATTTTGGCACGAATCAACAAATATGAATACCCAGATGAAAGAACTTCATTTTGTAAGTGTTCTAAATGAGCCATAACTTGGATAAGTTTAATTCATAAATATAGATTCTCTTAACAATATGAACTAAGAAAAGAACTGTTGGTGCCACTCAGCATAGGAATGAAAGTAATAACATCCCCCCCTCCCCAAATTTATAGACAAAACATACAGATGCATGCTGGGATTTCTTCCTAGCCAATAAGATAGGCCACTTCTCTGGCTGCTATAATCACGTGTGTGCATCCATTTTATGTGAGTAGCATATTGAACATGACTAAATGTAATTTGGCAGAAATGCCCAACAAACAGAACTGACAAAATTTTCAATAAAACAATAACAACCAAGAAAAAGAAAAGGACAAAATATTACTAAGCAAAGAACATGTACGCAAGACAAAATTAAGGCAAAAAGTTCACAAACTAAGAATGGTTTTAACACATAAAAATCTCGGTGTTCTAACTTCAAGACAAGAAAGAACAAAAATATCTTTACAAAAGTGATTTGTTTTGCTTATCAAAATGGCAAAAATTTAATTTAATATTTTGATAACTTTATCTATTAAGCACAAAAGGACATGAATTAGATAACATCTTTTTGACATTTATACCTTGTCTTCATTTTGTCCTCCATACACTTCTGTGACTAATACCTGCTTTCCAGCCATTTTTTTTACCTGTGAAAAGTAAGGCACTGAAATTTTCAAGTCTGTTATTTCTCAGAAGATGGCATTTGAAATTTGAAGCACAATCAGATATAAGTTATAGCATTAAAAAAAAACTCAATTTCATTTGGTGATTTTTTTTTTTTTTTTTTTTTTTTTTTTGTTTAACGTCTATTCTAATAGCTGTCTATATTTCTGAGATGAGGTATTATGTACATTATTTACATTATTCGGACTATTGTCCTCTTCTTTGTCGCCATATTTATCACAACGTTTTGGCTGTTGTATGCTCTGGCCTTCAGGTGGTTGGAATGTTGAACTGAACCCTTTTTTTACTGGTAAAAATGGTTGCTGAAGAGATTAGGTTTATAATGCCAAGTGGATAAAGGTGTCGGTTAAATCCATTGACATAACCCAAAGAGTGTAAGTTCCATACCCGGCTAAGGCAGTGGAGAACTTTCAGAGGGAAAATTAACAGGAGATAACTGATAACTGACATCCATTAAACATGGCACGTGGAACTAGAACAGTCTACCCCAGTGAGCGAAATAAAGGGTTCAGTTTGACATTCCAACCACCTGAAGAAGGCTGAAATGTTGTGATAAATATGGCGACAAAGATGAGGACAATAGTCTGAATAATGTTCTAGTCTAGTCTTTGGATACTATTGCATTCTGGTTGATGGAACTTCAACCATTCTCCAGATATTTCTAAGCTTCATGCCATCTTTAACAGAGCCCTTTATTTCTGTTAAATTCCCTCACAATTACTGAATGTGACAGACAATTAAGAAAGGTTGGAGGGCATGTTGAACAAAATAAGATTAAAGACAACAAAGGTGAGAATGCAGTGTAAAAGAATTAGTTATTGAATAGTAATAAAACATTTTTTCAGAAATTCAAATAAAACAAAAATTGCAAAAATTTCATGTTTTTCAGAGTTAGTGAAATCTCCAAAAATCTAATGGAACACTGCTACTTAAACAGTGATTCTCAGATCCTTTTCTTCCGAGGTATACCTTTGTCAGAAACAGTAAAGAATTCTGATCTTATTCAGCAACTACCACCAACCTCTGCTCATAAACCCATTATTGTTATAAGTAGACAACATAATGAAGATTACAAGAAACTTCCCCGAGCTGATGGTAAGTAATGTCATTTCCTATTAAATGACTTATGAAATTCTAAATTTCCCTTTAATAACCTTGTACTGAATTTTTAGTCATTATTAACAGTTATTGTTCAAAGTATTAAACTCATTCTTTTTGTTGTTACCATGATGTCTTGGCTCATCCATTTTTACAGCTTCTGGTGTACAATTCAAAGGGGAGCAAAGAGTGTTTTTTTTTTTTTTTTGGGGGTGGGGTTATCATCATGGGGAAAAATTAATGAAAAAAGAAGGAAATGCATATACTCATTAGCTTAACTCATTTTTGTCAATAAGAACCACACAAGTGCTATGACTGATTCTCAGCAGCCATTTAACGGATGATTCCATATTCTCTTATTCAACATGTTTGTGTCAGTTTGGTGTTAATTTCAGCATGGAATGGTTTTCTGTATAGAAAGTATTAGACAACTGAACAAGAATTTTATATGCAGAGTAGAAGAAGAATGAAACAAGAGCTCAAAGTGTTATTGTTGTGGATCAAAGCCAAAATGAATCCGTCTCCTTTGGTTCTCTTTAAATGGAAATTGTTCCAATAAATTAATGTTTTTAAATCTTATTTTATTTTTATTTATTTTTTCCACTGAACTTCACCCAAAATTATTTATGTTCTAGAAACATGGGTCATTTTCCAATATCACATTGGTACTGATTGGTTAGATTTGACCAGTCCTAATATAAAGTCCCCCCCCACCATCACTTTATTTGTTAAAGATCTGAATCAATCTGTGGAACACATTGTGAGAGGAAATTGTTTATATTCTAAGTGCACTCTTGTTGTTTGGAACTTGAGTGAAATCGCCAAAGAAATATTATGAACATCTTTGGACAATTCTTAAGATTTGATAACCATTGTTTAGATCAGGGGGTCATAAAACATTTTTGACCAGAGACCCCTTTTGTTTCTCTTCCTTTCCAAGTGACTCCCATTTAAAATATCTTTTGAACCTTGAAACTCACACTGATGTTGGTAATTAAAATGATAAGTAAAATGTATGAAATGTTAAGAAATTTGGATTGGGTTCAAAGTCTCCTCCCCCAGCATCATCAGGTTCAGAATTTTCCCATATATATATAAGAAAACATTAAATAACCCCAATTAATCAAGCGAATAATATATTAAATATATGAAGTATAAATACATATTGAACAGAAATGTATAATTGCTACTAATATCAAATTAATATGGTATTGTATGCAAAGGAGATGGTTTAAAACCAGGAGTGAATTGTCTCAAGTGCAAAGAAGCTTTGAAATTAGTGTCCTAAAAAAGGCACAAAGATGGATATGCTCAGAGATGTATGAAAAGAACGTGTTTCATACAAAAAATATAGCAATATCAGAGAAGGTCTTTTTTATTTTATTTTATTTTATTTTTTTTTTTTTTTTTTTTTTTTTTTTGATGGGTTTGACATTTCTTTAAAAGATATTAGAGTAGTGATTAAGTATACTACTAGGCAGTCAATATACAGGATAAAAAATGCCTTGGATAAGAAAAAACATACAAGTTATACATTAAGAAATGGACAAAGTCCGACAATTTATTAAAGACATTTTTATCTTTAACATTCTTTTTATAGATACATAACGTCTGGTTTAGATGAAGATTGTTTTAATAGTAAGTTCGACCTTGCCAACCAAATGATTGTTTGTGGCCGAGCGGTTAGGGACGTCAAGCTAAATGATGGTTCCGTATAGGATGCAGGTTCGAATCCTGTCAAAGCATTTACTTAAATACTTGTATCTATAAAAAGAATGTTAAACATAAAAATGTCTTTAATACAATAGTTAAAATATTAAACGATCTCAAGAAGAAAAATACTAAAGACCAATTTTAGCAGAGATAAATTAGGTGGGTTTGGTATTGTTGTGCAAGTTGTTTGTACACTGACACCCATTCAACCACTTGACTATCATCAACCCCACAGAACTCTTCACTGACCCCTAGGGCAATGTCTGGTTTAGATGAAGATTGTTACACATGTACAGTTTTGGGTTTTCATTACCTGTTTATATCTGTAATTAATGTATTTTGTTTTTAACAATACATCTGTCCAAATATACCAAGTATATATAATAATGGTGCATTTCTGGGTTCATCCATCTGCTCAGGTAACTATCTAAATTGTATTGCAGATGGCAGTGAGGTACACTTGTGTTAGCCTGTGGTTTATATTGTAACTATGTTGTGCAGGCTTTGATTACAGTTTCTCTCAGGAACAGGACATAATATAGTGTGATCACCAGCTGCACAAGGCCAGTATTCCGAAACCCTACATCACTATGACTGGTGACTTTCATACATAATTGACCCAAGACTTACAAGTGAAACTGGGTAGATGAATCTATTTGGAAGCTATTGGTAGTTTAGCACAAGTATCAACAACTTCCAAATAGTTTAATCTACCCAATTTCACTCATAAGCCTTGGGTCAATTGATGGTATGATTTTCTGTCTCTTCCCAATTGTGTTGCCTATTGAGGTCATCTCCCAGGTCAATGTTATTGAGAACTCACCTCCTTGACAAAGAGACTTAAGAGATTCAAACCCAGTTTTTATGATTGTAAGTCTACACACATAAGAGAGGAAAGATCAAATTGACCTTGTGAAGAAAGATCATTAAAATTATAATTGGTACTGAATCCGATTCTCAGTGCCAGTTATACAGTGTTACTAATTCAGTACCTCACCATTGCAAGTTGGTGTCACAGGATAGGCATTGTGGTGTAATTGGTTATTGGCTCAAAATGAGAAAGCAGTGTTTGTATTGCAGTCAGGTTCCTTACATTCATTTACCCTTGGGAAAGGTATGAATCTATCACTTCTCCAACCAACTATGGGTTGAATAGCAGGACAGAATGGATCCTATAGCCTTGGTTGGCAACCAGTCTACTGCAGGAAAATCAGTCATGAATTGAAAGAGACATGATTGCCCAAGCATGTATAGCATATGGCACTTGACTGAATGGTTTCACAGATCATAACTGGTCAGTAATGATTGATGTTTTTTTTTTGTTTTTTTTTTTTTATGGCTTAACCTTTTGCAGGTTATTTAAAAGTAGAAATTATTTTTAGACTGTAAGAATTTTTTGGCAATAATAATTTACTGATACAAGTCATACTATTTAATCCACAGCTAGGGGAGAAGATGTGGATTCATAGCTTACTGAAGGGTATTTGTGTAAATATAACATACCTGACTGGAATTCGAACTTGGCTCACTGATTTCCAATTTCGAGTCATTATTCACATATCCGAGGAGGCACAGTGGAGTAATGGGTAGCGGCTCAGATTGAGGAATCAGAGAGCCAAGTTTGAGTTCCAGTTGAATCCGTTACATTCGCTTATGTGCTAATACCCTTGGGAAAGGTATGAATCCTCTTCTTCTCCCCCCCAAGCTGTGGGTCAATAGCAGGATAGACTGGGTTCTGTAGCCTTGGATGGCAACTGGTCTACTTCAGAAAGAAATGGCAACCCACTGTGGGGAAAAAAAATTTGCCTTGTCAGTCACGTATCAAAAGATACGTGATTGCCTAACTGTGTATCACACATGACACATAACAAAATCCGCATATCCAAGCTTACAACACCTGGTACTCCCAAGCAGTCACCCATTTAGGTACTGACCGGGCTTGATGTTGCTTAAGTTGGTGATTGTATGAGAACAAGTGTTTTAATGTGATATGACTGTAAACCACTGTACTTAATGGCTTTGTGGTAAACTCAGTTCATCTTAGTAAATAAGTATAATGTTAATGAATCTGCTTATATTATGCAAATTTGATATTATGCCTTTCAAAATTTATTGTGTAGTAGGCAGAACAAATATTTTCAACTGTGACAAGATGGGATGTTTTGTATTAACATTAGGGAGAAAATAGATAACAGTAGTTTCACTAAAGGTTTGCTTCAACAGTAATAACACAAGTCACAAGAAAAAACATTTTCAAGTAATATATTGCTCATGAGTATACTAAGAAAGAGATATTTCCTGTTTGATTTTCCCTATTGTAGGCATTGCTATATCTATAATATAGCAACACGTTAATACATAGTTGACTTGGAATAGCTGAAAAAGGAATAAACATGCATGGTATTTTTTTTATACCAATGTATACATACCTGTCACTAATTTACCCACACAGAAATTATAATATATGCATACAACAGTGTGAAAGGAGAAAAAGGGTCTTGCTTGTAATATTCCTCTGAAGGGAAAAGAGACAGGCTGGTGTTATCCCTTGATGTACCTGGTGAGACTGTGTGGTCTCTTCTGCTCTCTCACCTGCTGTGGACAGTCATGTCTTGATTCTTTACTCTCTGCATAGCAACTCATTTGGGCAAACACCTCTTGCTTGTAGGTGTTCTAAATAGCAACTGGTGTTTGTTATTCTATGAAGTGACATCACTCACCGGCTGTCATGTGACCCCTGTGTGAATTTATCTTACCCAAAGGGAGATAATCACCCATTGCACCCTACATTGCTTCTACAGTATTAGTAAAGATTTTAAGATTTAGTCAATTTATCATTTGTTCTCGCTGTCATTTTTTTCTTTATACAGACAGGGTACCAGATTTCCATCCTGATATGACCTGTGATGCTGAGGTGGATGTTGCTAGAGAACTCTGTGAAAAAGCAGCAGATTTTGTTCTTGATATGAACAGTGCCAGCCAAAATTCTAGACTTTTATGCAAAACTGCAAGGGATTTAAGGTTTGTTGATATAATGTTAATCTGTTTAGTTTTTTTTTTTTTTTTTTTCCCCTTTTGATTTATGTCCCTTAAACCCTCATCAGATCAATTTTCTTTCCCAGCCTACATTTCATTTTAGAACATAGAAAATTTGAGATGAAAATGCCTCAGTTCTCAAACAACATTGCCAAACCGAGTTAACCTGAATGGAATAATTTCTGAGTCAACTGCCATGTTGTATACATTTGTGTGCTGTGCTTTTCTTTTCCAATTTTAGTGTACTGTGACTTTTTTCTGTACATTGATTTCTATTGGAGAAATAGTTTTGGTTTATGAACAGCCTTCAATTTGTGGACTGAGGTTCCACTGTGTAAGAAACATGAAAAAATCTTCATTTTATTTATTAATTTTTTTTAACAAATGTTTTAAGTAAATATATATAGCCTATAAAAATTCTGAAATACATAAGAGGCTAACATCCATAATTTGCCAGATTTCATTTCTCAAGTTAGAATGTTGTTAAATACATGAATATTTTGAAACTTTTTTTCTTTTTTAAATCTTTGCAACCAACAAAGCCATTAACATGAAGAGGGTTACTGAGTATAAAAGAATGAGAAAAACATTAGTAACTAAAGGGAACAATGAAAGAACAGAAATTAAGAGAACAGAAGATAACCATTGACATTGCATTTAAATTTTTGAAGATTAAAGTTGACTGGAGAGCAAGAAACCAAAAGTGAGTTCCACAAATGTGAGAGAAGAAACTGTTAACATCGAACTTACTGTTACATTTAGCAATTTCAACTGTAAAATGATGAGACATTGCTGCCAGTCTACTACGTTGCTTAAATTGAGTTGAGGTACCCTAGAGAGTCCCACAAGTTCATCAGGACAATTACCATGAAAGTATTTATAGAAAAGGTGCAGGCAAGCAACATTACAGGGGGACAGTATTTCCTGGTGTAAATTACATACTATAAAGAAAAAAACCTCCATGTTTAGCTCAGAAATATGTAAAATTCTAACCCTGTTTATTTATCTTATGAAGTTGTTGCTGCCAGAGATAAGAAGTTCAGCATAAACTTATTTATGATTTTAAACATCATCAAAACTCTGGCTTGGTCCAATATCAAAAGTTATTTTAAAAATGAGTTAACTTGGGATGATCTGAAAAGAATAAAAAATATGAAGTCTTTATTCTTGAGATAATCTATTAATTAATGGGATTAAAGAGATGAATGCTTTTGCTAATGTAAGTGACTTTCATTGATATATTTGTTAAGATTGTACCAAACATCATTGCTGGATCTCCGCCTGACTTTACTCATGGGAAAGAAAGAATGGTTCTTTGGTCTGTTGTCGGCAACTGGTCTAGATGAGGTTACCACTATAGTTACAGAAGAGATGGGCAGCTTTATAAATATAAAAATGAAAAACAATCTACATGACATACCAGAAGATATATCTATTTTAGTTAATGAGGTAAGTACTGCAATGGTTTTTGTCTATTAAGTAAAAATAAGATTATATTTTTTTTTTGTTTTTCTAACATTAAGTTTATTAAATCAAACATTTAGTGCCATTTTTCAGATAAGTTTTCTTTTTCATGAAAAACTGCTCTTGGTACCTTTTTGCATGCTTCCAGGAAATTTGTAAAGTAATTGGTCATGGTTAAGTGTAATTGGCAAAAAATGTCCAAAGAGAATTGACAAATTTCTCAAACAATAAAAAAAGGAAGAAAAAGAACAGGACAAGATAATATTAAGCAAACAATATATATGCAAAGTCAAAAGTAGCCAAAGCAACAGTAATAAGGCAAAAAGTTCACAAAGAAAGAATGGTGTTTACATGTAAAAGAGATACAGTCATGTGATATATATGGCATAAAATGAAGTAATATATATGAAATTGAGAAGTGGTTCATTTTATTGGTAAGGAAGAAATCCCACCATGCATCTGCAGGCTTTGTCAATAAATTTGGGGTGGGGGATGTTTTTACCAGCCATTCCTTGCCAATTGGAAACAAAGGGTGTAACAAATTGTAATCCAAAGTTCAATATCAGTCGTTTAGTGAAAACCTCAAAGTTGTAACAATTTCTTCCTAGTTACCAGATAAATATGTGATGTAACATTATGAATATTATGTGTTTATGCCTGGATAAGGTTACATATTATCTAGACATTTACACTCAGAATTTAGCTGACAAGTGTCAGTATTTTTTTTTTTTTTTTTTTTTTTTTTTAAATGTAAATTTTTTTGAGTTTAATCAATCATCAGCTTCCTCAGAAGACGTTTTATACTAGAGACCTGCTTTCCAATCTGACCATACAGTTAATATACATGTACATTTAAATGAGGGCTCATTTCAGTTGATGTACCATTTGCATTCCACCTCATTGTAAAGTATTCACTTTTCATCATTTATCAAAGTTTTTATAAAAACACTTAATATTCTTGTTACATTTGTCAGTCGTGTACAAAAGCCAATGTTTTTTTTTTCTCTTCTTGAATCTCTCTCTATAAAAGGCAGGATGTGTGTTTGTGCGTGTGTGTGTGTGTGTGTGTGTGTGTGTGAGAATGCACGGCAGCAATTTTCGATGGATTTGCACCAAAATTTACATGCACATGCTCCAAGTTAGCGGGAAGGCCAAGACCAACTTTGCATTTCCCAACTCCCATCGATAGTGGAAATAATCAATTTTTTTCATGTTTCTATGGCAGTTTTCATGTAGCTTGTGGCCATTTTGTACTGGCCAGAGTGAGAGCCAATAGCTGGCTTCCACAAATAGGCAGGAAGTTTGTATTGGCCAGCTGACTGACACGAATGTTAAGTAGCATTTAAAAAAAAAAAAAAAAAAAAAAAAAAAAATCAATAGCTGTATTGGTCACAAGTCATTGATCCTGAACTGGGTTGGGTGTGAAAAAGTATTTGTTAATATTCTTTTTTCATTCAGTTTTTCCAGTTACGAGTCCTTTTTTTTAAAGCTGATAGTTTTGTGTTCATTTTGTTTAGTTCTTTTTTCGTAACAGATTTAATGTTTAGTATAGAGCTTAAAAAAAATTCAGTGTGAGATAGGCAAGAAGTAAGGCATGTAGCAACATCAGCACGGCAAAGGGCACTCCTTTAAAGGCGAGGAAGGGCAAAAATATTTTAAGTCAAGTGATAGTGATTGCTGTACGAGTCGTATGATTTTTGAATCAAGCACGGGCAATGCCTGGCCATGCTGCTAGTCAAGTAATATAACTGATTTTGTGCAAATGATTTTCAATGTTTATTTGGATATGTTTCAATTGTCTATTGTACAAAATAGTGCTTATTTGGTCTGGTATTTTTAAAAATAATTTTCCACATTTGTTTAATAAAAATTTCCATATATTAGAACCAGTATTCCCCCCCTCCCACTTTCTCTCTCTATGGCAAACTAGACCTGTGTGTATGTATTTTTGGAGTCTAAGAGAAAGTGGACCTGTGCGCACCTTTTTTTGGGTGGGTGGGGGTGATTAAAGCAAAGCAGATATGTATGTAGCTCTTTTGAGTTGTAAGTCAAAGCAAGACCATTATGTAGCTGCTGATTGATTGATTGAAATTTGTTTTGTCCACTGAGTATTATAGTGGTAGTTGGAAGATATCAGTTACGGAAGATTTATGGATGTTATCTTATGTCAACATACATTCCCACCATACATCACTATATTTGGTTTGGGTGTACATTAGCCTGTATAATGAATGAAAAGTGTGTATATTTTCAAATGTATCAGCAGGCTGCTTAAGAAAGGAGAAAGAAATGGTATGTTTTTTTTTTTTTTTTGTTTTTTTTTTAAATGTAGCTGAATTGTTTAACTGTCTCAGGTTGCTAGCTGGTCATATTTCAGTTATGGGTATGTTACCATGACTGCAACCTTGAAGCTTGATGTTTGGGTTGATATTCATCTAGTTATATACATCTCTAGAGATCCACTTTGAAAGTGCTGCTTTGATTCTCACTAGCTTGCACCCTTATATCTTGGTTGTGAAAACTTTAATTGGTTGGTTGAAATATGGCTTTGGGGCCTGGTGATTCTGACTAAAAATTTTTTTTTTTTTTTTTTTTTTTTTTTTTTTAAAGCGATAGTGAAATTTTGGTCTCCTTGTTATTTTTTGTTTGTCTTTTCTTATAGCCTGATTGTGAAAGCTTTCAGATTGGTTGATCGAATTATGACTTTATGGCCTGGCATTTCTGATTATACATCTGTTTTTGAAGATGTTGGAATGTTGGTCTCTTTGTTATTATTTATTTTTATTTAGTTATTTCTCTATCACTACAGAGTAACATTTAACACTGAATAATTTAATATAACATAACCTACCTGAAACATTGATGTAATAAAATCTTTTGTACCCTCACTATTTCCCTCAAGTTTATCTCACAAGGCAATTCATTAATGTAGTGAATTTGATTCTCACTAAGTGTCCTCTGATTGTGTTTTCATTCCAGACTGAGACAAGCTTAGTAAATAACTCATCCAAAGATGCATTGCTGCTGTAGAAAAAAAATAGTGTTTCATAAACTTCTTAGAGAATTTTTTTTGTTTTGATCCATGACTTGAATAATAGATTTTCTATGTGTTCATGTTCCTTTTACAAGTAAAAATTCAAGTATAAATAATTTTTCAAATATCAGTTTATTTGTGATTGAGGTAGTTGTGTATGGCTCTCATGTACCAGTGTTGTTGTTTTTTTCCCCCCGAGAAAGGCTGGTGCAACACAATCTTCCAATTGTTATATTCCCTCTTCAGCTTTGTGCCAGACTAAACTTAATGTCATTTCTGAAATGCTGTACTTTTTGTTTAACCCCTTCATGAACCAGACTATACAAGAAAAGAATGTTTGGACAATATGAACCTGTTCCAAATGTCTTTGAAATGATGAAAGAAAATTGTTTTTATTATCATGTAAAAGTGTATACACACTTTTACATGATAATCATAAATCAGTAAAGAAACCCCCCCAAAAAAAAAAATCTATGTTATTTTACTCACCATTGTGGTTTGATTGATTTGTTTGTTGTTTTTTGTTTTTTTTATGATGTATTACTCCTTTGTGGGTTATTTACAGTCAGAATATATTTGGGATTCATTCTAAGACATATATATAAATAATTTAAATTTTTATGTTTTTTTAGTGAGTATTGCATTAAAAATTTTTAAAGGATAACAATGATTCCCCCCCATCCCCAGGTACAAGTTTTACTATTTATTCATAGCTGAGTGGGTGGAGAGGAGATGGATTCCTACCTTTTTCCCAAGGGTATTTGTACATAAGTGAATATAACAAACCTGACTAACACCATTTTGGTGAAAAGCACAGAATTAGTGGATGACTTTAACTTTGTATTTTCTATTTGGTCATGTAATGCAAAATCATTCCTGCAGGATTTTCATACTCTGATGACATTGACTTTTTTTTGCACTTATAAATGCTGTAAAAATGTCATTGATTGTGTTTTGATTTTGTAATGTGTTTCAGTAGATGTCTAAAACAGATCTACAGAATATGCATCCACCTATAAATGAAAGAAAATATAGGTTTAAGGTGTACCATATTTATGGGTAAAAGTGGTCATTATCAGAGATAGAATGTATGTAAAAATGAAAGTGGACACTGAAGTCAATACAAAGTAACAATGTTCAGGCTATGAAGATTGTGTCAAAGCATGAAACGGACTGTTAATGCTTTATGTTGACTTCCACATCCACTTGTATATTTGTTTCAAGAGTTGTGAAAATGTGTTTGTTTTTTGTTTTTTTTTTTTGTTTTTTTAAAAGCTAAACTGATATTACTGCCTTTCTCGCCGGAGAGTTGTAAGATTGTTTTTAAATGTGATTTTCATATCACTTCAGTAAATTTCAATAATTTATTGTGGTATATTAACATGATTTTATTTTTTTTATTCAGATTAAAAAGAAAATAGAAGTTTGTGATAACCATGCCAATTTTATACAACAACAGTTAGCCACTTCAAAAGAACTGGAAAGTAAAATCTATTCACAAGAAACCTGTTTCTATAATAAAAAATGGTAAGTTGATTAAAGAACCTTAAAATTTTGGATTTAGTTTTAAGATAAGGTTCTCTCCCCATTTGTGCAAAGTGTTCAGAAAGTCACTATGTACTTATATTGTTATTTACAGATATGTTTCAATATAGAGAATATGAATGAAAATTACAAACATTGTTAAAACCATATTGGGGTGAAATCTGAAAGGTAAAACATATCATTAGAAAAGTGCACAGTAACTTTCCAAACACTGCATATAACCCATGATAGTAAGTGTTGGATTTATTAAACAAGTAGTTTGTCTGAATTTTTGGCATGAGGAGTTATTTACACACTGATTATTGTCCTCATCTTCATTGTTATTATGACAATGTTTTGGTCATTGTTCTCTGAAGCCTTTTTCATGGGCTTATCAGTCCAGGTAATGTTCAGAAAATCTCAAATAGAACCCTTTATTTAATGTACGATGGTAGATTTGTTTTGGACTTGAATCATCCCACAACAAAGAAAAAATTGAAAAATGTTTCTAAATATAAAATATTTGTAATTTTTTTTTTTTTTTTTTTGTGTGGAATTGAAAGGATTTAAGATGAAAAGAAATGCAATTTCTTTGCATGTAAGTGTGGAGAGAAAAGAAAGAGGCAAGACTGAGGAGGAAAGTGTGTCACATAGCACTTAGTGAAGGGAATGTTTTTTAAACTGCAGTCAGGAACTGATGCTATATGTATGTGTCTTTATCTTCTTACTGCTTTTGTCTGTCTAAAGACTTTGGTTACTTTTCAAAGGGATCCCAAAGCATATTTTTTATTGTCATCAGGATAGTGAATCATTGGTTGAAAAATATTAATAAATTAATCCTTTGAAAATAAATATTTAATGGGAAGGATGCATGGATCCTCCAATTCAGAAAGCATTTGTCATCATTTGATGATAGACTGTCTTGGTGCTTATTTTTGTCTTTGCTCCACAGATTGTTCTTGTCCTGCATCTCTAAGAATATCTTGTATGTTGAGAAGTCTGAACACTTCATAGAATCAATCTATCTAAGCTCTATAATAATCAAATGGTAAGCTCAAATGTAGTGAGCCTGTTATCTGGATGAAGAAAAGCCTGAAGAAGATTAAAGGACATAATGGGAAAAACATTGTCTTTATTTTTGTTCTTATCACAATGATTCAAATGTAAACGTAGAAAGAAAAATACTTAAAAACATATAGAGAAATAAATTTGAAATAATTTGTCTAAGAATTGTTTAATAAATCCTATTTATATCATGAATTCTATAAACAAATCAGACCAAACCTTGTTTTACTTTGATTACTTATGACAAAGCTGATAAATTCATTGAAAACTTTTGCTAGAGAAATGCATTGTAAATTGTTATTTAACCATTTACTAAGCATAGGTTAGATGTGGTGCCAAGTGACGATTTAACTAGCTACTCACTGGTAATTGATGTAGCAAGGCAAGCTAGCTAACCATTACATGTCATTGTGGAGAATTATACTGAAGATTTTGATAGATAATATTGTTGATATCTCACTGCCTTTTGAAGAGACTTTGGATTCTTTCCAAACTTGACATATGGCTGGCCAATCATCTGATGGAACAAAACAAACAAGATTCTGTCTTTGCTGTTATGACATGAAAAGAAGCAGAATTGTCACAGGCAATGAAAAATGGATTGTTTATGATGTTTTCAATGTGCAAAACTTGTCTAAAGTGGACTTGCATCCAATGATTTTGTGAGATTGTAGAGGGATAATAATTCACTTTGAGCTCATTTCAGCTGGTGAAACAATGTATTATAACCAACTTCTGTGATTTCAATGCAGCTATTCAAGTAAAATAGATGATTTTGCAAAATCAAAAAGGTGTCATTCTACCATGACAATGCAAGGCTGCATGTAAGTACATAGATCTTGCAGAACTTGAAATGGGGAAGCCCTCCAGCACTAACCATATTCCCCCGAGTTGGTTTAATTTTTTCTTCTCTCTACAAAACAATTTTAATAAAATATTTGAATCTGTAGATTAAGCTGGAAATAACCTTACAATCTTGTAACAAGAAATACAAGGTTTGTACAAAAGTGAGCTCAACAACATTATATAATAAAATGATGGGAGAGTTTTTTTTAAAAAAACAATGGACACTATGTAATTGACAAGTAAATGTTTTATTTTTTTTGTGAGCATGTCAAATTCTGTTTGTAATTTTGTAATTGGGCAGAAAATTGAGATTTATTTTATTTTAATTTTTTTTTTCTAATAAATTGAACTCAATATGTGGAAAACGCCAACAGGTGTTCATGGAAATGTCAAGAAATTTATTAATAATGCATTTAGAAATGTTCAACATTATTCTTAAAGAAATGATTAATTTTAATTAATGCTAAATTAGATTGTTCTGTGGGTGGGTGGATCTTTCAATGGTCACTTAGTAAATGTTTATTGTCTG